>CAWUFW010000129.1:0-630000 GCA_963921515.1 Calotriton arnoldi
TGGGGCCGATTCCGATCTCGGTCGGAGGCGCACCCAATACTATTCGGTCGGGAAAAAAGCCATGCGAAAGCCAGTTTCCCGACCGATCCGTACAGTACACCGAACGAGCAAGTACGATGCGCACAACAGCAAAAATCCCGGCCGAGCCGTACTCACCCAAACCAGGTCCTGTTCTCCGACCGAGGCGAATCCGGAAACGCCGAATCGAGTCGCACGGAAGGGAAAATGCAGCCCCGTCCGGCCGGACAAGTACGATGCGCTTTCCGTACGCGCCGAACCCGTCGCTACGCACGGCACGTCAAAGCATCCGGGAGAGGCGCACATAAGCTCCGAATCGCGCCACAACACGATCCACGGCTACGAGACGAACACAGCACCGACGAGGACGGCGCGAAGCGACGAGGACGAAGCCAAGCGGCGGGACGACGCGAAGCAACGAGAAGGACGAACGACACGAACCAACCATGAATCCCTTCGTCCCGATCATACCAATATTCTACATCTACTACCGGAACAGGCACGGACGCGTACGGCGCAGAAGGTAAGTCAGACACCAACCACAAAACACATACAACACGTACACGACACATCACACACATACACTGGGAATCTGAATATACTTACACCAGCAACAGCAGCACCATAGGGGCGGGATGCCCATCACCAATGCCACATATGCACACAGGGGCCTGAATGTGCGCCACCACCCCAACCCAGGGGGGGCTGGATGCCAACCACCCTCAACCAGGGGGGCAGGATGCCTACCACTACTACCACCCTCACCCAGGGGGGCAGGATGCCCACCACTACTACCACCCTTAGCCAGGGGGGCTGGATGCCTACCACCACCCTTAGCCAGGGGGGCTGGATGCCTACCACTACTACCACCCCCACCCAGGGGGGCAGGATGCCTACCACTACTACCACCCTCACCCAGGGGGGCAGGATGCCCACCACTACTACCACCCTCACCCAGGGGGGCAGGATGCCCACCACTACTACCACCCTTAGCCAGGGGGGCAGGATGCCTACCACTACTACCACCCTCACCCAGGGGGGCAGGATGCCCACCACTACTACCACCCTTAGCCAGGGGGCAGGATGCCCACCACTACTACCACCCTTAGCCAGGGGGCTGGATGCCCACCACTACTACCACCCTTAGCCAGGGGGCTGGATGCCTACCACTACTACCACCCTCAACCAGGGGGCAGGATGCCTACCACTACTACCACCCTTAGCCAGGGGGGCAGGATGCCCACCACTACTACCACCCTTAGCCAGGGGGGCTGGATGCCTACCACCACCCTTAGCCAGGGGGGCTGGATGCCTACCACTACTACCACCCCCACCCAGGGGGGCAGGATGCCTACCACTACTACCACCCTCACCCAGGGGGGCAGGATGCCCACCACTACCACCACCCTTAGCCAGGGGGGCTGGATGCCCACCACTACTACCACCCCCACCCAGGGGGCAGGATGCCTACCACTACTACCACCCTCACCCAGGGGGCAGGATGCCCACCACTACTACCACCCTCACCCAGGGGGGCAGGATGCCCACCACTACTACCACCCTTAGCCAGGGGGGCAGGATGCCTACCACTACTACCACCCTCACCCAGGGGGGCAGGATGCCTACCACTACTACCACCCTTAGCCAGGGGGCAGGATGCCCACCACTACTACCACCCTTAGCCAGGGGGCTGGATGCCCACCACTACTACCACCCTTAGCCAGGGGGGCTGGATGCCTACCACTACTACCACCCTCAACCAGGGGGCAGGATGCCTACCACTACTACCACCCTTAGCCAGGGGGCAGGATGCCCACCACTACTACCACCCTTAGCCAGGGGGCTGGATGCCTACCACCACCCTTAGCCAGGGGGGCTGGATGCCTACCACTACTACCACCCTCACCCAGGGGGGCAGGATGCCTACCACTACTACCACCCTCACCCAGGGGGGCAGGATGCCCACCACTACTACCACCCTTAGCCAGGGGGGCTGGATGCCTACCACCACCCTTAGCCAGGGGGGCTGGATGCCTACCACTACTACCACCCTCAACCAGGGGGGCAGGATGCCTACCACTACTACCACCCTCACCCAGGGGGGCAGGATGCCCACCACTACTACCACCCTTAGCCAGGGGTGCCAGATGCCCACCACTACCACCCTTAGCCAGGGGGGCAGGATGCCCACCACTACTACCACCCTTAGCCAGGGGGGCTGGATGCCTACCACCACCCTTAGCCAGGGGGGCTGGATGCCTACCACTACTACCACCCTCAACCAGGGGGCTGGATGCCTACCACTACTACCACCCTCACCCAGGGGGGCAGGATGCCCACCACTACTACCACCCTTAGCCAGGGGGCAGGATGCCTACCACTACTACCACCCTCACCCAGGGGGGCAGGATGCCCACCACTACTACCACCCTTAGCCAGGGGGGCTGGATGCCTACCACTACTACCACCCTCAACCAGGGGGGCAGGATGCCTACCACTACTACCACCCTTAGCCAGGGGGGCAGGATGCCCACCACTACTACCACCCTTAGCCAGGGGGGCTGGATGCCTACCACTACTACCCTTCAGCCAGGGGGGCTGGATGCCTACCACTACTACCACCCTCACCCAGGGGGGCAGGATGCCTACCACTACTACCACCCTCACCCAGGGGGGCAGGATGCCTACCACTACTACCACCCTTAGCCAGGGGGCTGGATGCCTACCACTACTACCACCCTCAACCAGGGGGGCAGGATGCCTACCACTACTACCACCCTCACCCAGGGGGGCAGGATGCCCACCACTACTACCACCCTTAGCCAGGGGGTGCCAGATGCCCACCACTACCACCCTTAGCCAGGGGGCAGGATGCCCACCACTACTACCACCCTTAGCCAGGGGGGCTGGATGCCTACCACCACCCTTAGCCAGGGGGGCTGGATGCCTACCACTACTACCACCCCCACTCATAGGATGGACAATGCATGACACAACAAGCACACCACAACCTAGGGAATGCAAGATTAAGACATCCCCCCACCACCATGACAAGCGTGTGAGCAGGCTGTGTCAAATGCCTACAACACCGAACATGACATTGAACATACAATGTGACCCCCTAGCACATGTGCCACACATATATGTGTGTGGCACCCACAATGCAAGCAGCCCATGACCATTGTGGCAATGGGGCCTAAACCCCCATCATCACAGTGACCAAAAGGCAAGTGTGGGGTCCATAGCTGAAGCACATTTTGACCATTGTGGCAATGGGGCCTAAACCCCCATCATCACAGTGACCAAAAGGTAAGTGTGGGGTCCATAGCTGAAGCACAGTTTGACCATTGTGGCAATGGGGTCTAAACCCCCATCATCACAGTGACCAAAAGGCAAGTGTGGGGTCCATAGCTGAAGCACATTTTGACCATTGTGGCAATGGGGTCTACACCCTCATCATCACAGTGACCAAAAGGTAATTGTTGACAAAGAAAGAGCTGCAACTGCCAAACTGCATGGATCATTCCTGGTCACAGAACCAAAAACTCATCTGTGGCAAAGTAGTGTATGTGTCCCATTGCAACATAAATTGGGGGAGCCAAATACTGCAGTGCAAATGAAACATTCCTTTGGCCATGTGCAGACAAACAACACCCATGGTGGCTGAGACCGTCAACAGTCATCAATGACACAATGACAGAAGTGACCATCAGAATGCAGAACCACATATTTGCACCAATGGGCACACAAATGCAGATACCCTGTGGAGACAGCAGATGTGAGGTGAACAGATACCATACCATGGCAGCAATGGGACACACAAACCATGATCACTGTGCTGACCGATGACCTAGGAGTCCCAGGGACAGCAGGGGAAACACACCAAACAACATACAGCCAATGGCACACCCAAGATATGCCAATGCAGTGGTGCAGATGCACAAACACAAACAGGCAGACCAACACTGTCATCATACACAGCAGGTGAGGGGTGGGGGTGCCATTGTCCCCAGGCAACAACACAACACATGAGGAGAGCTGAATACCAATCATACAGATGTGCATACACTGCCACACTAAGGTAACTCATGGATCCAAATCCCCTATGTGGGCAAGCAGGCATTGACAGGTGAGAGGGAGCACAAAACACACATGTCACACAGGCACGTAGGAACAACAACTGACACAGCAAGTCACAGACACACCACAGCACCACCCCCAGGGCCCCCACAATGTGGTGACCCTGGGCTGAAGAAAAATACCACTGTGATGACAAAGCTAAATGTCGTTCACACTGTGAACCACAGTCAGGTGTCCTGAGCAACTAACTACCATCACACCTACACAAGCACAAATCAATCAGCATGGCCAGTAAGCCAAGGCCAACATGGAGGCAGGGGACTAGCCGGGCAACAACTCTCATCTGCACACACTCAACACCACACCCCTCGACCTCCAACAATGTGCAGCAGTGAAGTACACATGCACTGGTGACATTGCACATGCACCCATTACTATTCCAGGGTGGTGGGTGGGAACCAAGGTGTAGAAACACATCACACATGGACACTCAACAAGACTCCTGAATGTCTGACACACTGCACACTACGCTGTACATGGACATGACGGCAATACCACACCGACCAATGGGATCCCAGCCACAGTCACACACCAATGAAGAAACCAAGGTCACCCACAAAGAACACACATAGACAACAACCAACATTGCAGCCCGGACCCTAAGGAGTGCCAGCAGTCACACACACAACGTGTCACAATCACTGAAAGATAACACAAACTGGAAATCACATGACAGGGGCAAACAACAAGTGCCAAAGGGAAACCTGACTGTGACCCATCTGCGTCAGCACACAAACTCTGCCCTGACAGCAAACACACCTATGGGTGACACCCTGATGACCAGTAATGTGCCATGCACCCACATCACAGAGAACACAGGGAGAAGACTTTGGGGGAACATAGCTCAAGTCAGCAAGCATCACAAACAGGTACAACACTAGGGATCACAGCATGCGCAGATGAATGGAAGTGAACACACAGACATGCACATACAACACACACCTTGGGCGCAGGCAATGTCACACGTGTACACACTGCCATGAGGGGACTCCACTCCTGTGTGAGGAAAGCTGTGCCATATGTTGCCTCAGTAGGGCCCCATCATGTCAGCTGAGCACTTGGTCACACAATCAACAATTAGCACCAAATGAGGGCTCCCATCACATCAGCCTGGTCATGGATGTGCCAACGGAATCATCAGCACAGATCCAACACACTTGTATAGCAATGTTGCACTGACTACACGGATGAGTCCCTCCCCATTGATGCCCAAACCTGCATGTCCACTGGAGATGGCAACACGGTCAGGGAAGTAGACAAATGCAACGATGGCAGGCACAACAGATGTGCAGGGGTGGAAGCCACAGATGTGAAATTGCCAATGTAAGTAGGAAACCCATTGCCAAATACTGAACACATGACACCCTCAGATGCTGCTATTGATGACATGGATACACCACATGATAGGACACATTCCCCCTGGACCACATGGGTTCCTGCACAGTAACACTTCATAATCATGAGACCAGATATCACCATCACTGCAGCAAGGGCATGGTTAGCTGCACCAACAACATGTACATCTGAAGCATGAGCACTAGAGAAAAGAAAGTTGCTTTATTCAGCATATGTGTTGAGGCCAAACGAAGTCCTGAAAAAAGAGCAAAGGCCAATGGCCAGTCCATTGTCAAAGTTCAAACAGGGTGACACTGGCAGATGTCACCCTACGCATGCCTGCACAATACCAGGGACAATCCACTAGGAGGGGCAACCGGGGGGCAGGCCAGGCACCGCAGGGACAGGATCAGGGCTCACCAGGGGGAGTCAGGGAAGGGGTGGTGGGTGCTGGAGAGCCACTGACAACTGCAGTGGAGGTGTCTGACATGGTGTGTGCCGGCACAACTGGGGGGCATGACACAGATGTCGTGGGTGCCGGCACAACTGCAGTGGACCCTGCAGATGGGGTGGACAGGTCCGCCACTGCAGTGCCCAAGTCAGACAGGGCGGTAGTGGACTCCACTGCAGTGCCTACCTCCAGGGGAGGAGAATGGGGAACAGGCAAGGTGGGTTGGACAGAGGGGAGGACACCCTCACCACATCAGTGGCACAGACAAGCGCAGCGGGGGTGTGGTGCTGGGAGAGCAAGTGGCAGGGGGAGAAGGCCGGAGCATCTTGGGGATGGTATATCTGTGGGTGGGGAACCTGGGGCAGGGTGTGGTGGGGGCACCTGTGCAGTGGGGGCCTGAGGGATGGAGGACGGAGACCTTGTGCCTGAGCTGCAGGGCGGTGGCGGGGTCTTGCTCTTAGCACTCCGGGGGACTTGCGGGTGGGGGCCTCAGTCCGTCTGCGCCTGGGGGAGGGTGTCCGGGGGCGAGGGGCACTCTGCTCCGTGTGGGTGGGCTTCCTCTTCCCCCGGGATGCTGGAGCAGCTTCATCGGTGGGGAAGAGGCCGAGGTCACAGAGGAAGAGCTGCTGTGACTTTGGGGTTGCAGGTGAGGCAAGGGAGGGTGCTTTGGAGGGAGAGGGAACTGAGGACTGCGCAGTGCATGTGGATGCGTGTGTGTGTTCCAGGGCCCCATCCCCTGTGAGTCTGGCTTCAGTCCCCTGAATGTGCTTGCGTGTGCGTTTTGTCATTGGCGTGTGTGTCAGTGTGCTGGATGTGTGTGTGCTGGTGTGTGCCAGTGTGTGTGTGCCTGGGATGGGTAAGGTGCTGGGGAGTGTGGATGGAGCAGAGGCAGGAGGGGTGAGGGACCGTTTGAGGAGGGACACTGCTGCCGTCAGGGAGGAGTCCATGGACCTATTGCCCCTCTGTAGGTCAGACATGCCCGATGAGATGCCCTCCATGAACGACACCAGCTGAGTCAACAGCGCGGTGTGCGCATGGAGGACACTCAGCATGGCTGTCTGCCCTACATGGAGCTGGCGAAGGAGGTACACAGACTCCTCACTCAGGGCAGCAGGGGACACAGGGGCAGGGGTGCGGTGCCTGGCCCAAAGGAGACACGCTCCCGGACATGGGAGCCTCCACGGACCTGGGGAATGGGAGCCAATGGGAGGGCGGTGGTGGTGCTGGTGGTGGCGGGGACAGCAACACTAGCTGGGGTGTGGTGGCTGCTGACACCCGCCTCCACAAGGGAGTCATCCTCCGAGTTGCTCTGGTCCTCAGCTGAGGTGGATGCTGCTGAGGACTCCTCGGTGTGGCTCCCCTCGCCCTCCGTGCCACTGGGTCCCTCCGACCACTCCTCGGCTGCTGACCCAGTCTGGCTCTCCGGCTCCTCCTGGTCCGTGGAGCTGTCCCCTTCCGTGGCCGTGGATGTATCTGCAAACAATGGGGAAACAGACAGACATCAGTCACCTGCACATAACGCACACACCACTGTGAGCACAGCACATCCCAGAGCAAGCCCTGGCATCATTAGTTGTACATTGCTAAAAGTGCACTAATTGAACAGGAGAAGTCAATTGTCAGTCTGATGCCAAGCATGGCACTCACATCCCACATGGCCTTGCACCCATCTGTCTGGTGTCTGTTGGATTGCAACACCCCAGTGTTGACACATGCACCAAGTACACAGTAGTTGGACAGTGCAGAGGACACGGTGTGGACACATCACAGCTCTTGCCACTGAGTCAGTACAGGTTTACGGATGTAAGGGATGCCCAGAGTCAAATAGGAAATGCATGTGATGCATACCAGCGACAGACACCATGATGCACCCATGTCCTGATAGCCAGCGCCACTATGGTGTGCATGTAGCACATGTCACTCCCCTGCAGGATCACCAATCAGTAGACACATGCCATGGCGGAGGCATGACTGCAAAGTCATACATCACTGTCTCAGTGATGTATGACTTTGCAGCCAGACAACAACACTCTGCACTGTGTCACAATAGTAGGTCATGGGGAATGCAAGTCCTGGAGCTGCACAAGTGCACATGTACATCCCCCCACAACACATCCTCTTAACCCTCATCTGTCCAGGTCATACCTATTGGACATATGGGAGACCTGTGACACTACCCTACATGTCAGAATACAGGCATTGTGTAAGCAATGGACCCACCCATGATGCCCACCACAGAGTCAGGGAAACAGATGCTGTCTCCCACCTTGAGTCAAGCAAACTGCAAGGACACAGTCCTAAGTGACAGAATTCCCTGCATGTAAGGGCCACACCTGGGTATCAGATGAGGAGTGGGCAGTGCACAATAGAGGGACATGGCTCCTGGACAACATGACTGCTGTACTGTGGCAGTTCAACCTGGCCCGAGGAGGGCACATAACATGTTAGACAGAGTACACAGTGCAGTCTTTGACTCACCCCCTCCTTGCTGCTCTCTGGCCTTCAGCTGCCCATCCAGGTCTGGAAAGACCACCGCCAGGATCCTGAGCATGTGGGGGGTCAGGGTCCGTGTTCCGCCCCTCCTGCGAGGAGGCGACAGCTTCAGCTGGACCCGTGCAATCCTCCGGGTCCAGCCCCGAAGGTCCTGCCACCTCTTTTGGCAGTTGCGGATCCGGCGCTTGTAGACCCCCACGGACCGGACAGCCCGGACGATGTCCTTCCAGATCTCATGCTTCCGATGGGCAGAAGCCTGTCAGGATGACAAAGTGATAAGGACATTACTACACATGCAACATATCCGTGCATGACACAGTTGCATATACATGTCGCAATCACAGGGGCACATGGTGTACCCAGGCAGTGCACGGCTGCCCATGGACAGTTTTCCAGAAGTCACTACATGGTATCATAGCATGGGGAGTAAAACCCTGTTCAGAAGCACTGTCACTGCACCATACCTGTCCAGTGCAAGTCACTACACACTATGGGGGGTGACAACTACTCAGTGAGCCTGCTAGCCAGTGGTGTGCTGACTCTCAGCCTTGCTAGTCAGACAAAATGCACATTCAGAAAGGCAGTGCACAGAACACTCACCTGCTCCCCTGGTGTCCCATACAGCTTGCTGTACTGTGGAAGTAGGCTGTCCAGCAGGGCCTGGTTCTCTTCAAGGCTGAAGGCTGGGGCTCTCTCCACAGTACGTGCCATTGCAGGGTCCAGAGGGGCAGAGACAGCAGCAGTGCAGTGGCAGATGTCGTCCTGGAGCATGTAGTGCAGGCAAGTGGGCTCTCAGGGGAACATGCAGCAATATATATGTGCTGGAGAGGCAGATACTGTCCCTTGTGTCCAAAGTGATAGGTCCAAGTCGTTAGCATCTTCTGAATCTGGCCAATCCATGGAATAGCAGCACCAAAACACGCCCACAGCATCCTTCAAATCTTCAACTTCATGACATACATTATTTTGCAACATTGTTGTGGGTGACCAACTGATTTTCCAGCAACCGACTCGTTCGAATATTCAAAAACGCGTCCGTTGCCAGGCAAGCCCATTGTCAATGGGTGCGCACCGATCGGTCCATTGCTGTTCAACGCGCACAGGGGTACAACGCGTACCCGCACACATTGAAAGCAATGGGCCGGCCGGAGGCACCGATCGGTCCATTGCTGTTCAACGCGCACAGGGGTACAACGCGTACCCGCACACATTGAATGCAATGGGCCGGCCGGAGGCACCGATCGGTCCATTGCAGTACAACGCGCACAGGGGTACAACGCGTACCCGCACACATTGAATGCAATGGGCCGGCCGGAGGCACCGATCGGTCCATTGCAGTACAACGCGCACAGGGGTACAACGCGTACCCGCACACATTGAATGCAATGGGCCGGCCGGAGGCACCGATCGGTCCATTGCTGTTCAACGCGCACAGGGGTACAACGCGTACCCGCACACATTGAATGCAATGGGCCGGCCGGAGGCACCGATCGGTCCATTGCAGTACAACGCGCACAGGGGTACAACGCGTACCCGCACACATTGAATGCAATGGGCCGGCCGGAGGCACCGATCGGTCCATTGCTGTTCAACGCAGCACAGGGGTACAACGCGTACCCGCACACATTGAATGCAATGGGCCGGCCGGAGGCACCGATCGGTCCATTGCTGTTCAACGCGCACAGGGGTACAACGCGTACCCGCACACATTGAAAGCAATGGGCCGGCCGGAGGCACCGATCGGTCCATTGCTGTTCAACGCGCACAGGGGTACAACGCGTACCCGCACACATTGAATGCAATGGGCCGGCCGGAGGCACCGATCGGTCCATTGCAGTACAACGCGCACAGGGGTACAACGCGTACCCGCACACATTGAATGCAATGGGCCGGCCGGAGGCACCGATCGGTCCATTGCTGTTCAACGCGCACAGGGGTACAACGCGTACCCGCACACATTGAATGCAATGGGCCGGCCGGAGGCACCGATCGGTCCATTGCAGTACAACGCATCACTGTACATGTGACTGGCATATGTCAGCATGCCTGTCTCAGATGGACATATGCCAGCCACAGATAGCTCCCAGGGAGTGAGGGGCACACCTACATCACGACAGCCTGTCCAAACCTTATCATAAGGCATGTAAGGCTGCATTTCCTATTGTGTGTATGTTGGTGTACATGTTGTCCTGTGGGTGTCACCTGTGGGCAGCCACCCCCAGGCTGTGCACGTGTTCATGGGGACAGGATCATGGGTGTTACGTGTACGTGACCACTGTGATGTGCAACTGTTCATATCTGTGCATGTGCCATGGTCACATTTCACAGTGGTGTTTGTGTATGTCATGTCACATACCCCGTGAGTCCCATGTGGGACGGTATGTTTGAGCCAGGGTGTCCCAGTGGCACAATAGTGATGGCCCTCCACAGTCTTTGTGCATGTAGTGTTTACAATGTCTCTGATTTCATGTGCACAATGGGAGACAGTCTCCACATCCACGTTGTGTGTGCATGGACTCTGATGTTGTGCGTGTGTGTCACAGACGTCCATGGCTCTCCTGCCATGGCAAGTGTGGCCACTACCTGTGGGGGTCATGTTTGTTTTGTTGTGGTGTACACATGATACTCCAGGTGATGCCAGTGTCCATGTGGCATTACAGGGTCCCTGGGAATGTGCCTGTCGTTGAGCTGTGGTGCCTGGGGCACATCTGTCCTCACATGTCACTGGGGGGTGACTGTGACACAGCATCATGATATCCAATGGGCCAACCTGGGACAAATTGATGCCACCTGTAGGACCGTGTTGACAGATGTTGGCCATGTATGTACCATAAATGTCGTTCCGGTACTGCACACTTCATGTAGTTGTGCCTCATGATGATGTATGTTGGGATCTTGAGTGTGTTCAATGCCGCATATGTGGGGTGACTGACGATCTTGCTTACTTCTCCTCTGCACTGCAGGGCTCCTGCTGTCCATCGGCCATTCCCAGACCTGGCAACGATGGTGGAACGGGACAGCATCCGACGGTACCGCTTCACCAGGCAGCTGATTGAGGATTTGGCAGTGCAGTTGTCCCCACATTTGCAGCCTGGCCGGCCGTATCCTACAGCGCTGACCCCCAAGGTGAAGGTGATGGCAGCCCTACACTTCTTTGCCACCGGTACCTTCCAACATACTGTGGCGTCTGCTGGTGGGATGTCACAGACCATGTTCAGCCGTGTGCTCCGCGATGTTTTGGCGGCAATGTTGCTCTTCCTGAACCGGTACATCTATTTCCCTAGACTGCGACGACTCACTGACGTGAAGAGTGACTTTTATGCCCTGGGGAGGATGCCGCATGTCATTGGCTCCATTGATGGGACACATGTGGCTTTGGTACCACCACAGGCCCAGGAGCAGGCCTACAGGAACCGCAAGCACTACCACTCGGTCAATGCACTGGTGGTGTGTCTTGCAGACATGACCATCACACACGTGTGTGCCCGTTTCCCTGGTTCAGCACACGATGCCTTTGTGATGAGGAGTAGTCGCATCCCCAGGTTGATGGCACAGATGCAGAACCAGCGTGCCTGGCTTGTCGGTGTGTACTGACTTTGTGCCATTGTGTGTGATCTGATCTGTAGTATTCCGCCCACTTTTCCAAGTCAGCTGATGTGCACTTGTCTGTCCGTAGGTGACTCGGGATACCCCAACATGCCGTGGTTGCTGACACCCCTCAGGAACCCTGTGACACCTGCCCAGATGCGCTACAATGAGGCACATGGTCGGACCAGGAGAGTGATTGAGCGGACCTTTGGTCTCCTGAAGAGCCGCTTCCGCTGCCTGGACAAGACCGGAGGGTCCCTCCCATATGCCCCTGCGAAAGTGTGCAAGATTATCATCGTCTGCTGCATGCTCCACAACCTGGCAGTGCGGAAGGAGTTGCCTCTCATCCAGGATGACGATGACCAACATCCGCCACCTGTGGAGGATCCTGGCCTGGACCACGATGCCAGTGACGATGATGATGATGATGGTGATGGTGATGTCCGCACACAGCTCATCACCAACTTCTTTAGCTGAATGTGAGTATCCTGAGGTGTCATGTGAATGATGTGAGTTGGCATGATGTGTGGGTGGTGCTCTGGTGCTGTTGGAGTGTGTCCATGGGCTACTTGACAGGATGTGTGTTGCGATGTGTGGTGACAGGTGGGCTGTACTCCCCAACAGTGTTGACATGCTAACTTGGTTCTGGGTGGGTATCTTGTAACATGTATTGTGCATGAGTTTTGCTGTTCTGTCCTGTACTGCATTGCTTTTGACTGTGTGTCATTTCTGTCCTTCACAGGGTACTTTCAGATTCGTTTGGTGAACTGTGTCCACCGACGACGTGATTGCACATCCAGGCTGGTAGCTGTTGTGTCCCTACAGGTGATGTGCGCCACACCCATGGACTTCCTTCAGTCTACAGTTGTTGACTGTGTGCCCGCTGCCAGGTGGGATTACCTTGCATCTGTAGTGGTTACAGCATGTTGCAACTGTGTAATAAACCTGTGCTTCACTTTGTGATGTGCGTTGTCTGTGGTCACACATTTGACTGCCATTTGCTTACTGCACCTGTGGGCTACTTGACTACAACTGGGAATGGGTGTGGTGTCTGTGCATTGCACCGTCTTCCCTGGCAACATCAGTGTAGGCAATGAGTCAGATGGCCTAGGTGTGTATGTGTTGTGTAGCCCTGGTGGTGTGTCTCCCTCATATGTGTCACGTTGCCTGTACTCACATGCCTGTGTTGTCCTTGCTGTTGCAGTTCGCATACACTGTGTAATTTTGCAGTTCATCATCCCCATAACAGCACCCACGTTGGAATCACGACAGAGGCAAGTATGGTGTATTAGTGTGTTTATTGTGATAATAGTGCATAGGATGGATTGTGCTGTACATGAATCTTGCAATCCCAAGTTCCTAGATGAATAGAAAGTCCAGGTAGACAGGATCCCCAGTATCGGGGCCACTGTTGTCTGACACATTGTTCCAACTTATACTCCCCATGCAATGTGTGGGAGTAGTGTTGCCATCAACAGGGTGAACAGTCTGTGCACAAAGGCGAAAATCCAGAACAGGTTCAGGCTTCCTGGGAGTTGCGCTTGGCCATCAGCCTCTCACTTTCCCCTCCTCGGACGACCCCTCTTCTTGGGGGGGCCCTCAAGTGCAGGCTGCTGCGGTGCAGGGGACTCTCCGCCAGAGTCCTCCTCCCTCCCTGTGGCAGTTGCAGTTTGTTCGGTACCAGATGTTGTTGGCACACAGGGAGGTGTGGACTGGTTGCTGTTCATCTGGCGGAGGCATTGTAAAATGTCCCTGTGCACCGCCGTCATCTCATGTAGTACATCCCACTTGGACTCCACGCGGGTCATGTGGGAGTCCACACGTGACATGTGGGAGTCCACACGTGACATGTGTGACTCCACTTGGGACATGTGGGAGTCCAAGCGGGCATGATGGGCAGCCTGCTGCTGTTTAATGTCTCTGAGGAGCCCCACTACCTGGCTGAGCTCTCCGGTGCTGGACTGGTACGCATCAGCTATGCGTACCAGTTGTGGGTCTTCATGCACACCAGCAACGTCTGCAAGCAGCGACCTCTGTCTCCCACCCCTCCCACCACCCCTGCTGACATGTGCAGTGTGTGCAGTTGCACGCACAGATAACCCTGGTCCACCTTGGGGGTTGGTGGTGGTGGTGGTGTCCATGGCCCCAGGTTGGTCCAGGGTCACTGCGCTGGTGTTGTTCCTTATTCTGTCCATGTCGGCAGGGATGGTATTCGTGGTGACAGTCGTTGGAGGGGTGGGTGCAGGGGGTGCAGCTGGTGGACCTGCTGGTGCTGCAGCTGGTGGTCCTGCTGGTGCAGCATGTTGACTTGCACCGGATGTGCCAGGTTGTTCTTCATCGTCCGAGGAGGACAGAGGCTGTACGACGCCAGTGAGCTCGGCATCCTCTTGAGCCTGGGACTGGGACTCCTCAGCGTCTGCTGCTGTGTCCCTATCATCACCTGTTTTTGGGAGACACAAACAATGTATGTCATGTTTCTGCAGGCATCAGTGGTTGACACACCTGACAGTTGTGACTGTGCCTCGGGGTGCGGGCCTGTACATTGTATTGTCCTAAGTCGTCACAGTCAGGGGTTGATATTGGTGTGGCACATTGTCCTGCATTATTTGGGCATTTCTATGTATTCTCTGGGGTGTGAACATGGTCTGCATTGATTGTGTTTGGTTGACAGCCAGACCTCCTTCCCACCCACCCACCCACCCAGTCAGTTATCCCACCATGGAACGTGCTTGCATTGCAGGGAGTGTAAGTTGTCTCTCAGGATGTCAGTCAGTGGTGTCCTGCTGTTTGTTGGTGCACAGTTGGCAGCAGGGCCTTGTGCTCCCCACAGCAGTAGCCAGTGTCAGCCATCTTGTGAGTCCTTCTCCACTCCCTGTGATGTGAGCATGGTTCAGGGTGGTGTTGATGGGACAGTTGTGGGGGTGAGCTATGTTTGTGACTACGTCTCCCATCATGCTATTGCCTCCACCCCCTTCCCAGCATGCCCATGCTTCCTTCCTTTTGACTCTGCTTCCCTGTGGGGTGGGCTGGCTGTGCTGACAGGATGGCTGGGAGTGTTGTCCTGGCAGTTGTTTGGCTAAGAGTCCCAAGAGTGTCCCTGTGCTTCACACAACATAACCCAGGGTGGTGGTGCTTTGTGGGATCTTGTGTTAGGATGGAGGGCATTGCATTCTACCAGGTGGGTACTGTGGAGTTTGTGTTGGGGGGGTGTGAGGGGAGGTGCTGGTGACTATAGTCAGTGCTGCAAGTCCCCCTTCCCACCCAGCCAGCCAGATAGCCCAACATGGAACGTGCTTGCATTGCAGGGAGTGGAAGTTGTCTCTCAGGATGTCAGTCAGTGGTGTCCTGCTGTTTGTTGGTGCACAGTTGGCAGCAGGGCCTTGTGCTCCCCACAGCAGTAGCCAGTGTCAGCCATCTTGTGAGTCCTTCTCCACTCCCTGTGATGTGAGCATGGTTCAGGGTGGTGTTGATGGGACAGTTGTGGGGGTGAGCTATGTTTGTGACTACGTCTCCCATCATGCTATTGCCTCCACCCCCTTCCCAGCATGCCCATGCTTCCTTCCTTTTGACTCTGCTTCCCTGTGGGGTGGGCTGGCTGTGCTGACAGGATGGCTGGGAGTGTTGTCCTGGCAGTTGTTTGGCTAAGAGTCCCAAGAGTGTCCCTGTGCTTCACACAACATAACCCAGGGTGGTGGTGCTTTGTGGGATCTTGTGTTAGGATGGAGGGCATTGCATTCTACCAGGTGGGTACTGTGGAGTTTGTGTTGGGGGGGTGTGAGGGGAGGTGCTGGTGACTATAGTCAGTGCTGCAAGTCCCCCTTCCCACCCAGCCAGCCAGATAGCCCAACATGGAACGTGCTTGCATTGCAGGGAGTGGAAGTTGTCTCTCAGGATGTCAGTCAGTGGTGTCCTGCTGTTTGTTGGTGCACAGTTGGCAGCAGGGCCTTGTGCTCCCCACAGCAGTAGCCAGTGTCAGCCATCTTGTGAGTCCTTCTCCACTCCCTGTGATGTGAGCATGGTTCAGGGTGGTGTTGATGGGACAGTTGTGGGGGTGAGCTATGTCTGTGACTACGTCTCCCATCATGCTATTGCCTCCACCCCCTTCCCAGCATGCCCATGCTTCCTTCCTTTTGACTCTGCTTCCCTGTGGGGTGGGCTGGCTGTGCTGACAGGATGGCTGGGAGTGTTGTCCTGGCAGTTGTTTGGCTAAGAGTCCCAAGAGTGTCCCTGTGCTTCACACAACATAACCCAGGGTGGTGGTGCTTTGTGGGATCTTGTGTTAGGATGGAGGGCATTGCATTCTACCAGGTGGGTACTGTGGAGTTTGTGTTGGGGGGGTGTGAGGGGAGGTGCTGGTGACTATAGTCAGTGCTGCAAGTCCCCCTTCCCACCCAGCCAGCCAGATAGCCCAACATGGAACGTGCTTGCATTGCAGGGAGTGGAAGTTGTCTCTCAGGATGTCAGTCAGTGGTGTCCTGCTGTTTGTTGGTGCACAGTTGGCAGCAGGGCCTTGTGCTCCCCACAGCAGTAGCCAGTGTCAGCCATCTTGTGAGTCCTTCTCCACTCCCTGTGATGTGAGCATGGTTCAGGGTGGTGTTGATGGGACAGTTGTGGGGGTGAGCTATGTCTGTGACTACGTCTCCCATCATGCTATTGCCTCCACCCCCTTCCCAGCATGCCCATGCTTCCTTCCTTTTGACTCTGCTTCCCTGTGGGGTGGGCTGGCTGTGCTGACAGGATGGCTGGGAGTGTTGTCCTGGCAGTTGTTTGGCTAAGAGTCCCAAGAGTGTCCCTGTGCTTCACACAACATAACCCAGGGTGGTGGTGCTTTGTGGGATCTTGTGTTAGGATGGAGGGCATTGCATTCTACCAGGTGGGTACTGTGGAGTTTGTGTTGGGGGGGTGTGAGGGGAGGTGCTGGTGACTATAGTCAGTGCTGCAAGTCCCCCTTCCCACCCAGCCAGCCAGATAGCCCAACATGGAACGTGCTTGCATTGCAGGGAGTGGAAGTTGTCTCTCAGGATGTCAGTCAGTGGTGTCCTGCTGTTTGTTGGTGCACAGTTGGCAGCAGGGCCTTGTGCTCCCCACAGCAGTAGCCAGTGTCAGCCATCTTGTGAGTCCTTCTCCACTCCCTGTGATGTGAGCATGGTTCAGGGTGGTGTTGATGGGACAGTTGTGGGGGTGAGCTATGTCTGTGACTACGTCTCCCATCATGCTATTGCCTCCACCCCCTTCCCAGCATGCCCATGCTTCCTTCCTTTTGACTCTGCTTCCCTGTGGGGTGGGCTGGCTGTGCTGACAGGATGGCTGGGAGTGTTGTCCTGGCAGTTGTTTGGCTAAGAGTCCCAAGAGTGTCCCTGTGCTTCACACAACATAACCCAGGGTGGTGGTGCTTTGTGGGATCTTGTGTTAGGATGGAGGGCATTGCATTCTACCAGGTGGGTACTGTGGAGTTTGTGTTGGGGGGTGTGAGGGGAGGTGCTGGTGACTATAGTCAGTGCTGCAAGTCCCCCTTCCCACCCAGCCAGCCAGATAGCCCAACATGGAACGTGCTTGCATTGCAGGGAGTGGAAGTTGTCTCTCAGGATGTCAGTCAGTGGTGTCCTGCTGTTTGTTGGTGCACAGTTGGCAGCAGGGCCTTGTGCTCCCCACAGCAGTAGCCAGTGTCAGCCATCTTGTGAGTCCTTCTCCACTCCCTGTGATGTGAGCATGGTTCAGGGTGGTGTTGATGGGACAGTTGTGGGGGTGAGCTATGTCTGTGACTACGTCTCCCATCATGCTATTGCCTCCACCCCCTTCCCAGCATGCCCATGCTTCCTTCCTTTTGACTCTGCTTCCCTGTGGGGTGGGCTGGCTGTGCTGACAGGATGGCTGGGAGTGTTGTCCTGGCAGTTGTTTGGCTAAGAGTCCCAAGAGTGTCCCTGTGCTTCACACAACATAACCCAGGGTGGTGGTGCTTTGTGGGATCTTGTGTTAGGATGGAGGGCATTGCATTCTACCAGGTGGGTACTGTGGAGTTTGTGTTGGGGGGGTGTGAGGGGAGGTGCTGGTGACTATAGTCAGTGCTGCAAGTCCCCCTTCCCACCCAGCCAGCCAGATAGCCCACCATGGAACGTGCTTGCATTGCAGGGAGTGGAAGTTGTCTCTCAGGATGTCAGTCAGTGGTGTCCTGCTGTTTGTTGGTGCACAGTTGGCAGCAGGGCCTTGTGCTCCCCACAGCAGTAGCCAGTGTCAGCCATCTTGTGAGTCCTTCTCCACTCCCTGTGATGTGAGCATGGTTCAGGGTGGTGTTGATGGGACAGTTGTGGGGGTGAGCTATGTCTGTGACTACGACTCCCATCATGCTATTGCCTCCACCCCCCTTCCCAGCATGCCCATGCTTCCTTCCTTTTGACTCTGCTTCCCTGTGGGGTGGGCTGGCTGTGCTGACAGGATGGCTGGGAGTGTTGTCCTGGCAGTTGTTTGGCTAAGAGTCCCAAGAGTGTCCCTGTGCTTCACACAACATAACCCAGGGTGGTGGTGCTTTGTGGGATCTTGTGTTAGGATGGAGGGCATTGCATTCTACCAGGTGGGTACTGTGGAGTTTGTGTTGGGGGGGTGTGAGGGGAGGTGCTGGTGACTATAGTCAGTGCTGCAAGTCCCCCTTCCCACCCAGCCAGCCAGATAGCCCACCATGGAACGTGCTTGCATTGCAGGGAGTGTAAGTTGTCTCTCAGGATGTCAGTCAGTGGTGTCCTGCTGTTTGTTGGTGCACAGTTGGCAGCAGGGCCTTGTGCTCCCCACAGCAGTAGCCAGTGTCAGCCATCTTGTGAGTCCTTCTCCACTCCCTGTGATGTGAGCATGGTTCAGGGTGGTGTTGATGGGACAGTTGTGGGGGGCAATATGTGTGACTGCGACTCCCATGATGCTATTGGCTACACTGACTTGGCCAGCATACACAGAATTCCTTCCTTTGAGTGGTCTTCACTGTGTGTTGGTGTTGTTGTGGTGGCTACATGTGTGGATGTGTGTGTTAGTTCTATTTGTGCCACTGCCTAGCTGTAGTTGTGGTTGTGTTTGTACATGTGTTGGCACAGTTGGATGTGACTTTTTTGATGGCATGTGTTGTGTTTATCTGACTGACATACACATTTTGGGATGATTCTGTTCTAGTTGCTGTGTAATTGCTATGTGTGCATGGTTTGACTCTCCCCTTGACAGTGATGTGTGTGTTTTGTGGCAGTTTATTGTGTACATTTGTTGTGTACTCACCAGGCTCTGGGATGTTCTCTAGTCCATATACGCTCACTGGCGGAAGGATGGCCCGCACCTTCTCCTCCCAGGGCCTGAGGTATATTGGCTTGGCAGGAGGGCCACTGCCGGTCTGTTGGCTGTTGCTGTAGTCTATCTTCAGCAGGTCCCGTACCCTCCTGCGCACGTCATACCACCTGTTCTGGATGTCCGTCTTTGTGCGCCGACATGATGATTGGGCGTTCACCCTGTTGATGATCCTCTCCCACATCTTGGTTTTCTGCGACATGGGGGTCTGTTGGACCAGAGTGCCAAACAGCTGTGGCTCCACCCTGAGGATCTCGTCTACCAGGACTTCCAATTCACAATCTAGGAACTTGGGATTCTTCTTGGGGGGCATGGTGATGGGTGGTGATGGTGAGTGATGTGTGTGTTGGTGTGCAGGTGAGGGTGTGTGAGTGTGTGTTTTGCTGGGTGTATGTGAGGTAGGTATTTGTTGGTGTGCTGATGGTGTGTGGCTTGTGTGAGGGATGAGCTGTGGGTGTGTGGTTGCTTTCTCTTGGGTGCTGGCAGTGAAATGGCATTTGCAAAGGCTCATGGTAGTGATTTGTGTCCTTTATATAGGTGGAGTTGTGGGTGTGTCTTTGTTCTCTGTCCCCACCCCCAGTGTTTATTGGCTTGGTAATTGCTTGTTTGGCCTTTTTTTGGTTGATTTTTCCTTTGTGCTGTTTGTGTATGTTGGAAACGTTCTTGTGACCGAGTCGGACCCTGCATTGGTCTCGTACGGTGTTTTCCGTTTCGTCCACGCTGTGTTTGTGCAGTTTTGTATGCTGCGTACGCGTCGGTCGCGGTGTATTGTGTTGCTTCGGCTCGGTTTTGTATGCGTGTCGGTCGTACGGCTTGTCCTCCGTCCGACTCGGTCGTGTTTTTCGCGCCTTGCATCGTACTTTGCGGGTTGGAGTTGGCGGGTACGATTCGGTCGGATTTGTTCCGGGTGCGTGTCGGTCGGTTGGATTCGCGTGTTTTCCGGCCGGATTGCTATTTTCCGGCGGCTCGGTCGGTCGGCTTGGTTTCCTGACGTGTCGGTCGGATTTATCGCGGCTTGCATCGTACTTGGCGTGTCGGGCGCCACTGGTACGTGTCGGTCGGTATTTTTTCCGGATCCGAGTCGGTCGGTGCTTTTTCCGGCCCGAATCGGAATCGACCCCCATAGTCTCTATTGGTGGCGCATTTGGTGTCACCACTGTAGAATTCTGCTGATACGGAGGTGGATTTCTATTTAATATATCTTCCAGCAATTCGTCATCCGTTTCGCTCTCATGCATATACTTTTCTCTCTCTATATGTTTCTTTTTCTCAGTCCGTTTTTCTTAGTCCCCTCCTCAACTGTAAAAGCTGGAAACAAACCACATGTCATGTTAGCACATCTCCATCGTTTTATTCTGTCCTCATGATTCATTCCCCACAATCTTCCGGGCACAAACTCATAACCTTTCATTCCTCTGAATCTTTCTCGCTCGTACATCTCATCTTCCCATTCCGTTAAAGCCTCAAACTGTGTCGGTCTAGGTCTAGGTTCCAATTTAAACATCTTTTCTCTTAAATTCCGTAAAACCGCTACATTAAAAAGAACCATTTTCAGGGAAAGCCAATGCTCCATCATTCTTGGTATATTTTACCCAATTGTCCAACCATATGCACGTATGATATCCATATTTCAGCATCATGTGTGAAGCTGCTGATTTCGGCGGAGGAATTACTTGTCCCTCTCTAGTCACAACCTTTTTGTCTTTCTTAAAGAAATTCTTCAATTTCGTCGTCCATGACGTTCTCTCCCTTTCATACTCGTAATACGGCATGTTTTCTATTTGTTTTCTCTTTACTCTAACGCTGTTTCTGTGTACTGAACTTCGACCAATTACAGCGCGATTCACACTAACGTACTAATCAGAACAATTCCCACCGTCCGCGAACCAACCAATCCTAGCGCGACACTTTTCTACATCACTCCTGCTCTGTGTTCACGTGACTAGTGCACTAACCAATCCTAGCGCGGCACTTTTCCACGTCACTTCTACTCTTTACCCCTCCTTTACAAAATTTATCGGCAATTTTTCTTTTCGCTATTTTCTTCGTTAGTTACAACAAATAAACAATTCCATAGTCTGATTCGCTAAACAAAGTGACAGCTTTGTCCTTTTACACAAGAATCCTGCTTTTCCAGTAGGCAGCGCTTACCTCTACCCTACCACAGAATTATTTACTCTCGCCGATAAAGTAGCACTTCCCTCTACCTTACCCTTCTTTCAAACAAACAATTTACTCGTTTCTCTGGGCATAAGACACATGTGGAGACTAGGCTCCTGAGAATTAAGGCCAAAGTTTCACAAGTAAACGTGATTTGCTATTTCATTTACACACTTTTCACACCGAAATCCCTAACATAACACAACCTGCGTTATAACCAAAATGAATTCAGACCATGTACAAAATTCCATGTGACTTCTCTTGCCACACGTGTTCCACTTCCTACATCCCAGAAGCGTGAAAATTTACATATAACATAACGTGACTCAACATATAGTGTTAGTCATCAAAAAAGAATCAATAATCAATAAACAATAATCACTAAACTAATCTATAGAAAACCATAACTCTGCTACCAAGAAATCTGATGCAGCGCGTACAATAAAAACTATTCTCCTCCTAGGTTACTTATAGGTCATCCAGGGGCAAACTATATTTCTCATATCCACATGACGATGGGGCCCATAAACATCGTCTAACACACACGCACACTCCTGGATTTCCTTTACACCTTTGTGAAATTTTGTACTCCTAGGAGAAGCATGAGAACTAAATGGAGAACACCATTTTATGTACCGCTGGAAGAGCCAGGATATCTTATTACCTTATTTTGTCCCTTTCTTTTAGTTATTTCTTAAGATATTCCTGCTTATTGCTTGTCGATGAATCATTCATTTAAGAAATTAGTTCATAGTGATTAAGACCAGCTTTATCACAATAACCAATTACTTATGTCACAATCATTTAGGAAAATAACCACTGAGTCATTTTGGGTTTAAAGAATCTTAAATTTTATATAAATTTTAAAGCATGAAAAGAATTTTAATACTTTATTCAATTATTCATTCTTAAATTCACAATTTTATTAAGCATAATCAATTTATTGCAGAAAGGAAATTTTGTCATGAAGCCAAAACCCTAATTACCTGCCTAGCTTCCTAATTTAGCCTAATGATTTCTAACCTAAGTTAGGAATTAGAATTAGCCTGATTCTCATACTCAACTGTAAAATTAAGACAGCAACAGCAACTTCAGCTCGTCAGCATCAGCTACCTGCAACCCGTCTCCTCTAACAGTCTTTCAGCATCTCCCGCTCAGTAAGGGATCGATCAGGACCACCCAGCACTGGAAGCCATCAACACGACTCTTCAACTCCTCTCCTGACTGTGACTGCAACCACGACTGACATCAACTCTCTTGACTGGAACTCTCACCCCCTCCCACTAAGAGTAGGCCCTCTTATACCCTAATTCTAACTTTGCTAACTAACTGTTGCAACATTAATATCACGCTTTTCTTTCATTGGTCCATGCATGTCAGCTTATTCATTCTTTAATCAAGTTCTCTTGGATTCAAGGGTCCTTGGATCATTTCCTTTCCCATACGCTTAAACATTTCCATCCGATTCGATCAGTTCATTTGTAACTTCTTTCGACACATTTGAGAACTCCGCAGTCATTGTCCTTTCTCTTGACTTGTTTCCCACGGGCTCTTGCTGATCATCACGGCACGCTATCAGTTCAATTAGGTCACATCAGCCTTGACCATTACTTGCATCTTAGCCTCTCTGTTAAACCACGAGCTCGCTTTCTCCCATTTCATCACGTGTCATGGGTTCCCTTGCGCCTGCGCACATCTTCCCACTGGCGGCCATTTTATCTCGCCATTCGGTTATACTTTAGAAGCACTAATTTGAGGCAAACAAAACATAATTAAAATAGAGAAAAATAACCCTTTCGTTTCCCTCCCGTCGTCTACGTACCCCAATTAGTTGTTACCTAGCAGAAAGCAACATTTAAGCTGTTCCTTACTTACCATCACTATTGTTTTTGCAACGACACGTTTTATTTCTATGAAGCACAATATCATGCATTTATTTTTATTATTACGCATTTATTTTTACGTTATAATTAGACACACGGACATTCATTAATAGATTATTTAGCACACACATTGGCATATTACCATTCCCACACATACAGTGTTGATTAATACATTTAAACGAACATTTTATTTAATTAATTATAAAATTTGTTAGGGGTTAAAATGTTATTTTCCCTGCTCCATCAGGACCCACGTCTGGGCATACCCTGCCAACTTAGGGCGAACAAAGCAACTTAGGGCGAACAAAGCAAACACAAGGAGATGATAGACGGAGCGCTGAAACTTTTCAGACACTCACCCCCAGTCACAGATCTGAGTTGAATCCATTATCGTTCTTTAGCTCACTTTGCCACCTCAGTTCAGACCCAGCCATATGCAAATCAGTCTTGACCCTGTGCCTCATGGGAACAGTCCAGCCCGAACTGCCAAGCCAGGTCTTCCCTGAACCGGAAACAAGCATCCTGGGACCGGTTTCGGGCTAACAGCCCTCATCAGCCAGGCTAGCTTGAATCCAGTGGCAAAGTGAGCAAGGGACTCACGTCTGGGCATACCCTGCCAACTTAGGGCGAACAAAGTAAACACAAGGAGATAATAGACGGAGCGCTGAAACTTTTCAGACACTCACCGCCAGTCACAGATCTGGGTTGTTCCATCATCGTTCTTTAGCTCACTTTGCCACCTCAGTTCAGACCCAGACATATGCAAATCAGTCTTGACCCTGTGCCTCATGGGAACAGTCCAGCCCGAACTGCCAAGCCAGGTCTTCCCTGAACCGGAAACAAGCATCCTAGGACCGGTTTCGGGCTAACAGCCCTCATCAGCCAGGCTAGCTTGAATCCAGTGGCAAAGTGAGCAAGGGACCCACGTCTGGGCATACCCTGCCAACTTAAGATGAACAAAGCAACTTAGGGCGAACAAAGCAAACACAAGGAGCTGATAGACGGAGCGCTGAAACTTTTCAGACACTCATCCCCAGTCACAGATCTGAGTTGAATCCATTATCGTTCTTTAGCTCACTTTGCCACCTCAGTTCAGACCCAGCCATATAAAAATCAGTCTTGACCCTGTGCCTCATGGGAACAGTCCAGCCCGAACTGCCAAGCCAGGTCTTCCCTGAACCGGAAACAAGCATCCTGGGACCGGTTTCGGGCTAACAGCCCTCATCAGCCAGGCTAGCTTGAATCCAGTGGCAAAGTGAGCAAGGGACCTACGTCTGGGCATACCCTGCCAACTTAGGGCGAACAAAGCAAACACAAGGAGATGATAGACGGAGCGCTGAAACTTTTCAGACACTCACCCCCAGTCACAGATCTGGGTTGAATCCATCATCGTTCTTTAGCTCACTTTGCCACCTCAGTTCAGACCCAGACATATGCAAATCAGTCTTGACCCTGTGCCTCATGGGAACAGTCCAGCCCAAACTGCCAAGCCAGGTCTTCCCTGAACCGGAAACTAGCATCCTAGGACCGGTTTCGGGCTAAGAGCCCTCATCAGCCAGGCTAGCTTGAATCCAGTGGCAAAGTGAGCAAGGGACCCACGTCTGGGCATACCCTGCCAACATAGGGCGAACAAAGCAACTTAGGGCGAACAAAGCAAACACAAGGAGATGATAGACGGAGCGCTGAAACTTTTCAGACACTCACCCCCAGTCACAGATCTGAGTTGAATCCATTATCGTTCTTTAGCTCACTTTGCCACCTCAGTTCAGACCCAGCCATATGCAAATCAGTCTTGATCCTGTGCGTCATGGGAACAGTCCAGCCTGAACTGCCAAGCCAGGTCTTCCCTGAACCGGAAACCAGCATCCTGGGACCGGTTTCGGGCTAACAGCCCTCATCAGCCAGGCTAGCTTGAATCCAGTGGCAAAGTGAGCAAGGGACCCACGTCTGGCATACCCTGCCAACTTAGGCCGAACAAAGCAAACACAAGGAGATGATAGACGGAGCGCTGAAACTTTTCAGACACTCACCCCCAGTCACAGATCTGGGTTGAATCCATCATCGTTCTTTAGCTCACTTTGCCACCTCAGTTCAGACCCAGACATATGCAAATCAGTCTTGACCCTGTGCCTCATGGGAACAGTCCAGCCCGAACTACCAAGCCAGGTCTTCCCTGAACCGGAAACAAGCATCCTAGGACCGGTTTCGGGCTAACAGCCCTCATCAGCCAGGCTAGCTTGAATCCAGTGGCAAAGTGAGCAAGGGACCCACGTCTGGGCATACCCTTCCAACTTAGGGCGAACAAAGCAACTTAGGGCGAACAAAGCAAACACAAGGAGATGATAGACGGAGCGCTGAAACTTTTCAGACACTCACCCCCAGTCACACATCTGAGTTGAATCCATTATCGTTCTTTAGCTCACTTTGCCACCTCAGTTCAGACCCAGACATATGCAAATCAGCCTTGACCCTGTGCCTCATGGGAACAGTCCAGCCCGAACTGCCAACGCAGGTCTTCCCTGAACCGAAAACAAGCATCCTGGGACCGGTTTCGGGCTAACAGCCCTCATTAGTCAGGCTAGCTTGAATCCAGTGGCAAAGTGAGCAAGGGACCCACGTCTGGGCATACCCTGCCAACTTAGGGCGAACAAAGCAAATACAAGGAGATGATAGACAGAGCGCTGAAACTTTTCAGACACTCACCCCCAGTCACAGATCTGGGTTGAATCCATCATCGTTCTTTAGCTCACTTTGCCACCTCAGTTCAGACCCAGCCATATGCAAATCAGTCTTGACCCTGGGCCTCACGGGAACAGTCCAGCCCGAACTGCCAAGCCAGGTCTTCCCTGAACCGGAAACAAGCATCCTGGGACCGGTTTCGGGCTAACAGTTTCAGCGCTACGTCCATCATCTCCTTGTGTTTGCTTTGTTCACCCTAAGTTGGCAGGGTATGCCCAGACGTGGGTCCCTTGCTCACTTTGCCACTGGATTCAAGCTAGCCTGGCTGATGAGGGCTTGGGGAGGGGGGGAGAATTTTTTTTAAAAAGGAGCGGGCAACTGGTGCATTTTCAAGCAAATTTGACAAAGCAAGAAGGTTAATAAAGCAATTCAACTGTTCGTCTGCATTAGGAGCCACAAAGCTGTAAAAGTTTACTTATTTTACAAAAGTATTTATTCTGCTTTTTAGGTCTTGCCTATGCAGCGCGCATGCGTTGCATAGGCAAAAAGACCTTTTGGAATCGCTTCGGCTTTTCAGCCAAAAACGTGCACGCGTTCCATTGCCTTCAATGGCAAAGCGTGCACGTTTGGCAATTCACTTGCGGGAGCGAGCGGCGCCATATGGTAGCAATTATCGCTCCTGGCGCCGCTCGCTCCCGCAAGGAAACGCTTTCACTTCTCTGTGGCATCTTTGAACGGGTAATAATGCTTTCTCCTTTTTGCAGAGTGCTCTGTTATTCATTCAGATTGTGTTTGCACTAGAGACTTAAAAACCAATGAACTCTCTTGCCTGTTGAGAACTGTCCCGACGCTGTGGGTCCGCTTTGTTTTACTCTACAATTATTCACTCTGGGAGGTTGTTTTGCTGGTAGCACTTTCCCTATGAACATCACCATGCAATGTGGGGCGAACTATTTAGCCGAGGATGCTGTTTATTTTCTTGCATTATACTCCACAATTAGTCGATGATCATTTTCAGGTCTTGCATACAGACAATCCTTCTACTGCTCGCATTTATGTAGTTACTTTTTTATATTTCTTACAGCATGTGTTTTCTTGCGCTCTCTCGTGTACTACCCTTGGTGTGCTCCGAGTTGATGCCTCCTCCCCCAATCTCCAGCTCGTCCAGTTCTGCCCCAGCCCACTTCATTATCCTTCCCCGCCTCAAATGCCTCCGCTGCTCTACTGCCCCTCTCCACTTCCTTTGTATTTCACCAAAGCACTCCTCCGTTGCTCCACCTGCTCCCATCCTTCTCGTTTCGTCCTTAAAAAAATATATTTTAACATTATTTAGAGGGACTGACAGCTGCCTGGCCGCTCCTTTTTTCAAAAGCACTTTTGCACACTTCAGTTTTCTTTATTTACCACTTCCAGATTAACATTCTTTTATCTTGGCACAGTGAATTATATTAAACAAGCATTGGCATAGCCAATAGGTCTCGCTTTTGGGAACTTATAAGTATTTAGTTATGCAGCACAATATCCTTAGTGCAACAACACCAACTGTTGCATGGCTAAACACTTATAAGGTCCCAAAGGGGAGACCTATTGGCTATGACACTCACAGACACTCTCTCACAGACACTCTCTGACAGACACTCTCTCACAGACACTCTCACAGACTCTCACAGACACTCTCACAGACACTCTCTGACAGACACTCTCTGACAGACACTCTCTGACAGACACTCTCTCACAGACACTCTCTCACATACTCTCTCTCACAGACACTCTCTCACAGACACTCTCTCACAGACTCTCACAGACACTCTCTCACAGACACTCTCTCACAGACACTCACACACACACTCACACAGACACTCACACAGACACTCTCACAGACACTCTCTCACAGACACTCTCTCACAGACACTCACTCACTGACGCTCACTCACAGACACTCTCTCACAGACTCTCACACTCTCTCACAGACTCAGACACTCTCTCACAGACACTCTCTCACAGACACTCTCACAGACACTCTCTCACAGACACTCTCTCACAGACACTCTCTCGCAGACTCTCTCGCAGACACTCTCTCGCAGACACTCTCTCGCAGACACTCTCTCACAGACACTCTCATAGACACTCAGACACTCTCTCACAGACACTCTCTCACAGACACTCTCTCACAGACACTCACAGACACTCTCTCAGACTCACAGACACTCTCTCACAGACTCTCACAGACACTCTCACAGACACTCTCACAGACACTCTATCACAGACACTCTCTCACAGACACTCTCTCACAGACTCTCACAGACTCTCTCACAGACTCTCTCTCACAGACACTCTCTCACAGACACTCTCTCACAGACTCACAGACACTCTCGCTTAGACTCTCAGACACTCTCACAGACTCAGACACTCTCTCACAGACTCTCACACTCTCTGACTCACAGACACTCTCTCACAGACTCTCACAGACACTCTCTCACAGACACTCTCTCACAGACACTCTCACAGACACTCACTCACAGACACTCACTCACAGACACTCTCTCACAAACTCTCACAGACACTTCCTTTTCTCTCTAAAATTCTAGAAGCACATGTGAACTCTACTCTAACACAGTTTTTAGAATCTAATCATATACTTGATAGATACAGCACTGAGTCAGCTTTACTGGCTGTGGTAGAACAACTCAAATCCGCGCTGGATGCCGGCCGCACATCAGCGCTGGTGCTGCTGGATCTAAGCGCGGCATTTGATACGGTGTCCCATGAAATCCTGTTCCTACGTTTGAAGGAGATAGGAATTGGGAATAAAGCTCTAGCGTGGTTCTCCTCCTTCCTGGCCGACCGAACCTTTCAAGTGACCTCTCCCTCTTTCTCTTCCCATGTACACTCTCTTCTCTGAGGGGTCCCTCAGGGCTCTGCATTGAGCCCCACGCTCTTCAATATATATATGAGCCCTTTGGCA
This sequence comes from Calotriton arnoldi, assembly GCA_963921515.1. NCBI lineage: Eukaryota > Metazoa > Chordata > Amphibia > Caudata > Salamandridae > Calotriton > Calotriton arnoldi. The sequence goes on from CAWUFW010000129.1 coordinate 29,030, forward strand.
CGGCTGGCCAAAGCACGAGGAATCTCCTTGGTGTCTTATGCCGACGACACCCAACTAGTGATTGCCCTGTCTAATGATCCCAAGCGAGACAAAATAAAATTTAAAGAAGACATCTCTGCAATTGCAGAATGGATGACGGCTAACTTTCTGCAATTGAACTCTACCAAATCAGAGATTCTCCTGGTTGGCAAAGAGTCTCATCTCTGGACGAAGGAATGGTGGCCTCGGGCACTTGGTGATCCCCCTGATCCCAAACCTGCAGTGAAAAATTTAGGCTTCATAGTTGATAATAATCTCAACTTTGAAACACATGCCAAATCAGTGGCTGGGAAATGCTTTGGACTATTGCGCGGCCTCCAACCGATTTTGGGTCTCTTTGATGCCCAAACACGCCAAATGATTATACAAGCTTCCATTCTGGCCCGTCTAGACTACTGCAATGTGCTTCTTCTCGGTTCTAATAAATCCGTGCTTAATAGATTGCAGCGGGTCCAGAACGCGGCAGCTCGTGCTATTTTTGCCCTTCCGAAATTTAGTCATGCCTCTAATCTTCTTCGCCGCCTGCACTGGCTGCCCCTTGAACAGCGTGTTTGTTTCAAGACGCTTTGTATCACGCATAAGATACTGACAGGAAGCGCCCCAGATATTCTAGGCGACCTTTGCACTCTGTACACTCCCTCGCGTGCCCTACGCTCGGCGAACCAGAATCTTGCATGTATCCCTCACATACGTAGAGCTAGATCTGGTGGCCGCTCTTTTAGACGCCTGGCCCCCACTCTCTGGAATGCTCTCCCCCTTTATATCCGCAGTAACCCTGACCATCAGGCTTTTAGACGTCTTGTGAAGACTTGGCTCTTCTCCCAGGTCTGACTCCCTTGCTGTCCTGTCCCTGTTCTTTCCCAGATTTATTTCCCTCTGTTTTGACTCCTGCTTGGACTGGCTTTAGCGCTGGGACGCCTCTTTGCCGAGGCAGCCATGCGCTTTATAAGTATTTTAATCTAATCTAATCTAACTCTCTCACAGACTCTCTCACAGACACTCTCACAGACACTCTCTCGCAGACTCTCTCGCACTCTCTCGCAGACACTCTCTCACAGACTCTCTCACAGACACTCTCTCACAGACACTCTCTCACTCTCTCACAGACACTCTCTCACAGACACTCTCTCAGACTCACAGACACTCTCTCACAGACTCACAGACACTCTCTCACAGACTCACAGACACTCTCTCACAGACTCTCACAGACACTCTCTCACAGACTCTCTCTCACAGACACTCTCACAGACACTCTCACAGACACTCTCTCACAGACACTCTCTCACAGACACTCTCTCACAGACTCTCTCTCACAGACACTCTCTCACCGACACTCTCTCACAGACTCACAGACACTCTCTCTTAGACTCTCACAGACTCAGACACTCTCTCACAGACTCTCACACTCTCTGACTCACAGACACTCTCTCATAGACTCTCACAGACACTCTCTCACAGACTCTCACAGACACTCTCACAGACTCTCACAGACACTCTCTCACAGACACTCTCTCACAGACTCTCACAGACACTCTATCACAGACACTCACAGACTCTCACAGACACACTCTCACAGACACTCTCTCACAAACTACATTTTTTAATATGGTCGTTCTGTTGGACATAATGCCTTCTCAGTCATATATAAGGTAACAAAAATGCTTCTGGCACTTTTTTATTACAACTTTTCAGCATGCTGCACAGCAGCCACACTTCTCTACAGCACAGCTTAAACACATTGGCAAAGATAGCTCTGCCTAAACACTTATAAGGCCCCAACTGCGAGACCTATTGGCTATGCCAGTGGTTCCCAAACTGTGCGCCGCGGCACCCCGGTGCGCCGCGATGAAAAGCCAGGGGCGCCGCCGCGCACGATGTGGGAAATTGTAGCCACATTGCAAGATGCTAAAGACGCAATCGTTCAAATGACGGAGTTCCTAAGGCATGCGTGAAAAACGCATGCGGAATTCCGTCATACATTCTTTTCAAGAGTGTACCACTTGGGTTCGCCTGTGCCACACTCCTGGAAATAGAAAATGAAATGAAGTTTACACCTCTCCAGTTTGGCTGCAAAGTTGTATAATCCTTTTTGAAATAATATTATGGATATTGAAAGTCTAAAAAACAGAACACATGATCTTGCAGACGATTACATCACTGAAAGCTGATATAAGAAAACACACTGGTTTCGCCAGTGTTCAGCACGCGCATGGTATCTATGTTGGCAGAGGGTTTGTGTTATCTGGAATTGTTTTATAAAGTTCAGATTAAAAATAGTTATAACTAAGTATACAGAAGAGTTCACTTTTAAAGTGTCGTTGCTTGAAATTCAAACACAGCATATCAACAAATTGAGAGTCTGTCAATCAAATTGGTATTTTTTGAGTTCCTGACACTGGCTTGATAGATAAATTGACTGGGTAAAAATCCTAAATTTTATTTTACATATTTCTAAAGAAGACTTGAGTCAGATTAAGAAAAGTCACCTTCTGTAAGTGTGCAGCAAACAGAATATTGTGGCCTCTCCTCATCAGGCCTCATGCCAAGACTGACAGAGTTGTCTTAAGAATTTTTGGGGCCCCGGGCAAGACAGATTTTGTTGGCCCCTGTTAGGAATAGCTTTGAATTATAGTACCAAACTTTGGCTAATTCAAGCCCACATAGTGCCAGGCAAACTTGCAGAAATGGGGTCACTCAAAAACATTTGAAATATGCCTTGCCTGTATAAGGATGCAAAAGACACACAATTGATGGACGGAATGCAGAACAAATCAAAACATTCACCCCCAGTCAAGAGATCTGGGTTAAATCCATCATTCTTTTGCTCACCATGCCACCCCAGTTTAGACCTGGCCATATGCATATCAGTCTTGACCCTGTGCCTCATGGGAACAGTCCAGCCCGAACTGCCAAGCCAGGTCCTCCCTGGACCGGAAACAAGCATCCTAGGAACGGTTTCGGGTTTCACCCTCTTCAGCCAGGATAGCTTGATTCCAGTGGCACAGTGAGCCCAGGACCCACGTCTGGGCATACCTGGCGCACCTGAAGCAAGTTTTGGCTTCCGGTAAAAAAATGGTGGGGAGCCACGGCCAACTGCCAATTAGGTCAAGGGAGCCACGGGTCAAAAAAGTTTGGGAACCACTGGGCTATGCCAATGCTTGTTTTCAAAAGCACTAGATAGAATAAAGAGCACATTAACATGAACAAATACTTATACATAAAAAACCAAAACATTAAATAGAAAGTAAAGGACAGCTGTCATCGCCTCGAGGCCCAAACAATGGCAGAGTGGCGCTATATAAAAGCAAAGTATTATGGCTTCATATTTAGCTTCCCGATATCTGTACATTTCTCAATCCCACCTCGCCTCTTCCTCCCACTATCTCCTTTCAGTTCACTTCTCCTTTATTTTTCCCGTGCCCGGTCCCCCTCTCCATTTTTCTCGCCCCAAGAGGGGTAAGATTGTTGCACCGGGCGCCACCGGGTATTATTAGTCTCCAAATGGGTCCATTGTGCTCTTCAGCACTGACAGATTGTGTCTTTTCTCTCTCCAGTGTGTCAGAACCCAGAGCCCAGATCACACAAGGACCCGTGGGCTCAGAGAAGGTTTCCTTCCACTAGACAGCCAGCGAGCAAACTTTTCTTCCGTGTGAAATGTCTGAATGTGAGAAGTTGTAAAATCACTCGCAAACGCAGCCGGTGTGCTACCACTAGGTGGCACTAAAGTTCTGCGGACAATAAAACGTTCGCGGCTCTCGCCATTAGATTTCCACAGCGCCAGCAGGGAAGCTTGTGTAGTCGACAGAGATCGAGTAATGTTAGTGCCGTCACTCTGAAATAAGGACGACAAGGCCACGAATGGGAAACTAACACTCATCCCCGATGAACTACTCACCGACTCCAGTCCCGAGCTATCAGATAACTCTGAGGCACTCGTGTAGAGAAGGGCCGGGAGGTGACAAAATCATGATAAATGCGCAAAAATGGCTTTCTAAGCACTTAACAGCATTTTCGTCTGTGGCTAAAAGTGATCATCTTAAAACATAAAATACAGTGACACCACTTGTCTCCACTGGACTTTGGCACCCATGAGCACCAGAAACGGCGGGTGTTAATTTTATACAATCATAGTGGTGGACGAGCCACTGAAGGCTCGAGCCTGGCTCTGGCTCAGCTCAAGCTCCTGTCGATACCTCGAGCCCATAAGGAGCCCAGCTTATATGTGGCTTCAATCTGCCACCCTCACACTACCCAAGATGTGGCGTCACTGCCAGAGCTGCAGACTTTGGAACTGGAGAGTCACGTTCGAGTCTCCGCGTCGCCTCAGCAGCATCCTGTGATTCTGGGTAATTCTCTTAATCTTCCCATGCCTTTAAACATCGAGGGCCAGTTTTATCAAGGTGTTGCATCACTCCCGTGCCACGCAAGTGGACGCAATGGCGATGCAAAACCTAGACGAGATTGGCCTTGCATGGCCCTCCATTGCTTGATAAATCTGGAATAAAGCAAGCCAGCGCAAACGCTGCCATGCACTATGCTGCCCCAGGGAGGCGTTTCAAGGTTGTAACATGGTTGGTCCTGCGCATCCAGCCATTCCCAGATTTACCATTACTGGTAGACCCGGGAATGCATCAAAATGCTATGCCTCCCTAAGTGAGCGTAACATGCCTCTGACAATTGTTTTTGTGCAGGAAGGTGTCCCTTTCTGCCAAAAAACAATCCTTCCTACAACGAAGGCACCCTTGCACCATGACACAAGGGTGCCTGCGTTGGGGCTAGGCAGCCAAAAGTGCACCAGCACTAGGAAAGGACAGGAATGTGCCATATAATGTTAAATACAGCGCATTCCCGCCCTTTCACGCAGCGCAGCAAGGTGGCTTGCTGTTTTTGCGTTGCGTGAAAAAATGATAAATATGGGCCTGAATGCGACCTTGTGTAACGTAACTGGTGGTTACGTAAAGCGCTCCAATACCTTCGGGTCGAGTTCTCGCTACAGGCTAAACTGCAGAAAATGGACATATATAACACCAAAAGTGATTCTGTTAGACCGCAGTTATGGTCACGGGTACTACTGTGCATCACTACGGAAAATCCGGCAGTTTTCTCAAGAACAATGTTCACTTCACCAGATAGCTCGCTTAGTTCATAAGAACAATATTTACGTCACATGGACGGGGTGGCAACAGCTGCCATCTTCGCAGGAGTGACAATTGCAGACATCTGCAAGGGAGCAACTTGGACATCTACACGCACTTTCATGAAGTAATACTGCCTCAACGTCCAGGCGACTTTGGAGGTGTGAGTGGGGCAAGTGTATCAGTGCAGCTGGTTCAACTAATGTGGGCCTCATTACCACTCTATGCTCATGAATATCATATCTGTGCCTCTTCGACAGCTATTATTGAAGCTGTTCAATCTAAGAAAGACTGAATGTTGGAGGGGGAAAAGTAATTTACCCAGAAGTACAGCTCCGCAGTTTTAGTATCTGTCGTAGACTCACCTCCAAGCCACCCACCGCCACAGTTATGAGGCTTTAGTGGTTGTATTACTTGACAAGCGGCGAAGCTCTGAGCAGCTCAGCCTCTGTGGGGAGCTGGAGCTCTGTATTTCTCCACCCCTTTGTTTGGGCCACAAAATGAGGTGGAAAGACTACAAATTTTCTATATTTGTTTTCAATAATTTTTGAGTGTATGGAAACACTGCTGTATTGACATTGCCGAGGTTTCCACGCCTGGCAATAGGGAATATTCGAGCTTGTGAATCTATGAAACATAGGAAAGTTGGAGAACTGTTGTTACAAGTAAGTAACTTTTGCTCCTTTTACCCGCCATCACAAGCGGCTAAATGGCCAATATGTTGTTTGTGGAAGGCAATGCATTTATTTTTACATTCCTTTTCATGCATGTTTGATTTTGAGGAAAGAATATCTGTCATATTGCTGAGAAAGGGATAGGCTAGTACAATCCGTCACACTTCCTATGAAGAGGAAATGGGGTTAGGAGTATACATCACTAGTCCGACCTCAGTTACATTTCAATAGTGAGATTCAGAGAGGTAGAGCGAGCGACAGAGAAAGAAAGAGAGAGAAAAAGAATGAGAAGGCAGAGGGAAGATAGTGAAAGAGAGAGACAAAGAGAGGGAGAGAGGGAAAGAGAGAGAGGCTTGGAGGTTGCCAGAAAAGCCAAAGGACAAGAGAAGAGAGAAAATGAGTGAAATGGGTGGGGAGAGATAATAAAGGAGAGGGGAAAGAAGAAGAAAAACAAAAGATTCAAATAGTGTGATGGAAGAGTGAAAGAGAAAGAGACAGGGAGACAGGAGGAAAGCGAGTGAAAGAGGTGGAAATAAATGAGAGAGATAGAACAGTAGAGAAAGGGGTATAGAAAAAGTTATAGACAGAAAGGGTAGTGGTAGAGAAAGAAACATAGAGGGGGAGGAGAAATGTGTAAAGAGAGAAGAATAGAGACCAAGAGAGACCTGAGAGAAGATAGGGAAAGAGAGCTAGAGGGGAAAGGTAGAGAGAAAGGAAGAAAGAGAGATATAGTGGAAAGAGGTGAGGATTAGAGAGAGAGGCAGAGAGCAAGTATAGTTTCCTGCAATGAGTTGCTTTGGGCATTGCTTTTGATTGGTGCATCATAGCCCCGTCATTCTGTGCTTCTTGGCAGCAGTACATATTCCTGCAGTTCACAATGTCTGCTGCTCATCGGATGCTACAGTTCTGGACCCGCCGTTGCCAGCCTCTTTTCACAAAAGCTGGCCTCTCGTTTCCAAGCATCCAGGGTGAGACAAACATGAAGATTGTAAGCAGGAGGCAAAGTGTAGGCCTCGGTAGACATTCTCACTCGGAGCTCAGCTTTCTGCAGTGTTTGTGGTGCAAGTGGTGCTCATAATCACCCTTTTGCATTATGCACACAAGGCCCATAGGGCGTATCCCTGAGAGAGAGTAGCAAAGAACCAGGAATGGGTATCACATAAAGTGAGCGCTGGGAGGGGTCATTTAGGACAGATTTCTGCCACATGTTGGACTCACTCGTGTCTTTAATAGTCGAAGAGCCGGTGCAGCGCATTTTACCACCACAGACAGAGGTAAACACTTGTTTGTCCACGGAGCTTTAAAGGCATGTGCTGAAGCTGGCTGGGATTGTGGTGGCATTTGAGCACATCACTAGAGTAAACAACAGAACATAAGACAATAAACATACACGAAGCAACAAAATCACACAATTAAAAGATAACAGGAACAGCCACGGTCTTAATAGGGATGACAAAACTAGGGGGGTGGGGGGGGCTCTCAAAGGGGCGTGGTTTAAAACATATAGGCTAAAAATCTGTGCTTAGCATAGTGTGCCGACCGACTTGTAACTTGCTGCTTCTGTCATTGCATACAGATATATAATACAACAAGCAACATTACACCTACAACAAGCCAGGACTATTTGCTTTGCCAATGGTTGTTAGTTGCATGAGCTCAATAAGCAACAACTATGGCTTCGTTGTATAGAATATTGAAAATGCTTCCGTTCTGAAATGATGAGACTGTGAAAGAACTATAACAAATCTCTTTGAAGTTACCTCAAAGGCAGTGAAGGGTGGTCCTGCTGCAGAGTTAAGATTTTTTTTCATCCTGAGGGTGAGGGCAAAAATGAAGAGCCCGATAGGGACCCATCTTATCACCTGCTTTTTAGAACTGATGGTGCTGAGCACTGGCAGGACCCGGCCCACTTAAAGCCCTGGGTACAGCACAGCGAAAGAGTCAAAATGTGAACAAAACACAACATCCACAGTAAAACACAGCAACATCACATTGCAATAATGCAGTACAAAAGCACAACACCCCACAAAAAAAACATCACCACCACAACAAAATGCCACAAAACAAATATGCAGAAACATTCTTGTCACACATTACCACCTCCAGAAATCTGTGTTCATAATAAGATGGGAAAGAGTGTTTGCACCAATCACGGTCCTAATTACCACCAAGGACATGAAAAACTACCAATCAAAAATGTTTTGTGATCCGGACCAAGATTTGGGTTGTGTGAATCACAATCAATATATATTATCAAGATATCACATTTTTAATTACAAGAGTCTGCGGACCATGCTGCGCACCCTGCCTTCTTATCACTTCTCTCTCTTTGCTTTCCTAGGTGTCCTCTTCAGTGTGGAGACCACAGCTACGCATTTCGCGGTTCGCAATTACTGGAGAGGCTTCTTTGCGGCCACATGCTCTGCCCTGATGTTCCGCCTGTTGGCTGTGGTGAACAAAGAAAGAGGTATGTGGCTTTTGTCCAGGTCTCACCAAGGGATGTTGGTAGGCTTCAGGGCAGGCAGGTTGTCAATCTTCTTGGTAGGCTTCAGGGCAGGCAGGTTGTCAATCAATCAATCAAGCAGGATTTGTACAGCTCGGCGAATCACCCGCAAGGGTATCCAGGCACTGAGCTCCTAGCTGCTCTGTGGCCTCAGTTGAATAGCCAGGTCTTGAGTCCTCTACTGAACTCCTGAAGAGAAGGTGAAGGAACAAGATGGAGGGGGAGCCTGTTCCAGGACTTGTCGGTGAGGTAGGAGAAGGAGCGTCCTCCCCTGTTGCTTTGGCGAATGCGGGGGGTGTGAGCGAGGGAGAGGGAGGTTGATCGCAGGAGTCTGGAGGGTTGGTCAAACTGAGGCTCTCCCCTACTCACTCCCTACTCAGTAGCAAAATGATGGAGAGCAAGAATCAATTCCCCATGTACCTGAATAGGGTCTTGTACATAAACAGTTAATTGCATAACGTATAGTTTGACTTTGTAACACTTCAGGTGATGGATATATGCCGCTGCTTCTACCTCCTGATATATAGTTCAACCTAATGGAATTTCAAACAGTAGGGTGGGTGAGAACACTGTCAGCCTGCAAGTACTAGTTGTCCCAATGCGTTATGGTAATTGCAGTTCTCAATGGTGTTTGTACTCACAGCTAATTAAGTGTTCGCCTCTCAATGTTGGTGCAGCCAGTGTCGGCCAGCCTCTTTTTTTACCATAATGCAACATGAGCACTGTTGCTAGCAGGCTGGCAGTGTGCTCCCCACCACCACAGTATAAAATCCCTCGGAGGATGCACATCATGAAGAAGCATCTGTGGCTTCTGAATCTGCAAAATTAAAAGCAGCTTCCTAACCCCCCCGACTAAAGGACTGCTCCCTACGGAAGCAAAATCAGTATGAAAGGTATGTCCAGGTGATCCAGCGTGATAGCCAGGGATGGATATTTCACACACACACGTACAACTTGAGAAAATGTTTCAATGGGCCCATATGCATTTATCCTGTAATCCAAAAACAACTCCCTGGCTAAAAATCACTCTGGCAGTTAATTTTATTATTCTCTTAGATTCTGATTAGTTTATTCTCTGGAAAATCACATATTGGATTAAATATCATTTCGAGATTTAACTAATCTTCACAAATCAACACTCTTCCTTTGGTCGATGGACCATTAGTTGAGTTAGTTGATGGCGATATTAACAATTTCCTAACTAACTTTTAATGAAAATTAACCACAGACTCTGAGTAAGATTTATAAGTTTTATCTAAAGTTTCAGTCATAAATTGAACGCTCATCATTTGAAGATTCACAGTGCCAACACCAACATTCATTTAATAAGAGAGAGAGATCATTTAGCAATTATATTCATTTACACAAATGCGTTCAATCAATCAAATGCTTGAGAGTGGATAGATGTAGAGACAAAAGGCATAATAAAATACAATTGCAACGAAATATGCAAATCTTAAGAACAGAATGATATTTACCTAATAAGGAAAATCGGAAAACAACCCCTCTGGCCAAAGGACTGGCGGAGGTCCCCTGACTTAGGATCAGGAGACAAAGATTATAGGATAGAATCAGGGCAAAGTTGATACTTACTAGACTTCTCTACAAACCCGACGCACCGGGACGATTCCCTCTCTTACACTCTCTCCCTCCTCGATATTCTTCCGCAATCTTCGAATCTAATCAGGCTGTCTTTTGGATCTGAATCTTTCAAGTCTGCTCTCTCTCTCTCTCGCTTCATTCAGGCTCTAGGCTCTCTCTGTGGTCTCTGAGAATGGCTTCTGTGGACTTCTCATCATCTGGACTTCTCTCAGGATAACCCTCCGGACATCTCTGGACAACACTCTACTCTTTCTTAACTTAAGTCACCTAGTTATAGTCTTTATTTCTTCATGTCCCACCCTCAAAATTTACCAATTTACTAAAATACGGAATATGATTGGACGGGGTTAGGGGAGTCTTCGTCGCACCAGGCTGACATATTCATTTTATTTGTGAATCCCATTGTTTGCTGGCCCTTCCCCTTTGTCTCATTCATTCTTTTTATTTTCCCATACATATTTTGTTGCAAATGAAATAATTTCTTTAATAAAGGCTTTGTGGATGTAGGACATATCCTCTTCTTTCCCAGCTCCTCTGTCCTTGGGTCTTGGCAGGCTTTCAACTGCCTCGGTCACCGGGTCACATCATTGACTCATTGCTCATGCGCAACTTTTCGCCATTTTCCTTTTCAGTCATAGTTTAACAGGCCCGAATGTACACTATTAATAAAAGAATCATAAACAGATGTTATTTTCTTGAACATATAATTCTCACTGTTCACCACCCACTTCTACTCTATCCCATATTAATATTATTTTCTCTGTGCATAAGCATTAATAACAGCAGCCTTCTTTTAAATTCAAGCAAACATATGTCGGGCATGCGGTACCTCAAGACCGCATATTAGTTTCTTTTGCGCATGCGCTTAAGTTTTTCCCTCTCAAAGCGAGTTAGTCACGTTATTACTACGTAGTTCAGGTTCGCACATGCGCAAAGCGTTTTTGCAAGTTAAAGCGGGTTATAGTCGCGTTACACTTTATTCTCATTAATTTAAGCATGCGTAAGCTTTCTTTCCCACATTTCGGTGTCTAATGCATATTAATTTCGTTTTATCTAAATTCAGACAGTTAGTATGTGTTAATGGGGAATTAATTCGAGCAAGTTTCATTTTCTCGAATCCTTGCTCCATCAATCCCCCCTCTGATGGCATTTTTGAGCCATCATAAAATACCCATCATTACCAAGTGCCAACTTTATTCATTTAAATTTTAGTATCTTCTTCTTTTTCTACAATTTCTTCTATTTTTCTTTTCATTCCCACTTCTTTTATTTTATCATATAGATTTCCTTTCATTTCCTCTAATTCGACTTCTTCCCTATTTCTCTTTCTTCCCATTCTTTTATTCTTTATTTCAGCCACCATTTTTGCTTTTGTTTTGTTCTTGCAACATCTATACATCATCGTTAATATCAGTGCTATTACTGTTATTGAAATTACTGGTATTAGGATTTTCCCAAATAAACTACTTCCTAAAGTGGAAAACCAACTACCTATAACAGAAATACTTTTACTAAGTCTTTCGCAGACACCGTCAACCTCCAGTGGGGTCAAATTGTCATGAATCTTTGTAATATTCTTAATATATCCCTCAATTCCTTTACTTTTGTCTGGGATATATGTACAGCAATGTTGGACTTTCAACATGCCACAAACTCCACCCTCTTTTGCCAATAATATATCAAGTGCAAGTCGATTTTGCAAAACCATAGATCTAATTGCAACCATTTAAGTATTAATCATTAAGAATCCCCCAGCAGTATCTGTTGATAATCGATCAACTACTGTTGACAATTTACATACTTATGGGAATTTAGTACGACTCCAACTGACGGTATCAGTGCACCAAATATATCACCTACTATTTCTGAAAAACTTGTTCTTTTACTTCGTTTTAGTCTTTGACTTACTACATCCATTTCATTGTTCTTAGTAATGTGATACACTATTGGAAATACTATTCCAAAATACCAACTACCATACCATCGTGTTGGCATCCCCCAATAATTTGGAAGGTGTGTTCACATTCATTAGAACCAATGACAATGTTGTTATAGTCAGTTTTCAGTCTATGCAGACAGAATTTTCCCAATTTCATCAAGTCTAGAGACATTACAGCATGAGTCTCGCCTTTCTTATAGTCCCCCTCCTTATTAGCCCATGGAGGTATATGTGACTTCTGTTCAACTGCTTTCTTCTGAAAATCCTGCCTTCTTTCTTCTACTAAATTTAGAAAATCCTTTTCTTCATCACGCAATATGCAAGTTAAATTGTTCTTATGCGCATATGTTATATCTATTGGGTTCGTTGTTAAGAAGAACTCGCCCATAAATTCTGCATCTTTAGCACTATGAACTGGATTCATATTTCTTCTAATAGGAATTTCTGAAAATACTAAATCTAAATTTGAATAATAATATTGCAATTTGCCGGTTATATAGAACAAACTGGACACAACACTACATGACACACTATATGTTAAAGGAAGATGGTGATAGGTCACCCCCTCTGAAACAGACGAAGGTAACTTCATGCATACATAACAATCACTCACATCCATGGTGTCTACGTATTCGAAAAGGAGTTTAGTAAATACATTTAATGACGAATCACTATTTGATTTTCTCATTCTTTTGCTCCAAACTTGTTCTAGTCGTTCTTTTAGTAACTGCATTCATTCGATCACTTGTATTAGTGTTATTTCTGATATTTGTTACAATTAGAACAGGTATCACAATAGTTAATAATAACCACATTAGCATTAGTAGTAAGACACTGCACAAACAATATTTAACACATCTTCGTTTTAGACTAGATTTCGGATGTTCAGTCACTTTTTTTCTGCCATTTTTAGTATTCTTAAAAATTATCAATATCTAAATTTATTTCTTCTAAACTCTAAATTTATTTCTAAAATTTTTTTAAAAAAGATTCTTTGTGTGTTCCCACACTTCAACAACTTTTCAACTTTGATTCCCCTTTTTTCTTTATTTTCTTTTCTTCTCTGGTTTCTTTATTCTTTTCTTTATTTGTTCATCATTTTCCACCTTTTTATGTCAGTCTCTTTCTTCTTAAGGTGGTTTCAATTTGCTTTCATCAATTCCTTCAATAGTAACACTTTCCTGTTCTTCGTTTAGATCAAGATTTTCAAAGTCCTCAAGGATGACATACGTCCATTCAGGAGTTTTATATTGTCTGTTTGGAACTTTCACTCTTTTTGATCTTCGTAAAGATTTTCTTCTCGATTGTTCTTGTTCAGTTTGACTTGATATTTCATTTACTTTTTCTTGTTCTTTCCCTGTTCTTTTTCTCAAAATATATCTTAGTCTTTTTACTCCACTTGACCTGTGACCTTCTTTTCTGACCCTCTTTGTTTGTACGGCCTTTTCACCTTCTTCACCTATCTCTAATGTTCTTTTATTTCCTTTTTCTTTTAGCTGAACTTGTTCTGGACTTTCTAATTTTTGTCCTTCTGTTGATTGAGTCTCTTCTTGGTCTTTCAGTCCTTCTTTCCCTACCTCTAATTGAGCTTGATCTGAACTTTCTGCAGTAAATTCTTCTGTTGACTGAATTTGTTCTGGACTGGCCAGTTTTTCTGTTTCTTCTTGTGTTTGAGCTGGATCTGGTTTTTCTGTTTCAATTCGTTCTGGTGTTTCAATTTCTTGCTCTTCTTCGGTCTCTACAGCAATTTCTTGAGACCCAGTATCTGGTGCCCACTCTACTTGACTTGTACTTGGTTGTTCATCATCGATGTTTTCTTCAGAGTCTGTCTCTCTGATTTCTTCGACTTCACAACTTACAGCTTCTGGCTCTTCTCTCCGCTCTACCAGTGGCTGCTCTTGTCGTTCGAGTGGACTTGGGACTCTTTGTGTTTGACTGGCATGTATCCAGTTTGGCAAGCCAAAACACTTCACTGCTGTCGTTGTGACCAATATAATCTGATGAGGTCCCTTCCACCTGGGTTCCAAACACGACTTTCTTGTGTGCTTCTTTAGCATAACCCAGTCTCCTGGACACAAATCATGAGCTTGATTCGGCTGTGTTGCGATTCCATCTTCTCCAACCTGGTGAGACACAGAACGTACCAGATCACTAGTCCCTTACAATAGTCCAATATTAGATCATCAGTTATATTCATCAGTTTGTTTCCAGGTACAAATGCTTGTCTCATTGCTCTTCCCATGAGAATTTCATGAGGACTCAATCCTGTTCTTCTGTCAGGAATACTTCTAAGGCTCATCAATACAAGGGGTAAAGCATCAGGCCATTTAAGTGAAGTGGATGCACACACCTTTCCTAACCTAGATTTTATTGTGCCATTGAGCTGTTCAACCACTCCAGAAGCTTCTGGACGATAGGCACAATGTAATTTCTGTTCAACTTTGAGAGCTGTACAAATCAATCGGATTATCTCATTATTAAAATGAGGTCCTCTATCTGATTCCAAAGTGACTGGAAATCCGAATCTGGGAATGAGCTCCCTCAACAGTAGTTTGGCAACTGTGAGGCTGTCATTCCTTCTCGTGGGATAGGCTTCCACCCATCGAGAAAACAGACACACAATGACAAGGACATACTTCAAACCATTACACGACTGCAGTTCTATAAAATCTAGTTGTAATCTTGTGAATGGTCCCTCTGCCTTTCCAGTTTTTCCCCAACTAACAACTGTTTTTCTACCTGGGTTTTGTTGTTGGCATATCAAACACCGCTAGCAGAGACTCTCTGCAACGAGTCTAAACTTGGGATTATACCATGTCTGCCTAAAGTGTCTAATCATAGCATCACTCCCAATGTGTGTAGCTCCATGATATACTCTTGCCACTTGTGATAATAGACTGTCTGGCATTACTGATCTTCCATCTGGACACACCCATACTTCATCATCTGTTCTTCTTGTGCATCCTGATTTAATCCAGAGTTCCTTTTCTTTTGGAGCTGCCTCATCCTGTAACTGCCTAACTTCATCCCAGGTTTCAAAAGCAGAGAAAAACATTAGTTGGCAATTGGTAACTTCTTTTTCCAACCCTCTGTTCAAAGACATTGTATTTCGAGCACAAAATTGTGCAACTTGGTCAGCATATCTGTTGCCTTGTGTCACATAATCATTTCCTGACTTATGTGCGGCACACTTGACCACTGCAATTTCTTTTGGCAACTGTAGTGCTTCCATTAGTTCTTTGACATTTTTACTGTTTCTGATAGGAGACCCTGAAGAAGTCAGAAATCCCCTTTGCATCCATATTTGGCCAAAGTCATGCACAAGCCCAAAACCATATTGACTACCCGTGAATATGGTTACTCTCAACTTTTTCCCAATTTTACATGCTTTAGTTAAAGCTACCAATTCGGCTATTTGTGCAGACTTGACTCCTCTTAAACAGGATGCTTCTATAATAGCCGATATTGTACATACAGCATAAGCAGAACTCAGTTCTCCATTTTGTTTTCGCAAGCATGACCCATCAACAAACAATACATAATCTGATTCTCCCAATGGGACATCAAAAATGTCCGGTCTGGGCTTTGTACACATCTCTGTCAAATCCAAACAATCATGATCCACCTCTTCTTTTATTTCTTCACTGTATGGGTCCGGCAACAACGTTGCTGGATTTACTGTGGTACATCTTATCACACTTACATTTTCAGCGCCCAAAATTACTCTTTCATACTTAGTCAGCCGACTAGGGGTAAATGCTGAGTACGAGTCCTTGTTAAAAGGATCTCGACAGAATGTGGCACGTATACCTTTAA
Organism: Calotriton arnoldi; assembly: GCA_963921515.1. NCBI lineage: Eukaryota > Metazoa > Chordata > Amphibia > Caudata > Salamandridae > Calotriton > Calotriton arnoldi. Next base: position 44,738 of record CAWUFW010000129.1, read on the forward strand.
AGGATGTCCCATCACAATTGATTCACTCTGCTCTAGACTCACACAAGTAGCAGCTACTGCTTTTAAGCAGCCAGGCAATGCTGCAGCCACTGAATCTAGAGTGGCAGAAAAATATGCCACTGGACGTCGTGTCAATCCATGTCTCTGTGTTAAAACTGAAAGTGCACATCCTTCTCTCTCACAGCAGAACAAAGCAAATTCTTTCGTATAATCAGGCATTCCTAATGCTGGGGCTTGACACAAACAATTCCTCAGTTTTACAAATGCGTCTTCACTTTCATCATCCCATTCAATCGGATCTATTTGATCCTTTCGTGTCAATTTTATTAGAGGCTTTGCAAACAGTGAAAATCCACTGATCCACTGACGACAGTATCCAACCACTCCCAAAAACATTCGTACTTCTTTCTTAGTTTTAGGTAAGCTCATTTGTCGAATCACTTTTATTCTCTCTGGTGTCACTTTTCTAACTCCTCTTTCTATCTTGTGTCCTAAATATTAAACTTCTTGTTGGCAAAACTGTAATTTTTCTGGTGACACCTTGTGTCCACCTTCTGCCAAATGGTTCAGTAAAGCAATTGTGTCAGTAACACAAACTTCTCGTGTCTTTGATGCCACCAATAGGTCATCAATATACTGAACCAAAACCGAATTTCCTGGCATAACCAGTGTCTCCAAACACTTTTTCAGGATCTGATTGAAAATTGAGGGGCTCTCTGTGTACCCTTGAGGAACTCGGCACCATGCAAAAACACGGTCTCCGAACCGGAATGCAAAAAGATATTGGCTATCTATATGCAGTGGAATCGAAAAGAATGCTTGGCACAAATCAATCACTGTGTACCAACGCGGATCCCAAGGTATCTGATAAAGGATTACTGCAGGATTTGGTACTACTGGACAACAGGGTACTACTATTTTATTGATTTTCCTTAAATCTTGCACTATCCTATACTTGCCACTAGGCTTTGTAAGCCCAATTATTGGCGAGTTACAAGGACTGCCCATTATTTCTTTCAAAATGCCTTGCTCAATCATTTGATCAATTACCGGAGCAACTCCTGCTTTTACTTCAGGGCTCATTTTGTATTGTGGTGTGTTCAGGTAGATTGCACCTTCTTTCACTATTATTTTGATTGGGTCTACATTTGCCATCAAACCTATTTCTTTTCCTGAAAAATCCCACACATCTGATTTAACTGTATTTCTCAGTTCATCAGGTAGACTGCTTTCAGTAAGAAGTGAAAACATCTCATCCACTTCTGTTCCTTGTTTTGCTAACATCATTTTGAAAGCGATATCTTCATCAGGTGTTTGGAAAGCAATACCATCAGGTGTACAATATATGGTACAGTTCATTTTGCATAACAAGTCCCTCCCTAACAAGTTTACTGGACTTGAATCACACACCACGAACCGATGCATGTCTTTGAAATTCCCAATATTCACTTCTATTGGTTTAGTGGCTGGAGTTTTTATTTGCTTATTTGAGACTCCTACAACTTGGATAGTTTCTCCCGAGAGGGGTAGGTTCGGTATTTCTGCTGCTCTCACAGTAGAACGGGTAGCACCAGTATCCACTAGGAAAGTGATGTCATTACCTTCCACTTTTCCATCAACAAATGGACCTGACTGATCTACCGCCAAGGATGCGCCAAGCACACATTCCTCCTCCCCCCTCAGGCACCGTCAGTGAGAAATATCCGAATCACTCTCATTACTTTGCATCCAATATTGTTGAACCGTTTGTGTAGTCTTACCACTCTCGCCACGAAATCCGGTGTTCACACTGTATCTCTGCACCTGAGCGTTCCCGTAGTTGGGTACAGGGGCTTGTGGCACCTGTAACTGTGGAGTAACTACCTGTTGCTGTTGCTGCTGGTTCACAACCACCTCATTCTGCATCTGTGGATTTAAATTTTGATTTACCCCATTATTCTGTTGAACATTTCTACACTCATTCTTCCAATGTCCATGCTTTCCGCACGCATGACAAGGATACTTCTTTTTCGCTTCTTCTCTACTCATTCGCCCTTTTCCTTTATTAACATTTGATCCTTAACTATTCTGATTTTGATCATTCGACTGGTTATCATTTTGAGAACCAGTATTTGCTTCTTGATGTTCTGCTAACTTTACTTGTGCCCACATCATCTTTTCTTTTAGTTTCTTATGTTTTGCATCAATATCATCACTACAGTACTTCGCATATTTCAAGATGTCATCAATGGGCTTGCTCTGCCAGCAAAGCATATGCTGCTGAATCATCTGACTTATTTCTGATCTCAATCCATACACAAACCTATACACAAAATGTCCCATAGCCTTATCACCAATATTTTCAAATCCACTATACTGCTTAAATACTTGTAATAGCCTCTCATAATACGCGTGCACTGACTCTTTTGGTTCTTGGGTTGTTCTACCTATCTTTACCCAATCTGTTTCTTTGGGAGGAATTTTCCCTTTCAAGAAAGTAATCACTTGTTGATACTTCTTCATCACATCCTCTGAAGGTGCACCTGTCTTTGCATCTCTAGGATATTCTTCATTTGGCCAATCAATAGTAATTTTACATTCTGTCCACAAATCAGTTGGTACCACTATATCAAACAAGCCATCCAAATCCTTTAATAGTACCTTTGAGACTTTCACAAACCTCTCTACCTGCTTGTACCATTCAACTGGCTTCTCTCTTAATCTGGGAAAATCATTTGTAAAAGACAAAATATCCTGTCTAGACCAAGGAACATGAACATATCCACCACCAGGAACTTCTCTCATTGGACACACTCTTTCCACCTGTTCTGTTTCTCTCAATGGGTATGCGGATGTTTCCTTTGTAGCTGTTTCATCCCTTTTCTTTGTCCATCTACCGCTCCATCGGTCTGCATCTCCCCATTTCTTCAAAATACACATTAATTCTTTTATCTGTAATCTTCTTCCTGATGCATTCAAGCTTTCTAAATCCTTTTCAGTAAATTCTGATCTATATGGTTTTTGTAATATTTTCGACTTTTCTACATCAATTCCAAATTCTGAAGCCACTTCTACTATTTTCTCATGAAGATTCTTTGCTCTCCAGGTTATACTTTTACACAAAAACAACAATTCTTCATCTCTGTATGAACCTAATCTTTCTGGGCTTATAGTACCAATAATCATTTCTTCTAAATCCACTTTCAATTTGGCTACATCTATGTTTAGTGTTTGGGGTTTTTTCTTGTCTAATCCTTTTGCCCACTCCTCTAGATCTTCTGGCGAAAATCCTTTAGAGTTTCCTGCTACTCTGGTAACAATCAGTTCCTTTCTCCTTTTATTTACTGGCAAATTTCTTTTCGGAGTTTCAATCACTGTTTCAATATTAGGGAGATCTAGTAATGAGACATTCAAATCGGTTTCACTGGTTTGATCTTCTGACACAACTATCTCTTTTCTAACATTATTATGTGAGACTGTCTCTGTTTGCAATCTCGGGGGGGTCTCGTTTATCCCCATATAATGGAATAACAGGACCAATAGTTACTGGTACTGTCAAGGCTTCAGCATTTAAACCTAACTGATTTATTTTCTATATGATCTCTTCTTTGGTCTTATTCAATGTATCCCTTTCTTTTTAGGTCTCGCCTAGGCAGCGCGCATGCGCTGCACTAGGAGATGACCTTTAGAAATCGGTCTGCTCCTTTGCACACTCGTGCTCGTGCTGGCATCCTCCTTGCGGGAGCGAGCAGCGGCGCGCGTGCTAATTGAAACCATATGGCTCTTGCGCCGCTGCTGCTTGCTCCCGCAAGGCGGAGGCCAGCACAAGCACGAGTGCTTCAAACAGCTGCTGCTTGTTCTCGCGCAAGGCTGAAGTTAATTCAGGCTGCTGACTGGCACACGCGGGGAGCTGAGAAATACAGACAGGTTTCACAACACAAGTCAGTACACAAGATTTCACGGAGCGCACACGCACCTGAACAAACTGGGCGTCTAGATAAAAGGAGCTTAAACCGACTGAACACCGGAGGCAAACTTGTTTCTTTTCTTTGTGAGCCACTCTCACTGCAGGCACGACGTGTTTTTTTTATTAAAGGAGCATTGGCTTTAATGCGCTTTAAATTTTATTGTATCTAATAATCGGCCTCTTTCTGCTCTCCCATGTGCCCCCTTCGAGATCCTCCTCTCCATCCGCATTCTGCCAGCACCCTCCTACCCAATAGTCGTCCACCACCACGTCCACCACCATGTCCACCACCACCACGTCCACCACCACCACCATGTCCACCACGTCCACCACGTCCACCACCACCACCACCACCACCTCCACCACCACCACCACCACCACGTCCACCACCTCCACCACCTCCACCACCACCACCACGTCCATCACCACGTCCACCACCACGTCCACCACCACGTCCACCACATCCACCACCACCACCATGTCCACCACCACCACCACGTCCACCACCACGTCCACCACCACCACCACGTCCACCACCACCATGTCCACCCCCACCGTGTCCACCACCACTTCCACCACCACCACCGCCACGTCCATCACCACCACCACCACCACGTCCACCACCACCATGTCCACCACCACCACGTCTACCACCACCACATCCACCACCACCACCACCACATCCACCACCACCAGGTCCACCACCACCACCACCAGGTCCACCACCACCACCACGTCCACCACCACCACCACGTCCACCACCACCACCATGTCCACCACCACCACGTCCACCACATCCACCACCACCACGGCCACCACCACCTCCACCACGACCACGTCCACCACCACCACCACCGCGTCCACCACCACATCCACCACCACCACCACATCCACCACCACCACATCCACCACCACAACCACCACCACGTCCACCACCACCACCATGTCCACCACCACCACCATGTCCACCACCACCACCACCACCACGTCCACCACCACCACCACATCCACCACCACCACCACGTCCACCACCACCATGTCCACCACCACCACATCCACCACCACTTCGTCCTCCACCACCACCACGTCCACCACCACATCCACCACCACCATGTCCACCACCACCACGGCCACCACCACGTCCACCACGGCCACCACCATGTCCACCACGTCCACCACCACATCCACCACCACCACGTCCACCACCACCACCACGTCCACCACCACCACGTCCACCACCACCAAGTCCACCACCACCAAGTCCACCACCACCAAGTCCACCACCACCACGTCCACCACCACGTCCACCACCACCACCACATCCACCACCATGTCCACGTCCACCACCACCACCACGTCCACCACCACGTCCACCACCACCACGTCCACCACCACCACGTCCACCACCACCACATCCACCACCACCACCACATCCACCACCACCACTACCACGTCCACCACCACCACGTCCACCACCACCATGTCCACCACCACGTCCACCACCACATCCACCACCACCACCACGTCCACCACCACCACGTCCACCACCACCATGTCCACCACCACCACCACGTCCACCACCAACACGTCCACCACCACCACCACCATGTCCACCACCACCACCTCGTCCACCACCACCACCACGTCCACCACCACGTCCACCACCACCATGTCCACCACCACCACGTCCACAACCACCACCACGTCCACCACCACCACGTCCATCACCACCACCACGTCCACCACCACCACCATGAACACCACCACCTCCACATCCACCACCACCACCATGTCCACCACCACCACGTCCACCACCACCACGTCCACCACCACCACGTCCACCACCACCACGTCCATTACCACCATGTCCACCACCACCACGTCCACCACCACCATGTCCACCACCACCACGTTCACCACCACGTCCACCACCACGTCCACCACCACCACCACGTCCACCACCACCACCACGTCCACCACCACCCGTGACAGGTAAAGTGTCACTGGAGGGCAGGGGTAATAGGAGTGTCAACCCCGGCTGTACATGGGACATTTAAGGATGCATTGGGTGCGAGAAGATGGGAATAGGGGCTAGAAGTATTACACCAGACCCAAGATACATTTTGAAGAGGCGCAATGTCACAGGGGCTCCTGTAAAAGCACTCGCAGCATCTCTACCTCACAGTGGCATACCTGCACGAGCCACTCACTCAAAACAAGCATTGGCATAGCCTATAGGTCTCGCCTTTGGGACCTTATAAGTGTTTAGCCATGCAACACTTGATGTTGTTGCACCAAGGTTACTGTGCTGGATAACTAAACACTTATAAGGTCCCAAAGGCGAGACCTATTGGCTATGCCAATGCTTGTTCCTGTAATGCTCGGGTAACTGTTGAATCATATAAAACCTGTGGAACTAATGGAGTTCCCATCATTGGTGCACTTGGGGTTGTTTCTCTAGCATTTTCTTGATAAGGTGGAGGTCTTTTGACTAAAATGTCCTCCAATAACTCATCATCAGATTCATCACATCCTGTTCCTGTTATACCTAAATGTTTCAATTTTCTTTACACTTGCTCCCTACTTGATCCTCAGCCATCAATACTGGATACACGCCTTCCGTTACTACAGCTCTTCTCCATATTTTCATCTGATCTCCTTGAGTATCAAACGGATATCTGGGGAAAAATCCTCTATTTATTCTTCTACCTCCTCTGCATTTCTCTCGCTCAAATGCCTCGACTTCCCACTCCTCTAAAGCTTCATACTGCGTTAACCTTGGAGTAGGTTCTAATGTATTCATCCGATTTCTTAAATTCTGAAGAATCCTCACATTAAACGTACCATGTTCAGGAAATGCTAAAACACTATCATCTTTCGTATATTCTACCCAATTTTCCAACCAAACACAAGTATGATATCCTCGTTCCATCATCATAAAAGAAGCAGGCGTATCAGGAGGTGGCATAAGAATTCCTTTTCTGGTCACTACACGTTTATCCTTTTTAAAGAAATTCTTGATTTTATTAATCAACTTCATTCTTCCGATCCTTTCGTCTAACTATTTTCAGTAAACAAACCTAAAGACTCTTCCGTATTTCTCACGTATCCTATTCGCCAACACTAGTCCTATACCAGCGCGACTCACACCAACAATCCAATCAGAGCTCACAACATTTTCTCTTCCACAGCCAATACCAGTGCGGTTCTTGTCTACCAACCAATCAAAGCTTTCAACACACCCTCTTGTCTGACCAATGCCAGCGCGGCTCTTTGTGACGTCAGTATTACTCCTACTACTGACCCTCCCTTTACAATTTGCTCTTGTCACACGCCCGCTGTGTCAACCAATACCAGTGCGGCTCTTGTGACGTCAGTATGACTCCTGCTACTGACCCTCCCTTCACAAGGTAATATGACAATGTATTTTCTGATTTTCTTTATAATTTTCTTGTTAGTAACAACACAAAAACAGCGCTACTCTGTCTGCTCCACTAATCCAAAGATAGTTTATCCATTCGCTTCAAAGAGAAAGTACTTCCTTATGCTGCGAGTAAAAACCACTGTTTACCCTTCACTTAAGCTCGGGGAGGACCTACTACTCCTCTAGGGATACTCCTCCTTTGGGTAAGGCCAAAGTTTCATAGGTGGGCCCTCTGCTATCATTCACTCTCGACTCTTATACGATATAGTCCCTAATATAACACCTACAGCCCTCCGTGGCTTTTAGGTATTATGACAACAGACGAGTAACCTTCTGCAGTGTGATTTCCTTACCACACTCTTCAAAATTCCATTCCCGGGATTCCCAGGTATCTCTGTACCTGTACTTCTAGACAACATAGAACAGGACACTAACTTTTCATGTTAAGAACATATAATCAATAATCAATAATCACCAAACTAATTAATAATAACCATAACTCTGCTACCAGAAAAACGGATCCAGCTCGATAGCCAGGGATGGATATTTCACACACACGTACAACTTGAGAAAATGTTTCAAAGGGCCCATATGCATTTATCCTGTAATCCCAAAACAACTCCCTGGCTAAAAATCACTCTGGGGTCAATTTTATTATTCTCTTAGATTCTGATTAATTTATTCTCTGGAAAATCACATTGGATTAAATATCATTTTGAGCTCTAACTAATCTTCACAAATCAACACTCTTCCTTTGGTCGATGGACCATTAGTTGAGTTAGTTGATGGCGATATTAACAATTTCCTAACTAACTTTTAATGAAAATTAACCACAGACTCTGAGTAACATTTATACGTTTTATCTAATGTTTCAGTCATAAATTGAACGCTCATCATTTGAAGATTCACAGTGCCAACACCAACATTTATTTAATAAGAGAGAGAGATCATTTAGCAATTATATTCATTTACACAAATGCGTTCAATCAATCAAATGCTTGAGAGTGGATAGATGTAGAGACAAAAGGCATAATAAAATACATTTGCAACGAAATATGCAAATCTTAAGAACAGAATGATATTTATCTAATAAGGAAAATCGGAAAACCACCCCTCTGGCCAAAGGACTGGCAGAGGTCCCCTGACTTAGGATCAGGAGACAAAGATTATAGGATAGAATCAGGGCAAAGTTGATACTTACTAGACTTCTCTACAAACCCGACGCACTGGGACGATTCCCTCTCTTACACTCTCTCCCTCCTCGATATTCTTCCGCAATCTTCGAATCTAGTCAGGCTGTCTTTTGGATCTGAATCTTTCAAGTCTGCTCTCTCTCTCTCTCTTCATTCAGGCTCTAGTCTCTCTTTGTGGTCTCTGAGAACGGCTTCTGTGGACTTCTCATCATCTGGACTTCTCTCAGGATAACCCTCCGGACATCTCTGGACAACACTCTACTCTTTCTTAACTTAAGTCACCTAGTTATAGTCTTTATTTCTTCATGTCCCACCCTCAAGAGTTACCAATTTACTAAAATACGGAATATGATTGGACGGGGTTAGGGGAGTCTTCGTCGCACCAGGCTGACATATTAATTTTATTTGTGAATCCCATTGTTTGCTGGCCCTTTCCCTTTGTCTCATTCATTCTTTTTATTTTCCCATACATATTTTGTTGCAAATGAAATAATTTCTTTAATACAGGCTTTGTGGATGTAGGACATATCCTCTTCTTTCCAAGCTCCTCTGTCATTGGGTCTTGGCAGGCTTTCAACTGCCTCGGTCACCGGGTCACATCATGGACTCATTGCTCATGCGCAACGTTTCGCCATTTTCCTTTTCAGTCATAGTTTAACAGGCCCGAATGTACACTGTTAATTAAAGAATCATAAACAGATGTTATTTTCTTGAACATATAATTCTCACTGTTCACCACCCACTTCTACTCTATCCCATATTAATATTATTTTCTCTGTGCATAAGCATTAATAACAGCAGCCTTCTTTTAAATTCAAGCAAACATATGCCGGGCATGCGGTACCTCAAGACCGCATATTAGTTTCTTTTGCGCATGCGCTTACGTTTTTCCCTCTCAAAGCCAGTTAGTCATGTTATTATTATGTAGTTCAGGTTCGCACATGCGCAAACCGTTTTTGCAAGTTAAAGCAGGATATAGTCGCGTTACACTTTATTCTCATTCATTTAAGCATGCGTAAGCTTTCTTTCCCACGTTTCGGTGTCTAATGCATATTAATTTCGTTTTATCTAAATTCAGACAGTTAGTATTTGTTAATGGGGAATTAATTTGAGCAAGTTTCATTTTCTCGAATCCTTGCTCCATCACAGGGATTACCCTAAACTGTGGTGGAAGACTGTGTTCTGGTCATTTTAGTGTTCGATTGCAAGAACTCCAAAAGATAGCAAGGAAAAATGTTAAGACTTTACTCAAACTTAACTAGAGCCCTAGTCTTTGAAAAATACCAAGACGGATACCCTGTAGTTACAGGTAAGTGATGTTTTCATCTCCAGCACTGAATGTTTCATGGATTCTCATGCTTGAACCATTCCCTGTCTCCAGGCTTCCTCCTGAGGATTCTGAGTCTGTTGACAGAGACTAATCCAAGGATATCAATCTAAGACATATATCAATGCTGAAGAGCTGAATTTACAGCTTAGTAACGTTTTCTCATTTTGTAAGTGTGCTGCAAGAGAGGGGCCTGCACACCAGATTGACTTCTATGCAAACGTTACTATTTATTTCATGGAGGCAGCGGATGCCCATGTGCACTTACACGTGCCTTGTATATGCTTCGTGAAGCTTCACTGATGTTTTCAGTCCTTCTCATCAGCCAGGCAAAATAATGCTGCTTGTTGACCAAGTAGAATTTATTTAGCAGACACCAATACCGAATACAGATCGGCGCAGAATTATATCACGTTTCTGGCCCTACTTATCACCCATGCCTCTGAGTACACAGATCCTCATGCTATTCCGCCTCCATTGAGACCCCTTTTCACTGACTTACAAAGGCGGAGTAAATCCAAGATCTCTTGGTGTAGCAGTTCTCCAGTATCAAGATGATCTTTCTCAACAGATTGTTGTTTGCACTGCTCGGCCTTGCAATCTCGGTTTGTATCGCTACAGTTTGTAACTTTCAATGTATATTGGTCTTTCATTGGAAGACACAAAAGGCTGAGCAGTGACTAGCTTTGATGGAGCTGAGCTATCCAAGGATAAACACAAGGACCCAAATGAGTTCAAATCAAGAAGAATCTTTATCTCCAAATTATTATGGCTCCTACTATGCAGCAGGATGCCATTATCTAGCACTGTCCATCCCTACAAAGTGTTATGAAGATTGAATCCTCCTTTGGGTTCAGCCATGCACCAAGTTCAAGCCCCCTCCCCTGACGACAAAAGAGAACAGGCAGATCATCAACCACAAGTTTGTCGAAGTCCGGCCCCAGAGTTATTAAATAATGGACACTTGGATATCTATCAGCAAAAAGGGGGGTATTAATTTTCACAGAATATAGAATGGCACTTGCCGGGTAGCGTGGAGTTAACACAAATGAGGACAATAAATGCGGTGCCACAGGTGAGGGAAAAACCCCTAAACCCTCAGTTCTGGACCAGGTTCCGACTATATACTACAACAACAGGTCCTATGTAACCCTGGGCATAATACTTCGCTACGCTCACGGAGCATGCAAAGTTTGTGCTACTACGTAAATTGCACGTTGCAGAGTGAATAACTGTGCTAATTGACGTAGCGTAGCAGCAGTAAAATAAACACCTTCAAATGCTTTGATAAAGCAATTTTCTATGCTAAAAAGCATATAACCAATTCACAAAAATGAACTTTGACAATAAAATATCAAGCAATGAGAGAGGTGATGATTTTGGAGTCCCCCTAACCTAGGGGGAGGACCAAGCAGATGCCTTGAACACAAAAAGCATATCATGTGAACGATTCAATGGTGGTCCCTTCCTCCTAGGACCACCCCAAGCACAGTTATGGGCAAAAATACAATCCCAACCAAAGGCCCTGCAAAGCATTATGGGACGAGATTAGCAGTGGGCAGTGAATATTATAGTGTCCAATATCAAAATAATTCTACAAAGAGCTGCAGTTCAACTAGTCGTTACTAGATGTCCCTCACGAGTCAAATGCAAAAGCATTGAAATTATTAATACATCAAGCTGCAGTTCCACTAGTCGTTACAAGATGTCCCTCACGAGTCAAATGCAAAAGCATTGAAACCCTTTCATGAAGCTTTTGCATTTGACTCGTGAGACATCTAGTAACGACTAGTGGAACTGCAGCTCTTTGTAGAATTATTTTGATATTGGATACTATAATATTCACTGCCCACTGCTAATCTCGTCCCATAATGCTTTGCAGGGCCTTTGGTTGGGATTGTATTTTTGCCAATAACTGTGCTTAGGGTGGTCCTAAGAGGATGGGACCACCACTGAATGGTTCAAAGATGTGTTTTTGTTTTCAAGGCATCTGCTTGGTTCTTCTCTCCCTAGGTTAGGGAGGATCCCAAAATCATCACCTCTCTCACTGCTTGTTAATTTATCATTTTCACTTTTGTGTAGTAACTATATGCATTTTTAGCATATAAACACAGAGATATTTAGTTTATCTTAACTTGCACTGTACAAGATGCTTTTGGCAATTATTGTACAGTGCAGTCAAGCACACAGCTACGCACTACGCAATGTGCATAGCTACGTGTAGTTGAAAATGTACTTCACGTAGCTACGTGAAGTGCTACTACGCAAACTACGCCCAGGCTTAGTCCTATGCACACGCATGTGAGTAAATAAACAGTATAAAACAGTTTCCGTTGATCAAGGATGAAGACACTGATGTCCTTTCTTTGAAATGATCACTTTTAATGGTGTATTGCTTCGTGAGCCAGCCAACACGTGTTTCATCAGTGGGGTGTAAACCCTTGACTTCTTCAGGGCTGTAACGGAGTAATTTAATTCTTAGACCTTACAACCGGTGATAATTCCGACCCGGTGGGTCATAATATATCAACGATGAGGTACAATTCCTTCTATTATCTGCACTGTAAATCTTTGGATTAAGGTATTATAATGTAAATCTTTGTATTAAGTCTCTCTCCCGGCCGTGTTTTAATACACCTCGTGGTGGCTAAATATGTTGACACGGCACCATCCGCCGTGATATGCAGCTGTGGCGAGTACGCCCAGCCTTTTTCGTGTCTCCGGGACCGTGTTTACACCGGATGTAAATGCGTATTAAAACTTAGGAGGGATAGGAACGTGCCATACACGGCCGGAAGAGAGACGTAATACAAAGATTTATATTATAATACCTTAATCCAAAGATTTACAGTGCAGATAATAGAAGGAATTGTACCTCATCGTTGATATATTATGACCCACCGGGTCGGAATTATCACCGGTTGTAAGGTCTAAGAATTAAATTACTCCGTTACAGCCCTAAAGAAGTCAAGGGTTTACACCCCACTGACGAAACACGTGTTGGCTGGCTAGCGAAGCAATACACCATTAAAAGTGAACATTTCAAAGAAAGGACATCAGTGTCTTCATCCTTGATCAACGGAAACTGTTTTATACTGTCTATTTACTCACATGCGTGTGCATAGGACCTGTTGTTGTGACACTTGGATATCTGTCCAAACTGTATAAAAGTTGTCAGACTGACCAGCGTTTTATGTACAAGAGGAGTCGACAAAGGTAGATTGAAAAGATTCTGTATCTGGTGCAGGAGTAAAGGTTCACACACTCTTCATCTTCTTTCATATAAGGTGCTATTGGTACTTCTGCAATTAGCAGAAAGTGGTTTCCTACCATCAATCAAAGTTCAAATTGGGAAAAGTAAAGAAGCCATCAAACAGTCATTGTTTCCAAATGGAAATAAAAGTTTTCAAAAGGCATGATTAGAATTTTCCCCCAGATCTAAGAACCGACAACAAGATGAAAGACTAATGCAGCCAGATGTAATTTCCACTATTTATAGGCCAGCAAGCTACTACCTAGAAGGATAATAGCTCAGTTTACTAGAAGTAATAGAGCTAGGGCAACTCTGCGTGCAGATAGTCTACTTCCGAAGACATGTTTGCCAGGCCTGGAGATAAGCCCTCAGTGTGTATTCTGCATTGAAGCACTCATGGCCAAGAGCTCTAGCCTTTTCCTCCTTCAGCCGCACCATGTGCAAAAGAGCATTTTACGTCCACCCTGCTGACATGGAAGCAGCCTCCAAGAACATCTGGCACCGACTGGTACCAAGAAGATGTTCAACAGAGTTTTGCTGACAGTCAGCAGTGGAGGACCCAGAACTTGAGAATCAGAAACCCACTATCCAACTCGGAGAACGTGCAAGATGATCACAAGACTCATTCGTTTGTGAAGAGTATTTTCTACTTGTTTGAGCTCTGGCCACTCAGTAATGATTATGAATTTCAAGTGCTTAAAGACCTCCTCTTTGTTAAACTTCTTCTTCTGTCTCACTTAGAGCATATACTCTATATAAAAGAGTGGTAACAGGATATATCCCCAAAAAAGGCTGAGATCCCGGCCGCCCTCCCCTTGGTTTCCCCGCCCCATTTAGAATGCGGGGGAGATGGAGTTCCAGTGCTCAGTGAAAATTTTCAGCCCATGGGAACATTAATTATGTTGTTCATGAAGATGCAATTATGAGTTCATGAATAACTGAAGTGACAAGAGGTCAGCCATGCTGTCCGGGCATGACTTACCCACTGCCATGTATATCAATCCTGGTCCCTCATGAGACTTTGTCTGGCTTCCCCCGGGTGGATTGCTCAGAATCTAAATGCAGCAGGTTGATCTTCAGCGTAAGTTGGCTGTCGCCAAAGGTCTCACTGGACTATAAGTCAGCACCTTGCTATGAGTCTCTCTCTATTTCCAGGCTATGTGGTCGAGACACTGAAATCCTCATTGGGAAATGCAACACATCTGCAAATATTGCAGAAGTTTATTCTAAGAGTCTGTTATTTTTATGCTCTTTTCTTGTCCGTGAGATGTTGCTGGCCACAAGGAGCATGTGTTCCAGTCAACTCTCTGTTCTTGCTGGATTTATGGCCCCAAAGTGTGGAGGGCTAGTTTATTTACAACTTAACTGGGTTTTGACCTGGCACAGCTGACAATTGGCCTGGTGACCTTTGTACTATCTGGGAAATCAAGAATACTTTTTGTTGAGTTAGATCTGGGCAGAGGTACATCATGTCAATTTGCTGTTACAGCAGTGGACAGAACAGACATACAAGCTGCTGTGAAAATAGAAAAAGGTTAGCATCTTGCATTGCTTTTATACATGCTGGAGTCTAAATTCTTCTTCTTTCCAAAATGTATCATTTTATTACCATGTATGCAAGAGACTTTTCAGGAAAAATTGTCAGCAACAACTTTAAATTAGCCACATCTTGATGTGGCAGCAGAGTCATCTAGAGGATTTGGGGGGCCCGGACAAAACATATTTTGGGGTCTCTTGTACTGAACAAATTCTCAGTTTTATTATCTATTTCCTGCTAACTCAATCCTGCATGATGCCAAACAATACTATTTTATAGGTTAAACCTTAACAAGGTCACACAAAAACAGCTGAAATATGTCTAAGTTAGGACCCCAAAAATCCTTAAGAACACAGGGTAGAGAAACAGAGTCAGGGGTAGAGGCAGGCAGAGAGGTTTAGACTGACAAATAGAATTGACAGAGATTAAATAGAGAAAGTTCATTTCCTCAGCAGGCCCCTTGGAAGATGGGGGCCCTTGGCATATGCCCACTTTGCCCATGCCTTAAAACGTCTCTGTGGGGCAGTTGTGGCTGTTATACCTCCATCACTCTAGCAGTGCAATGGCCACTCTCTCTGATATAAAATTAGGCCCATAAACAGCACATAGAGGTACTCCTGAAAGTAGACTCTGCTAAACAATGTTTATGTAGATAAAAATAAATGCAAGGACCTTTGGGTTGATCTTTCCTTCATAACAGTGCATCATCTTCTGGATATTAGCTGACTTTGTATCTTCTGCCTGTCTTCCTCACCTCTATCCCTTTGGATAGGGAGAACAAAAGGCTGGCGGTTTTTGGAACAGTGGCGGCTCCTCGAGGGAGTGCTGCGGGCGGTGGGGCGGGGGAGGGGCAGGGTGGGGGGTAGTAAACTACGGCATACGGCCGAACAGAGTTAAGTAACTAAATAAATAAATAAAACTAATTACATTGCGCCCGCTGCATCGCCATTTGGCGTTGCAGCGTGCGCAATGTAATTTGTTTTATTTATTTATATAGTTACTTAACTCTGTTCGGCCATATGCCGTAGTTTACTACGCCCCGCCCCACCGCCCGCAGCACTCCCTCGAGGAGCCGCCACTGTTTTGGAAGGATGTGCTTTTCAACAATTACAGTAGGTATAACAGCTGCCAACTCTTGAATATATCTCCGGCCTAACAGGGAAGAAAATGAAATGCTACTGGTACATGATGAAACAGGGGAGCCAGTGTGTGGAGCGACGCAAGTGGTAGAAAGATTTCACAGCTACTACGCTGAGTTGTACACCTTGCGACTTCCACATAATGATGAGGCTGTGGCTGACTATCTTATATTGCTATGACGTTACTCTCAAATGCCCATAGAGAGCGTCTGATGGCCCCCCTCCGCCCAACTGAGATTGCCGCGCATTAAAAGACATGCCCAGTGATAAAGCGCCTGGGTCTGACGGCCTTACTGTAGCCTTCTAAAAGGCCTATCAGGACAAATTTATTCCGCACCTAGTGAATCTGTTCGTGGAGATGACCCACAAGGGCATTATGCCTCCAACTATGCGCAAGGCATTGCTGATTATGCTACTAAAGCCGGGTAAGCCATCGGAACAGTGTTCTTCTTATAGGCCACTGTCATTGCTCAATATTGATACAAAGCTTTTTGCTTAAATTATGCTGAATAGGCTTGCTCCCTTACCTCCCGGGATTGTGGGTCCGGAACAATCTGGCTTTTTCCTGGGACGATCACTTACCTGTAATCTACGTACTTTATTTTGCACGATTACCTGGATTGACTTGAGCGTTCGTGCTGCAGCCGTCGTTTAAGACGCCGAAATGCGTATGATTCTGTAGAGTGGACCTTTATGTTGGCAGTGTTGAGGCGGGTATGAGTTGGGGACATATTTTTGATGCTAGTCCAGGTTCTATATGCGGAGCCAGTGGCACGAGTGAGAGTGAACAACTTATTGTCGGCTCTGATTGCAATCATGAGGGGCACGAGGCAGAGCTGTCTGCTCTCGCCACTTCTGTATGCCCTGTTGGCGGAGCCATTCGCTTGTGCCCTGCGTGAATACCACGCCTACCGTGGCATTATATTCCTGCATTATAATTTGATAATTTCTGCATATGCAGATGATAGGATGCTGTATGTGCGCGACCCCAAACACAACTTGTCACCGATATTGTGTGAGGTGGTGAAATTCGGTGGCCACTCAGGATTGAGCATAAACTGGAATAAATCACTTATATTTCCACTCACTGCACACACTATACCAATTCAGATGGAGTTTCTTCTTGCGTGCATTACCGAGTCTGTGCGCTATTTGGGGGTCCAGGTACAAACTGACCCAGAGGTAGTGATACAGGAAAATTATTGGCGAGCTGATCAGCGGCTTTCTGAGGCAATCGAGAGGTGGATTCGGCTGCCGCTTACGCTGCTAGGTCACATAGCCATTATGAAAATTATCGTGTTGCCACGCTTTCTATTCTTTTTTGCCAATATACCGATTCTATTGCCAAAGACACTGTCCATAATATACACACCTTATTGATCCGACGGCTTGGGCCGGAAAGCACCCACGCGTCCAATGGACTACGCTGGTTCTACCCTATTCAGTAGGAGGGCTTGACGCACTGGATCTCGAGGCATACTATAGAGCAGCGCAGACTATACATGCGTATTACTGGCTGCACGGACTGCCAGAATTACCTCACCTGTACTTGGAGAGGGAGGAAGCAAGTCCACTAACCCTCCTGCTATACTTACTGGGTAAGCCGCAACGTTAATTCCATACTATTGATCCCATGGGCGTCACAAGATAACTCCTGCGGAAAACCGCTGATGCACTACAGAGTAAACTTCTCTATTCCCCAAAGTTGCCCTTTGAGTGGTGTGGATGGTTTCCTTTGGGTGAAGACAGGTCAGTACTATAGGCATCACGTGTGCTTAACATACACTGCATGGGGGATTTCTTTACGGAAGCGGTGATTAGTACCTGGCAACAGTTCCAATCATAAATACCTGATATAACACTACTCACCAAATACCACTATTACCGGGCACGCCAATCGGAACCTCATGAGATGGTCCTATTGACGTACATATTGCAGACTCAATCCCCCCGCCGGGGGATATCGACATTATATATGCTCGCACGAGTAAGTGGTGACCCGATACTCACAAAGCCATGTCTGGAGTGGCGGGATGACTTGGGTATAGAAAAAACAGAGAAACAGTGAACATATTGCTGTTCGATGACAAAAACCATTTCGCAGAACGGGCAGCACAGCTTGAAACACTTTAAATACCTTAACCGAGTATACTACAACCCAGTGTGACTACTTAGATATGGGCTAAGGGATGACAATCGCTGCTTGAGATGTGGAGCT
Organism: Calotriton arnoldi; assembly: GCA_963921515.1. Lineage (NCBI taxonomy): Eukaryota > Metazoa > Chordata > Amphibia > Caudata > Salamandridae > Calotriton > Calotriton arnoldi. Next base: position 62,775 of record CAWUFW010000129.1, read on the forward strand.
GAGAGGGATTTTACGCACCTGACTTGGTTCTGTCCTGGGGTTCGTCGTTTCTGGACAGTACTACTGGGATATGATTGTGATGTGCCAAAGACGTCTCAACGACTGGTGGCGTTGGGCCGTTTATTGGCGAGGCGGAGAATCGCTATGCAATGGATGAAAGGCCCTTTGCCGACAATGTCGGAATGGCACACTGACATGTCCTACTGCAACAAACAGTCAGACACCTATAATGCTCTCATGCCGCTACGCAATAGACCGCGCAACATATGGGGGCCATATCAAGCGTACTTGATTCGCATGTCAGTTGACGGTGAGGAAGATAATCAGAATGTGATGACCCTTACGGGAGAGATGGGGGTTGACTAGCTCAAATTGCTGCGTGGGGGCTGCTCATAATGGGGATGTGCATGATGCTGTACGGGTTCGATATGAAAGTTTGTATACATGGATGGTGAGAGGATAGGGCGGGATAGATTGGGATACTTCTGACATGGTATGTTTTAAATTATTACGACTGTTGGTGTGGCTCCATTATTATACATTTTCACCTTTGTGCACCACCCAGGAGGACATGTATTTGCTTTCCTTACGGATGTTCTCGCTACTTACCCTATGTTGTAACTGGATTTATGTGGCTGCCTTATTGTTTGTATGTATGCAAAATGATAAATAAAGTTTTAAAAAACACTTGAATATATCTGGATTTGTCGGATGACTGTTGAAAAAGAAAACAATTTTCTGTTTTTTACTGGGAGATATAGTCCTAGAAACTGAGGGCCTGAATTAGAGTTTGGTGGACGGATTAATCCATCACAAATGTGACGGATAGTCCATCCGACTTGTTATCAGTGCCATAGGACATAATGCACTTGTAATAATGTAACAGGATATCCATCATGTTTATTGCAGAGTAAATCATCTGCCAAGCTCTTAATCAGGCCCTAAATAGGTTGTACAGGAACACAAACTAATTTCTTCAAACCATATTATTAAAGTATTTTTTTAGTTTTGTCAGATTTTGGAGCAAGAACTATATAACCTTAGGAAATAGAAGTACAATCTTAGACATTTTCCTGGCAAGACACTTTGTTATTCATTGAAGAATTTAGGGTGTAATGCATCTGTCTTGCATTCAATGATTTAATGAAAACTGCTAAAAGCGTAGTGGTCCTCCATCAAAGAAGCCTCTTTTAGAGCCTAGATGAGGGTTTTTTACCCCCTCTGATTCCCTCTAGTGAGCACAATTACAAGCAAGAGAACATCAAGTCACATAAAGAAACTAATATCCAAATCTCATCGGTGGAGGCAGTTGCAGTGAGAAGAATTCTTAAGTGAAACTCATATCCAAAATCAATTTGACTCCATTTTTGGCCTCCCAGTATTTATTATGTACCAGAGGCTACAATATTTTCTTCCAGGCTCAAAAATATTACTTAATGCAAGTGTTAAAGCAGCTTTCAATGACATTATTTCCCATAGATGTGCCAATGAACAATCTCTCTTAGGCAGAATGCCTAATGCTGAAGTCTGGAAGGCAGGCACGTGAATGTCATTATGCACCAACCTTCATCAAGCACTATTGCTAGTCCACTCTGGAAAAGTTAATTTAGTTAATTTAGTTAGTCTTTTTTAACACCCTCCTCAGTTGGAGTCCTATTTCTTCATGGCTTTCTCCCTTTTATAATGTGCATTGAAGCCCACACTCTTTAAAGTATCTGAGCCTATGCAAGATAGAGCAGAAGAACATGTTCACTTCTAATAATAATACTATGGGATAGGTCTCTTCTATAGATCCCCAGGAGTCCCCCAAGCTTCCCCTTTCAAAGTAATGTCCCAGTGTATCATTTCATATTTACATGCATGTGGCACCCAGTGGCTTTAGACTACATGGATGTATTAGGCCTGAAACAAAAATATCTACTCTTAATGTATTTAATTAGGGTATTTATCTGGCATAAAACTACCCACTTGGGCAACTGAGCACTTTACAAGTATTGTTGATAATGTCAAATCTTGAGGTATCCTACAATTTTGAAGTAGGGGCCAAACATCTGGACATGTCAATGTGTGCAATAGAAACTTTTCTAGTCTGCACAGAGACAATCAGCATTTTATTAAAGACAAGGAACAAATATTACAAGTAGCATTTTTTTAATTGGATTCCCCAAGCTGCAAAACATCAGAAAGGTTACCAGTGATGTCATCTCATCAAAAGACATTGACCTCCTGGATACCTTCTGTTGATGCTTTTGAGATATCTGTTTTATGTCTAATTCTTATTAACAATTCTCTTGCCATACATTTGTACAGCGATAACAGCATCGTTGCAGCAAATGTGTCACTTATTAATATTAATTTGACAACAGTTCTAATCTGTGATTCAGACCTATTCACTCTCGCAGAGGTCTTAGTGGCGATTAAACAACAAAATGAGGGAGGGCTTCAGGACCCCACAATATACCTGCCGAATGGTACAACAATGACACCAACTTATGGGGACAGTATGTCCTGTTTCTGAGTAACACACTACTATAACGCGCTTCAATTCCCCGTTCCTGGCTTAATTCAGAAATAGTTCAAGTATACAACAAAGGCTACAGGCATGAGGCTGTGAATAACCATCCCATTACTCTGATTGGCAACATGCAGAACTGTTTTTGAGAGTCATTCTTTCTAAGCTGGAAATTTAGGCACAGCATACTAACATTATAAAACATGAGAGTCTGCAATCTCTATATAAAAGTCTGTCTCTTTTCTATCATTTTCATGTTTCAGGTGAGTTGTGATGTCTCTAGTCACCTGTAACAGGGAAATGATGCAACTGCACAAATGTAACAAGATATTACAGTTAAGTTCTGGCGTCATAATGCTAGGTCACAGAGCATAATTACAGCTGCAGTTTAAACAATGAGAAAGAGAATTGGCTTTACCTTTTTCTGATCTGTGTTTTTCTAAAATGAACAGTGATCAACATAAAGGAGATATTCATGGCAACACGTTTATTTTTTCCAAGTTGAAGGCCAGATAGAAAGATAAAACTTCTCTGCCATAACCTCTGCTCTACTTTAAAAGGATATTGGAAGTGACCCTGGAGTTCTGTGACCTTATAAAGGGGTCAACAAAGGAGGGACTATGGGCTTTTTGAACAGGTCCAGTATAAAGGCCCAGGGGTAATGTTTGCAACAAAGAGGTTATACTGTTCCTATGGAACGAGAGACAATACACAGGGGATTCTGAACCGACTGATCTAGTAGAATCAGAGTAAGGAATCCATTATGTTGGATTAGAATGCCCTCACACACCCTGTCGGGTGTCATGCTTCATCATTGGGCGGCTATCACTATTCACACACGTCTACACATACGAGGCCCCCCACCCGCACTTCACCTGACGGCGCTTGGAAAAAGATCTCCGATAAAGTGCCCCTATTATAGGGAGCCCGTCGGGTATTGCACCGCCAACCCGACGAGGAGCCGCCCAATGATGAAGCATGACACCCGACAGGGTGTGTGAGGGCATTCTAATCCAACATGATGGATTCCTTACTCTGATTCTACTAGATCAGTCGGTTCAGAATCCCCTGTGTATTGTCTCTCGTTCCATAGGAACAGTATAACCTCTTTGTTGCAAACCTTATAAAGGGGCTCAGTCTTCGGTCTCATTCCTCCATTTGGTCATAAAACTGTGTTAAAGATATTGCAAGTGACTCTGGAGTTCTTTGACCTTATTAAGGAACTCAGTCTTTGGTCTCATTCCTCCATATGGTCATAAAACTGCTTGGTGACTTGCAATATCCTTATAATGTACAATAAGAGATACTTTATCCCATATCTTTCAAAGGCTAGGGAGGTTCCAGGAAGAAAGTAAGCAGAGTCAATTGATTCTACATGCTACTGGAATAATATGATCCTAAGAAGGGAGTTGCTATATGTGTTCCTCAAGGGCCTTTGGTCCTCTTTTGGCAACATCCCTCGGATGGCATCTGGTCTTCGTCTTTTGAACATCTTAATAAGATTACATGATGGAAACCATGCCATGGTCAAGTGGGGACCAAATGGGGAACAACAAAACCCTTTCTTGTCAACAAAGGTGTGCACAAGAGTGCTCACTGGCTCCATCGTTGTTCACCTTCCACATCACCCAGGTCATAGAGTTGCTCAGCAGTAGCACTAAAAATGTGCCCTCTTTAGGAGGTCATAGCATTGCAACCCTTTTATATACAGATGACACCTTGCTGGTACCCAGGACTTCCATAGGATTGTAAACATGCTACATAAGTTTGGTTGGTTCTGCAAAGAAAAGGGGCCCTCAATCAATACCCTCAAAGGCAAAATTAATGTTCTTCAGGTTACAGTGAGATTTCTAAAACAAGTTGGCGTTAGACTAATCCCCCTCGGTGATACTGTCCGATTCTGTTTATTTGGTGATTAGAATTAGCAGATAAATAAATAAATAAACAAGAGTGAATCAGGCCAACATGCTGGGAGCAGTGCTTGCTTCACTACTGAGATGGGGGTAGGAGGCGATTGGTCTTTCCAACACTTAAAGTATGCAAGCTGTAGGGACAAAGGGCATCTCTTTATGGGATGGAAATCTCAGGTCTGGTAAATCTATCCCCTCTGATATTCGGTGAGGACCTCTTTCTCAAACAACTTACTGGGGTTTCCCTTAAGCATCCCAACTGCCCTCTGCTTTTGGAACTGGGACTTAAATACATGGTCTCTTTGGCTACCTTAAGACCAGGCCTGTGCTGGATCAGGGTTTCGAGAACTCTTGAGTTAAAGCACTACAGGGAAGCCATGCATGATGTCTTAAGGCATCTGGGTTGTGATTGGGGCAATTGTTGACACATGTTCAGGAACTCATTGTGCTTCTAGGTTTGTAGCATCTGCGAGCAGTACGAGAGAAAATCACACCACGATCCATAGGTTATGTTATGTTATGTTAATTGAATTTATAAAGCTCATGGCTGCCCCAGCGATGGGGCTTCCCAGCGCTGACCACCAGACCAAGTACCAACACTAAAAAGTGCAGCAAAGGGGAACAGAACCTCCTAATAAATGGCTTTGAGGCTTTGAGCTTTTTTATAAACTCAAAATGATTTTGGATATTTCTTACCTCGAGATGAAGACTGTTCCAAAGGATCGGACCAAAAACTCGAAAAGAGCAGCCACCGGCACGTTTCCTATAGAACCTGGGCGTCACCGTCGGCCCCATGAGCGTTCATGATCCTGTGTCCGTACTAAGGGCTATAAAATGAATGAGCCTCTCCGACAGCAGCCAGTGGAGCTTGTGAAGAATCTCTGAAGCGGAACTAAACTTTAGAAGGGAAAACAGCAATCTAGCCATCGCATTTTGGACCAGCTGTAACCTTTTTAGGATAGATTTCTTACAACCTAGGTAAAGGATATTGCAATAGTCTAGGCACAATAGGATAAGAGATTGGATAATCATCTGACGAATATGTGGTTGGAATAGGCCAATGATAGGTTTCAGTCTTCTCAGGAGACCAAAACAAGTGCCCGCCAGAGTGGTTACTTGTTTCTCAAGACTGAGGGACTCGTCCACCCATATACCCAAATTTTTCACAGGTGATTTGGGTACGGGGGGCCCTAGGTTGTCTGGCCACCAGAAATTTCCCCATGACTGAGTGTGTTTACCAAATAATAGGATTTCTGTTTTACTAGAGTTCAATTTTAAACAATTGTCATTCCTCCAACTACAACCTACAACTCTGGAACTTGGCAATATTCTTAAAGGAGTCAGCGGAAACGGCACAAATACGTTGGGTATTATTCGCGTATGAAACAAATGGAGAGCCCAAGATGTTTCACTGTTTCTGCCAAAGGTGTAATATATAAATTAAATAGAGTAGGGCTCAACGAGGAGCCCAAAGGAGCCCCATGCTCCAAGGGTCTGGGAGGGAAAGAAGAGGGGGGAGATGACCTTTAAAGAACAGTGGCTCTGGAAGGAATTGAACCAGGACAGCTCTTTACCCCTTATGCCTTTGTCATAAAGGCGCTGTAAAAGCACATTATGAGAGACGGTGTCAAAGGCGGCACTCAAATCTAAAAGAAAGAGGGCCGCTGAGCCGCCTTCATCCACCACTCTGTGAAGGGTCTCTCTTACAGACAGGAGGGCCGGTTGTGAACTGTGATCAGACCTGAAACCGTTTTGGGGAAATGTCCAGAATACAATTGGCTTCTAAAAACACCGCCAAAAGTTTATTAACATATTTTTCCACCACTTTGGCTAAAAAATGAAGTAGGGAAATAGGGCGATAATTACCAGGACTGGAAGGGTCAAGGGAGGACTTTAGCCTGCTTTCAAGCCTGGAGAACCGATGCTGAGGACAGTGAAAGAATAACCAACTCAAGGAAGAAGGGAAGAACAGTCTCTTGCCGTTTTGGGATAGTATCTGGTTTGAGGGATCATCTGGTGAGCCCGATCTCACAGAGGTGCATAGAGCAGAGAAACAGGGCAGATCTAGAAGGGGCAGCTCTTAAGCTCATATGCATTGTCAAGCATGCCTATTATACATTGCAAAGCATGCCTATTATGTATTGTCAAGCATGCCTATTATGCATTGTCAAGCATGCCTATTATGTATTGTCAAGCATGCCTATTATGCATTGTCAAGCATGCCTATTATGTATTGTCAAGCATGCATATTATGCATTGTCAAGCATGCCTATTATGCATTGTCAAGCATGCCTATTATGTATTGTCAAGCATGCCTATTATGCATTGTCAAGCATGCCTATTATGCATTGTCAAGCATGCCTATTATGCATTGTCAAGCATGCCTATTATGCATTGTCAAGCATGCCTATTATGCATTGTCAAGCATGCCTATTATGCATTGTCAAGCATGCCTATAATGTATTGTCAAGCATGCCTATTATGCTTTGTCAAGCATGCCTATTATGCATTGTCAAGCATGCCTATTATGCATTGTCAAGCATGCCTATTGAGAAAGCATCAATCTAATTTAGCTTTAGGGAGGCTACGAACCTCAGTTAGTAGTAAAAGTATAGTAAGTGTCCCAGGCTTTGAATACGACTTGAATAATATGGATACACTTGGCCGATTCACAAAAGCATTTATGAGTATTTGAAGTAATACTACACGAGTACTCTTTTACCTACTTATGCATGCCTTTGTGAATCAGGCTCAAAATGTCCAACTCCCTACTAGTGAAAGTATAAAGAGTCCTTTGTATTTGTACTACTTAAAAATGAATATTCCCAGAATGTTTGCATTTTATTCTCATTTTAGATGGTTAAGGCCAATTCACAAATGCATGTAAGACTATGTAAAAGATTACAACAGTAGTCCTACTTTACCTACTCCAGAATGCCATTGCAAATAGGCCCCATAAAGTTTAGACTGGGGCCCTCCCAGTCGCATCATTTACACATGGTTGGGGCTCGAGGGTGGAAGACGAGTCACATTTCTTATTTTCTGCTCACTATATGGAAGCCCTAAAAGAAAATGGCTGTGAAGACATTGAGAAGTGTCAGGCTGCTGTAGGCCTATGTAAAGTAGGCACCTCCAGGTCTGTTGTTTTGGCTTTATCTCAGTTTCTGCAGTGACCTTGGAGCAAACGCCCTTGTTCACTTGAATCTGTTCCTCAACTACTTTTGTTAAAAATTGCTTTAAAATGTCTTCACTTTTTATGTATGATCCTATGTTTTATTACTCTGGTTTTGTGGGTTGACACCGAAATAAACTACTTTTGGCTTAGTTTGACAATTGTTTCTGAGACAGATGTTTTTAGATGCCCTTTTCATGGCTAATATTAATGCCAAATAAGTCCTGCTAACAATACTCTTGTGATACAGATGTTTCTGATAGAGATGCCTTTATCATAGATACTTCTTCGTGGTTATTTTTGCTAATATAACTCTTGTCTACAGCTGTTTGTGAAATAGATGCCGTGTTCATGGCTACTGTTAATGCCACTTACTAATATTATTCTTGTTGTTATATCTGATATAGAGGCCTATTTCCAGGATGGCCTTTTTATGGCTGTTGTCATTTGCTCCTCGTTATATTTTGTTCTTTGAACTGTATTTAATTGTTACATTGTTTCTTATTATGAAGTTGGTCTTGGCATTGGCTTTATCAATTTCACCGCACGATTTATTTATTCTTTATTTTGCCCCTTAGAAGACTTGGCAGAGTCGTAGAGTGTTAAGGAGTAGGCAAGAAGGAAACGTGTATTGCCACACTGAGCTGCTACAGAGGACAAACGTTGGGCAGACGACAACAATAATACAAATAACAAAACACTTATTATTATTGGTTTTATTATTATATCATTTTTCTTATTAAGAGTAGTAGTCTTGGTATTCATATGTCGCTGTGCAGCTGTACTACAAGGAGTTTGCCAATCAAGGGACTTTTCATGACGGGTGTCTCGTTAGCCACGGCTAGGGGTTCTCTGATATGAACCGTTTCCAATAGAGGCGCGATGGGCGCCCTGTTGAAGGAGGAAGGAAAGAACCCTTGAGAGACGGGGGCTTTTATAATGTGCAAAGCTGGAGGCGCAGGGAATGCAGACAGATTCTGGGGGATTTGTTCCGGGAAGAGCCTCATCAGAGTAGGGAAGTCATTTCATGTCACACATAATGTTTGTGGAGAAGTGATGGCTGAAAAAACAGGAATCATCAAACACTCAAAAGGTGATGGTAGAAATGTTTGCAATATGTTTAACCACTGGCAATCGCTCGGGTAGTATTCCAACCCATCGTTTTTTTTGCTCATCCTGCCACCTCAGATTAGACCCATCCATATGCTAATCAGTCTTGACCCTGCTCCTCGTGGGAACAGTCCAGCCCGAACTGCCAGGCCAGGTCCTCCCTGGACCGGAAACAAGCATCCTAGGACCGGTTTTGCCCGTTTGGGGCTCTCCGGTCGGGTGTAGCTTGGTTCCAGTGGCCCTGGGCATGTAGTGGTATCAATAGATGTAAAGCTTTGAAAATAGCTCTAAGGGCCTTCTTCACTGACATAGGGTGGCACTAGGAGACGTCTTCACCGGAGAACTATTCTTACATGTAACAGAATGCCTTTCTCGCCCCTGTTTTCCCTGCAGAAACTGTTGCTGTTCTCTTCACTACTAGCTGGACGGTGGAGTTCCCTTTCGACCTTCCTGAATTCCTCTCCTATGCCATTTTAGGGTGAGTAAGTAGCCTTTGCATTATGAGATGAAACAAGCCCTTCAGAGTTTACCCAGTCTTTGAGTGTGGAGGGCAAGAATGGGGGTGTGAGACGAAATTAACAATTAGAAAAGGTGATCTTTTGAGATCCAGACACAAAGGTGGAATCTGCTGTTCTTCAAGGCAATTAATAGTTCTGTCATTGAATGTATTGTATGCGAATGTTACAATAAAGCATGTTTTAAAAAAGGTTTAATGATTCTCAACACTGATACGTAGTCGGTAAATCAAATAAATATTTTCTGAAGTAACAAAATGAGAAAGTTAACAAGTTGCTCCTCAGAGGTATATGAAGGATGTGAGGTTAGGAAAAGGAACTAGTGTAGGTGGGACAGTGGAAAGGTGTTCTATGAGTCGCTGCAGGGCAGGGTGACCGTGTCGCCTGTCTCCCTACTCTCCATCTTAGGGCCTCTGTATGAGTGGGCAGCCCCATCCCTAAGGTATGGGTAATTCCAGGGGTTACTATTACCATCTAGTACAAGCTGGAACCAGAGGATAGCCTAACCCATAAGGAAACAGGGAGTACTGAAGCCATTCCCGTGGCAATTCCCCATTTTTCAGCAGCTGAACTATCTTGGAAAATCACACACCGGGTCCGGGAGTTACTGCAGATCTTGAAATGCTAATAGGACTGGTAAACCCTGCCACCGGCCCCACTGGGATTACCGTGGGACTCCTAATGAAATAGGCAGGAATTTGTGATACATCCTCCACACCCAGGAAGGCCACCTGAGTGACAGTACTCTTATGGAGATACAATTGTTCCCTATGGGAAACAGGTCAAAAAATTGCAGATGAGCCCCCTAAAGACCACAAACAGGATTTTTGTGAAGTGGTGCCAGCGTCTTTCTCCTCATCAATGATTAGTGCGGCCGTTTACGGAGCTTGCCGTTCCAGGCTTCTGTCATGGCATTCCTCCAAGAAGATCTTCCTGGCTGTGGCTCACTACCCTGAAGCCTGATGCTGAGCTACAAATGCTGGACCTGCCATTCTTTGGCTCAGATGTGTGTTGGTGGTCATATCGGCCTCAAAACCAGCAGAAACCTCACAGGTACTCGGAACATCAAAGATGAAGCATGAGAATCAAGTCCTCTAATCAGCCCCAGTCTTCCAGTGCCTCAGGACTCTCAACAGCCCCCATCTAATTCCAGCCAATGACTCAATCCACCCTTATTTACTCCACTGCACCAGGGGGTGCATCTCATAACACCTGGAACAAACAGAGGTGACTGTTCGGTGCAGATTGTTATATGAGATGGCTACACTTCACAGTTTCTTCTCCATCGGTTCTACCAACATAGACATCACGACTTGCACAAGGAAATTGTGTGTCTGCTGAAAAAACAAACAATAGAATTGGTGTGTCCATACAATTCTAGGTTTAATCTCACCCTCAAGTAGATAAGAAGAGAGAAATTCTGTGCGCTAGCACTTTATCAGATATTTCCACATCTCTGGGAAGGAGCTTGGATGTTTGTGTACCACTGCTTTGCAGTGGCAAGGAACACACAAAATGTCTGCAGTTTGTTGTGGGCAAGTATTATTTCCAATATTCAGTGCTCCCCTTTAGCTTGATATCTGTGCTACAAACCTTGTAACACAGAAGTGCATGGTAGTAGTGGCAGTCTGTCTATGTCATCAAAAGATCTTCGTCTACATAGATCCAGATGACTGGCTCATTACCGTAGACAGTCCAGTGGAGAAGAAACTGAATCTTCAGATCACAATCTCCTTGTTGCATTTTCTGGGTCTACAGATCACCTTCCAGAAGTCTGCCACAACCCAAACTCAAATTCTGGCTTACTTAAGAGCAACTATGGATACTAAGGAAAGTGCTTCTTTGGAAAGAGAGAGTGGCATCAGTTTAGAAAACAATGTAAAGACCAACGAAAATATAGACACATTTCTTTCCTTCTGGGAACAATGGTGATGTGCATCTCCACTGTCCCAAATGCAAGACTGCACATGCAACCTCTTCAACAGTATCTTGAAGATCAATGGACATAGTAGGATGACAATCTAATCCAAGTGTGAGAGGGCAGGAACTAAATGTGGAGAGGGGTTATAGATGCCTCTCATCATAACTGTGACCTATAGATATTCAAGGGGGAGTTTGTGCAGTGGAGAGAGACTGATGCTGGTCTCTCACACTCACCATCCAGAAACCAGGCACCTATAAACAACACATCAGCACGCCAGGCAAAGTGATACAAGGGCAGATTTACAAACATTTCATGCAATGCAGCGCAGCACAGCAAGGCACCTTTCTGCACTGTGTGAAAGGGAGACATTAGAAATGCACCACATTTACAAAGATCTGGTGCACTTCTGCTGCCTGCTTGCGCTGGCGCACTGCGTGCTGTGTAGTGCCAATGCAGACACCCTTGCACCGAGTGCAAGTGTGCCTGCGTTACGAGCGTTACGAGCTGAACGCAAGTGAAGTAGAGGAAAGTGGCGAGGAGTGTCATAAAGTGGAGTAGAGTTTAAGGGGCATATTCACAAGGAGCTATCGCCGAATTAACCTTACTTTATCGCAGCCAAAGTCATGATAAATTTACCTCCCCATTCACAAGCCGGTGTTAACAGCCCACAGCACCAGTTTACCCGCGATAGCAGCCGCAAAAAACATCGCCACAGAGGACCCCAGCAAATATCGCTAATGAGATGCAGAGTAGGCGTTCCCGTGCCAAAAGCCGAGACAACATCACACCTCAACATTCACAACGACCAGCCACATCGGCGATAAAAACACAAAACAGGCGATAAGGCGCGTTAGCACCAGGAAATTTACACCTGCTCTGACCTGGTGTAAAGTCGGACGGCAGCCAGCACCACAAAAGGGAGCACAGCCCAGGGCCACATACGATGGGCAACAGATGCCATGGAGCCACCCATCATGCGGCCCGGACCCCCAAGAGGGCCACATACCCACCTCCACCACCCCAGGACCCCAACCCACACCCGGAACCCCCCCCCCCCACTGGACCACCACAGACGCAGCGCAGACAAAGACAGCGGAACCCCAGGAAACGTACCAGCCACACAGACCCAACATCTGACAATGTCACCGTCCACTACAAGCTGAAAGGGACAACCAACCTACGCATCCTGACCATCATCGCCTTACAGGCCTACGGCACCAACACAGCGGACAACCAACATCCCACCCCACACAAAGCTGATGGCGTGGCTGCACCTGTTGGCCCCTGGGACCCCCCAACCAACACCCGCCAGAGTCGGAGGAGTCTCACAGCCAGCCACATCCAAGTCCCCCACACCTGTCCTGGACATCACCATCACCCTGGTACCCCAGTCCCCATACGTACAACACAATGCGCAGGATCCGCTGGAGACCAAGCAAGGACCACACGCCCAAGCAGGATGCACGCACGTGTTTGGGGCAATACACAGCACACATGTACTACCTGTGCCCCCTGGTTACACAGCACACAATCACCGCAACAGGAAGCACACGTCTCACATCAATGTGCAGGCAACAACAGAACACCGTGGAACACCCAACAATGTCGCCTTCAAATACACAGCCAGTGTGCATGATACCTTCATCCTCCGACAGTCCATCATCAACCAACGTTCCCAGGATGGCAACAAGGCAAATGCACAGCCCCTTGGCAACATCCAAATGAACACCCCACACACCTCAACTCCACAACCATGCAACTCACAACGCTGGCAATGCACACGTCACAAAATCACATACAACAGGCACAACAACATGCCCACCCACCAGACACGACAGAACAACTTACAATGTCCACATGAGCAAGCCCTGAACATGAGCCAGCAAAGGCATGGCACCTCAGCCACATAATAGCCGAATGTGGGGAGAGGTGGCAACCAGGCATGTGTGAAGGATGCAGTAGAACCATGATTGGGAAAGTACACAATGCCAAGAGTGCCGGAGATGTGCTGGACACCTCGCAGTATGGAGAACACACCCATATCCATGGCGACATACACCGCTTGTGTATGGAGTGTAGTGGACAGTGGACGCCACCATGTCACCCCAGCCAGTGGGGGACCTCGCGGAAATGTTGCCTATTACGCCGCCCCCTAAGCGTCAGCGGAGTGGGATGGCCCGGCGTACGCCACACCAGCGTAGGGGTGTGAATAAAAAGCACGTAGGCCTGGGCGTGGTCCTCTTCCGGAAAGACCCACGTCTCTGCCAGGGCGGCGCCTCCCACCCCGAGGCCGACGCCATCTTCGTGAGCGGAGTTGCCTGCGATCCTGTGCGCCTGCCGGACCCCGGCACGCTGGACCACGAACCCGTCAGGCCAGCACCTGCGCAGCCAGGCCACACTGATCACCTTCCGACACTGGCGTGTGTCAAGGAGGGCCCACCACATGCCGGCGCAAGCCCCAAGCCCGAGGCCCGCGACCTTGGCAGCCACCTCAGACCATCACGGCCTCCACGACACAGGCCTGCTTCATTTCTTTTTCATTGACGTACTCTGCTGCTGCCCCCGGCCTACTCTTCGGACCAGTAGGTCCCATATGTGAAACTGTGTCCTGAGTCATGAATGGCAGTGACCCCAAATCCGGGCCAGCGGCCACAGCACTAGACCCCCCGATCAGTGAGGCATAGTTCCATATGGGCATCTTGCGACACGTGGTGCCACTAACCCTGTTCAACGTCAGCCTGCTACACGTGGTGCCACTAACCCTGTTCAACGCCAGCCGGCTACACGTGGTGCCACTAACCCTGTTCAACGCCAGCCGGCTACACGTGGATGAGGGACCAGGACTACCCTGCTGACCAGTAGGTCACACATCCAGCACCTAGTCGCAAAGCACGAATGGCGGAGTCCACACCAGTGGTCGCACGGAGAGGTGTAAGAGGAAGATGCGGCTCAGTCCGGACGAATGCCGGGTCACAAACACGGAGGTGACCTTAACACGTGGTGCCCCTGAACTACGCAGGCTAGTGGGGCCATCCAACCTATGCCGGCGACACTCGGGGAATGGGCCGTGCTGACCGCTGCCTCAGGCCTACACCACGGTCAGGTAGGTCACACATTTGGAACTGAGTCTTGATTACACCATGGCAGTGAACATTATTTAGGGCAGAGAACAATTCACTATACACCCTCCGATGTGGTGGCAACAAGTCTGTGCATGGCATCACAACCACACGTGTCTGTGGGCCTACGCGGACCACTGCCCTCGGCCTACGCTGCGCACGAGTGGGATCACAGATTTGGAACTGAACATCGGTAATTCAAAAGGCAGAATACATTTCTTTGCACGCACGGAGGGGCGTAAGAGGATGACACGTTGCAGTCCGGAGGGAACAGGATCAGCGTCACGGAGGTGATTGAACACTACCGACAACTGCCACTGTGTCACTAACTCTGTGCCTCGCAAGCCAACGACCCGTGACTGTGGGCCACTGCTGACCGCTGCCTCCGGCCTACACTGCGGTCCAGTAGGTCACAGAGCCTTGATTTGGCATTCTTGGAGTTCACATATGTGTACCGGCATCATCGCAGACTGAATCCCCTCACAGCACCTGTGCCACTAAGTTTGTTCCCCGACATTCATGGACACTCACTGGTCGTACATTGGTGGCGTTTGAGTCTATGGACTAGGGGCTAGTTTTCATCCTCATGTAGCTGATCCCGAATTGTTGGTGCAAACGAGGGTTGCGCTTTCCACTCCTCCATTTGCTGCTTCCAGATAACATCAGACCTTCCGCATCATGCCCTGGAGGACACCTTCCACTGTCCTCCGCAACCCTCCGCAACCCTCCGCAACATACACCTCGGACATTGATGGGGACCCGCTCAGGTTGCATGGCCCATCTGACTGCACCGCAAGTCACCGTCCCGTGGCTGGGTGCCTGTGCCGGCCGCAGTGCATCCGGGGCCACTAACTCTGTGCTGCTCAGGCCTGGGACCCCTTCTTCTGAGACATTGAATGGCCTCTGTAGCGATGGTCTTGGGGTCATCAACGTCATGTGTCTGTGGCCCTGCGCTGTCCGCCTCCTCCGGCCCCAACTGCGGGCCACCAGGGCCCACACATGGCATCGAGTCTTGACCGGCCCGGACGTCGCATCACCGCAGGAGGCACACGCCACCACCGCAAGGACCACCTCCAACCGCCATCTGCCAGAGTCGAAAGGGTGGTCCTGACAGACCTACGGAGTTGCTCAGACCTGTCGTGGATGCCATCAACGGCCTGCTACCCTGCTCAGCACTCCAGGTGCCAGTGACTCAGTGCACCGCAAGCCATTGTCCGTTACTGATTGAGTTTTGTGCTGTTGTGAGGTTGCGCAGCAATGTCTCCCCATGCAGTGGGGAAGACCTGGGACTATGATGAGGAAGATGTGTCAAGTGTGCGGATGGGAGAAGTCACAGACAATGGGAGGGCAGGAGGCAACAGCCCCTAGGCAGGAATGCAGACTGGTGGTGGTAGTCAAGCTACACACCCGGATCTATTACTGGGTATTGCGCTGTGGACTGCGGACGCAACTGTCACCTCAGGCAGTGTGGGGGACCTGGGACGTTGATGAGGAAGTTGATGCAGGTGTAACACACCCCACTGCATGTGCATCAGGACTAACCGGAAGAGACACAATCGTAGCAATTTCTTCACATGAGCGCGCTCTTCTCTAGTGCCCCTACCTCAGTGCACTGCAACTCACGGAACCTCCTGACTGAATATTGAGTGACCTCTGTCCTTACTCCGGATCCCTCCATGTTGCTCTGCAGTTGACTCTGTTATGCTGGTGTTTTCTGTTTCCATTACACTGGTATCCACTGTTCAGGTTGTTGCCAGCACCAAGCACTCCGTGCGGGCTGGCTTATACTCACCCCACACACATCCAGCACAGGCGTCACTGTACATGTGGCCCTGCCAATAAAGGGGCCAGGCGCACGTGCCCGTAGCCAGTTCAACATGACATGTGCATGTGTCCCTGTGGTCTCGTTGTATGCATGGGGGCCCTGGGCCCTACGACATTACATTGTGCTGTGTACAGCAGACGCAGACATGTCACCGTAGGCAGCGGGCTAGAACCTGGACATGTAGCTTTGTCATCACCCACTCAATTCGTAAGGGGAGTGGACTGTGCCGTCGTACGCTGAGCCAACGTGGGTGTGTGACTGATATGTGCGTGCCCCTGGGCGTGGTTCTGTACTGGGTATGTGCATCTGCATGTGTCTCTATGGCAGTGTGGGTCTCCTTTGTGGGATGCAGGTGGTCCCTGAAGGGTATTGGACACCCACGTATGTGTTCTAGTTCGCATTCCATGGGTTGGGCAACACCCGCACCTGTTGGGCCACCTCCTTTTGGCGTTCTGCTACCTGGCATTGGGGTGCCATGTGTGGGTGGGTGAAGTGTTGTGAGCCAGCCGTGATTGCGGGTGCTTCATGCTGTGTGGTCTGTTGCAGGGGCTGGGTTCTCCTCTGAGTAGCTTGTCTGCCCTGGTCCTGGTGGTGGGTTGTGTGGGATGTCCATGGGCTGATGTAGGGTGTCGGTGTCGAAGGTGTGGTGTTCGTCTCGGGCATCACTGATGGGTTGTCTGTTCTGACCTGCTGGAGGTGTTATTTGTCCCTCTGCATTGTGAAGGGGAGGTGCATGTTAGCATTGTGTTGGCGCCTTGTTTTTGTGGACATGCAGACTGTGTGACAATGTACATTGTGACTGTTTGGGCGGTGGTGGCTATTTGAGTTGGGACAGTGTACATTTGGCCTACATGGCTGATGTGGGGTTGTAGCCGTAGATATGCATCTCACAGTTCCCTGCTCTGTCCAATGTGATTGTTCTGTTTCTGCGCCTGGGCGGACCCAGTTGTGTCCCCTGTTCTGCAGTGTGGGTGTTGCACTTTGTGCCACATTGTCATGGTATGTGCTGTGATTGCTATGTGTGTGTGCTGCAGTGTGCCACGGGGATGGGGGACATGTCCCTGGGTAATTGTGGGTGTGCAGTGTGCTACACCTCATTGTGCATGTGTGCCATTGTGCCCATCACCCCCCGTCCCCCAAGTCCCTGTTGGATCCTCACCCTGTTGTTGTTGTGTCAGGTCCTGTCGAGCTGTGTCCGTACTCCCTACTCCTTGCACCGTCTCCACACTGATGACTGTGGCCTGAGTTTCCTCCAGCTCCTCCTGTGGCGCTGGACTGCCACCTCCTGTCGCCGTTGCTGCCTTCCTGTTGGCAGCGGGTTTGTACCTGGTTTAGGTTGTCACGTCCTGGCGGAGCCTCTTGGCCTCCTGGATTTGCCTCCTCTGCACTCCGACTGCATTCCAGGTGGTCTGCTTGTGGGTCAGTTGCTGGTAGTGTTCTGTCACCTCCGTGACGCTGGTCTTGTTTTCCTGCGGTCTGCACCCCGTCTTCCTCTCCCTTTTCTCCTTGGCCTTCCCCGACCCAGTTGTTCCTTGCTGGTGGTCTGTGGGGGTTGTGGGGTTCGCGTTGACCTCTGCGCTGGGTCAGGGTGCATCCATGTTGCTACGTGCTTTGGCTTGTTTCTGGTGTGTTGTTTCTATGGTTTTTATGGTGCAATTTCCCGCCAGACGCGTGGGATTTGCAGGCCTGTGGCTGCTTTTCGCTGCTTTTTTTACCGCGATAGGCCTCATCGCATGATTTCTCGCGTTTCGCATTTTTTCAGCATGGCGTTGATTTTCACGCTGACATTTGACGCGTTATCTGGTGACTATCGCATGGTACCGCCTTGTTGTGAATTCCACGTTGACACGGGGTTATTTTCCCGCGATAGGCTGCGATATTGAAAGTTGCGTTACGCTACTCTTGCGGTAGTTATCACACGTTCTTGTGAATATATCCCTGAGTGTTTTAGAGTAGTGTAGAGCTGAGTGGACTGAAGTGAAGTGGAGTGTCATCAAGTGGCATGGAGTGGTGTAGAGTGTTGTGAGGTGTCGTGGAGGGAGTAGAGTGTCGTAGAGTCGCAGGGTACAGAGTGGAGTTGAGTTGAGTGAAGTAGAGTGTCGTGGACAGGTGTAGAGCAGAGTGGAGTAGCATAGAGGGTGTTGCATAGAGTGTAGTAGAGTGTTGTACGGTAGAGTGGCATAGAGCAGAGTAGATTGACAAACAGTGGAGTGGCATAGAGTGGAGTAATATAGGAGAGTGTAATGGCATAGAGTGGAGAAGAGTGTTGTAGAGTGTAATGGTGTAGAGTAGAGTCGAGTGGCATTGAGTTTCATAGAGTGGAGTGGCAAAGAGTGGAGGAGTGGAGAGTACTATGTCGTAGAATAGAGTGGATTAAAGTGGCATGAAGTGGCATAGAAGGAGTTGCATAGAGCGTCATAGAGTGGAGTAGTGTTGTAGAGTGGAGTAAAGTGTTGTAGAGTGGAGTAGAGTGATGTAGAGCGCAATGGTGTAGAGTGGCGTAGCATGCAGTGGCATAGCGTGCAGTAGCGTAGAGTGCAGTGGTGCAGAGTAGAGTGGCGTTGAGTTCAGTGGCAGAGAGTGCAGTCTCGCAGAGTAGAGTGTCGTATAGTACAGGGGCGTAGAGTACAGCAGTGCAGAGTAGAGTGGTGCAGAGTAGAGTGGTGCAGAGTAGAGTGGGACAGAGTAGAATGGTGCACAGTAGCGTGGTGCAGAGTGCAGTCGCGTAGAGTACCTGAGTACCGAGTAGAATAGAGTGGCGTAGAGTGCAGTGACGTAGAGCGCAATGGTGTAGAGTGGCGTAGCATGCAGTGGCATAGCGTGCAGTAGCGTAGAGTGTTGCAGAGTGGAGTATAGTGTGGCAGAGTGCAGCTGTGTAGTTGCCATAGAGTGCATTGGTTTTAAGTAAAGTGGTGTTGAATGCATTGGCGTAGAGTGAAGTGGTTCAGAGTTGAGTGGCATAGAGTGGAGTGGTGCAGAGTAGAGCAGAGTGGCCTAGACTGGAGTGGTGTAGAGTGCAGTGTCATAGAGTGCAGTGGTGCACAGTAGATTAGAGTGGTGTGGAGTGGAGTGTCATTGAGTGCATTGGGATAGAGTGCAGTAGAGTGGTGCAGAGTAGAGTGCAGTGGTACAGAGTAGAGTGGTAGAGAGTAGAGTGGCAAAGAGTTTGGTGCCGGAGAGTTCAGTGTTGCAGAGTAGAGCGTTGTAGAGTGGCATACAGTACATTGGTGTAAAGTGCAGTGGCGTACAGTAGTGCATAGTAAAGTGACGTAGAGTGCAGTGGCATAGTATAGAGTGTTGCAAAATATAGTGGTGTACAGGCCAGTGGTGTAGAGTGCATTGGCGCTGAGAGTAGTGGCGTAGAGTGCAGCGGCGTAGAATAGAGTGCCGTGGACTGGAATGGTGCAGGGTAGATTGCAGTGGCGTGGAGTGCCATGGATTGGAATGGTGCAAAGTGGAATGGAGCGGCATAGAGTGCTGTGACGTAGAATAGGTTGTTTCAGAGTAGAGTGCAGTGGCGTAGAGTACAGTAGTGCAGAGTAGATTGGAGTTGCTTAAAGTGAATTGGTGTAGAGTATAGTGCATTGGCGTAGAGTGCAGTAGAGTGGTGCAGAGTAGAGTGCAGTGGCATAGAGTGCAGTGATGCAGAGAAGAGTGGCATAGAGTTCAGTTGCATAGAGTGCAGTGTTGGAGAGTAGAGTGCCATAGAGTGAAGTGGCGAAGAATAGAGTGGTGCAAAGTAGAGTGGTGCAGAGTAGAGTGCAGTGGCATAGAGTACAGTGGCATAGAGTACAGTGGCGTAAAGTAGAATGGCAAGGAGTTCAGTGGCAGAAAGTGCAGGGTTACAGACTAGACCGTGTGTTGCCTTAGAGTGCATTGGCATGGCGTGCAGTGGTGTAGAGTGGTGCAGAGTAGAGTGGCGTAGAGAGCAGTGGCATAGAGTAAAGTGATGCAGAGTAGAATAGAATGGTGTAGAGATCAGTGACGTAGAGTACAATACCGTAGAGTGCAGTGGCGTATAGTGCAGTAGCATAAAGTGTTGCAGAGTGGAGAATAATGGCATAGAGTGCAGTGGTGTAGAGTATATTGGCATAGAGTGCAGTGGCGAAGTGTGCATTGGTTTTGACTAAAGTGGTGTAGAGTGCATTGGCATAGAGTGCAGTGATGCAGAGTAGAGCGCAGTGGTGCACAGTAGAGTGGAGTGGCACAGAGTTGAGTGGCGCCAAGTGGAGTGACGTAGAGTAGATTATTTCAGAGTAGATTGGAGTGGTGCACATTAGAGTACAGTGGTGTAGAGTGCAGAGAAGATTAGAGTCGAGTAGAGTGGATTGACATTGAGTGCACTGGTGTAGAGTGGTGTGTTACAGAGTAGGGCACATTGGCCTAGAATGCAGTGGCACAGAGTCCAGTGTTGAAGAGTAGAGTGGCATAGAGTAGCACAAAGTGGAGTGGTGTAGCGTGCAGAGGGGAAGAGTGCAGTGGTGCACAGTAGAGTATTGTGGGGGTAGAGAGCATTGGCATAGAGTAGAGTGGCCTAGAGTAGAGAGGCGCAGAGTGAAGTGACATAGAGTGGAGTGGTGCAGAGTAGAGTGCAGTGACACAGTGTGGAGAGGCATGGAGTGGAGTGGGATAGTGTTGAGTGGTGCATAGTAGGCTGCTGTGGTGTGGAGTTGTGCAGAGTACAGTGGAGTGGGGTAAAGTGGAATATGCATGGTGTGGTAGCATACTGCCATACAGACAACACATCCTCAATTGAAATGACCATTACATTTGCACAGACAAATAGCTTTACTGATAGAAGTATACAGCGCACATACGATAATGTGTGGAAATGTCATCACCTAGTGTATTGATTAGTTTTGATCGTATTAAAATATTTGGTTCCCCTACACCAAATAATGTGCTTCATTTATGCGTTTCTAATTCTGATATATCCTGAAATATCTGCACAGTTCATTTACAGATATTTTAATTGTGTTGTGCTCTAGAAAAAAAATAACTCTGTACAGCCTTCCCCAAACACACCCTCAGTAGCCAGCATGATTGTCACATAAATCCTCTCACTTTGAAGTCACAGAAAGAAAAGTAAACACCATGCTCCCTGGAAAGCAGAGCCTGACATTTGACCTCTGTCTTTGAATGCACAGCAAATGTGACAAGATAAGAACAAGATTTAAAGGCCTACTTACAGAAATCGAGCACTTGAGGAAGAATACAGTAAATAGGGTTCAAGCAATGGAAGGGACGAACTCAAGCTGGACACCCTAGAGACAGCAAATAGAAAGCAAGCAAATGTGAAGTACAAACCACAAAGCCAATGATAAGCAATGGCTGGAATACTTTCCCAAGGAAGCATTCCGAATGTCACCAAGATGTCAAAAGCAAACCAGAGCGCTGCACTGTCTGGTAGGCTTCGACCTAAAAAAGAAAGTAATGAGGAGAAATAAAGATATTTCTCCTCTTTATGCCTGGGTCTGAGAGGCGCAGCATTTTGACTCTTTCCCATGTTTATTGTCCTTAGTAAATTTGGGAATGCGCCAGAATCCATGGGTGGATGCGTAGGAACGTCCACCCTCCGCCCATGGAACGCCGCCCTGCTGCAAGGTAACGCAAGGCAGCAAAATGCACCGCCGTGCGTTACCTTGGATTTACTAAACCACGCAGAGCCATGCAAGGTGGCTTTGCATGGCATAGTAAATCCCAGTTACGGGCTTGCGTTGCCTTGAATGGCGCAAGGGCAAAGCAAGCCCTTAGTAAATCTGGCCCTCAGGTCTTTAGTGTGCTGGGCCTCTGCAGGTGACTGTTGTAGACCCTGTAGAGTAATGTGGGCTTCAGCAAGTCGGAAGTGGTGTGATTAGTGCTGCGGTTGCAAAAGGACCATCTGTCTCAATACTACTGTAATTCCCTTAAGAATTGGGCCTTTAGGAGGGGGCTATTTCTCTTGTACTCCTGAAATTGTAATTGTAAATGGTATTTATTTTGCGCTTACTACCCCTGACGAAGCGTTGAAGCGCTTTGCTGCCTTTGAATAGTAACGGTCTAGAAAGGAGGCCTTGCTCTGATAACTTTGTGATTCCCTTCAGGGTGGAGTCTAGAAGGGGACTCTGGATGCTTAGATTTCTTTAATTGGCCATTCTTGGCTTATTTCCCCGCCCGCATCTTCATCCACTTGTCACAAATACTGAGCGTCGATTCCAAGCTCTACGGAGATAATTCTGCATCTTCAAACTCTTGCCTCGTGGCCCTTATTGGTATTCTGTGGCCACCTTGTTACTCCAATCACCTTGTCGTCTATTTTCTTATGCACAGAAAATCTGAAAGGTTATCTTGTTTTCATAGAACTACTGGCCCATATAGCTACATATTCAAACCTCACCTATCCCATGGTCTGTAGTTAGGTTCCATCTGCGCTTGTCTGGAAATATCTTGTGTGGGTTTGCTAACGGGTTACTTGGTAACTTCACGTTCCATTTATAAGCCTTCATTTACTAGCACTGTGCAGTCCAGTACTTGTACTCTTGCTTGGCCCTCATCAAACTAGCTGGAGTAAAGTTTTAGATTACAGTGGTGTCCCGAAGGAAAGACTGGAGTTGAGTATGAGGTGCTCTGCTGTGATGCTTTGGATTCACCCGGCAAGATTGGGTTTGGTGAGTAGGAGCTATTAAGGCACAGAGAAGTCCCCACAACAAAGTTTACAAAACTGCTATTCTTAACCTCTGACTCTCAGCTGGATCAGACTGAGGAAGGCCTGAATGTGAAGAAAGTGGTTGTCTGTGGAAACTGCTGAAGTGCATCAATCCTGAAGCCATGAAATCCTAGGCCTTCGTTATGTTACTCTATAGTCAAGTGCACAGCAGATGAAAAGACAAAAAGTAAAGCGGAAGGGAATATCAGTAAATAATATTGTACCTGGAAATCTACAGTCACTACTGGGTATGGTTTAAGAAGCTTTTGCGGTCAGGAAAGCAAAACAGGTTTCTAAGCAAACTGATTTTCAAAGCAGGGTGGAGTAGGCTTCAGCCAATTCCCGGGTGTGAAGAGATTAAGTATAGACTGGTGGTGCACAAATGCCTTACTGAACACTGGTTGTGAACAGCGGCTCGGTCCCCTATGTTAAGCTACCTGCCTTTCGCTGCCCTGCCATCTTTACTGAGTGGGCGGACACATGAGCCCTAACACGCCTATATTTCTAGTCTTCCTGCCTGTCGAGCTACGGCAAAGACCCCGAAAATATGCTTACCCCACATATTTGAACGCTAGAGTTAAAATAGAAAATCATCCTGCCTTACAATAGTTTGGGTATTTCTGTGCCTCCCCTCCACTTCTCAAGGGAAGCGTAGAAATGATGCTACTTCCGGGAGAAGCAGACATACAAATGGCAAGGACACTTCTGGTCTACCGCGCCTAGGCCGCATGCCACATGATCCACACAGGCTAGTGTGTCCTCTGACCAGTTACATTTGTCTTCCTTTTATTTCCAGAGTGGTCTGCGGCTGCTTGTGCTGCGCATACCTCTTCTGCCACCGCAACCTGCTGCTCTTCCTGGAGAACACTGCATCCATTAAGAAGTTTCTGACCAACAAGTGAGTCTGTTCGCTTTTTTCTCCCGTTGAGCAACTGTGGTGTTGTTGTTATGTTGGACATCTCTGTGTTCATTTTTTAGGTCAAGCCTGGGCAGCGCATGCGCTGCTCTGCGAGCCATCCTGTATTGGAGTATGTACTTGAAGCCCAGCCAACTGTCCACCCATATTTGTGATTGGCTTGTGTCATTGTCCTTCGTAAATGTTGTCTTCTGATTTGTTATTAGGCTTGTTAGTCCCTCCTTAGTACCGCCTTGTCTTCCTTTATAATCTCCCATGAGGACTGGCCCTTTTACTTTGGTTGTTACACGGTACGTCTTCTTTAGTCTGTAAGCACTATATTCTTTGATGAGTTTCTCTTACTGCAGGGGGGTCTCTCATCCTCAGTTGTGACCACAGGCTTGTTTATTTAACTCGTAGCAAACAGGGAGCTTGTGGATTATAAAATCTATGAAATAAAATGAAAAATGAAGTGAAATTTGCATTTATAGAGCGTGTTAAACCAGCGGTTATCTAGGCGCTATACTGAAGAGGCAAAGCCCACCAAAAGCAACAGTGCATGAAGAACTAATATTAAAATAGCCAGGTTTACAAAGATTTTCTGAACAAGACAAATGAGTCAAGCTTAGTAATGTGAGCAGGCAAAGTGTTCCGTAACCTGGCAGCAGCCATGCAGATAGAACGGCCTACCCATCTAACTTTGCGAAACCTTAGGATGGTCACTTTCCTACCTGAAGAGGATCTGAGAGTTCTGCCTGGCACATACCAGTTAAAAAAGAGCAGAAAGATATTTCGACCCTGTCACTAGCTGTGGCGCCTTGGAGGGAGGAGCGTCGTCCCACTGCTTTGCAGCAGTGAAATAAAGGAAACATAAAATGAAGATAACGCGAGGTAATGATCATTTTATGTTTTCTTGCTGTGGCAGGTTTGCAAGCAGGGAGGGTCGGGGCTGCTCCGATAACAGAGGAACAGGGGAAGGAGTGGTTTGCCCACTCCAAGTGCGCATGACTGTTTGGCCAGCCCTCTCGGGCTGGTCAAACCATCATGCACACTTTGCATGTTCTCCACGCAGACTGCATTACAGCCTGCGTGGAGTACATGCCCAGGCTCCCATTCCCTGGCTGAGCGCCGAACCACGGCGCTGAGACCAATCACAACGCTTCATTGCAGCGTTGTGATTGGTTCAGGGGAGCTTGGGTGCTTCCTGTTCCGGCCCCAGGGGAGAGACGGTGGAGGAGAGACAGAGGAGAGACGCTGCAATCAGGTACGTTTTTTTTCTTTCTTAATATCCATTTCTTGGGTTATAGTTCACAGTAGGGCTTATACAATAAATCTTTCCCACTCATCTGAACCCTTGTATGTGCCATGATATGCCACCAGTCAGGACCAAATATATCAGGGCCGGGAGACAGCCAGCACACTCGCTCACACATGCGCTCTTGTTTGTGTGCATGCGCACACACAAATAAACAGACTCACACACATGCATGCTGTCTCTCATACGCATAAGCATACACTCTCCCCCCAGCCAGGGGCACACAGATGCTGTCACCTACATGCACACAGAAGCAGACGTTTTCACTAGCGCACACACACACACCTGCCTCCACGGATCCTGGGTCATCTGGAACACGAGTGTAGGGAGAAGTGCATGAGGCTGATGTCCGGAATGAATGGCGTCTATGACCAAAGTCACAGCTCCTCGGTTTCTACAGACGTGCAGGCTTCCAGAACAAGATCTGGCCTTTCCTTATGTAGATCCAGAACTCATCCATGAATTATCAACTGTCAGAAGACGTCATACAACACCCCTGAAACATCTGCCCCCCAGGCGGGGACAGCTAAAGGACAGACGTAAGTGCTGTAGCAGCTATGCGGCACATTTTTGCAACTGTGTCTACTCTTTTGCTATTTAGAGGAGCTAATAGTTCAGAGGATGTTGTATGATGTTTTCTAATAGCCTTACAGCTGCCAGTGTCACGGTCGTCTTAGAGACATACAATAGGGTCCTATGGAAAAAATTAAAATATTTGCAGGAGAGCTTCAAAAACAACAAGCTAGTCTTTAAACTCTTTAGTAAATAAATATGTGGCTTAAGGTTTCCGGGGTTCCTACAGGGAATTATTGCAACATTTATTACCTCAGTGAAGAGCTGCATGATGCAGAACCAGGGCTACCGGTAAATAACAATTTCTTCCCTGGCATCAGCAGTGGAAGGATACAACATATCTAGTCAAAGAACATGGTGAATCCACAATACTGCAGTGGCAGGGCAAACTCAAGAATAGAGAGGAACGCCATCAGAAGAAATACTACAGAGGTGGGGCAAACAGAAGAATAGAGAGGAAGGCCATCAGAAGAAATACTGCAGAGACAGGGTAAACACAGGAATAGAGAGGAGCGCCATCAGAAGAAATACTGCAGAGGCAGGGCAAACTCAAGAATAGAGAGGAACGCCATCAGAAGAAATACTACAGAGGTGGGGCAAACAGAAGAATAGAGAGGAAGGCCATCAGAAGAAATACTGCAGAGACAGGGTAAACACAGGAATAGAGAGGAACGCCATCAGAAGAAATACTACAGAGGTGGGGCAAACTCAAGAATAGAGAGGAACGCCACCAGAAGAAATACTACAGAGGTGGGGCAAACAGAAGAATAGAGAGGAAGGCCATCAGCAGAAATACTGCAGAGACAGGGTAAACACAGGAATAGAGAGGAGCGCCATCAGAAGAAATACTGCAGAGACAGGGAAACACAAGAATAGAGAGGAGCGCCATCAGAAGAAATACTGCAGTGGCGGGGCAAACAGAAGAATAGAGAGGAGGGTCATCAGAAGAAATACTGCAGAGACAGGGTAAACACAGGAATAGATAGGAGCGCCATCAGAAGAAATACTGCAGTGGCGGGGCAAACAGAAGAATAGAGAGGAGCGCCATCAGAAGAAATACTGCAGTGGCGGGGCAAACAGAAGAATAGAGAGGAGGGTCATCAGAAGAAATACTGCAGAGGCAGGGCAAACTCAAGAATAGATAGGAACGCCATCAGAAGAAATACTACAGAGGTGGGGCAAACAGAAGAATAGAGAGGAAGGCCACCAGAAGAAATACTGTAGAGACAGGGTAAACACAGGAATAGAGAGGAGCGCCATCAGAAGAAATACTGCAGAGGCAGGGCAAACTCAAGAATAGAGAGGAACGCCATCAGAAGAAATACTACAGAGGTGGGGCAAACAGAAGAATAGAGAGGAAGGCCATCAGAAGAAATACTGCAGAGACAGGGTAAACACAGGAATAGAGAGGAACGCCATCAGAAGAAATACTACAGAGGTGGGGCAAACTCAAGAATAGAGAGGAACGCCATCAGAAGAAATACTACAGAGGTGGGGCAAACAGAAGAATAGAGAGGAAGGCCATCAGCAGAAATACTGCAGAGACAGGGTAAACACAGGAATAGAGAGGAGCGCCATCAGAAGAAATACTGCAGAGACAGGGAAACACAAGAATAGAGAGGAGCGCCATCAGAAGAAATACTGCAGTGGCGGGGCAAACAGAAGAATAGAGAGGAGGGTCATCAGAAGAAATACTGCAGAGACAGGGTAAACACAGGAATAGATAGGAGCGCCATCAGAAGAAATACTGCAGTGGCGGGGCAAACAGAAGAATAGAGAGGAGCGCCATCACAAGAAATACTGCAGTGGCGGGGAAAACAGAAGAATAGAGAGGAGGGTCATCAGAAGAAATACTGCAGAGGCAGGGCAAACTCAAGAATAGATAGGAACGCCATCAGAAGAAATACTACAGAGGTGGGGCAAACAGAAGAATAGAGAGGAAGGCCATCAGAAGAAATACTGCAGAGACAGGGTAAACACAGGAATAGAGAGGAACGCCATCAGAAGAAATACTACAGAGGTGGGGCAAACTCAAGAATAGAGAGGAACGCCATCAGAAGAAATACTACAGAGGTGGGGCAAACAGAAGAATAGAGAGGAAGGCCATCAGAAGAAATACTGCAGAGACAGGGTAAACACAGGAATAGAGAGGAGCGCCATCAGAAGAAATACTGCAGAGACAGGGAAACACAAGAATAGAGAGGAGCGCCATCAGAAGAAATACTGCAGTGGCGGGGCAAACAGAAGAATAGAGAGGAGGGTCATCAGAAGAAATACTGCAGAGACAGGGTAAACACAGGAATAGAGAGGAGCGCCATCAGAAGAAATACTGCAGTGGCGGGGCAAACAGAAGAATAGAGAGGAGCGCCATCAGAATAAATACTGCAGTGGCGGGGCAAACAGAAGAATAGAGAGGAGGGTCATCAGAAGAAATACTGCAGAGGCAGGGCAAACTCAAGAATAGATAGGAACGCCATCAGAAGAAATACTACAGAGGTGGGGCAAACAGAAGAATAGAGAGGAAGGCCATCAGAAGAAATACTGCAGAGACAGGGTAAACACAGGAATAGAGAGGAACACCATCAGAAGAAATACTGCAGAGACAGGGAAACACAAGAATAGAGAGGAGCGCCATCAGAAGAAATACTGCAGAGGCGGGGCAAACAGAAGAATAGAGAGGAGGGTCATCAGAAGAAATACTGCATAGGTGGGGAAAACAGAAGAATAGAGAGGAAGGCCATCAGTAGAAATACTGCAGAGGTGGGGAAAACAGAAGAATAGAGAGGAAGGCCATCAGTAGAAATACAGCAGAGGTGGGGCAAACACAAGAATAGAGAGGAAGGCCATTAGAAGAAGTACTGCAGAGGTGATGCAAACACAAGAATAGAGAGGAATGCCATCAGAAGAAATACTGCAGCAGCATGGCAAACACAAGAATAGAGAGGAAGAACATCAGTAGAAATACTGCAGATGCGGGGCAAACACAATAATAGAGAGGAGCGCCATCAGAAGAAATACTGCAGAGACATGGCAAACACAAGAATAGAGAGGAAGGCCATCAGAAGAAATACTGCAGAGGTGAGGCAAACACAGGAATAGAGAGGAACGCCATCAGAAGAAATAATGCAGAGACAGAGAAACACAAGAATAGAGAGGAACGCCATCAGAAGAAATACTGCAGAGGCGGGTTAAACACAAGAAGTGAGAGGAAGGCCATCAGAAGAAATACTGCAAAGACACGGCAAGCACAAGAATAGAGAGGCAGGCAATCAGAAGAAATACTGCAAAGATAGGGCAAGCACAAGAATAGAGAGGCAGGCCATCAGAAGAAATACTACAGAGACATGGCAACCACAAGAATATAGAGAGGAAGATTTTCGTATCAGACACTCTCCTGGAAAGAAAACCTGGAAAAGCCTACAATCAAAGTTAAAGCTGAGATGAAAAATTGGGCCTCACTCCCTCTTTCACTCTATGGAAGATCGGCCATCTTCTAGATGGTGTCCTTGCCGAAACTACTGTATCAATTACAATCCTATCCATACCCGATTCCGACGACCTGGTTCTGGCAAATGGATGCAGCCCTGGGCCAATTCATGTGGGGTGGCTCCATGGCTAGAGTTGCCCTGCGTACTAGTATGCAATCCACATACTGCTGCGGCATTGCCACGGCAGATATACACTCCTACTACACTGCATCACAGTTACAGGTCCTGAACGAGTGGTGGTATGGGCCTAGGGACGAACCCGCATTGAAGATCGAACGGTGGATTATGGGGGAACCATCCCTATACCCTCTCCTTTATAGCAGAGCAACCCCAAAGGGACTTCCCCCTGCTACATTGGTAGTAATTATGTCCTGGAGACAGGCACTGCATCGCATGGGCTGGTGGGGACGCCTTACACAGGAGACCCCGCTGTGGCAAAACCGCCTACCCCCTCAAGGAGCAGACTTACAGGGGTTCAGCGGATGGGATAACATAGGAATCTCAACCTTAGGGGACGTTAGGAGGGGCCATCCCCTGAAGTCCTTTCAAGATCTCCAGGGGGAGTTCTCTATGCCTCACTCTCAATTTTATAAATATTTACAGTTACCATGCCTTGAAGCCCTACATTAGGGACCTGACAGCCCTACCCGAGTTAAGTCCGTTAGAGGGCAAGCTCCTGATGGGGGACCTAGGGGACAAAGAATATCTAAAATCTACCAGACCTTAGTGACAAACAGCCCTACAACCCTAGCCTCTCTACGGGCCTCATAGGACACAGATATTGGACCCATAGACAATGATGAGTGGTCCGAGGCACTCCAATCACCACGGGGAGCCGCAATCCCCACCCGACTATGGTATATACAATTCAAATACCTACACAGGCTGTGTTATACTCGACATAGACTTTGGTGGGCTGGAATGATCGCCTCTCCCCAATGTCTCCGCTGCCATACTGAAGAGGACACCATCCTACATACTGTCTGGACGTGCCCCACTCTCGACAGATTTTGGCGGGGGGTTCTACAAAGCCTATCAGCAGTCTTAAAATGGGATATTCCTCGATCTCCCAAACTTACGCTCCTGCATTGCACAGATGAAATTGGGGGTAATCATTATAAAAGACACTTATTATTCCTGGGCCTGACACTTGCAAAACGGGATATTGCACAACATTGGGAGGCTGAAACCCCCTCTCGCGTATCGACATGGAAGGGTAGCATGGATTATGCCATGGAGCTTGAACGGCCAGTGTTCATTGCCCGTGGGTGCCCTCGCAAGCACACTAAAATATGGAAACAGTGAGCCACATATAGGAACATACCTTTGAAGATGCACACCACAGAAGATCATTTATTAATGCCTGAATTGGTAACAAACCGTTAAGGATTGAGGGTTTACACTGTCACCCTACACCAGCAACTGTGACGCAAGTAACCACGAGATATAGGCAAGTGACTAGACGCAGATTCGGGATTAGCTGGATGCCGTTGTTGATGTTGTTTTTGTTCATTGTGTGTAATCCTACGATACTGGATATGATGTGGACTGTAATTTCTCGCCTCTTTCCAAATGTTACTATCCACAAGTCTATCATCGTATGGAAATCCTGTATTGACCTCTACAAACTCAATAAAAATTTGTTTAAAAAAGAATAGAGAGGAAGGCCATCAGAAGAAATACTGCAGCAGCATGGCAAACACAAGAATAGAGAGGAGCGCCATCAGAAGAAATACTGCAGAGACATTGAAAACACAAGAATAGAGAGGAACGCCATCAGAAGAAATTCTGCAGAGGCGAGGCAAACACAAGTATAGAGAGGAGCGCCATCAGAAGAAATACTGCAGAGGTGATGCAAACACAGGAATAGAGAGGAACGCCATCAGAAGAAATAATGCAGAGACAGAGAAATACAAGAATAGAGAGGAACGCCATCAGAAGAAATACTGCAGAGGTGATGCAAACACAGGAATAGAGAGGAACGCCATCAGAAGAAATAATGCAGAGACAGAGAAATACAAGAATAGAGAGGAACGCCATCAGAAGAAATACTGCAGAGGTGGGGTGAACAGAAGAATAGAGAGGAACGCCATCAGAAGAAATACTGCGGATGTGGGGCATACACAAGAACAGAGAGGAGCGCCATCAGAAGAAATACTGCAGAGGTGGGGCAAACACAAGAATAGAGAGGAAGGCCATCAGAAGAAATACTGCAGAGGTGGGGCAAACACAAGAATAGAGAGGAAGGCCATCAGAAGAAATACTGCAGAGGTGGGGCAAACACAAGAATAGAGAGGAAGGCCATCAGAAGAAATACTGCAGAGGTGGGGCAAATACAAGAATAGAGAGGAAGGCCATCAGAAGAAATACTGCGGATGTGGGGCAAACACAAGAATAGCGAGAAAGGCCATCAGAAGAAATACTGCAGAGGTGGGGCAAACACAAGAATAGAGAGGAAGGCCATCAGAAGAAATACTGCAGAGGTGGGGCAAATACAAGAATAGAGAGGAAGGCCATCAGAAGAAATACTGCGGATGTGGGGCAAACACAAGAATAGCGAGGAAGGCCATCAGAAGAAATACTGCAGAGGCATGGCAAACACATGAATAGAGAGGAAGGCCATCAGAAGAAATACTGCAGAGGTGGGGCAAACACAAGAATAGCGAGGAAGGCCATCAGAAGAAATACTGCAGAGGTGATGCAAACACAGGAATAGAGAGGAACGCCATCAGAAGAAATAATGCAGAGACAGAGAAATACAAGAATAGAGAGGAACGCCATCAGAAGAAATACTGCAGAGGTGGGGCGAACAGAAGAATAGAGAGGAACGCCATCAGAAGAAATACTGCAGAGACAGGGTAAACACAGGAATAGAGAGGAGTGCCATCAGAAGAAATACTGCAGAGACAGGGAAACACAAGAATAGAGAGGAGCGCCATCAGAAGAAATACTGCAGAGGCGGGGCAAACAGAAGAATAGAGAGGAAGGCCATCAGTAGAAATACTGCAGAGGTGGGGAAAACAGAAGAATAGAGAGGAAGGCCATCAGAAGAAATACTGCAGAGGTGGGGCAAACACATGAATAGAGAGGAAGGCCATCAGAAGAAATACTGCAGATGTGGGGCAAACACAGGAATAGAGAGGAGCGCCATCAGAAGAAATACTGCAGAGGTGGGGCAAATACAAGAATAGAGAGGAAGGCCATCACATCCATCCGGCCATCACTCCTGCAGAGAGGCAGCCTTCCCCATCAACACTCTTTCAACTACTCTCTCTCCTTTGCTCCTCCTGTTGTTGTTGCTGTGGCCATCGGGAATAAGCTGGCGAGAACGGAAACATATTCTCATCTTAGAATCCCCCCAGCAGCCAATCATCTAAGGAGTGACAGAGTCAGAGTTCTGTTTAGGTGACAAAGCCTGCATTGGAAGGTGGGCTAAGGGTTTCCCCCACAAGATACTGCCAGTAATCCACAACCACCTGAGCTGAGGTCAATGCAGACACAGACGGCTGTCATCTGTCCATGGTGCCGCACATCCCTGTGTGTTATATGATGTCATTTATGTCTTTCTTTCGACGTGCGTGCTTTACATGCATATTTATACATCCACATTCATCGCATAGTATCTTATGTTTATGCTACAATCTCTGAAAGGATGGGCCTTCTGTGCGCTGGAACCCTGACCCCATAAACCGATCCCCTTGACTGTGCTTGTTTGTATAATAATGATTCCGAATATTTCTAACGCGCCCACTGATGTGAGGACCATGCCTGGCATATCTTCTCCCAACCCCAGTGATTTTACCTTCATGTGGGGCCTTGTGAATTCAGGCGCTGGGTAGACTCCCTGGGTTTGGTGCTGAAGAAGTCAGTAAAACTAATACAGATCTGTCTTGAAAATGGAAATAGAAAGAGTGTCTGAGGTTTGTATCCGCAGAAATGATCTCAAGCGTGTTGATGTTTGTATCCACAGAAATGATCTCAAGCGTGTTGATGTTTGTATACACAGAAATGATCTCAAGCGTGTTGATGTTTGTATCCACAGAAATGATCTCAAGCGTGTTGATGTTTGTATCCACAGAAATGATCTCAAGCGTGTTGATGTTTGTATCCACAGAAATGATCTCAAGCGTGTTGATGTTTGTATCCACAGAAATGATCTCAAGCGTGTTGATGTTTGTATCCTCAGAAATGATCTCAAGCGTGTTGATGTTTGTATCCACAGAAATGATCTCAAGCGTGTTGATGTTTGTATCCACAGAAATGATCTCAAGCGTGTTGATGTTTGTATCCACAGAAATGATCTCAAGCGTGTTGATGTTTGTATCCACAGAAATGATCTCAAGCGTGTTGACGTTTGTATCCACAGAAATGATCTCAAGCGTGTTGATGTTTGTATCCTCAGAAATGATCTCAAGTGTGTTGATGTTTGTATCCACAGAAATGATCTCAAGCGTGTTGATGTTTGTATCCACAGAAATGATCTCAAGTGTGTTGATGTTTGTATCCACAGCAAAATCGTGTACGCTGGGTTTGTTGCCCTAGTTCTGTCCAGTATCACCTTCCCACATGGCCTGGGGCAGTACATCGCATCTCGGGTAAGCAGAGACCACGTTCTTTGTCCCATTTTATTTCAATTATTTACATCTGTTTAAAATGTCTCTACATTTCCTGCAATTCATTGATCGCCCCTTCTTGAGCTACAGCTACCTAAAATGTATTGTTTCTATC
This sequence comes from Calotriton arnoldi, assembly GCA_963921515.1. NCBI lineage: Eukaryota > Metazoa > Chordata > Amphibia > Caudata > Salamandridae > Calotriton > Calotriton arnoldi. The sequence goes on from CAWUFW010000129.1 coordinate 96,546, forward strand.
ATGGAATCAACATTGTTTCCCACAACCATTACAACTATATCTCATCCCCAGGTAAGAGACTCTAAGACAATGTTCACATATATGCCTTTGTAATAAGCACTGTTAACTACTTTTTTTTTTTTTAAAGTCAATTAGAAAAAGAAATGGAAACAATCGGAAAATTAAAGATACAATATTATTTCTGGGTGACGTTTTTGAAACTAAAAAACCAGGTTGAAAGGCATGAAATAGGATGGGTACAGAAAGGCAGCAATACTAAACAAGCATTGACAAACCCAATGGGTCTCGCCTCTTAAAAGCAATGTAGAGCTGTTGGCTTTGCTAATATTTTTTGCAGATGGCGTTTCAGTAAAAAGAAAAAATACTTATTTGCTGATGCTGAACAGCATTGGCCAAAAAAAAAGAAAAGAAAAACATGATTATGTGTATGAACGCATATGCCGTCACCCATGAGTGTGCATGCGGCATGCGGCAGTCACCATTTTATTTTCCATTCAGAGGTAACGGGCAACTATGTTAAATATAGAAATGAAGAAAATATGCGGGAAGGCATGTGTTAAGAAAGGAGCAGGCCTTTAGCAAATTGGAGCTGCTGGGCCCTGAAATCATTCTTAATGTTTAAAAAGTATGTACCGGGGGCGTGGCCAAGATGGGGGACGGGTAGGACGTCATGATCCCGTCTCTCTGTCCCCGTCGCCGACCTGGCCGCCTAATAGCCCATAGCCTTCTCAACGGGACCTGACAAATTATTTCGGAGGTACCGGCGACTCCAGCGCTGGTACCAGAGGAGATAAAAAACGAACGTCCTAAGCAGGCCGGTGAGAGCACACGGTGGGGAAGGAGTGCGGCCCACAACCACGCAAGCCGGGCTGTGACCGAGGCTGAGCCCGAAAGCATAGACCCTCACCCTGCCATCTGATAGAGACCGGAGAGAGGAGGTAAATGAAGGGGAGACGGCCTGACCCCCGTCGCTGCTGCTAAGCATCGGAGGGTCGCAACGCAAAAGCAGCCGGAGCTTACAATGGTGAGGCCTGCCATCGTTGGGCTGAGATCGCCACTGAGGCTGAGCCCGGGCCCCCCTGCTGGGCTGCGACTAAAGAAACGTGGGGGAGGGGGAGAAGTCAGCCTCCCTCACTGACGAGACTGCTTTACTGCAGGAGGATAGCATCGCGGTGAAAGAGACGGGCCAGTGGAGTGGGGTCTACGTTCGCCCAGGTGGGATCGCAGCTGTGGCCGGGCACAGGGGCCCCCTGATTACCAACACCAGAGACCTGGCCTTGTTCCTGAGCCGCAATCGGAGTGAAGACGAGTAAGGGGGGCGGACCCACCCGCCCTATCGAACCACCTGCAGCTGAACCACCGACAACCCTGACACAGCCCCCAACAATAAACCGCAAACTGCGCAACTGAGGGGCCCGGTGGCAGAGAAATCCTCGAAAGTGCAGACCTTGCCGAACCTGCCCCAGAGGAAGAGAGGGGGTAGACGAGAAGGCCCAGGACGAGCAGCCCGGGCTCCAGGAGTAGAAACAACAGACAGATAGCTGAGGCCAGCAGTAAAACACACTAGTGTCGAGCCACTCTTCCTAAGAGACCTCATTCCAAGACACCACCAGGCAAGTGCTCTTTACCAGCGGCGGCCCACACCATACCGGCGTTGGGAAAATACCCCTATTTATAGGGGACTGTGGCCCCAGACAGGATTAGGACCACCTGCACACCACACCCACCCACCGGCCCCTGTGAGCAAACTGCTGATGAAGTCAATGGCCGCACCTGTCCGGTCAGAAATCTTGAGATAAGGACACAGCCTCTTGACGTGACCGGGAGCTGGGAGAGTTGATCCGAACACAAGGTGTAAGACAGGAAGCCCAGTAGAAACAATCATACCACATTAGGTACTTTACAGCAAAACGGGCCGGCCCGACTGACAACAGAGATGACATCCGCCCGCTCCAAAAAAGATCGCACAATTAAGGACATGCTCGTAGAACCCACGGGAACAGCCACTGGAGACCGGAGCACTCCCCCAGAACTGTTACGATCTCGGGATGAAGCCACACCTGAGGAGCCGGTGACTCAGCCCTTTTCGGAATCTTTGTTCTCATACCTCAGGGATGATCTACAGGAGGTTAAATGAGAACTATCGCAGGACATCTGAGAATTTTGTAGGGATATGAACTCACAAGGGGATCGGGTCGCAACACTGGAGGAACCTGGAGACAGTCAGGAGGAAGAAATGAACATGCTACAGCAGGAGGTCCTTCGACTTCGAGAGCAACACCTCGAGCTACAAGCCCACACTGAAGATCTCGAAAACAGGTCTAGGCGCAACAACATACGCATACGGGGAGTGGCATCTAAAACCGAAGGAGATGATATGTTCGCCATTGTAGGGGATCTCTTTCGCCATATCCTAGGGCCACCTCCTGAGACTGTAATTAAAATCGTAGATCGTGCCAAATCCTCAGTATAGAGCCCGAGCAAGAAAGACAGCTGTCAGACTCCTCTCCTGCACACATGAGAGCACGCAGAAACCGAGTTAGGAGGAACCGAGGAGTGAAGAAGGGACCGACATGCCCGGACCCAGCCGAGATAGCAGAGGGGCAGCAAGCGGCCCTTAGATCTATCCCAGAGGTTCTGGCCAAAACGGATGACTCATAAGGACCCAGTGGAGATGAGTACCAAAGATGCATGTGGCCTGGCCGGGGGGAGGGATGGATTGTTGGCCACATTTTGGTCCCCTTACTTCGATTTTCAGACCTGGGGGAATGAGGTCTGGCTCAGGAACTTATGTTTCAAATGTTTTGTATCTTAATCTACACATTGTTCAGGTTTTAGGGGTTGGGGACTATTTTCAGGTTCACCATGGTTACACGTCGCACCTCATACAACACCTCTATCCAAGGGTTAGTCCACTTCATGGTAGTGCACAGGCCCACTGGAAAGCCACTCACCTCTTTCTTACAACTAAATGCCAGACACGACCCTCAAAATATTAACTCTGAATGTCAAAGGTCTCAATAGTCCAGTCAACCGTAAGGCAGTTTTGTCCTACTTTGAGAACTCTGGGGCACACATATGTCTGCTCCAGGAAACACACCTCCTGTCCGGGGATTGTCACGACTCGGGCATTCCCACATCAATTCTTCCCCTCTGCCCCCTCTAAGACAGCAGGTGTGGCCATACTGGTGGTGCACTCCTTCAAGGGGACAATTGGACGTAGGGAGAATGAGTTAACGGGCAGGCTACTCACATATCAGCTCACATTAGGAAACAGGACTTTCATTGTGGGATCACTGTACGCGCCAAATGAAGGCCAAGAAACCTTCCTATGCAAGGCATTAGCGAAGGCACCTTCCACAGCAGACACAGAGGTTTTGATAGGGGGAGACCTTAACTTAGTTTTTAATACAGATGTAGATAGATCAACACAATGACAGGGACAAACTGGGGCATTATCGAAGAGCGGTTATAAGTGGGTTAGAGACATAGGGCTTCGTGACATATGGAGAGAGTTCCACCCGGAGGAACGGGAATACACCTTCTACTCTCATGCGCACAAAACATATGCGAGACCAGATCACTTCCTGGGCACAAGAGACATACATAGCTCCACCACAGAGATAGAAATTCTCCCAATAGTGCTCTCTGACCACTCAGCGGTAACACTCTCATTATCTCTGCCTCCAGTACAGCCCCTCGCGGGACATGGCTCCTGCGCGAAACGATGCTACAACGTCCCGCAGAGATATTCCAAATCCAAACCGCTATCTTAAACTATCTCGCACTGAACGACACACCTGAGGTATCTATTGCGATACTGTGAGAGGCACTGAAAGTGGTAATCAGGGGGGAACTCCTCTCTATCTCTGCTGCTGATAACGCACTGCGAAGGGGAAAAAGAGACAGTCTCTCTACCCAGGTTAAGGAATTAGAACGCATTCACCAACGCACTGGTGCGCCAAGGGTGTGGCACTAGTTAACTGCTCTACGTGCTCAACTGGCAGGCCTAGATGTCATTCGAGCCGAGTATGCGGCGCTCCGACTACGACACTCATATTATGTTGGGGGGTACAAGTGTGGCCGACTCCTGGCCAACAAACTGCACGTGAAGCGACAAGCGACGGGAATAGCCTTGCTGCAATCTCAGGAGAAAGGGCTCATCACTAGCGACAGAGTTATAGACAACTCATTTAAGAAGTTCTACACACAGCTATATACGAGCAAGACCTAGACCCCCCTAGATAGCACTATCTATCTCCAAGGAGCAAACACATGCCGCCTCACCCAGGCGCAGGCAGAGACACTAGAGGAGAACATACGACCGGAGGAGGTAATCTCAGCCATTTCTCGCTTAAAACTCGCCAAGTCACCAGGTTCAGACGGGTACCCCCCTATTTTCTACAAGACATTCTGCAATTTTTTATTTAGCGCCCGTATTAACAAGGGTTTTCAACTCCTTCACACAACCTGGTGCAATCCCTGCATCAATGCTAGCTGCCTCTATTGCAGTAGTGCCCAAACCAGGGTCAGACAAACAGCAGTGTAGCTCCTATCGACCTATTTCTCTGCTGAACATAGATTTTAAAATATTCACTGGCATTTTAGCACACAGACTAGGTCCCCTTACCCGCTATCATAGACCCGGACCGGGTGGGGTTTATTCCACACAGACAAACTGGTGACAACAAACGCATTTTACATATAATTGAAAAGGCAACGAGGACCTCAGGTGAGACTATGCTGCTAGCCTTAGATGCCGAAAAGGCCTTTGATAGGGTACATTGGCCTTACCTAGAGCAAGTTATAACGCACTTTGGTCTAGGCGACAAATTCAAGACGCGGATTACGAATTGTTACTATCTCCCTATGGCGTCAGTGCGAGGGAACTGCCTCACCTCAGACCCTTTCCAGATAGGTAGAGGTACAAGACAAGGTTTTCCCTTATCCCCCTCTCCTATTTTCTCTATGCATGGAGCCCCTAGCCCAAAGAGTGAGGGACAACCCCCGGATTATTTGTGCCATCTTTGGGGGGGGAGCATCACAAACCGAGTCTGTATGCAGACGACATACTGCTCACTTTGGGTAATCCTGCCTCCACACTGCCGATACTTCTAAAGGAACTGGAAGCGTTTGGACAGACATCAGGCTGTAAAGTTAACGTAGAGAAATCACAGGCATTAGGCCTCTCGATGCCCCGGAAGTTAGTGACACGCTTACAAGCACAAAACCCCATCCAATCACAACCTGCTGCACTCCCTTATCTGGGAATTAAACTAGCACCTACCCTCCACAGACCTCATCAATAAATTATCAAACCCTACTAAGGCAGATTAGGAGGGAAGTAACTAATTGGAAACACCATCAGTTCTCCTGGTTAGGCCCTATTGCCGAGGTCAAAATGACAGTACTCCCCAAGATCCTCTATTTATTTAAAACACTGCCTTTAGCCCCACCCAAAGGAATGTTTAATACAATACAGGATGAAATCTTTCAATTTATCTGGTCCGGAAAGAAACCACGCATGGGAAGGGAGTTGTGTTACGTCCCACCCAAGGATGGAGGCATGGGCATTCCCGATCTCCACATGTATTACCGGGCGGCGCTGCCACGGTACCTGGTAGAATGGCACCAGTCCGAGTCAGAGAAGCTTTGGCTTTTCTAAGACAAAGCAGTGCCGGGTACTTCTCTGTGGAAGATTCCCTTCCTCAAGAAAACCCATAGACCAAGGAACCTATACCTCTCGCCCATCACACGAGTGATAATGGATGCGTGGGATCAAATAAACATCAAATGTGGCCTTACCTCCTTCCCCTCCCAGCTGACGCCACTATTCGATAATTCAGACTTTACCCCAGGGCTTGACCCTGGGGTATTCATGGAATGAAGATGCTCTGAGTGTCATTCAATAGGGCATATGATAGACGAGGACGGGGTGTTTCCCTTTCAGCAACTGAGTAGGAACTTTACCCTTCCCAGATCTGAAAGATTACACTATCTACAACTCCGCCACTGGTTAACACACCCCAGTAATAAACATTCCATTCAGAGGCCTCTTTCCGCATACGAGTATAGGCTCGTCTCCCATACTTCAGGTAAGCGTTTCATCTCCAAGATTTATGCATTTTTGATCCAGCGCCACAAGCACATGTACAAAGCCAGTCAACATAGGTGGGAGCAGGAACTGGAGCGACAGCTAAACGAGAAAGAGTGGAGTGATATATACTTTAGGGCAAGAAACACCGCCACAAATACCTCCCTCACTGAAACCTTTGTCAAAATAACCACATATTGGCACCTCACTCCATCTATATTGCACAAAATGTATCCAAATCGCAGTGATGGGTGTTGGAGGGGCTGCGGAGCCCAGGTGACCCTGGTGCATGTGTTGTGGGACTGCCCCAGACTCCAGCCATACTGGACCCAAATACTTGATTAGATTGACACTCACTTAGAGACACAAATACCTAGATTTCCCGCTTACGTGTTGTTAGGGTTACCAAATCCCTTGACATATCCCTTGAAGTCCAGGCGGGGCAGACAGATAGGTCTGGCGCTGGAGGCAGCGACACAGAATGTCCTAAAGCACTGGGGCACGCCGCATCTACCAACTCACACAGGACGGTTACATAAGCTATGGAATATTCTAGGCATGGAAAGAATATCCTTGACACTCACAAACCAAGGCGAGGCCTTCGGGAAATTGTGGCACCCTTATATATCCCTTCCAACGCAAGACTTTAGAAAATTGCATGCCCCAAATATTTACAACTTCTACGGCTCCCAGAAGTGAACCCTAAAACGTAAGCGGCCACGACTATCTGAGGCGCGACCTATTCATTCTCAACTCCGAGAGCAAAAGTGAACTGAGTTTTGTGGGTGGGGGAGGGAGGGTGCTGGAAGGGAATTGTTTTCTTTTTTGCTTTCTGAGTAGAAATGTCTTCTCTCTCTCCTTTCCTTTCCGATTGCTCTTTTGACTAATGCCATGTACTCTAGCGCTAGTGTTTAAAGGTGACACCTGTAGTGATGCATACTCTTTGTTCTTGGCATCTCTTTGAATAACAAAAATATTTAAACCATAAAAAGAATGTACCTGTAAGGGACAGGTGAGCAATCGAGGAGCACGTGGTGAGCTATGGGGAGGAAGTCAATGCTGTCGAGTGGCTGGCATAGCAGGGGGGGCTGTTTTTGTTGTATAGGCTGCAAGAAGCAACAATGAATAGCCGGAAGAGGTGGGTAACAACACAGAGAGTGTGGGAGGGAAAATTAAGAGAGAAAGTACCACATGAGCAGAGAGCAAGAAAGCATATGCACTTGCATTGAGTGCTAGAAGAAAAGGAAAAAATGTAGATCCCTGAATGCAAGCAGTTAAATACACAAGCTCGTAAAGAAGAAATGCTCCAGAGGCAGGAAAAACAAAGAACAGGGAGGAAGGTCAGCGAATAGGAAGCAGGAAAATGAGATAGGCAAAAAGCCATCCAGTCAGGAGCAAGTGGCTGACCCAAAGCCCACAACAGCCTACTCTAAGTATAGATAAAGCCCACTTTCTCCAGCACAAGATCTTTCATATATTCACATGCTTGAAATAATTCCCTGTCATCAGGCTGGGAATCCCTGGTAATCTTGAATAGTAGTAAACAGTGTTAAAATGGCCAAACTCCTCAACAATTGTGTATGTTTAGTAGCACATCCACATCATTTGAAATAATCCTAACTTCAGTCAATGAGGTAGAATTGCTAGCTCTCTTACTGCCTGTAGAGGCCACCATAGCATAGATTTCTACTACAAATGATGTGTGAGGGAGTCCCCAAGGAGACGTCTTCTCCTACCTCTCCTGTTACCTTTTCTGGTCAATGCTAGGACTCAACCAGTGCTAACTTCAGTGTTCAGACAATTTTAACTTGTTTTTAGGGTAAATCCTTTCAGAATAATCTAAGCTTTCAGGGCAGGGAGACCTTTCCTCTCTCACAAATTGTCATCATGACTGACGGAGAGAAAAAAATCTATTTTCAAATCCTGCTCTACCTGTGGACAAAAAGATCTATACTGATGGCCAAATGAACAATGCATTTATTGCCTTAATCCAACGCACAAGGCTTCACGCTGTGACATTTGTAGGACATTTCCTCGTAAGACTCTGAAGAATGGGAAGAGAAGGCTGACACTATTAGTCTTTGAGAAGAAGAAAAATACCCTTTGAAGAAGGATGCCCCCTCATCTGGGGATGGTACAGTAAAAGTGCTCCAGCAAGCGTTTCCATGAAGGCATCGCAAAAAGTAAACATGTAGAGTTTCCAGATCAGTACTTGTTCTCTAAAGCACCTGAAGCCACCTCCTCACAGGAAAAAACTGGAGTTTCCCCTGAAAAACAGTCCAGGTAGGACAAACACCAACCTCTGGAAAAAAGAACATGGAAATCCAAATTCTAATGATGTCCTGGCTCTCCTGGAGACATCACTGGTGACTTTTAAGTCAGCCTCATCAGTGATGAAAAGACCATTGTCATTAGTAGCATTCCCATTGTTACCTATGGGACAAGCCTATTCGATGACTGTGAAGAGATCATAGTCGACGATGATGCCGTCAACGATGACAGCACCATTGATGGCGATACCATAGTTGACGATTACACCTTTGGCAACCACTTTAAAGATGACCTTCCAGCTGCTGTCAATGACAATGCCATCTACAACACCATCAAAATAGCATGTCAACGGGGACGCCGCCGACAACAACATCATCCACTATGGGCTTTCCTACACCTACATTTTCTCCCATCAAGGTGATGACAAACTTGCCCATCCGGATTCTGGACTCTGAACTTGAGGCAGATCTCAGCGACCATGACACCTCTGAGACTGCATACAGTCCTACGCAACTGGATTTGCAGTAGCTCCTTGAAAAGGAAACTTATCAGGAGTATGATTAATAGCCACCAACCTTCTTAGCTATCAACCTTCTACGCTCTTATGGTCCTCCTCATTAGAGACCCAGAAGTCTTGCAGGTGTCTGTTGCATTTCTGTCTTAAACTCCTAGGGGCATGGGGGGTGACGTCTCATCAGATTCTGTGTGTTTGGATTTGAAAGCTGAAGAAGTTGAACTCCCACAGGAAGATGGCAGAGATAATGATGAATGAGATACATCATACCCAAGCAGGGGTACAAATCACCCACCCAAGCAGATTCACCCCTGAACCACATAGCCTGGTTTCAAGCACTGATGTAGAGCGCTGCCAAATGTACAATTTACCAATGACATAAGTGAAGCAGCAATTCTTTCTTTGTGATTTTAAAGAGCAGCCATGTAACACCACACACTCCATACCCATACTGGACCTTGTTTGGGCAGGAGGCATACGATTGATGAAAACCCCAGCTATGGTTCCAGCAGTGACACCACGACTGGACAAAAAGTACAGGGCCCCAGATTTGTCCTCTGTCTGCCTTATGTGTCATCCAAAACCAGACTCTGTCATAACATCAGTGGCCCAATGCAGATCAATGAACCAGATCATGCCTTCATCAGCACCTCTGGACATAGACAGCCAATGGAGAGATAATTTAAGCTGCAGGATTATTTCAAAGGTGGCAACATCTGTTAAAGCTGCTAATGCTAGCATTATTAGGCTGTTACGATAGCCAGATGTGGCATAACATCCTGCCACTACTTCACCTCATCCCGGACGACAAAAAGAAACTGAAAGACAATTGTCATAGAAGGAGTAACAACATCTGCAGCTATCATTGAGGCCTCAATCGACATGTCCTATGCAGGTTTCTGCCAGCTGGCAGGTGAAGCTGTTTTGAGAAGACAGGGATGGCTGAGATCTACAGCTTTCTATCCAGAGACCCAAGCAAAGATCCTCAATATGCCATTTGACGGTTTCACTCTGTTTGGAAAACATGTGGATGATGCCCTACAAAACATTAGGACAGACAGGGATAGGGCAAAATCCATAGGAGTTCTGAAGTATTGATGTCCCAACGCAGAAACTTTTCAGGCACCAATCATATCGCCCCCAGGGACAAACCAAATAATTACCAGGGATATACACCCAACCGAAACCAAAGACAAGGGTATGGCAGATCATACAGACAGAAAAGGAACACCTCTCAGTCGCTCTCCAACAGCAACCAGAAGATAACTTGACTCTCTGAAGATGCCCCCCTAACAACCCAATCTCAGCATGTGATGGACAAAATGTCCCCTTTGCCCCCTCATGGGAGTCCATAACATCGGACTGCAGATTGTACACTTAGGACATACATTGGAATTTCTATAGAAACCACCTGTCTGCCCACCCGAGAAGGAAAATCGCCTTCACTTGAGGGTGCTACAAAAGGAAATTCTCCTCCTCAAGAGAGCGATAGAGATGGCCCCAAGATCCCAGAAAAACAGGGGTTTTATACCAAATTCTCTTTGATAAAGAAGAAAAGAGGACAATGGAGACCAATTCTTGACCACAGAGGTCTGAAGAAGTTTATGAAAAACAGTCTTTTTGCATAATTATGCTACAAGAAGTACTCCTAATGATCCAGGGGGGAGATTACCTAATCTCTCTGGATCTTCAAGAAGTATATTTCCACATCCCTATACATCAAAGCACATATACGTGTGTGACCCTTGTTGGTGATCATTCCAATATACTTTAGCCGACATGGACAGGTGATTATGTGTATTACAGTACTCGAGTTGCAGTTACTATGTTTCATAAGTCTCCACAGGGTCTCCATGCCAAAGTCACTGGTTTTGGTTGGTGTAGAAAGATAGCATGTACCGCACTTGCCACAGAGGAAGTGTGCCGTTAGTGGTGGTAAATCCCATAAGGTGGAAGACTCTTTGCAGTGGGCACTCTTTTTGGGTATGGTGTGTACCAAGTGGCTACAGAGTTCTCTTAGAACTAAAAACATGGGTTTTTCTAGGAATAAATAACAGAGTTTAGGATACGCCAGCGTTTGTTGAGGGTGTATTTGACGAAATTAGGCAGTGTAGTTTATGTGAGAAGACAAGTAAGTCTGTCCAGTTCTGGTTTTATATGGTTCTCCAGTAAGGCATCTCGGTTTTTATTGGAATCTCTTTTTCGTGCCCCTTCTATGAGCCCCTCTTGATAATGCCTATTTTAGCGCTTCCTTGTTAACGTGTCTGCATCTTTCTCAAAGTGCTGTTATTTGGGACAGTTTTCTAAGAGTGTAAGAAATTGACCAAAGGGGACATTCTTTCTGGATGATCTGTGGTGTAACTTGTCAAATAACAACACATGGTTCTGTCTGTAGGTTTACTAAAAATGTCCATTCTTAATGTATCTGCATGAAGAGTGATGCGTGGAACAAGGAATGTCAGTTCTGGATTTTTCACTGTATGAGTAAATTTCCGAACAGAGTTTTGGGTATTTAGCCACTGGATGAATTCAAGAGCTATGTCTATTTTACCATTGCAAATAATCAGGAAGTCATCACTATAGCTATTCCATACACATATCTGGACTCTGAAAAGGTTGGAGTTAGTAAAGATGTTTTCTTCTTCAAATACATGTACATAAAGACTCAGCACTCTAGGAGCAAAGGTAGTACCCATCAAAGTACCATGAGTTTGGAGGTATAAGGTAGCCTCAACCTCAAAATAATTGTGTGCGAGGGCCAGTCTCATTAATTCAATGATAAAATGAGGTGGTGATATATATTCCCAGTCCTGGGAACATAATAGTTCTTCCATGATGCACAAGGTTTCTTCCTGCGTATGCTCATACACAGCCTCGGTTTCAAACCCCACAAGGAGTATTACTTGGGGACTGAAAGGCAAGTCCTTCAGAAGTTGTAATCCCTTAGTATCTCTAAGGTAGGTAGGGGTAGCCTGCACTATTGGTTTCAAAAAGAAGTCACAGAAGGTTGACAGTGGTTCAAGTGCCGAGCCTATGCCGGAGACAGTCGGTCGGGATGGAGGAGGTCTGTATGGTTGTGAATTTTGGGCAGTGTGGAAATGTATAGCGTTCTGGAGGATGCGATTACCAAAAAGTCTGCTTCGTGTTTCATTATCCATTGTCCTAATTCAGCCTCTTTCACAATCATTTTTGTATCATGTACCATATCCTTTGTACGGTTAATTTGTAACATCATGTAGTTGTGGGTGTCCCCCAACAATCGTAAACATTCCTGACGATATGCACCAGTGTTTTGTATTATGATTGCCCCGCCTTTATCAGAGGATTTTATGACGATTATTTCATTCTGTTTAAACCTCCTCAGAGACTCACGTTCCTTATTGGTGATGTTGAAGCTTTATATGTTGTTGATGTCTAGGGCGTCTTTGTGCTTTACCGCTGCCTGTTCAAAGGCTATGATTTCTACAACGGTATGAAGATTCGGGACTAATGTGGATTTTTTTTCACAAACTAGTGTTCTTTATATCATCCTGTGGGCCCCCTGTTCAAAAAAGTATGCTTTCAGTTGTATCTTCCTAATAAACTCTGCCAATTCATATCTTAACATGAATTTGTCAGATGTTGGTGTCGTCACTGTCACAACTTGCTCCCTGCGCTCTCGTTCCCACCACCGGAGGGGCTGAATTGTGGGACTCTCCAATGTTCTAATAAGCTTCCGGGCCTTCTCCTGTATGCATATACTGACTTCCAGTCATTTGGGCGCTATCTGTAAATTGCCATCAATTCCCAATCCATGCCAGGTTTTGTGGAAGCCAGTCTGCTCATGTTTGAAACTCCATTGCCTATAATCCTCTGCTCACTGCTTTGCCTTCACCCCTGCAGGCCAAGAATGGGTGGAGGAATTCAGCACACCTGTGGCTGGCAGCTGCTAGTCTGCCCACACCTGATGCATGTGATTACTGTGAGCTCTTTTAAGCCCCAGCTTCCTTCAGTTCATGGTTGGTCATTGTAGCTGTGTTCCTGTGAGACCAACCCTTGTTTCCTGAGCTTTTCAGGCTTGAAGTCATCTTTTGCTTACGGTGTAATGACCAGACCAGTATTAATGATGTGTATTAATCTACTAAAAATCATATGGGCTGCATTTCTCCCTTTTTAATGATGCAGACTCTCACTCTTTTAATATGTATGATCATTTTCAACTTCTGGCACATCAGAAAATGCTGAGTTTCAATCTTTTTCAAACTTTAAAAGTTAAAGTATATGGCTAAACATACCAAGGACCAATAGGTCGTGCCAGTCACGTGGTCGTAAAGTAGAGACTTTTGTCCATTTTTGGTTTTCCTGTGATGGCACAGAGAGCCTATGAAGTGAGTATTTGAGACCATGTCTTCCTGAACTGAAGTAAGCTGAGGAGAACACACTGATTTTCATTTGTAAGAAACCTAGCAATAACTGTGTTTGTAATTCTGTTGTGATGCGTTTAGATGATTTCAAGATGATGTATCCTTGAATAATGTTTTTCTTAAATTTTTTATTATAAATTTAAATAATAATACTTTTTATATATTGTATATTACTGTATATAGCAAACACAAGGAGATGATGGCAGAGCGCTGAAACTTTTCAGACACTCACCCCCAGTCACAGATCTGGGTTGAATCCATCATCATTCTTTAGCTAACTGCGCCACCCCAGTTCAGACCCAGCTATATGCAAATCAGTCTTGACCCTGTCCCTCATGGGAACAGTCCAGCCCGAACCAAGCCAGGTCCTCCCTGGAACGGAAACAAGCATCATGGGACCGGTTTCGGGGTAACATCCCTCATCAGCCAGGCTAGCTTGAATCCAGTGGTAAAGTGAGCATGGGACCCACGTCTGGGCATACCCTGCCAACCGTTCAACCCAGATCTGTGACTGGGGGTGAGTGTCTGTAGAGTTTCAGCGCTCCGTCCATCATCTGGAGCCCTGTTGGACCTTGTGATGAAGCTCCATACTGCAGATTGACCTCGATGGGCTTGGAAGCTTGACTAGGAAATTTCCGGTTGAGGAAGGCTTGGGGCAGTGGTGTGTGCTAGCACCCCTGCTGTTTAGTCTGTTCATTGCAGACCTCCCCTAGACGTTACGCAGTACACATAGTTATTCTCCAAAGGTTGGAGGTAGGCCCATTAGTTGCCCTATGTACACTAACGATCTGGTGGTGATGGATTTCACGCCTATAGGGCTTCAACGAAAATTAAATGCCTTAAATTCTTATTGTCTTGTAAATAAATTAACGCTAAATATTGGCAAGACCAAAACAATGTTTTTTGATGGAGGAAAAGAAAATTTCCATGGTTCCTAAGTAACAGGTTGGAGAGTATAAGCATCTGGGTCTGACCTTTTCAGATGACTTGAGGTGAGACAAACAAATGAATTCCCGGAGTCTTGTTCTGTCTACAGTAGTGAAGGCCTTGAAAAGGTTTGACCGTAAGTTTGGCAGCTATACCCTTGAGCCGTTAAGTAAAGTTATACAGGGTATGTTAATCCTGCAGGCCCTATATGGAGCAGAGGTGTTGGCTTTGGATAGGTGGGTCCCATGGGAAGGATTAGAAGGTAATTCCCTGACATTGCTTCTCGATCTCCCCAAAATCGCTAAGATTCAAGCTGTAAAGAGGGAGTTGAGAACTGTAGCCTGGAGTGCACTGGCAAGAGCCAGAGCCTTGTGCTTCTATTTTTCTCTTAAAGATGGGGTCCCTGGGGAGAAATTGTAGGTACAAATGTTACCAGAGATATTGTCAACTTTCTCTGGTAAAAGGAACCCTGTGACAATTATGCTAAAGTGTTTGGAGGTTCCAGAGATGCGCACCGAAGGAGGAGAATTAGTTTGAATTAGTAGATAAAGAGTGCACTTGGGCAAAGTGCCTTAGAAACCAGCTGGAGAGAGGATTTGCTCTTAAAGTTATGAGCTCAGTTATTCCTTTCTTAACCTCACAAGACAGCAAAGATCTGTTTCCCTACTTATATAATATGCCAGATAAGCGCTTACGAAATGAAGTCTTGTGTTTGAGGGTGGGAACTGACCCAGGGCTTAAAAACAGAAGTAGCTAAAAATAATGGTCAATGCCCCTGTAAGCGAGGTAGGAAATATTCAGGGAGCCACCTACTGATGGATTGTGTACTCTTCCTTGAGGAAAGGAAAAAAGTTCTCTGACTGTATTTACAAAATACGGGATTCAATCGAGGGAAATGGGTTTAGATTTGATTTATGGACTCAGATTCCAGGATGTAGATATAGCCACTGGCCAATACTTGTGTAAAATCATAAAAACTCAGGTTACACTCCCCCCCTCTTAGATCTTAATATCTAGGCTGGCACAGTTGTGTTTCTACTTAGTAAGTAGATGTTAAGTGCAATAAGAGGATCTTCTAATAGGAATATGTTTAGAGATGGGAAATGTGTCCCTGATAGAAGCACGATTAAGAGAGATCCCTGAGATTGTGATAAGCTGCTATGCACACTGCACTTTATAACGCCTACTGGGGTGAAATGAGTTGTTTGCTACTGGTTAAACTGCTACCATTACTTTTAAAATGTTTTAAACACGTGAGATTTTGGGTTGTGGATTATATTGAGTCCTGGTATGGAGAAATTCTAAGGTTCATATGGTTGTATTTGTATAATTTGTAAGTATTTGTGGCTGAACGGATCCAACCATGTATTGTGTCTTGTTTTAGGATATTTATAATTGTCTATTTTTATGAATTGGCTAATGTGTGTAATATTTCTATAAGAATTTATTTCTTGGAAATAAAGTTTTTTGCCTTGACTTGACTAGAAGGGCAACTTACAAGAAGCACTTTAGCTCTAGTGTTCGAATTGGAGGATAGTTTATATTCCTAATCGTAATTTGGAGGTGGGGGAGGGAGGGAACGAAATCCAGTGAATGTTGTCTGATAGATAAATCTATGCATAATTAAAATAGAGTTTTGAGGGAAGGGAACTTATAAAGGTGCTTCAGAAACCCACAAATTAATGGTGATATTCAACATTTGTTAGTTTAATGATGAGACCCATGATGGACAATTAGCATTACATTATCTTTCATCACAATTGGCAACAATTCGTTCTCCTCTGATTTATGTGGGGATGTGACTCTCTCTTTTCCTACTCCTAGCTTTCCATGAAGGAGCATTTGGAGACTTTTTTCAACAATGTGACCTGGGGTATTGAAGAGCTATTGGTGACAAATAGCACCAGGCAACCTCCCAACCCTACATACAACGATACCTGGCTTCAGTGGACCCATCCAGGACTCTCCAGCCTGGAGATGTTGACCTTCTTTGTAGTCCTCAAGGTAGGTGTGGCACTGCTGATTGCAGTAGATGTTACAATTTGCTTTATTGGGCTTCCTGAGTGCATCAGAGGCAAACACCCACAATTCTCAGTAACGCGTTCTCATCATTAACCAAACTATGCCTTCCTTCCATGGTATAGTTATTTTAGTACCCTCAACTCCACAGTGCATAATGCTGCACAGCACTGTATCAGGGGAGAATTTAGGTGTGGAATTAGGAGTGGTCCTTGGTACTAGCTTGACCAGGAAGAAAATATGATTTATCCACACATTTAGAGGCAGAGGCCATAAATTGCAGTCCCTTCAAAACATTAATTAGTTTCACATGCTGCCTCAGGCTTCCCACATTCCCAAGGGCACAGTATAAAATCCAGAAAGTTAAGGTACGCTCCGGATTGAGGGGACGACATCTTCGACTTAGTACCTTGATCAGGCCCAGTGACAAGCTTCTTAATGAATTTCAGACGCCCAAATAATAAATGGCAAGGGGACGAAGATGCAGACATTCCATACTCTTGCAGTAGAATTTAAGGGGCCATGGAACAAGGATCACGTGACCCACCTTATTTACATAAAATATTCATGTAAGAGGATCAGTGTTGAGCAACCAAAATGGCGGTTGCATCTCACTCAGGCTCCTGTGAAAGGACAGGACCTTGGCCACCCTGGGCCCAGCAACGAATAGTAAAATCCAGCACTGTAATACAGGCCAGCACAAGATGACACCGAAGACTAGGCAACCACTCCGGACTGACAGCACCTGAAGCGGAAGACATCAAACAGCAGTGAAAACCGTCACAGCAGAGAGGTGTGCACACATGGTGGTGCTCGGACACTGTGTGGCAGAAGCAAACACTGGCGGATAAAAGTAAGTCCAGGCTCAGGAGCGCTGGAGGCCAGAGTGCGGTAGTGGCATGTTGGGTGGCAACCGAGAAGAGGCGCTCTGGTGTTGCGGTGCCTGGTAGCATTAGCAGAGAGAGTTGAAGAGGCCTTAATAGAAAATTTAGCACACAGCAGCAGGGGACATCAAGACACCCGTGAGGGAAGTATCAGCCTCTAGAAGAAAACTGAGGAACTTTGGGTAGGTGAAGATGGTGGCTATTTCATGCCATAGGGAACGCATAACACCACCAAGGGCAGAAAACATCTGAAGAGGAGAAAATGCATTGCGAGAAAGATATGATAGACATGGGGAAGAGGCCCCAGATCCCCTGGTGTGTTGGGCTTGCCACATGTAGAGGTCAACAGTAAAGCCTGGGTTATGAACCATGGAGCGAGGGCAGTCCAGCAAAGAGCAGTAACACAATGAAGCAAAAAGAGGATAAGAGGACGAGAGAACTCAGCTCTTTTTGGATTCCCTGTACTGAGAGAGTTGTCTTGCATAGTCAATGTCAAGACATCAAAATGGTGCTGCATAAATAGAACCTAAGCCTGACCTAAATAAGAGATCTAAGGAGGGAATGGAAAGAAGACCTGAGAGTGGATCTCATGGTCATAGATAAGTGCCTCACAGAAGCAGTGTCAGCATTAAGACAGGATGTGGATCCATACACCTCTAACTGTACTCTACACTCAGGTAGTCAAAATGTTGCTGCGATTCCCCGAGTGAAACTGGCGAGGCAAGGAGTGCGTTCCTTTTCCTTTTTGGGTCCCAAATTGTGGAGCTCTCTCTCTGCCTAAAGCTTCATGTATGTACCTCATTCGAGAAATTAAGAAGTCTGTTGAAAACTTGGCTATTCTTTTTTTCCATTCCTATGCTCCATCTGTTCACTTTAGTGCTGGGAAGCCCCAGTGTGGTAGCCATGCGCTTTATAAATCAGTATAGAATAGATTAGAGTAGAATAAACGAGGTCACCACCAAGGAAAGTACAGATGAAAAGATGTGGTGTTACATTCTTCATAACTAACAGGCACAGGTGAGCAGGCAAGGCAGGGACAATTGAACAACAAAAAGGTAAGTATGCTGAGAGAACATATTCCTCCAGGGCACATTCTAACAAACTGATATGGGATGAGGGCCTACCCGTACCTTCCCAGACATTGAGGTGGACATTGGCAGTGCCTATGGATTCCATGCTCATCAAAGTAAGCTTTCATTTGGTTTGTATTGAAAGTTGTCGAACTTAAGATGCTTTGTGTTTCAGGCACGTTGTGAAGATAGGGTTTATAGTGGGGGTGGGTAGAATTAGGAACACAGACAAACCACACACAAGCTAGCTTTGGGACAGGAAACATGAGGAAAGCAACATGGACATAGGAAATTCAAGCTTTGTATAATGTTTGGGGACTAAATTCCCAGGCAAAGAGGGAAAGAGTGTGTTGAGGACTAGAGGAATGAAAAGCAGAAGTAGTTCTCCTACAGAAAACGCACCTGAAGATGGGTGACTCAATGAGGTTCAAGTCCAAACATTGCATGACCCCAAGGATACCCGATGTACCCCCTCTTATTCATAGAACCACTAGCAATAGTCACGAGACGAGCAGTAGGAATAAGAGACATTAGTTTTGTGGTACAAACTTTGTAGATGACATCTTAATATACATGATGGAGCCACTTGGGGCAGTTCACCTGCTGAACTTACATCGGAGGTTTGGAGAGGTCTTTGGATATCTAATAAACATTGGCAAGTCGGAGTTGCTGCTGATAGGGCTAGACAGGGTAACTAAACAGAGTTTGTCAACTGTCACTTTTTTCAAGATAGTGTAAAAAAACCTCAAGAACTTAGGTATATGCATAACACCCTGAGTTAGCGAGTTGAAGGAAGCCACTTTAACCCCTAAGTTAAAGGCCATCAGGATGGATCTCAAATGGAAACGCCAGTATGCCTTTTGTTGAGCAGGATAGCAGGGGTCAAAATGTCAGCGATACCTTGACTCCCATACGTGTTACATGCACTCCCAATCAGAACTGATAACACAATGTTCCAAACAATCTAAAAGGCCTTGATGGACTTTGTATGGTAGGAGAAACCACCACCACGGGCAACAAAATTGGTGACAGCATCTAGAAACAGAAGAGACTTGGGGTTTCCCAGCAATAAAGGACTTTTATGCTGCGGCACAACTTCTGATAATAGGCAAATGGTCTTTGAAATACTCAGACAGACACTGGACTCTAATGGACAGAGCCCACTGTGGGACATGGTATGGTTGCCCAGAAGCAGTAGGCCATGATCATTGTGGTACATTCCAATATTCTGTACACTGCTGGCGATCAGGGATGTGATAGCTGTCACGAAAGAGTTAAACGTGTTTCCATCACCAATCACACCAGCCACTGGCAATTTGGACTTAAGGACAGCCCAAGAAGGGGACAGTTTAAGGCATAGAAAGAGTAGAAAGAGATGCTTTACAGGGTTTTTGTGGACTTTTGTGGCCAAGGAAGCAGCTAACAGAGACAAAACCTCCTTTCTGAAGTTCATCACTACCTATGCATGTGTCAAGGGTTTTATATCGGACCTGCATAAATTGGTTAGTGGCCCACAAGAACAATGGGGTTATATGAAAAAGTGAATAAAAACATTAGGCAAGGAACTAAACTACAAGGCTTGGGAACAGCTCTGGATAGATCTCTCAAGCATATGAATGTACAGAAGAGTCTAGTAAAAGAGATACATTTTGGCATGTGAATCTCCATAAGATGCCAGTAAAGGAGAAACGCTTCTTTGGTGCAGCGTTTTATGTACCAGGCTGACTTTCAGCAAGTGTTTTGACTACCCCAGTGTTCATTGCGCTGTGTTTTACTTCTACTTAAAATTTTGAGGGCAATGTCTTACACTGAAATCAGAAGGTGAAAGAAAAGATGAGGCCCCCATTAAAAAATCCAATACTTAGCCATTTGCCTCAAAGCAAAGACTAGGATTAAATGCAGATTATAGAATTATTTGGCCTCTAAGGCTAAAAAGTTCTGAAAACACTACAGAATCATAGTGGGGTAGGGTTTCTTTGTTGAGACTATGGAGGTATTCAGTGGTTTGCATCACAATGTGTATCCATTACAGGCACATTCTGCATCACTGTTATTTACCCCTTGTCTCCTGTGGAGGTACTACTCCAAGTGAGAGAAGAATATTAGCCTCAATGTCCATTCAATCGTTGACCTTTCCCTGGAGGTCTCCACTCTTGCTATGGTACCTGTCCATTCGATCCTGACCAGCCGCCTTGCGAGGGTATAGCTGCATGTATCTCTTTGAGCCCTCTTAGTGGGGTTTAGGTGGCTCCCAGCCTTGCTTTGATGATGGTTGTTTATGGTGGGTGTTTTGTAGCATGAATAGTAGATATGTGGGAACAGCGTTGCGGCCCAGGCCTTATATTCAATGTCTTCATGTTTGTCTCTTTGTAGTTTTTCCTGCTTCTCTTTGCGACAACCATGACTGTTCCAGCTGGATATTTCCTGCCTGTGTTTGTATATGGTAAGTGCACGTATGAACCTTTCATCAGGATATAAGTGTTGGTTAAAACATACATGGCAAGCATAGTGGTTCATTCACCAAAGCCAGTGTGCTACGATTGGATAATGGGGAGTTACCAATGAGTAACAGTGATTGGGATGCCAAGAGAGGCGGTGTCACGACCGGCCTTAAATAAACGAGGAAATATTCAAATTCTATGACAAGTGAGTGTGTGATCTAAAACACATAGGACTACTTTCATGAAGCCCATTCAGTGAAGTAAGTTGTGCAGGGACTCTTTCACATGCACACTAGAAGCAAGCCTGGCAGATAGATCATTTGTATTCTGTCTGCCTGTTGAGTTTGAAGATCACTTGCATCTTTCTGTGCCCAGAGAGGGTGACTTGCATTCACATGGGTGTCTGGGTAGATCTTCTGAGTTTAATATACTGCACTCCAACACACACCACTAGCTCTAATTTGGGGGATCAAAGTACAAGAATACACACTGTTTAAGGCCAATCATTTTCAGCCTATAAGCTTGCATGTGTGGAGAGCAGGTTTGAAGGCATGCTTTCTCTGTAACGGCTCTCTCCCTGCTTGCATATGTACATGTAGAAAGTGCTGCTTACCATAAAACTTCAAAATCTGTAGTGGATTAATATAGTTAGAAATGTTTACCTTCAAAACATTTACTTAGAATTATTTGGTTTGAAAAACAAATGTTTTTTTACCTTAAATCATACTCACAACATACCATTACCACGGGTTGGCTGATCCAAATTTGTTGGTACTAGACTTAAAGGGAATGGTCCCAGTAACAGTAATAGTGAGACTAGACTTTAAGTCAATGGTTCCAATTGAGGTAATGGTGGGACTAAACTTAAAATAAAGAGTCCCAGTTAAGGTAATGGTGGGGCAAGATGTAAGTTAAATGCTCCCAGTTTAAGTACTGGTCAGGATAGCCCTAAAGTAAATGGGCCCACATGAGGTAATAGTCAGGCTAGACTTAAAGTAAGTGGTCTCAGTTAAGGTAATGGTGGGACCAGACTTAAAGGAAATTGTTTCCAGTTGAGGTAACAATGGGGCTATACTATAAAGAAATGGTTCACAGTTGAGGTAATGCTGGAGCTAGACTTAAACTAAATGGTTCCAGTTGAGGTAATGCTGGAGCTAGACTTAAACTAAATGGTTCCAGTTGAGGTAATGCTGGAGCTAGACTTAAACTAAATGGTTCCAGTTGAGGTAATGCTGGAGCTAGACTTAAACTAAATGGTTCCAGTTGAGGTAATGGTGCAGCTAGACTTAAACTAAATGGTTCCAGTTGAGGTAATGCTGGAGCTAGACTTAAACTAAATGGTTCCAGTTGAGGTAATGCTGGAGCTAGACTTAAACTAAATGGTTCCAGTTGAGGTAATGCTGGAGCTAGACTTAAACTAAATGGTTCCAGTTGAGGTAATGGTGGGACAAGACTTTAAGGGAATGGTTCCAGTTGAGGTAATACCAAGGCAAGGTAATGGCCAAATTCAGAGTTATGGCTAGGTCGAGGCTTTAACAAAAGCAGTTTTAACATATTTTTTTATCCCCAGGCATTTGCAAAGTAAACATTTCTAAACTAACTGTGAACTATATAGACTGTTAACAAATGGAACTAAATGATTCAAACTACACATATTTCAAATGCAACCTTTTTTAAATTTCATCCTAGCTCCTCAGGAATATACAGTGCTACAAATCTTAGTACTGCACAATGACGTTTACCAAATTTGAGTCGGAGTTCAATAAATGTGCTGTCATGGCATATTCAATGACTCTGCAATTAGAGTACTTACTTGATGCAATCATACTTTTAACTGTATTTAAATTAATGTAAATGTGTACTCTATTATTGTTATATTATGGATTTGTATCAGATATCATGTGCTTTTATGGTTTATTTTTATTTGACCGAATAAAGAATTTGAATTGAATTAAATTGAGTACTTACTGGTAATCTACATTACTCCATGTACACATGAGGTGAGTTCTTATCCAGGAGACAGGCACTTTACATTCCTCCTACATTAAAAAAAATAAAAACAAAAAACCACTCTAAATTTACACTCAATTCCCTCTTGTTGAATGACTGTCAGGACGCACCAGTGTGCGAAGCAGATGTTCTCTCTTCATCCATAAACACAGTGATGATTTTAAGGGCTCAAACGCAACCAGTAGATCTTTGTAGGCCCCAAAGCTGAAAACCAAATGGGGAGAATGAAAGTCACCAGGGGCCTGAGGTGCAAGCGAGGCCAAGGAACCACAAAGGTCATAGCTGACTCTTGCACCTGGACTATGGTGGCAGAACCATTAACAATAGACAGGGGAGATGGGACTGCAGTTGAATGAGCCCCCTCTACTGGCAAGAACACCTTTCCCAAGTCTGTGCAAAACGGGGCACCAATGAAAGTCTGGCCTTGCAACGACTGAAGATGGAACTTCTCAAAAGCTAATCAGAAAGCCTTGATCCTGCAGCATCTTAAACACGAAGCAAGTATCTTCCACAGCCATGGTAAAAGAAATGTAGCTGTGAGTCAATCATCGAAATAAGGAAATGCACAAACCCCTTGCACCTGCAAAAAAAAAAACAAGCAAGCAAGTTATCTTGGTGCAAACCCTGGCAGAACCTGAAACTGGTAGCAATGGCCTCCAAAATTGTAAGTAGCACTGATGGTTGGAGTGTATTGGCACATTATAATAAGCATTTTTGAGTTTGAGGGACACTTATATGTCCCTCGGATGGATCAGAGGCAAACAAATTGCAAAATGGATATCTTGAAGGGCTACTGAGGCAAGTATTTGTTCTGAACCTTTAGGTCCAAATGAGGTTGGAAGTTGCTGTTGGGCTTGCCCACCAAAACAGAATGGATTACAAATATCGGCCCTCTTTCTCAACGGGTAAAGGCGTAATGCCACTGCAAAAGAAACGGTGCTCGCCCCCATGATGAGAGCGGACCCTCACAGCTAAAATCAAGGTAAAGGAGAAGGGTGAAAACAGTCCCAAAGTGGCTAGCATGAGAAGTCCATGAAGTAACCCAACTCCATAATCAAAAAGACCCACTAGTCAGGCATCTTCCAGCATTTCAGAAAATGCACCAATCTGGTGCCTATGAGAAGATAAAGGAGAGTGGGCATAAGTGATGGATAGTCTAGCTTTGGGAGGAGCAGGTAGAGCACTGGTGAATTCAGCAACCTAAAACTGCAATCTGTCAGACTCCTACGTTAAGGACCATCCCAATAAAGGGCTTCTGGTACTGCTGCTGCTGTTTACTGCCACAAAATCGGTTGTCTGAAAAAGCACTCCTTTGAGAAAGATCCTGACGAAAGGGCAGAATAGTCTGATGATCTTCCAGACATGTCACACACAGGCCACTGTGTATGGGTCAGGAGGAAGATATGTGGGGCAGCACACCACATGCCCCCAAAATATAAAGGGTTAACATTGGGACAATATTCAGCCCATCCAGCATAGCCCCCACCGAGCAGAACACCAAAAATAACACCAGGTGAGCCCAAGTATAACACCCTTGGGGGAAGGGATCAACTGAGTTAGCCAGAAGGAAAAGGAGATACACATACAAAACAGAGATGGGAAGCATTTCAACAGCAAGGTAAGCAGAAACCACTTACCTGACTACAGGGGGCAAAGCGAAGAACAGCCTGCGAAGGAAATAGACACAATAGGAAGTTCTTTGTTTAGGGAATGATGTTATATGTAAAAAGAAATGGGACTTTTTAAATGTTTTTTAAAGTAGAGAGCAAGTGAATTGCCTATCTCTAGTGTGAGGACTCACCTCACGCATTCAGACTGGGGCAAGGAAAGCAGACCAGGTGGAAAGCCATACCTAGGGTGGCACTAGGGGCTTGAACTAATACATTCAACTAGAGTTTAATATATGCAAGTAGCACTGAACATTTTGGACCATTTTGGTAAATCATGCAATGGGCGAGATTTGTGTGTTGAGTGCATTGTCCAACCCACCAAAAAAAAAACCTTGGCTTGACTTGACTTTGAATCTTCTGAATGTGTTAAAGTATGGTTAGTCCACAAAGACCGCCCCCTGGCAAACACTGCCCAGATAGACAACTACCTTACTGATATTAACTTAGCGACTCTGGTGAGGACCGCATGGCCTAGGAAGCAGACTTCACCCTTACTGAAGTCCAGACTGCCATATCCCAAGCAAACGCGGGCAAAACCCCGGGACCTAATGGCCTCCCGGCTGACTTTTTCAAAATGCAGGTAGATAGCCTGGCGCCCCACTTGCTTCAGCTATATCTGACAGCAAGGACAGATGGCATCCTCCACCTGGCTTGCGTAGAGCTATGATCATGGTCATACATAAGGCAGAGTATTCCCCAACCGCCTGCAGCTCTTATCGGCTGATTTCATTGATCAATATAGAAACTAAGGTTCTGGCCACCATCCTGGCAACTAGACTTATAAGGGTTATTTCTCAGTTGATCCACAAAGACCAGTCCGGCTTTATGCCCAAACTCTCCACCAGAGGGAATCTTCATAGACTCCATAACTGGATGATGAAAGTCCAGACTAGACAAGACCCACACGTGTTTCTTTCAGTGGACGCCGAAAAGGCCTTTGATGTTGTACACTGGCCTTTCATGATACAATCTCTGAGGAGAATGGGGTTTGGACCACAGTTTGTGGAATGGGTTGGTCTACTCCAGAAGGAGCCCACAGCTGCCGTAATAGTCAATGGAGTGTTCTCATCAGAATTTCCTATCAAGAGAGGGACCCGTCAGGGCTGCCCCCTATGCCCCCTCCTGTTTGCCTTGACTCTGGAGCCACTGGCGTGTGTGGTCCGTGCGCACCCGCACAACAGGGGTTTCCAGGTGAATGGTTCCCCGATTCCAGAAGAAAAGATCTCTTATACGTGGATGATATCCTGCTATATCTGTCTCAGCCAACGGAGTTGATCCCTGCAGTCCTCAACACCTTTGAACAGTATGGTGCCCATTCTGGGTATACAATAAATTGGGACAAATCTGTTCTTTTCCCTGTTGGAGGACATTCAGACCTGAGAGATCTTCCTGGGAGGCTCAGAATGACTAGGGAGGAATTCTGGTACTTAGGGATCTATGCCATAAACCGCCATGATAGCTGCATAGAGCATAATGTTAGGACGGTACTGGCCGACTTTCACGTGGACACCAGTCATTGGAAGAAACTCCCCTTAATGATATTAGGAAGGGCAGCAGTGTTCAAAATGATCACTCTTCCCAAATTTTTATACACCTTACAAAACACATATTGCAGAATTCCACATGACATCTTAGCCATAATTGATAGTGAACATAGGAATGACGGACACCCTAGAATAGCTCTCTGAATGCAACAGCCCAATTCATATAACAGAGGGATAGCCCTTCCAGATATCCAGGCTTACTACTGGGCATCCCATTTGATAGCAATAAACGACTGGGGCCATGTAGATGGCGATCACCCTACCTACGCTTTGGAAAGAACGCAATTTCAAACGCCCCCCTACTATCACTATTTCTATGGGGGATAGGAACAAGAGGTCTACTACCAGTTACCCAAGTGACTCTTGAAGCGTGGTGCAGGGCTAGCACCTGTCTGGGATGGAAGCAAAAGATCACCCGGGAAACTCCACTGTGGGTGGGACGATGCCCTAAAGGAATAGGCAAATAGAAAGGGGTTTGCTGCCTGGGACCATATTGGTATCTCCAAAGTGGGTGACCTGATTGAAGGGGACGCCTTAATGCCCCTTTCGTTCCTCCAGAAGGAATTTCAACTCCATGACAGACAACACTGTAAATATGTACGCTCGCCCATGCCTGGAAAGCAGAAAATATCCCTTCAGACCTCCCAGAGTATGCTTCCCTGGAGGGTAGGCTCTTAATGGGTGAATTGCAGGAGAAAGCAGTCTCTTACATGTACAAAACCATTAACAATAATCTACCCTAAACCCTACTGAAACTACGGTCCACATGGGAAACTGATGTTGGTGAACTAGAAGACCTGGATTGGGAGGCAGCGTTAATGTTCCCACGAGAGTTTGCAAATAAATCTAGACTGCGACTTATCCAGTTCAAAATCCTGCATAGGGTCTGCCTCCAAAGAATAGGTAGATCAGTTTCTCCAGAGTGCCTGCGCTGTAGGGGATCAAGGGGACTTCCTTCACATAGTATGGACATTACCCGTCATTCATTCACTCTGGTAAAATGTACTTCTGGAACTCAGCACAATACTAGGTATGTCACTATCTGAGGATCCTAAGTACGTGCTTTTAGGCATATCCAATGATCAAGATCTCTCACGGATGAAACTAATGTTGTGCAACTTGGATTTAGTGGTAGCAAAAAGGGACCTGGCTAAACATTGGGGAGCCCCTGACACACCTACCATGGCTGAATGGAGAAGGGGGAATGGAACTCTATATGGCAG
Source organism: Calotriton arnoldi (assembly GCA_963921515.1). Classification (NCBI taxonomy): domain Eukaryota; kingdom Metazoa; phylum Chordata; class Amphibia; order Caudata; family Salamandridae; genus Calotriton; species Calotriton arnoldi. The sequence goes on from CAWUFW010000129.1 coordinate 123,616, forward strand.
CTGAAAGAGTAACATATAAGAGTAGAGGGTGTCCACGTAAGTTTCACAAGGTGTGGGGTAATTGGATCACATATTATGGGCTGGATAGCTTTGATGACGCTGATGCTGCGTCTTTATCATGAAATCATTAATGTGAATACTTTGACTTGCCATTTCCACCAATTTGCAGATGTATCAATGTTTTTTCTCCCATTGTCCTCATTCACTATTGTGAAAATATCTGATGTACTATTGTCCTTCCGCTATGTTTCTTTGTTTGCACTGGGCACCCATTTGTGCCCCTTTTGTTATGATCTACAAAACCCAATAAAAATGTTTGTTTTTAAAAAGTATAGTTAGTCCAGATATTGCCCATCTAATAATCTAATAAACTACAGACTACCATTAAGTCCATATTTACTATGGGATGTAATGTGAGATCTCTGTCAAGCTCAGCAGCAGCCTCCCACCTTTCCAGTACTGGTACTACCTTTCATTAATGTTACCAAGTGGGCCTGTCTTTTCAGGGGCCGGACTCGGAAGGCTGTACGGTGAGATCATGGCAAAGATATTCCCGGAAGGAATCATTTCTGAAGGCATCAACATCAAAATCACTCCATCTGGATATGCCCTGGCAGGTATGTTCTTTGCTTACATGACTGATTGTTTACAGTCTTAAAGTCGCAATTGCAAAACACGCACATCTGTTTCTGTACATATGTCTAGGATTCGTTTTAGGCTCAGACTGTATCTAGTTTTTCAACCCAATAATGTCTGTTTAGGCCATGAGTTTAAGACCTCCTCATCCCATGTTTTCCCCATGTAGATCTCAGTCTTTCCCTTTAGCTCTGTTTCTCTCTAAGGTGTATCAATATATGTATTAAGCGTAATATAGTAAAAACCCATGAAGCAAGCAACAGATCACTGCACAAGCACATCAGAAGTGACAATTGAGGATCCAGGACAGTGGGACAAGGGAAATTCTATTCCAGATGGGCTAAGTTGTGGGAAGGAGCTCAGTGCTTTTTAGGTCGAGCCTAGGCAGCGCTTGCGCTGTCTCTACGAGACCTGCTCTATTCAGGTTTGTGGGGGTTTAACTCCGCTTTGGCTTTCTATTTGCGACTTCGTTTGCTCTTCAAAATATCTTGGTTTTTACTGGTTCGTTGCCCCGCCTTATCCCTCCTTTCTCTATTTAGTTACCGCCCATGGAGCAGTGCTTAACTACTCAGTAGCCTTACACTGGAGTGCTTATCTGTTAGTTCAGACGCACTATTTTTGTTTTACTTTCCTTCTCCTGTTAACTAATGCAGCTTCGGCGCTGCTTGCTCCCTCACCCAGGCGAGTATCACATGAGGAGATTCCCAGCGCGTGATTGCAGGGCTGTTCATTTCCTGGCCCCTCCCCCTCAGTTACCTCTGCAGCCTCTTGTCTCCCGCTGGCCACATGGCGACCTCTACGCCAGTGCAGGGCTCACGCTCAAGCTTGTGTACAGGCAGCACAACAGGAACCCCTCTCAGCCCTGGACACCTTTCACGGCTGCAAAGAAGGAGGAGCTGCGCCATTTCAATGAACGTTCTGAATACATTGCTGTTGCACTCAACCCTCACATTCGCACGAAAGCTCATTGAACAAAGATGCACCATGTTGACAACACATCTCTTTAGATCATGCTGCTCTGGGGGGGGAAAAAAAGTACCGTGTTCTGGAGTTGCCCGAGTGCTGAGCTCGATCTGTAGCTCTGCGCGCTCCCTCGCGAGCGTGCGCCAGGCGTCGGCCAATTCTGTCTCGTAGAGATGGGCAGGCCGGTGAGCTCACGGGTGTGCACCTCCTCGTGCTCCGTCATCTGCAGACGGAGTCTGCTGTTTTCTGACTCTAACAGGAGGGTTGCTGCATTGAGCAAAGGGGACTTGATTTAAGCAGTGAAGGTAGTCTCTTTAAATGTGGTAAGATTAGCTGGAAATGGGGGGTAAATGATTCACTTGGGTCACTTGCCTAATTTATTTATTTTGCTCTGGGTTCGTATGCTACAGTTACCAAAGAGCTCAGTTGCAGCTCTGGCCGGGTGAGCCTGTATCACTTTCAAGCTCAGATCGAGCGAGCACTGCACAGAAAGGTGCTCCTGTGTCCTTTGTGCACTGTCCGGTGCCCCCGGGGCCAAATCAGGCGCCCACATCTGTGTGCCTCTGTGGTGCGAATTCTTTTATTTGTTGAGACTGCTTTTAATCCGGAAATGCCCGCTCGTTCTGATGCTACACTAATCTCCTTTCTTTTCTGCGAAAGAAAAATATTAAAATCCATAAGTCGTGTAAAGCGCTCCAATACCTTCGGGTCGAGTTCGCGCTATATAAATCTGCAGGGGAAAAAAAGAAAAAAAAAGTCATAGAACCTTCACAGCAGCTGTGACAAGTGCACAGATTTACAAATAGAATATAATTACTCATCTGGCATGTCTGAGTCATAAAGTGAATGCTTAGCATCTTTAGAGATTTTGAACTGCTTTCAACTCCACATCAAAATGTATTTTTACTTCACCAAAGATGGGCAATGGTGCACATGTTACATTTAATTTAATCTCGACTATCTGCTGTGTTTGAAAAGAGCCTGACAAATGTCTGCTTGGCCCAGGTCTGCTTCGTGTACAGCCACTTACATGTAAAACTGTAATATTTTGGAATGAAATGAAGCTGAAGTGATTTTGTGTCAGAGACGCATATTTCGCATGCAAGGATGCCCTGGGAATCTCCCTTGGAGGAATATGGTATGTCTCAGCGCTTGTAACTGCAAGTGCTTCGAGGTCTTTACCAGACGCTGCTGCCTTTGCCTCTCATCAGACTGACGCAGCCTCAAACCGCCTTGGCACTGCTTGATTAATTTATACCAAGGGTGTTCTGGATAAAAGATGTGTTATTTTTCAGCAAACTCTGAACCTCTACCCTTTCGACCCGCAGCCAATGAGACAACCAGATACTGGTATGCTATTGATTGCAGCTACTTGGCTACCAGTTTTCTGCTGCGTTTCTCCTGCCTGCGCTCGGAATTTGTGTTGAAGGCTCTGAGGTGAAATTTGTGAAATGTGGTTAATATGAGGGGAATGATAAACGCGTGGAACCAGCAAAAGGCAAATGTTTTCTTTCGCCTTGCAGCTCTGCAGATAAATAGTTTTGTAAACATAAATGGATGATAAATATATGTGGCTACAGAACGAATTATTTTCAGACATTTGAGTGTTTTTACATCGGTTTGCTCTTTTGAACTAAAATTTAAGTTAAACTCAATTCTACCTTAGTAGAGAAAGTGTTTTTGAAATATGGCGTCATTAACAAAGAGTATAAAGAGGAAATGAAGATTAGTTTCTTTTCCAAATGGTTACCATTTCTGCACTACGTACGCTGCACCTTTGATTGCACCTAAGGAAAACTCATCTTTCACCTCAGTGGGAGTTTGGCAAAGAGAGAACTGGACCCTGCCCTCTAACTCTTCGTAGTCATTCAACTGAGGGAAGGCCTCTCAAGACCACACTCCCTTTTAACTATTAAGTCTTTGCCATTAATAAAATATGTATAATCTATTTTATTAGGTTATTCTGTTCTTTCACTCTGCAGTGCCTAGACGCCAGATGAAAAACCCATCCCTCTTTGATTTATAACCTGTTCATCATTTTACTGAGCTGAGTATGTTGATGTCCTAGTTTGCCTTTCCATAACCTGATTTTTTTAACCATTTTTGTTGGTGTTTTCATATGCATGTCACACAATATAAACATTACATTAATTAGGTTATGTGAGAAGTTGGCCTGGCATATGCTGTCCACTAGTTATATTGGGCACCTTGCACCAGTCCAAACGACCTTTATTGATGATAGGTTTAAAGACAACCTTTATTGAAAGCTATCCTAGTGGTAGCTATGGAGAGCAGCCTTCAGGCTAAGTCTTGAAGGAGTGTTAAGCTGTTTGTTTTACCAATTGTAATCTCGTGAATGACCAAATGAAAGGAGAACCACACCAGGTATATATATAAAATATATGTATTTATTACTAAACACTACCAATAGTCTCTTTATGAGGCTAGAGGTCAAAGTACACAAGTTACAAGTCAAATAGCACAGTAAATTAGCACAATATACGATTAGCCCTAGGGGCGTACCAAACCATATATCAAGAAAGTGGTATAAGAACCACGACTTAAGTAGACACAAGGCCTAGAGCCTGTAGAATTGCTGGGACCCCAAGGAACCACCCAAGGTAGTGACACAGGGGACCCACGGGGGCTGTGTGCAGTGTGTGAACACAGCCGCGAGCTCCGTTAAAGTCTATGGGAAAGTCGCGGTACGAGTTTTAGAGTTTAAGGACACTTAGAAATGGACTAGGACCAAACCCTCTTGGACTTAGACAGTTCTAGGGTTAACACCCACGGGAGCACCGGAGTACTCGAGTTACCTCACCCAGGGAAGCCGGGTGCATAGGTGTCGAATGGTGTTGGGTCGCGTCGTCGATTTCAATGGCAGCCTGCAAAGAAGTGCTGCTGCCGGGAAGATGCGAAGTGTCCGAAGAGATCCAAGCCTGGATCGGAGGTGAGAAGAACCTGAAAGCAGAGGGGACAGAGTCTGGGTCACTTACCAGTGACCAGGGGCACGATAGGCGAATGCCCACCGATGTCGGGTGTTTCAGGTGAAATAGGTGAAGCTTGACTCTTCAGCCACGAGGCCCCGGAGGCGTCGACGATGACCAGGAGCTGGATTCGAGCTGCCCACGAAGGATGTCGAGTGCTGCAGCGTTGGTGTCCGGATTGAACACAACAAGCCTTGGCACCAGCAACCCACGCAGAAAGGAGAAAGATGCTTCAGTGCAGACCAGCAAGGTCTGAGGGACTCACCACTCGGTGGGGAGTCAGGGCACATCTGGAGCAACCAGAAAAGCCCACAGAAAATCAGAGTTGCTTTCTCAGGGACCCACCAGTTGACGGACCAGGGATCGCGAAGGAGCCTCGAGCGGAAATGCAAGAAGCGGGCCCACGGAACACTCGTGGAGTGTAGGCTCACAATCTTTGGTGCAGATGGTGCTCGGGGCCTGGGCTACAAGTAACCCAAAGCAGGACTTCAAGAGACATCGAGAAGTCAATGCACTAGCAAATGTGCACGGTGACCAGGAGTTCTGGTTCCACGCTACTCACGAGGGCTGCGGGTCTCAGCTTTGCTGGGGACTCGGGTCGGCCTCTGAGATGTCTGGAAATCCTCTTCCTGTGTTGCAGATGCTTCGGAGTCCGGCGGGAGCTTCGGAGATGCAGACCGGCAAAATGCTTCGTTGGTGCCTACCAAGCAGGGGAGTCACTCCTTGACCCCAAGGGAGATTTCGTCAGTCTTCTAGTCTTGAGTAGAGTGTCGAAGTTCCAGGATTCAGCTTCAGCGTTTCGTCCAGGGATATCTAAAGTCCTGTTGCCAGGGTTTCCTTACTTATACCTAAGAAAGGGGTTGGACTAACTCTGGGGACCCACCTATCGGAGGGTTTGGAAAGAGGGGTGGCTACACCCATTTCCTTTGTCCAGTTTCACGCCAGAGCAGGGGCTGGCAGCCCCTGCAACCGGTTTGAACTGGGGTATGCACGAGGACACCAAATGTGCCCCCAGTGCAGGACTTCAAAGCACTCTTGGAGTGCGCCCACCCAGCCCTAATCCACTAAGGCCTGTCTGGGAGGTGGTAACACCTCCCTGGGACAGGAAACCTATTGTCCAGGCCTCCCCTGCCGGAGTTTCGGTCAGCAGCAGGAGGCCAGACTCGTGTCTGTGGCTGCAGCATCCATTTTGTGATGCCAGGCTCTGTAAAGTCTCTACCGGGTAAACCGGTGCTGTCATGTCTCTCCCTCTAGAAGGGTGGGATCATACTCCCACACCAGTTACTGGTATAGGGGTATGATTCCAAGGTGTTTTACACCAAACACGACATGTTTCCGTGCAGCCATCCCAAAGTTAGCATTTACCGCGGGGATATAATGCACTTAAGAGTATATGGTCTGGCTGCACCACAGACAACCCCGGGGAGGAGATCCGAAGGCTGCAGAGGGGCTTTGCTCATGCATGGGCACCCTCTCACATAAAACCAAGCACCCTGCCTTCAGGATTGATAAGGCCTGCCATAGGGGTGACTGATAGGTTTCTATGTGCAGTGATAGGTGAGATATAGTGAACCTACATCTCTGTAAGGGGTGCATGCACCACCTTACTCAGGCTGCTGTAGCAGTCCTGTGGTGTCATTTTGGAGGGCCTTACAGGGGTGGCACAATACATGCTTCAGCCCCTGGTAGGCCTCTGGGGTACCTATGCCCTGGGTACATAGTATACCATATACTAGGGACTTATAAGGGCACCCCAGAATCCTATCTGAAGTGTACCTAAGGTACATGGAATCCATTTAGAGAGCAAGCAGCTAGGCTGGGGAACTGGATAGCAGGGCCCCAGCCAGACTAAAGTCGAAAAACAGTGATACATCAGCAAAAAGTGGGGGTAACCATAAGAGGCAGATCCTACTCTCCTACACAACCCCCCCCCCCCCAAACGCAGGGACATTAAACTAACCTTGACCAGTTGAGACTTCATGTTCTAAGTGGAAATATCTGGAGAGTCCATCTGCATTGGCATGGTTACTCCCAGGTCTATGTTTCACTGTATAGTCCATCCACTGTAGGGAAATGGACCACCGCAAAAGTTTGGGGTTTTCACCCTTCATCTGTTTTAGCCATAGGAGGGGCTTATGGTCTGTCTGAACAATGAAGTGAGTGCCAAACAAGTATGGCCTCAACTTCTTCAGAGCCCAAACCACAGCAAAGGCCTCCCTCTCAATGGCTGACCAACGTTTCTCTCTGGGGGTCAGCCTTCTGCTAATAAAAGCTACTGGCTGATCCTGACCTTCATCATTCAACTGTGATAGTACAGCCCCTACCCCCAACTCAGATGCATCTGTCTGCACAATGAACTTTTTGGAGTAATCAGGACTCTGCAGAATGGGAGCAGTGCACATGGCCTGCTTCAGGTCATCAAATGCCTTTTGACAGCTAACTGTCCACTGAACCTTTTTGGGCATTTTCTTAGAGGTTAAGTCATTTAGGGGTGTCACTATTGATCCATACCCCTTGACAAATCTTCTGTAATACCCAGTCAGGCCTAAAAAGGCTCTCACCTGAGTCTGGGTAGTTGGAGCAACCCAGTCCATGATGGTCTGGATTTTGCTCTGCAATGGTTGAACCTGGCCTCCACCCACAAGGTGGCCCAGGTACACAACCTGACTCTGCCCTATCTGGCACTTAGTGGCCTTGATAGTTAGGCCTGCTTTCTGCAGGGCCTCCAAAACATTTCTGAGGTGGACCAGGAAATCCTCCCAGGTGGAGCTAAAGACAGCAATATCATCTAGATATGCTGCACTATAGGCTTCCAGACCTGTAAGGACTGTGTTCACCAACCTCTGAAAAGTGGCAGGTGCATTCTTCAAACCAAAGGGCATCACCACAAATTGGTAAAGCCCACCAGGGGTAGAAAATGCCGTTTTTGGCTTTGCATCATCAGCTAGTCTGATCTGCCAGTAGCCAGCTGTCAGGTCAAATGTGCTTAGATACTTGGCAGAGGCCAAAGTGTCTATCAGCTCATCTGCCCTGGGGATTGGATGGGCATCAGTCCTAGTGACTGCATTGAGGCCTCTGTAGTCCACACAAAACCTCATCTCTCTCTTGCCATCTTTGGTGTGAGGTTTAGGCACCAGGACTACTGGACTAGCCCAAGGGCTATCTGAAGGCTCAATGACACCCAGTTCCAACATTTTCTGGACTTCTGTCCTGATGCAGTCCCTGACCTGGTCAGGTTGCCTGTAAATCTTACTTTTAACAGGCAGACTGTCCCCAGTGTCCACTTCATGAGTGCACCAGGTGGTCTGACTTGGAGTCAGAGAGAACATGTGTCTGAACTGATTGAGCACCTGTCTACAATCAGTTTGCTGCTGGGCAGTGAGGCTGCCTGCCAAGGCTACACCATCTACTGACCCATCATCAGGGTTCTGTGAGAGCAGGTCAGGGAGTGGGTCACTCTCTTCCTCCTGTCCCTCATCAGTTGCCATGAGCAAGCCCATGTCAGCCCTGTCCACATATGGCTTTAGCCTGTTGACATGGAGCACCCTATGGGGGCTCCTGGGAGTTCCCAGGTCTACCAAATAGGTAACCTCTCCCTTCTGTTCAACAATTGTATGGGGGCCACTCCACTTGTCTTGGAGGGCTGCTGGGGCCACTGGCTCCAGCACCCACACCTTCTGCCCTGGCTGGTAAACAGTCAGCACAGCCTTTTGGTCATGCCAGGCTTTCTGTAATTCCTGGCTAGCCTCAAGGTTTTTGGTTGCCTTTTTCATATACTCAGCCATCCTGGAGCGGAGACCAAGTACATAGTCCACTATGTCCTGTTTAGGGGTTTGAGAGGTAACTCCCAACCTTCCTTCACCAGACACAATGGACCCCTGACAGGATGGCCAAACAAAAGTTCAAAAGGGCTGTAGCCAACCCCCTTTTGAGGCACCTCCCTGTATGCAAATAAAAGGCAGGGCAAGAGTATGTCCCATCTTCGCCTAAGCTTTTCTGGGAGCCCTTTAATCATGCCCTTCAAGGTTTTGTTGAATCTTTCAACTAAACCATTGCATTGTGGGTGATAGGGTGTGGTGAATTTATGTCACTCCACACTCCTTCCACATTGCAGTCAAGTAACTGGACATAAAGTTTGTAACTCTGTCAGATACTACCTCCTTAGAAAAGCCCACTCTTGAGAAAATTCCCAGGAGGGCCCTTGCCACCATAGGTGCTGTAGTGGTCCTAAGGGGAATGGCTTCTGGGTACCTGGTGGCATGGTCCACTACCACCAGGATAAACCTGTGCCCAGATGCTGTTTGGGGATTCATGGGACCAACTATGTCAATCCCCACCTTCTCAAAGGGAACCCCCACCACAGGTAGTGGTATCAGGGGGGCCTTTGTGGTGCCACCTGCCTTCCCACTGGCTTGGCAGGTTACACAGGAGCGACAAAACTCCTTGGTGTCCTCAGACATGTGGGGCTAGTGAAAGTGAGGGACAATCCTGTCCCAAGTCTTATTCTGGCCCAGGTGACCTGCTAAGGAATATCATGGGCTAGTGTCAATAGGAAGCCCCTGAACTTCAGAGGTATAACCAACCTCCTGGCTGCTCCAGGCTTGGGGTCTCTACTCTCTGAGTACAGGAGTCCATCATCCCAATACATCATATAGGTGCCACTAGCATTCCCAGCAGCCTCAGCAGCAGCTTGCTGTCTGAGGGGTTCAAGAGAGGGGCAGTTCAGCTGCTCCTGGCTCAGATCTGCCCTGGAAGGGCCCCCTGTCCCCAAGAACTCAGCCTGATCAGGTTCAAGCTCCTCTGGGACAGTTCCTTCTTCAGGCCTGAGATCATCTTCCTCAAAAGACTGATCTTCTTCCTGAGCCAAGGGGGAAGACACTGCCTTAACCCTACTGCTCCTCCTCTTGGGAGGCACCTGGTCCATTATTCCAGAATCCAGGGCCTGTTCAGTTTTTGACATTTTTGCCTGTGACCTGGTCACAGCAAAGACATCTGCAGGGATCCCTTGCATTTCTGCATGTGTCCTGAGCTCCACCTCTGCCCAAGCTGAGGTTTCAAGATCATTGCCAAGCAAGCATTCGACTGGTAGGTCTGCACTCACCACTCACCACAACCTTCTTAAGGCCAGTTACCCCTACCCAGGAGAAGTTAACAACTGCCAGAGAATGGTCTGTTCTGACATTGCTAGCATTGGTCACTTGGTACATTTCACCAAGTATAATCTGCCCAGGATCCACAAGATCTTTTGTCACCATTGTGACACTTGCTCCTATGTCCCTGAATGCCCATGCCTCTTTTCCATTAATCAAAGGCTGCTGTCTGTACTTGCCCAACTTATTGGGACTCACAAGGGGGGACATATCCATGCCCCCATCACAGACTAGCACAACCTGAGTTGGCACTCTGACTAGGCCAGAGCCCATCTCAGTACCCAGGGTCAACCCTACTACACCCTTATTCTGAGTACCTCCACCACCATTTGTAGCTGGACTAGGAGGAACAGTTGCCTTAGGGGCAATGGTGGCTGGATTAGAGTCCTTGGACTTGGTGCAGTCACTGGTCCAGTGAGTTTTCTGCTTACAGATTTTGCACCATGGTTTCTTTTGGCCTTTTCCTTTGGTAGATTGGGATTCCCCACCAGATGCAGATTTTTGGGGACCTTGAGAAGACTTCTGGTCTTTACCCTTCTCCCCACCCTTGTCAGAGTTTTTGGAATCTTGCTTCTTCTGGTCACCACCTTGGTTCTGTACCTTCTGCTTCACCCTGGTTCTGACCCATTTGTCTGCCTTCTTTCCCAATTCTTGGGGAGAGGTCAGATCAGAGTCAACCAGGTACTGATGTAGCAACTGATTCTGACAAATTAAATTATACAATCCTTTGAAGTCACACACCTTACTGCCAAGTAACCAGCCTTCCAGAGCCTTAGTAGCACAATCTACAAAGTCCACCCAGTCCTGTGTCTGTGCCTTTTGGGTATCTCTGAACTTTAACCTGTATTGCTCAGTGGTTAGGCCAAACCCATCTATCAGTGCACTCTTCAGGACATGGTAATTATCAGCATCCTCTTCTCTTACAGTGAGGAGCTTGTCTCTACCTTTGTCTGCAAAGGAGAGCCACAAGATTGCTGCCCACTGCTCCTGGGGGACCCTCTGAACTTTACAGGCCCTTTCCAGTGCAGTAATCCATTTGTGGATGTCATCCCCACTCTGGTAGGGAGGGACAATCTTGCTCAGGTTTCTATGGTCATAAGACCTTTCCCTACCACTAGGGAAGTTGCTGCCACCATGGGACTCTAGTCCCAACTTTCTTCTTTGTCTATGAAGCTCTAGGGACTCCCTGTCTATAGCCAACTGCTCTCTTCTGAGCCTAAGCTGAGCTTCTCCTTACTTGAGCAGTCTCTCTTTCCTTTCATGAGAGGATTCCCTCCTATGAGAGGAAACAGAGGTCCCTATTGAGGTGTCAGAATGGTTAGATTCCTCAGAAGGAGATCTGGACCTTCTAGGCACACTCACAACTCTTCCTGGTGGGACAAAGGGGAGGCCATTCTGGTCCTCCTCCTCATCTGCAGGAGGAGCTGGATTTTCCAGGTCAAGATCATTGTCATCTTCCTGGCCAGTTTCAGAGGTCAGGTCCTGGGTTTCTTCACCCCTAGTCCCTTCCTCATCTTCTGCCCCACCATCTCTGCCTACCCCTTCAGACCCTGTGGGTCTTCTGAGATCATCCAACAGAAGCACCTCTATGAGGCGTTGGGTGTTGGCACTTTTGCCTGTCTTCAGCTTCCTAGTACTGCACAATGCTCTCAATTCCAAGAATGGGAGGTTGTCATACGTGGATGGTAGAAGCCCATTGGCTTCTGGCAGGGACCCACTGGTTCCTGGCCTTGAAGACATCACTAGTGAGGTGTGGTGTATGCACTACCTACTCTAGTGTGGCCTACTAAACTCTCTTGAGTTGTAGAAAGGGTGTGCTAAGCCCTTGACACACAACTCTAAGTTCAGTAGAACTTACTGTATTTCTAAGCTTGAATTTATATGTACCTGAGGTACCTTTAGTGGTTTTCAGTTAGTCACACACTTGAGATTATCCGGTAAAACAAAGGCAAGCTTGAATCCAACCGCTGCACACCAATGTGAGAAGTTGGCCTGGCATATGCTGTCCACTAGTTATAGTGGGCACCTTGCACCAGTCCAAACGACCTTTATTGATGATAGGTTTAAAGACAACCTTTATTGAAAGCTATCCTAGTGGTAGCTATGGAGAGCAGCCTTCAGGCTAAGTCTTGAAAGAGTGTTAAGCTGTTTGTTTTACCAATTGTAATCTCGTGAATGACCAAATGAAAGGAGAACCACACCAGGTATATATATAAAATATATGTATTTATTACTAAACACTACCCAATAGTCTCTTTATGAGGCTAGAGGTCAAAGTACACAAGTTACAAGTCAAATAGCACAGTAAATTAGCACAATATACGATTAGCCCTAGGGGCGTACCAAACCATATATCAAGAAAGTGGTATAAGAACCACGACTTAAGTAGACACAAGGCCTAGAGCCTGTAGAATTGCTGGGACCCCAAGGAACCACCCAAGGTAGTGACACAGGGGACCCACGGGGGCTGTGTGCAGTGTGTGAACACAGCCGCGAGCTCCGTTAAAGTCTATGGGAAAGTCGCAGTACGAGTTTTAGAGTTTAAGGACACTTAGAAATGGACTAGGACCAAACCCTCTTGGACTTAGACAGTTCTAGGGTTAACACCCATGGGAGCACCGGAGTACTCGAGTTACCTCACCCAGGGAAGCCGGGTGCATAGGTGTCGAATGGTGTCGGGTCGCGTCGTCGATTTCAATGGCAGCCTGCAAAGAAGTGCTGCTGCCGGGAAGATGCGAAGTGTCCGAAGAGATCCAAGCCTGGATCGGAGGTGAGAAGAACCTGAAGGCAGAGGGGACAGAGTCTGGGTCACTTACCAGTGACCAGGGGCACGATAGGCGAATGCCCACCGATGTCGGGTGTTTCAGGTGAAATAGGTGAAGCTTGACTCTTCAGCAACGAGGCTCCGGAGGCGTCGACGACAACCAGGAGCTGGATTCGAGCTGTCCCACGAAGGATGTCGAGTGCTGCAGTGTTGGTGTCCGGATTGAACACAACAAGCCTTGGCAACAGCAACCCACGCAGAAAGGAGAAAGATGCTTCGGTGCAGACCAGCAAGATCTGAGGGACTCACCACTCAGTGGGGAGTCAGGGCACGTTTGGAGCAACCAGAAAAGCCCACAGAAAATCAGAGTTGCCTTCTCAGGGACCCACCAGTCGCCGGACCAGGGATCGCGAAGGAGCCTCAAGCGCAGTGCTTAATTTGTGCCGGTGCTTAGCACCGGCACCTATTTGACAGGGCCGGGTCTACATAACACCACCACGCAACTCTGAGACTGCACGTCATATAATTAGTCATATGGTAGGCAATGTGTGTCAGTATATAAAACTAAATTATCTCAGGCTCAGACGCGGCGCGCATCACATATCATTCATATTTGACTCCACAGACCGTCGTATTCCAATGATGCCGATGATGACGCATTTCAAATTTGCTTTAAGCGGCGCGAAGCCGCAGTGGATAGCCAGCGGCCCTTCAGTGTTGCTGCCAATGGGCGGGCCGCGGCCCCGGGACACTGATTGGGCAGGGGGATGAGTTTTGTCTTCTGCGGCAGGCAGCGTGTGCGTGTATTTTTTTCAGTATGCCTTGCCTCGGCACCCCCACTCGCATGCCTGTCCTCGCCATTACTTAGCAGGGTTCACAGGCTGTTGGTTGCAGTGTAGGCAGCAGCAGGCCTAGGCCGCCTATTGAATAAAGGCAGGCAAGCCAGTGCCCGGCCGCCCACCACCAGCAAACCGTAAGTAGCAACGCTGCTTTTCTTTTATATTTTGGAGCGTGGTGTTTGGAGTGACACTGTCTGCGACCAACGGTCACGGGCGTGGTAGGCGTAGGCTAGCTCCTGCTCCCGCTCGGTGATGAAGTCCAGCCCTCCGGGGTTAACTTTAAAGGCCCTGCAGGCTGCACCGGGCCTGCTGCCCTTCATCCAGCTGACCAGCCTTCTCCTGGCACTGGCAGTCAGTAGAGTAGGTTTCTGCGTGTTTCCCTCACCTGGGCCAGTGGTCTCCCAGGCAGCGTTGGGTCATGGCTGCGAGGCTGGGGCCCCTCCCCCTAGGCTTGCAGCGGTACCGTAAAACATGGCTGCGCGGCCTACTGGGGACCCCTACCATGGCATTGTACTTGCACACGGACAGTGCCGACTGCGGAGGCATGATTGCTGAGGGCAGGCCTTGGACAGTGGACTTCACAGTTCACTTCATGCGAGTCCAAGCCGGCATGCCCTGAGCAATCATGCCTCCGGCACCATCCATGTGCAAGTACAATGCCAAGGTCTACTGTTGCGGGACCCATGCTAGTGGGGGCCGGGGCCCCCAATTTTACCGCAGCTGCTCAATTTATACTATCAGAACCATTATGCAAACTGCAATAGTGCACCTTCCAGTGGCATTCTGAAAAATAGGCAACACGTGTATTAATTATGCGTTGCTAAAACGTGCAGTCAGTATTTTTATGGGTACTGTATATGTACATCACTGACGTACTTTTAAAACTTGCAGTGCGTTTTTGTTAGAGAATTTTGATAACCCCAGACAATGTGTGTGTTCACTAGAGCACCGTGAAAACTGGGGAAAGTAGATTATATTTAGAGGTGAAACCGGTATGTCATTATGAAAAACTGCATAGTGCCTAGAGGCTCTATGCAAACTAGAAACTCATATGAGAGGAGAGGCATTAAAATCCCAACCATGCCTGTAAAATATTGCCCACAAGAGCACAACAACTGTGTTTAATAAGTCAAAATACATTTAAAAAAGTCTGAATTGTATCACTTTTAGGACTGAGGTGGTATGTAGTTGTGTTGGTACTGTCACTGGCAGGGGCAATGGGTGGTGCAGGCTGTCGTGATCTCCCGAAAAGGTCCCTGGCACTTTTTATTTTACAAATTAAGCACGGGTAGAGCAAATAGTCAGTGGGTGGGGCCACTGGTGAAAGTGGGTGTGGCCTCCTAAAAAAAAGTAGAGCACCTGCACCTCATATTTTACAAATTAAGCACTGCTCAAGCGGAAATGCAAGAAGCGGGCCCACGGAACACTCGTGGAGTGTAGGCTCACAATCTTCAGTGCAGACGGTGCTCGGGGCCTGGGCTACAAGTAACCCAAAGCAGGACTTCAAGAGACATCGAGAAGTCAATGCACTAGCAAATGTGCACGATGACCAGGAGTTCCGGTTCCACGCTACTTACGAGGGCTGCGGGTCTCAGCTTTGCTGGGGACTCGGGTCGGCCTCTGAGATGTCTGGAAATCCTCTTCCTGTGTTGCAGATGCTTCGGAGTCCGGCGGGAGCTTCGGAGATGCAGACCGGCAAATGCTTCGTTGGTGCCTGCCAAGCAGGGGAGTCACTCCTTGACCCCAAGGGAGATTTCTTCAGTCCTCTAGTCTTGAGTAGAGCGTCGAAGTTCCAGGATTCAGCTTCAGAGTTTCGTCCAGGGATATCTAAAGTCCTGTTGCCAGGGGTTCCTTACTTATACCTAAGAAAGGGGTTGGACTAACTCTGGGGACCCACCTATGGGAGGGTTTGGAAAGAGGGGTGGCTACACCCATTTCCTTTGTCCAGTTTCGCGCCAGAGCAGGGGCTGGCAGCCCCTGCAACCGGTTTGAACTGGGGTATGCACGAGGACACCAAATGTGCACCCAGTGCAGGACTTCAAAGCACTCTTGGAGTGCACCCACCCAGCCCTAATCCACTATGGCCTGTCTGGGAGGTGGTAACACCTCCCTGGGACAGGAAACCTATTGTCCAGGCCTCCCCTGCCGGAGTTTCGGTCAGCAGCAGGAGGCCAGACTCGTGTCTGTGGCTGCAGCATCCATTTTGTGATGCCAGGCTCTGTAAAGTCTCTACCGGGTATACCGGTGCTGTCATGTCTCTCCCTCTAGAAGGGTGGGATCATACTCCCACACCAGTTACTGGTGTGGGGGTATGATTCAAGGTGTTTGACACCAAACACGACATGTTTCCGTGCAGCCATCCCAAAGTTAGCATTTACCGCGGGGATATAATGCACTTAAGAGTATATGGTCAGGCTGCACCACAGACAACCCGGGGAGGAGATTCCGAAGGCTGCAGAGGGGCTCTGCTCATGCATGGGCACCCTCTCACATAAAACCAAGCACCCTGCCTTCAGGATTGATAAGGCCTGCCATAGGGGTGACTGATAGGTTTCTATGTGCAGTGATAGGTGAGATATAGTGAACCTACATCTCTGTAAGGGGTGCATGCACCACCTTACTCAGGCTGCTGTAGCAGTCCTGTGGTGTCATTTTGGAGGGCCTCCCAGGGGTGGCACAATACATGCTTCAGCCCCTGGTAGGCCTCTGGGGTACCTATGCCCTGGGTACATAGTATACCATATACTAGGGACTTATAAGGGCACCCCAGAATCCAATCTGAAGTGTACCTAAGGTACATGGAATCCATTTAGAGAGGAAGCAGCTAGGCTGGGGTCCTGGATAGCAGGGCCCCAGCCAGACTAAAGTCGAAAAACAGTGATACATCAGCAAAAAGTGGGGGTAACCATAAGAGGCAGATCCTACTCTCCTACAGGTTGCATCTGAGTTGTGTGGCCAGCATTGTGCATCATAACCTTGCAGTCTCATATATGTACTAGTTTCACTTTAATACAAATTAAATTTCTTTGCAAATACAATAATATTGGTTGTTTTGTGGACTAGGGGAAAACAAATACCTTGCATTCAGCCATTTCCAAAGTGGTCTCTGTCTACTCTTAATGTATCTGGTAACCTATGAGTCAAGTAACCCGCTACTAATACCAAGTTGAATTCTTAAATGAATTAGAGGTCCTGAGGAAGTGTACCATATTTTCTTTGCAGAAATCAATGAAGTAGCTCATCTTTTTCATAAGCTATTCAGAATTCTTATTCCTCTGGCTTCTTCCCTGTGCAAGTCCCGGCTCTCGCACCCAGCCCATCGCTGGACTGGTTTATCCAGAACATTTGGACTTCTCCAGTATCAGCATACCAAATCCGCCTTTCTCTAACCTTGTAACATTAACAGGAGCAGAGTAAAGGGGGTTTCAGACCAAGTCTCATACAAGATGAGTCCAGCATTGACACCACACGGTTAGCTCCATGACATATTTTTGGATAACCACTTTGTAAATAAATTCCATCTAATACCTTGTATCACAGTGTGCCTACTACTGATATACTGTTATTCTGGAATGGCTGTGTACCTGGGAGCAGCACTGGTATAGGTGATAGAATTTATGCTCCGCTTAATGAAGAGGAATATTGGAGAAATCTTGCACATTGGTGGTCAACATCTTTGAGAACAGTCTCCATGTTTCTTCCATGTATAGGGCATAATACTTTCGCTCTGCTTGTCTGAAATAGGCGTGATGCAAATATCTAGCAATGACTCTAGCAGTGCTTAATTTGTAAAAAAAAAAAAAAAAGTGCCAGGGCTGACATCAGGAAGCCTCTGAAGCTTGCACCATCCATTGCCCCGGCCATTGCTGCCGGTGGCAGTACAAACACATGTACGAACATCCCACTCCTTCAAGTGTGGCACTTCAGTCTATTCCAGGCCACCAAAGCTATAAGAATGGCTTGGGTGGTCGGTATTAGTCACTTTAATGTATATTGAATTCATAAACAACTGTGTTTTTTTAGAGATGAGCACAACAACAAACAGCACCACCATGTGGCAGACTGTCATGAGACCCAATGTCGGCAATTAAGTGCCGGTGCAGGGCACCGAAAACCACCGGCTCAATTTATGCACTGGACTCTAGAGATGAAGCACAAATTCTTATTTCCAGAGCTTTCAGCTTGTACATTAGTGTGCAATGTATTGATGTTGGGAGCACAGCCTAACCCAGATGTGCTCATTCGGAAGAGCTCCTTTTTCTTGGTGGCTGTAGAAGGGTCCAACTCTTTTACTCCCCCAGTAGTGCAGTTGTGCTATTGGATGTCTTTGTGGACAGTAAGTTGGGAGGAGGTATATTCCTGTGGCTAAATTGCTGACGATGGGATCAGAGGCAGGAGTTTTAATCTCTATTTCAGTTCAGTTCCTCAGCAAAATCATGTGAAAGAAAGTATGGTGCCTAAAACACTTTGATTCAGGTTGCCTTCTGTCCCTCACCCCCCACACCCCATTACACACTGGATATTGAAAATCTGCCTCAAAGGTGGACCTTAAGAAACACATTACGTACCTGTAACAATGGTTTTGCAGCCTGAAGCACGTCTAGTTTTCCATGCTGTTCATATTCCGCCCAACCTTGGAGATGGTTGTGTTTTGTGAAACCAGATCACTGGTACAAAACCTTGACTGCCCCCACTTTGGTCTACAGCCCTGCCCATGGCAGGAGGATGAGTTCAAGTGTGTGGGTCCTTGAGAAATTGTTTCATGGCCTCAGTTGTCCCCTCCTCTGACATGCAGCACAGAGACCCCTTTGGTCACTGAGTAGGTCATGCTGGAATCGCACATTTTCAAAGCCGTTGGCTGCTCTAGATGAGTACACTTCTAAAGCAGACATTTCAGTGCTAACTAGCTCTACTGCATGTGTTGTGAACACCGTGATGAGCTTATTTTTGTATTATGAGCCTGCTGCGAAGTCGTTTATCTCTTTGAGTAGAAAGTGTGAGGTTTTTGACACAAGCATAAGCGTTAGTATCATGCCTGTCTCCTAACTAGTCTGACATACCTTTTTTGTTTTTATTATGGTCGCTGCCACAACAATATGGACGCTTGCAGTGAAAGCTCACCTGTTTCTATTGTGGTAGACTCGGGAGCTAATTATATGTTTGTAAATCAAGATGATATATTTAACACCATATCTGCCTTATCTTGTTGAGACTTTTGTGTCTCCAAGTACTATTTTATTTCATGAACATGAGCTAAATTCAGCCTTCGGATACTATACACATCTAGGTTTCTGATCATAATATGAAGG
Source organism: Calotriton arnoldi (assembly GCA_963921515.1). Classification (NCBI taxonomy): domain Eukaryota; kingdom Metazoa; phylum Chordata; class Amphibia; order Caudata; family Salamandridae; genus Calotriton; species Calotriton arnoldi. Next base: position 142,264 of record CAWUFW010000129.1, read on the forward strand.
GCCTGTGACTACAACTATCAACCCAGAGTTCATGCTGGTTTGCAAACTGCCTTGGTCAAAGGCTGCTCTTAGAGCAGTACAGAGAAGTAGTCTTGAGTCTGGCAGTGCTTATCCCTGGGCAATTTCTCTGATAGAGAATAACTAAACAGCTATCTTCTAAAAAGAAAGGTATGCTGTGCAATCCATCTTAAGAAACTCAATTTATACACTTGCTATTTTATGCCTCTGATCAATTTTAGCATTACTTAGAAGTAGCAATAGAGTGTTAGAATACTAGAAAAGTACTAACAATGCCAGGAATGTTCAAGCCCCAAACCACATAATTCAAATTGACAATATAATTACACAACACACCACACACATCCAATCCACTCCACACACACAATTCCCCACCATGTCACAAACTTCAACAGCACACCACATAATTAAACTCCAGCTGATACCACTCCACAACACAAAATACAATCCACATAATTACACTCCATGACACACAGTCCCACTCCACATAATTCCACTACACTCAATACCACATATTTACTATCCACATAATTCCACTGCACACCATGCCACATAATTCCACTACACAAATCCACACCACACAATTCAACCATACACAATTCCACAACTAACAATTCCAATCCAACCCACATAATTCCACTCTACACCACATACATCTACTCCACTTCAAACCAAAATGCTAGGGTAAAAGACATTGTCATTTACAACGCCAATAGCTCTAACTTTCCCGGATGGGAGACCTATTGCATTGCAAATGCTTGTTACTATTGGTGGATGAGGTGCTCTGAGTTTCCAGCTGATTTCTAATATGATGAAGTCAAGAAGTGTGTGTAGCCTGTGGTGCGATGCTGTCCAAATCCCAGGTGCACAGCTTGAGAAGACTTGCTTCTCCAGTATTGGATCTTTCATAGATTCACATGCGTGAATCATCCCCGTCGTCGTAGTGTGAGTTCCACGGTATACTTATTAAAGAAGGAGTTATTATTGCCATAGGCTACAATGCAATGAACAGTCACTGTAATAGCCTATCTACTTTCTTTTGTAAAAAGAACCAAACTTAAGTAGCAGCCAATCAGGCAACAGCACCCTGTAGAACAATCCCAATAGAGGCTAGGTTCCTCAGATTTTCTACCGCACGTTGTGTGACAGGGAGTCTCCCTGAGCTCTACTCAGTTTTTCTTCAAAATTACTAGAAGTCTTCTTAAAAAATTCGGATTCTTCAAAGAAAGGTCTTTTCAGGTCATGTAGATCATGGGGTAAGAAGAGACTGCATGCTAAAGATCCCCATAAGGACTGTATCTACTGTCTTTACCCCCAGCATAAGGTAAAGGACTACAGAATTTGTAGAACCTTCTCAACCAAAACCCTTAAAGACAGAGAGGGTAGGTTGTTGATTTGGCTGCAGAGACTGAAAAATAAGTCTGATGTCTCCGAGAATGAGGAGAGCTCTACCTCACAGGCCTCCCAGGAAACATCTAAAAGGAGAGAGAGATCCTATGAATTTCCTGAGGTTTCTAGAAAAAATGCTTCCAAAAAGTCTCGCCATGAAGCTGCAGGTCCCTCACAAAAAGGAAAGTATTCATTTCCTACTGAAGAGAAAGCCAACTGACCTCTAAGCATTAAAAAACCTCTTCAGAGTCATCTATAAAGATTACAGTCTCTAAAAAACCTATATAGTCGACGGCACCATCCTCTGGGTCACCGTCAACGCAGAAATCCCCATCGGAACATGTTTCACCTGCATCGTCGTCAAAAAACTCATTGTCGAAAATTCCATCGTGGAGGACGAATACTGCTGCGCCATCGACGGCGGCTTTATCAACGACACTTCCAGCGACGGCTAAGATACCATCTCCCCTGACGACTTTCTCATCAACGATGTCTTCACGGACGATGACGACAACTTCCTCGTCGACATCAACATCCTCGTCGACGATGTTTGTTCTGTCGACGACAACCACTTCGTCGTCTATGACCGCGTCGATGACGACCATTCCAGCATCGTCGGCGATAATGACGATGATTTCATCTTCTGCTCCTATTATGTCCTCTTTGACGACACAGACACCGCTGCCATTGACAAAGCTGACAACGCTGTATCCTACTCCTGGCCATAAGCGACCGTCGACGTTGCAAATAATGCCTTTACACCCGTCGATGACGTTCTCGTCAACGACACCGTTGACGAGGCGTTTTTTCCAAAATCCTTCAGTGGTTTCACCTTTGCCACCTTCAACATTTTTGGAGGAATCTGATGATGATGGAATGTTTGGTCCTGCTCACAGTCCCTCTCAGCTTCACGTCAATATCAGGACGATGATGGGGATGACTATGAGGGTTACTATCAACAGGATTTTCACACTCCACATGCAAAAATGCAGTACATGGAACCTGTTGGTGAGCCCATGGTCCACCCTCCTGTGGTATTAGTACAAGAATTGCAAGACATGCTGCATGACTATCATACTCATTTTCCTTTATTGAGTGCCCCTCCACCTCCACCACCGCCGCCACCTCCGCCTCCACAACCGACATCTCCTCCACGTAGGTCTGAGCTTTCTCCTACAACGTTACCTGTGACGGATAGTGTTTTACCTTCACAGCAGCATAATACCTCTGATGAAAGACCAACAGGTAATGAGTGCGAAGACTACGTTATTTCAACACCTGCTTCTCCATCTCCTCAAACAGCGGATTCTCCACTGGAGGATATTGGCGGCTTACACACACTGATGGAAAGAGCAGCTTCTCGCTGTCAATTGTCAATGACTGTCAAGCAGTCTGACTGCTTTCTTTATGATTTTAAAGATTTATCTAGAAAGACTGTGAGAGCAATACCCATTATAGATCATATTTGGGAGGAAGGTGTAAAGTTTACGAAAACACCTACTACGGTTACTCCAGTCTTGCCTAGAATAGATAAAAAATGTAAGGCTCCTGATGATGCGCCAGCTTGTCTGGTAGGACAACCAAAACCAGATTCTGTTATTTCACAAGCTGCACAACGGAGGTCAAGAAATCCTTCAGCGCCTATCACTGCACCACCTGACAAGGAAGGAAGGCACCTTGATAATATTGGCAAGAGGTTTACCACCACCTCAGGCACTACTGTACACGTGGCTAACGTGCTAGAGATATTGGGAAGATACGACCGCCAAATGTGGTCCAATATCGCTCCGTACGTGGACCTACTTCCTGAAGACAAAAAACTAGAGGCAAGGAAAATTCTTCTTGAAGGTGAGAGATCTGCATCAGAGATAATCAATGCTTCTATGGATGTGGCTTCTGTAGCCTTTCGTCAACTCGCTGGAGCAGCTATCCTTAAGCGCCAAGGGTGGTTGTGGGCAACAACATTTCGCCCTGAGGTGCAAAGCAAAGGATCTTGGTTTAATCCATCATTCTTTTGCTCACTACACCACCCCAGTTTGGACCCAGCCATATGCAAATCAGTCTTGACCCTGTTCCTTGTCGGAACAGTCCAGCCCGAACTGCCAGGCCAGGTCCTCCCTGGACCGGAAACAAGCATCCTGGGACCGGTTTCAGGGCATCACCCTTCATCAGCCAGGCTAGCTTGAATCCAGTGGTGTAGTGAGCACGGGACCCACGTCTGGGTCTGACCCTTTTTAAAAAAATAAAAATAAAAACAACGGGAAGGGGGCCCCTCTCGAGGCCGATTTCGGCCTGGGGACCCCATCCCCCGGGGCATGGTGTCCTTTTTTAAATATATTTATAGGGAAGGGTGGCCGCGTGGCCCCCCTTCCCTGGGCCACTTTTGGCCCAGGGGACCTCATCCCCCGGGGCATGGCCTCTTTTTAAAAAAAATATTTATGGGGAAGGGGGGCCGTGTGGCCCCCCTTCCCTGGGCCACTATTGGCCCCGGGGACCCCATCCCCCGGGGCTTGGCCATTTTTAAAATTATTTTTATTTGAGGGGGGCCGCGCGGCCCCCCTACCCAGGCCAATTTCGGCCCCGGGGACCCCATCCCCTGGGGCCTGGCCATTCTTTTTTTTTTTTTAAATAAAGGGAGGGGGGCCGCGTGGCCCCCCTCCCGGGCCGCTTCTGGCCCCGGGGACCCCATCCCCTGGGGCCCGGCCCTTAGCGTTGGGGACCGTGGGGGGAGCCCCAATGCCCCCGCGGTACCAGCCGGCTCCCCGCCTCCTGCGGGAGCCGGCATTGCTTTTGGGCAAGGGGAGCTGCTAACATGCAGCTCCCCTTGCCCAAAAGCAATTCTGCTTTGCTTCGTTGAAGCGAGAGCAGATTTCCTGCTCTCGCTTCAATGAATAAAGCAGAGTTTGCTATGACAGGGCGGGAGCCGTGCTCCTGCCCTGCCATAGCAAACAGCAATGTTCCGAGGGTGGGCACCCCGAGGCATTGCAGGAGCCGGCCGTGGGGGGTGGCGGTCCTCAGGGCCATCGAGGGCTCCAGGAGAGGGGCCGCACGGCCCCCCTCCCAAGTCGTTAAAGCCTTGGTGGTCCCCGGGGCTTGGGGGGGCCCGCGAGGCCCCCCCCCTCATTAATCAAGGAAGCCCCGGGGAAGTGGTGGTTCCAGGGGCTTGGGGGGGCCCGGGAGACCCCCCCCTCAATTATAATAAAGCCCCGGGGAGGTGGCGGTCCCCAGGGCAGCGTGGGGGGGTTGGGGCCCCCTCACGCATTTATTGTTCAAGCCCCGGGGAGGTGGCGGTCCCCAGGGCTGCAGAGGCCCCCGCAGGCCCCCGCTAATTAATTAGGCATTGCCTCCGGGACCTGGCCCACCCAGGGGCTTATAGAAAGCGAAGCGCGGGAGCCCGCGCTTCGTTTATTTTTTTAAAAAATTTGGCCGGATTTGCACACCCAGCGCGAATTCGGCCGTTGTTAAAAAAAAAAAAATGCTTTTTTTGGGCCTGGGGGTCCTTGTGGGACCCCCTAAGCAGGCCTAGTGGGTCAGGGTGTTTCTACTCTGCCCCCTTTTCTTGTTTTTCATCTTTTTTCACCCTTTTTCTTGTGACTCGGTTACTGAGTCACAAGATGGCTGCCAGTACTTCCTGGTTTGGAGTGTTGACAGCCAATCAAAATGAAGCTCGTGCTCGGGAGGATTCGCAAATCCTCCTCAGTGCTCAGATATCGATATTTTTATTTTTTGAATTTCTCAGGAACTACTGAACGGATTTACACCACTTAAAAAAAGGACGCTTTCTAGACCAAGACCTACTTTTTTGCCAAATTTGCTGTAATTCCGTTCAGCAGTTCAGGCTGTAGCGTTGTCTAAAGTTTCCTATGTAAATTAACAATGAGAAAACGCGTTTTGGGACCCCCCTTTTTTCTCGGCCCCCGCTTGACGAATCACCCCGAAACTTTCAAGACAGGAGCTGACCGGAGCGCACCATTAGTTTTGAAAATTTCGCGAAGATTCGTCAACCAGCGCCAAAGATATTGGCAAATCAAAAAACGCTTTTCCTATGGAAACTAGGTCCTAACTATAATTACCTACTGGCGACCGCCAGTAGGTAATACATATATATATATATATATATATATATATATATATATATATATACATACATATATATATATGCATATATATATATATATGCATATATATAACAAATATATGAATGTTTAAATAATTTAAATATGCCAATCGGAGCTAATGTGACAACGTGCATTTGCCGCAGGGTTCCAACCCCTCATTTACTCCTCGTCCAAACAAGTCCCGGTGGGCAGTCCTCACCAGCATGCCAATTTAGCTTCAGCCACAAATGTAACCTTGTTACTGCATCGATTGAAAACTGTTGCCTCCACTTCTGTCTACGTTGTTGGGTGTCATCTGTGCTCTTACACTCTCTCAGATATGCTCTTTCTCGCTCAGACTCATTCTTTCACGTATTCTGTTTCTCTCTTGCTTGCTTTCTGACTTACAATTGAGACTCTTACAGTTTTATACTTAGCCTTGCTCTTTTAACCACTAACTCGCTCAGGCACTGAAGCTGATTGGGCTGATATTCCTATTTCAAGCTCAAACTTTCAAGTACAAACGACCTGAATTTGTATTACCACCCTACATGCAAACTGGAATTACTAGGTGTGCACCACAATGTAACCAAACCCTTTCCTTCTCTTCCTACTTGCTGTTTCATTCCCTCTTTAGTTCAGACATACTCTGTCACATTCAACTAAAAGCACTGTCTAATGTCGGCTCCCAACCACACTGATATATGTGCTGGGTGTTGGACCTGGCCCTTGCTGCAGGGTCACCCCCAACATTTTGCCTTCCTCCTCCCTTTTTTCTGACCTCGTTTTTGTTGGCTTTAGGACAGTGCTTAATTTCTAAAATAATAAGTGCCAGGGCCCTGACCAGGAGGCCACTGCAGCTTGCACCACCAATTTCCCAGTCATTGCTGACAATGACGATACCAAAACAACTACTAACCATCTCTCTCGCCGGCAAGTGTGACAGTTCAGATTATTCCAGGTCCCCAAAGCTAAAGGAAATGTTTGGGAGGCAGGTATGAGTATTTTTAATGTATATTGTATTCATAAACAACCGTTATTCTGCTCAGCTCTAAAATAGATGAGCAGCACAACCATGTGGCAGAGTGTCATAAGTGTGGTAATGACAATTAAGTGCCGGTGCCAAGCACCAGAAACCAATGAAGTGCTGGTGCCGAGCACTGGAAACCACTGGCTCAAATTAAGCACTGCTTTAGGACTCTGGGCACTTTACTACTGCTCACCAGTGCTAAAGTGCATATGCTCTGGTACCTAAAACATTGTATAATTGGCTTACACCTGTTTGGCATAAGTCCCTAGCAAAGTGCACTACATTTGCCCAGGGCTTGTAAATTAAATGCTACTAGTGGGCCTGCAGGCCTGATTGTGCCACCCACCTCAGTAGCCCTTTAAACATGGCTCAGGCCTGCCACTGGAGAGCCTATGTGTGCAGTTTTAAACTGCCATTTCGACCTGGCAAGTTAACCTACTTGCCAGGCCTAACCCTTCCTTTTTATTACATGTAAGTCAATCCTAAGGTAGGTCCTAGGTAGGCTCATGGGCAGGGTGCAGCGTATTTAAAAAGTAGTTTTAAGGTTTACATATCCTGGTAGTGAAATACCCTTAAATTTGTTTTTCAGAACTGTAAGGGCTATCTCTCCAATAGGATAACATTGGTATTGCCTTAAACAGTTTTTAAGTGTAATTTTCAATTGAGAGCAGACAGAAATATGGAGTTTGGTGTCTCTGGACTCACAATTTAAAATCACAACTTATGGTGAAATCGAATTTTAAATTGTAAGTCTGAAAATGCCACTTTTAGCAAGTTGGCATTTTCTAACTTTAACCATTCTTTGCCTGAACATGCGTCTGGGTTGGGTCCATGCTGGGCTTTATGCATTCCCTCTAGAAAGTCACACAAAGGGAGAAGTGGTGTGGCATTTGCATCCTGATGGTACATCACCAGGCTCATAGGCTTTCCTGTGGTAGATTGGGAGGGAGGAGCTGACACTTGCACCTGAATAGGGCTGTGCCTGTCCCCACACAAAGAGATGCCTACCTCCCTGTAGTGTCTGAAGCCAGGGCAGGAAAGTCAAGGACCTGGTGATCTTGAAAGGACTCTTTGATGTAGCTCTCCCCCCCCCTACTTCAAAGGCACTGATACCACCAAATCAGAACTCTACTGGAACCAAGGACGTCTCCCTGGAAAAAGAGCTGCTGTGCTGCAGAAGGGACATGCCACAGCATGGCTGTGTTGGCCTGCTACCTGCTGTTTGCGTGCTGTAGGAGGGACTGCTTCTTTGCCACCTGCTGTGCTGTGTTGGCCTGCTGCTTTGCTTCTTGCATGGGAGTGAGAGGGACTGGGCCTGCTCTCTACATACTGAACCCAAGATTCTCCAAGGGCTTGCCTCCTGTTTTTTGAAGTCCCAGGGACACAAAAGACTTCTTGCAACTCTGCTGGTGCTGTTGGACTTTGCCATCTGTGAGTCCTACCCTTGCCTAAGCTGCCCCCTCATGTCCTGGGACCTTGGAAGTGGGCTTTCAGCACTACAGCCCCCTTAAATCAAGCTTCTGGGCTCTTTGCAATCTCAAACAGGCCAGTTCACTCTGGAACTGCATTGCTCGCTCAAAGTCACAGGCCGTCTTTCCGCGACACCCAGCGGCTATTCGCGCCCCACGGACCACTGCCAGCGATGCTCACAGTGCTCCCGGCGAACTCCATCCCTGCGAACAGGACTCTTGGCTCAACTTGAGAAGGTAAAACTTCAGCGGACCTGTTTGGAACTGTATCCGACCTGTGCTCTATCGCTGTTGGCTTGGCTTTTCAGATATGGCCCGGTTTAGCTCGACCTCAAGTAACCTTTAGCGCTATTGACTTCTAAGCACTGTTTTTGGATTTAATCTTTAAAAATCCATATCTCGACTTCTACTGATTGGAGTTTTGTTGTTTTGGTCTTGTTTAACTCAGATAAATATTCTCTATTGTTCTACACTGGTGTGGCATTTTCACTGTGTTATTGTAATTAAAGTGTTGCACAAATACTTTACACTTTGCCTCTTAAGTTAAGCCTGACTACTCTGTACCAAGCTACCAGAGGGTAAGCACAGGTTAATTTGGGTTGGATGTCTGACTTACCTTGACTAGGATTGGGGCTCCTGCTTGGACAGGGTGAATACTCCGACAACCAGAAACCTCTAATTCTAACACTGGGCAATTAGCATTCATAAAAACTCAGGAAATACATCAACACTTTGGTACAACTCTGCAGTTGTATGCACTCACCAAAATCACAACTTATTAAAAACAGCACACTCACTATAATGACCACTCCTCCCTCTAAAAACAAATCAGTCTCTGGTCTGAGAGGGAAAATGTGGTAAGTCCTATCCTGGACGAAGGAAAGGAGCTGCACGAAATACTAATGGCAGATTGTGAGCTAATTACCTGCTATTTAACAATGAAAATGAACAAAACCACTCTCTCCTTCTCACATGCTTAAGAAATAAACACGTCAAAATAGAGATTGGGGGCACTGTAAAAACTTCCACAAATGTTCTGTTGTACCATAACTTTTAAACCTTTCTTTCAAATTAGCTAAACCTAGCTTCCAAGTGAAGAACTACCATAACAAGCTAGTCATGTTTAGAAGTACTCTTGGTCAAAAAAAAGAATGTTTTTTTTTATTTTGTAGTTTTGTATGATGCATCAAGGCCGAATGGCCTTAAAAGCACTTCATGCAGAGACACGAAACAGGTGAGATCAAGTATAAAATAAAAAACAAGAATGAGATAACATGAAGAGGAATTACAATAACTGAAAAAGTACACATGAAAAGTCAAATGTCAAAAGAAGAGAGTGACAAAATGCCAAAGTAGTTAGCAAGAGCGAATAGTAACTTCTAGGGCATGCAGTAATGGTTCCCACAGCGAGATAGATAGTTATGCACAAATTGTTCTCATTAACTTAAATTACCAATACAAGGTGACAGAAATCACTTTCTCTCACCTGAGCAAGAGCTTTCAGTAGCCGTGACTTTTGTTTTCACGTCTACATTTGCCTTCAAAGGGCGCTGTTGTCAGAAAGCCCATGTATGCACCTCCCAGCTAACTCTTTGATGGGAAAAAGTACTTTTTCACCAAGCAACAGATTAGCTAAACCTGTTTTAAACTGGTGCATTTTCAGCAAATCTTGATTACACCTTATCACAAAATGTCTACTTCGCCAATCTCCTTTTGTTCTGAGAGTTACAAATCTAATCAGAATGAGGAAATATTTTGAGGAGATAATTGAAGAACAAATGGACAACACGACCAATTCATCTCCAAGGTTATTTAAGGATGTGAAGGTGACTGGACAGCTGACTAATAAGAGCAGACAGAACCATCGGCTGCAGTGCACACCACCTTAAATTTTACCACTACTCTAGGATAACTGGTAAATATCCACCATTTGTCATCTGCCCCAACACAAAGTCTTCGATTGCTGCAAGCGGCAGCCGATCTCAACAAGACACAGTTGAGTGTTGCACCTTCAGGCAGTGGATGCAGGCATGGGGTCACCAGGCAGAGGATCCAGTCATGGGGCCACAAGGCAAGGATGGTCTAACCAAAGTGTATTCACTCAGTGTGCAAACAGGAATCGTTTTTCAGAGCGTGGTCCTCCTGTTTGGCTTGGTCCCGCATTGCAGACTATAAATGAAAACCGTTCAGGATGAACTAGATGCCAAGTGGCGGAAGACATCTAGGAGGTTGGATGATCATCTCACACTGACACCACCATACGAGTCCGCCGTGGGCATGCTATCGAAAATATATGGTAGACTTGGACTTCTTGAGGCCAAAACAGCAAGTAATGATGATCAAAAGTACATTGCTGTCTGGATTCAGAGCACCTAGGAGAGCCTGACCACAAAGGGTTACTGGACATTGTCAGACAGGTCTTTGTGCATTAATGTAGTGAGGCACAAGGCCTTGAGTCTAGGGCTTCAAACCTTTCTGCCAAGTATCCAAAGAAAAGTAAACAGGCTATTTACAGACAACATGACAACCATTTGCTATATTCGGAGACATTGAGGACGATGGTTTGTATCTCTGATGCCTATCGCTGCCCAGTTGCTGTGGAAGTGGACAGTCCAGGAGGGTGATTTCCTCCTTTCAACACAGTTGTAAGGCAAGTGACCTGACAGATCCCCACGTCAATGAGAAGGCAGACTGAATCTTTACGGATCCCAAGTACAGTAGATGTTCACAGTGGGGGGGGCCAAACAACACCTTTTGGCAATGTATACATGCAAGAGATCTAGAGATATACTACCCTTGCCCTCAAAGAGAATAGACATTTTTTTTAAAAAAGGGTTGTTGAGACCCTTTCCTCCAACATAAGTTTAGCACCAACTTGAGAGATTAATACAAAACTTTCCAAATTTATGGGGCAGACGTCAAACTCCAAGAACAAGTTATACTTAAGTTCTTGGCTTGAAAGGCTGATTTAATTTTTGCACTTACTGCTGCAAGGTATATCAACATAATACACGCATTCTCAACAAAGAAGCCTTCCAAGCTTCTTATAGACAACCTTAATCTAAAGATGAAGTGAAGGCACATTTTAATTCTGTTTGACCCTAATGATGTCTTGACCTATGTTCTTTCAGAAGTCTTTTTCCCTGGAGAAAAGGTCTCCTCATACACTAAATGTGAAGAGTCTGTTGCTGTTACATAGATAGGACTAAGGAACTGTAAAAAACAGGCTACCTACTTGATGCCTTTATAAAACTTTGAAGGGACAACTATCTGTCAGCAAAATGTTGCCTCAGCGGATCTCTCTGTCCGTTGCTTTTTTGCCACAGTAAAGCTACAGGAGAACAGTGGGAAGAGTGACCGCTTTCTCAACAAGAGGACTGACAGCAATCATGGCACCATATACAGGGGTGCTAATTCTGGATATTTGTAAAACAGATACACAGTTAATGCCACGCACCTTTGCCAAGCAATACTGCTTCTTCTAGAGTTGAAGCAAGAATGGGGCAGGCAATGCTGTGCAGCCTGTGTTGTGTCATTAAGGTGAGCATCAAGCCCTATTCTCAATGGTTAAATGCTGTTTGCCATTCCAGGTCAAAACATGTAAATTATTATTATTATTATTTAAATTTATAAGGGGTTTCCCGGCGCCGGCAGGTAGAGTGAACAGAGAAAAAGGAAGCAGATTACTGATTGAACAACCAGGTCTTCACTTGCCTACGAAAACTAGTAAGGACAGTTTCCTCCCATATGGAGATCGGAAGAGAGTTCCACAGGGAGGGGCCTAGTAAGGAAAAGGACCTACCGCCCATCCTAGTCAGTCTAATTCTAGGAATAGCAAACTTAGACTGTCCAGCTGAGCGCAAAAGACGAGACGGACTATACAACTGGATTAGCGATTGCAAATATTGTGGGGCTGTTCCAGATTTGATTTTAAACATAAAGCTCAAAGCCTTAAATTTAATACGGTTCAACACTTTCAGCCAGTGTAGTGAGCGAAGAGAATCGGTGACAGACACCATCCTGGGAACCTGACACAACAGCCTCGCAGCTGCATTTTGTACCACTTGCAGCCTACGTACTGTAGTTTTATTGGCGCCTAAGTGTAGGACGTTACCATAGTCAAGCCTAGACGTAATCAGGGCTTGAACCACAGTACGTTGAACAGAGAGGGGTAACATCCACAGAATTTTTTTCAACCATCTCAGAATGGTAAAGCATGTTGCAGCCACATTAGTAATTTGTTACTTTATTGACAGATGGTCGTCAATAATGATACCCAAGTTTCGAACTTGACGTACTGGCTGAGGTAGCAAGCCCATTTCAGTAGGCCAATGTTTCGGCCCCCAAAGATCTTGTTCTTTTTCTAAAATCATAACCTCAGTTTTTTCTCCATTTATTCTGCAAGTTATTCTGCATCCAAGATGCAATTTTGCTCAGACCAACCTGGAGAGCAGAAGAATCAGATCCCCTAGATGGAGTAAGGGAAAAGATTTTCTGCGTGTTATCCGCATAGGAAAAAAGGGACAACCCAACCTCATCGGCAATATATGCCAACGGCGCACATAGATATTAAACAACAAAGGACTCAACACAGAACCCTGGGGGACTCCATAAGGAGAACAGTGGATATTAGAGCTTGCCGAGGTAGAGAAAACCTAAAAAGTTCGATCAGCCAGGAACGAACTGACCCATTGTAGGGCAGAGCCTCCGAGGCCTAAAGACTGCAAGGCTTTTAACAAGACAGTATGAGACACCGTGTCGAAGACGGCACTGAGATCAAGTAAAATGAGAGGCACCGTATCCCCATGGTCCAAATGCCGTCTCAGCATTTCAGTAACCCCAAGTAACGTAGATTCAGTGGAGAAACCAGCTCTAAAACCAGACTGAGAAGGATGAAGGAATCTCAGAGACTCCACCAAAGAAGTCAACTGAAGGTTAATATGCTTTTCAAGAAGCTTAGAAAAGACTGGAAGAAGAGAAATAGGACGAAAAGTAGATGGCATAGAAGGATCAGCATTAGGCTTCTTTAAGAGAGGGAGCACCATGGCATGCTTCCAGTCAGAAGGAACAAAGCCTTCCTCTAAAGAGGCATTGAGAAGATCCATGATCAGCCGGAGCGTAGGTGCCTCAAGCTGTTTCACCACGGAAATAGGAAGAAGATCTCTAGGAGAGCCGGATTTAATACTAGCCAAAAGATTGTTAAAAGTAGTGGGTTCTAAAAGAGGCCATGCTTCCACCCTGATGTTAGCTTCAACATTATCCTGGGACCGAGATACTTCATTACTAACAGTAGTAGCGGTGATATCAGAAGTCTGTGGAGAGCCAAGCTGGTTGTAATAAGTTAAAGTAGAATAGATTTTCTCGACTTTCTCCACAAAAAAGCAAGCGAGATTCTCGCATTGCGTAGCGGTTCAGGCACACGGGGTACTCAGAGTATTAGAGCAAGATAATTCTTTGACTACCTTAAAAAGGGTTTTAGGACAATACTGAGCTTGAGAGATTTTAAAGGAAACAAACTCAGCGCGAGTTGATTTACAGAGCATATGATACTCATTTAGGGACTTTTTATAGGCTATCTTAGCGTCTGACAATGTAAATCTATGAATAAACTTCCTGTGCTTGAGTAGAACATGTTACCTACTTGTAACTATAGTTCTCCAGTCATGGCATTTTTTTTGTCCTCATATCACCATAGTGTCTGCAAATCTCAGGCGTTTTTTTTATCTTTCTGTCCGCCTCACGGTCTGTTGCATTCACAACTGGCCCCACCGCACTAGCCCAGCCTACTGGGCCATTACCTGGAGTGGTGCCTTGGTGTAATCATAGGAGCTCATTCTTCTATCAGAGATTCTTCCCTGGGTTCGGTGAAATCCGCCCATACCTCTGGCGGTCTTCCTGACTTACGTTCCATATCTAGGCCCCAAGTCCATTTTGCCGCTTTAATTCAGTCCGTAACATTCGGGGGAGATGGATCTATTCAGCGTTTACAAATCTTACTCCTGGCTATAAGTAACAGATAAAACATAAGGCCACTTTGCTCCCTGCTCAATATGCTATGTGAGGTCTTGTCTACCCCCAATAGGACTAATATGGAGTTTAATACTATGGTTACCCCCAGGATGCCTTTTAGAATAGTCTTGATGTCTGCCCAGAACGTCTTACTCCCAGGACAGGTAACGAAGACGTGTTCCAGTCATGGCATGTATCATAGATTCACACATGATCCACCCCTAACTTTGATGAAGCTTTATATGTGTGTGGCACACTTACAATGTAAAGATGACCTTCAAGACAAGTGTCTAGAAGCTATCTAACTCATTGCTCAGAACAAAACATCCAAAATACATATGTGCATATGTTAAAGTATTACATGTGATTTTTCAATAGTCTAAGTTAAATGTACAGAGATGCTTTGCTTCATGAGGGGAGCAATTCAAAGCGTGTAGATCTATTAAAAATACTAAGGGCCTGATTTAAAGTTTAGTGTACAGGATACTCACAGATGCAATGGAGTACCCTGCCTACCAAACCCTCGGTCTGCCCACCTCATTTAGTGACCGGCGAATGTTAACTTTTCCATCAGCAGAGCCCCCGCTAGCTCTGTCAACAGAAAGCTTCCTCCAATGGCCCGAGGGAATAAGGGCCTTCAGAGGAAGAACATTACCCTACCCGTCCTATTTAGGGTGGACCGTGTAATGTCTTTTTTTTTCGTCCTTCACTGCCTGGAAACACCTGACAGTAAGGGACAGAAGCTTGAACATAGACTGCAAAGGGAATTTTCTTTATTGCTCTTTCAATTATTGTAGGATCTTCTCCAAGTAGGACTATCTGCCCATCTTTAGATCTAGAAGTTCTAAAACTATTGAGTATGTTTACATTGGCACAGAAAACTGCTTCTTAGCAACATGAAACAAGTTTGATTAAATGCCTGGTGACTGTGATGCCTGCTCTTCTCGTCCTAGGTGCCGCTGCGTTCTCCGGGGCTGTGACACACACCATCTCCACAGCAGTGCTGGTGTTTGAGCTCACTGGACAGATGTCCCACATTCTGCCTGTCTTGATTGCTGTGTTGATTGCCAATGCTATAAGCCAGCGGTCACAGCCTTCCTTTTTCGATGGCATCATCATCGTCAAGAAGCT
The DNA here is from genome assembly GCA_963921515.1 of Calotriton arnoldi. NCBI lineage: Eukaryota > Metazoa > Chordata > Amphibia > Caudata > Salamandridae > Calotriton > Calotriton arnoldi. The sequence continues at coordinate 157,407 of CAWUFW010000129.1, forward strand.
GCCATACCTTCCTAAACTTACATTTGGGAAAACAGGGTGAGTCTGCCTTGCAATGTCGAAATTGGACTTCAAAGCTGAACATCACCTGGGCTCTGCCAAGAATCACAATACCCACTTTTAGTTTTAGTTCTACCTGTTAAGGCTTACCTTGTGAAAACAAACTACTCAGATAAAGTTTGTGCTTTGAATTTCAAGGTTTTAGGTTAGTTATCAAAAATTGTCTCCTTCCTGTCTTATGAGATTTGGTTCTTATGTTTAATTTTTCCAGAGCTCACGACATCTATGCAGAAGATTTCATGATCACTGACCTGAAATACCTGGTGAATGGCTTCAACTACAAAGACATCCGGGACCTCCTGAAAGCATCAGAGCTGAAGCAGTTTCCACTGGTGGACTCCCAAGGTGAGCAGACGAATGAGAGGCCGCAGGTCCATCATCCCCTACCACATAAAGTTAGTAAGGCTAACCCATGTGAAAGCACCAGTACTACCCAGAACACAGCTGTACACAGGCTTCAGCATGACCGAGGAAAAACACTGACACTCACCGAGTGGGACGTATACTCCTCATGATGCCTCCAACCCATATTTTATCTTAAGCCGCCCATTAACCCTAGGTGTAAACACTTCTGCACTGGTGCTGCTGGTCCAATTGGCTTTGAAAAACCTTTGATATGTGGAGAAACCCTGATGTTTCAAAACTAGAGCAGTTACAGGGGATCAGAGAGAGACTTCAATAAGGGACGAAATATAGGTAGGGTCAGCTGTTCAAATATACTATATCGTTTTGTTCTAGGACGTTCTAAGCCAGCTGCATGTTCAGACTAAAGTTTCAGATTGCCATCATTTTAGATGATAAGCTGGAGAGCCACAGAAATACCCCGGGTCTGATTCACTAAGGTAGTTTGAGCTCTAAACATAGGTGTAAGGCCAAAAATGGATGGATATACACTTGCAATGTATTCACTAAATGATACCTTGCAGATGTAAAACAATTTACTCTCACATAATTTCATGATGCGACTGAGTACAGTTACACTGGAGTAAGTCCCTCACATGTCAGTTTGTGGTATTCACAGACTTCCCTCTGAACCTTTCCTACCCTGGAAACGGTGACAGATTTTCCCTTGTAAAGGACTGGGGTAAATTACTTTCAGGCTGGGAAGGTAAAAGGGAAACCTCAGAATTTCCTAGTGGTGTTTGTACACAGGGAAAATGTTTTCCCCACGTAGAAAAAAAAATTGCACTTTCCCAATGAAGAATTGTCCCCTGCACACAATTCCACACTGGAGAAATAGCAATGTCTAAAAAAAGTCTGAAAGCTTCAACATAACAGTAACCCACTAGGGGTCAACTGAACACCTCTCAAGCCTCAAGATGGTTGCTGCTGGTGCTGACTCACAGGTCGCTTTCTTCCAACTCAACAATACTTGTCTTGTATAGATTAGTTAGGTTAGTGTGTCTGAAAATGTTATGCTAAAATTAAAACCAGAGAAACAAAGATAACAAAAAGTTGAATTACAAGTAAAATGGATAACTAAAGAATTATTATATTATATTTAAAGAGGACTATTTGTTAAGTTCTCTGGTTTACAACATTGCTCAATCTTCTGGTTATTTATTCCTGCTCTGTGCATTTCACCCTACTTCTCTGTAGTAACAATGATGACTTTGAAAGAATCCAGAGTGAGATGGGCACAAGATTTGGAATCAGGGGGTTTCTTGTTTCCATACTAGAGAAAGCGAAAGAAAGAGTCAAGAAACATTCACATCAGGAATTGTTATTAGGCAAAGTCAAACAGGAATATACACCTAGGGCTAGTCTCACAACCACCTTTTCAGCAGATACTGCCCAGCTATGCAACATATTTCGCAGAAATTGGCATAAATTTAGACACACTCTCGATGTACATCCACGAGTGACATACAGGAGGAGTACCTCTCTCCGAGTTCACACAGTGCGCATCATTCTCATCCAAAAGTAACACTCAACAAAACATCTCAGAGACAGGCTTTTACCCATGCATGAAAAAGCATCAGCAATGTAACAAGGCACAGAGTACCAGGAAAGACGAAGCTGGTTCAGATCAATAAATTTCTTAATTGCAATTCGAATTAAACTGTGTGTTATTCAACCTGTCTTTGTGGCAAACACAGGGGCGTAGCCTCAGGGAGGGTGTTTGAGGTGTTACACTGCCCCTAATAAATGTATTTTCTGATGAATAGTTGTGTACAGGTACTTTCAGTCAGGTATGGTGAGGTGCTTGTGGGATTTTTGCATTCACACACTGACAAAAACACACACACACTCTCTCATCTCTGTTTTGAAAGCCCTAAAAATGTTGATTATTCAGCAAAATACTGTCTTTCTCTCAGTTAGTACTCCTAGCAATCCGCATTCCTCTCCCCTTCCACTGCTTCTTTAGCCCCTCTCATGCACCCTGAGGCCCCTCTCATGCACCCTGAGGCCCCTCTCATGCACCCTGCTTTTCCTATAATGTATTTTGACATTATATGCCAGGGTGATTGTTGGGGAATCTGAAGCTCCCCGCCCTCCCCCCCCAATCTTACTGACCAAGCTACGCCCCTGGGTAAATAGCTGGGTAAACAATAAATTAGAAGTGCAATACATACAACCAAGAAGTGAAGTTTAGAACATATGCAGGCCATAACCAAAGGCGATCTATCATACCCAGTGGCCAGATACTTCCAAGCATTTCATTCCAGTAACTGCAACTTTCTTGGGTCTTTCTGCCTGAATTGTATAATTCCCAACAAGAGAGGGGGGGTAATATGGCCATGACATTACGTAGACATGAGTCCAGATGTATTATTGCATTGCAGACAAAGATTCCACAAGGGCTCAAAAGCGATGAGGAATTAGCCGTACATTTGGGCCAGCAGATGTACATTATTTGCTGCATGAAGGCTTAAGGCAGTGAAGGTGAAGTAGAGTCAATAACATGTTAGGCTTTGCAATGGTTTGTCCATTAGGGCTTTACTCTTTAGTATCCATTATTTGACTTTAGAATTTTGACTTTTGACTTTTCAAAGACACGTGCATCTGCAAAATGGCTTGTGGAAAGACTTGTGGTCTTTTGGATTTTGAATTATGAATCTTAAATCGATTTAATTTGAATTTATGAAATTGGTTTTGATTTATTTAGCCAGTGGCCCAGTATTTGATATCGCAGTCTAGTGATTGTGGTTTGATGGTTGTATATGAAGTTTATATTGACCTTAATGAATTATAGGTTTTATTGTGATACCAATTAACCAGTAATACATGTTTGTATCTTGTTTAAGTATCGACACCATATTGGCACATTTCTGTTGCAAACTGGTGGAACATATATGATGTAACCAATAATGAATTGCATTTACGAAACTCTTTGACTAGTCCAAGATGGACTCCCCGGCTGAGCCCCATTTTTGTTACTGTGGTTTTCAGTTTTTCATTTAAGGGATTGGGAACCAACACACTAACACAGCAATCAAGGCTTGTTAGCCGAAATGCGTCTGTTTGCTGCCACGAGGTGAACAATGAAGCATTTTAAACTCCCTTGAGTGCCCATCGGATTTTTGTTGACTGTGTACAATATGAGCATCCACTCTCACGAATGGAGGCACCCGCCCCGCCAGAGTTTACAGCAACAAGTGGTGCCAATCGCTGAATAATGTACTTTAGATTGGATTTTTTTAATAAATCTATAAAATAAATGTATAATTTAACATATTTAAATGAGTTCAATTTTAAATTCAAAATTGCGTTAGTAGTGCTGTAGGATTTGACTGGGCCGATGTTGTGTGCGTCCACTAAAGAGTGCTCATATTGTGAGTGTGGCAAAGTATATATTCAATGATCACTGCTGAGTTAGTTATAGTGGTAAGCCAGTGATCATGGCTATAGTCCTTCTCTGTTTATTATGAAATGCTATGAAAAATGCAGTATACCTGATGTATTTATTGTGAAAAGCATACGTTAAAGTCAGCAGGCATTTAAGGGTGGATTGTTATTACTCTGTATAAGAGCCAGCATATAGGTATTTTGTTACATGGGATCTCACATATTATCGTAGTAGGCAAGGATTTTGGTGTCGGTTACCGCCTCTGACAAACAGTGGTTATAGAAATCATGCACTGTAAGAACTCTTGCTAAGCCTCATTAGGAGAGACAGTATTTTGCTTTGCCAATTGTCATTTTGTATACATTTGTAATTTTATGACTGTATGCTGATGGTCGTCTTGTGGCAAAGTTTACGCTCAGTACAGTTTGCCTGAGTTGGTTATGGTGACAAGCCAATGATAACACCTAAAGGTCTGATTGGTGCAGAGGGAAAAGGTATGCCAGAAAATTGGTAGGCTTGGCCTATTTTTGTAAACAGTATAGGTTAAAGCCAATAGGCCTCTAAGAATGGATTCTTATCACACTATGTTACAGGATGTAGACAGGTATTTGGTTACATGTAATCTCAAGGATTACCATAGCAGGCAGGTGTTTCGGTGTTGGTCACCCACTCTGACAAACCCTGGGAGTAGAACTGTTTCACTTTGATGATTTTTGTCAGGCTCTACTGAGAGGGGTTGTAGATTTCTGTAGAAACAATTTTTCTGCATATTTGTAATTTTATAATTATATGCATGATGGCTGTCAGCGTATGCTTATTTCAGGAGCCTGTGTTGGTTATAGTATCATGCCAATAATAAAGGCTATAGACCTGGTTACAGACTTTATCGGTTCGCTGGGAAAAGTTATGTCAGAGTCCTTAGGTGCGATCTGTTTATAATGGAAGGCTATGACAAACCAAGTAGGCCTGACATTGCCTATTGTGAAGCATGTGTTAAAGGCAATAGCCTTTTAGGGGAGGATTGTTATTACACTGTGATAAAGCCTCTAGGCAGGCATTTTGTTACAAAGAATCTCACATATTGCCATTGTAGGTAAGGGTTTTGGGCACCCACTGAAAAAACATTGGGATAGAAATTTGCATCACGGTAATCCTTAATAGGCTCTATTATAAGGGATGTTATATTGTTTTGGTAACTGTAACTGTGCATATTTCTAATGTTGTTACTGTATACCTGATCATTGTCTTGTGGGAAATCTTATGCCAACACAGTAGGTCTGTGCTGGCTATGGTGACAAGCGAATGATGAAGGTTATAGGCCGGATTGTTTATAATGAAAAGTTACAATAAAAGCAGTAGGCCTAACAAATTGCTTAAGAAAAGTTAAAGTAGATAGGCATTTAAGAGAAGACTGTTACTACTCTGTCTAACAGCCTACAGATAGGTATTTTGTTAAATTAAATCTCACATATTACTTTTCTAAGGAAGGATTTTGGTATTGGTTACCCCCTCTGATAAACTCTGGGGGGGAGAGGTAGAAGAATCCCACTCTAATAATTCTTGCGAGAATCTCTTGGGAAGACATGAAGGCTTAGCTTTCTGCCAGGATCTTGGTGAAGATGTGTCAGCCTTTTTTTGCCATTGATCTCTCTGAATGTCTTTTACACTGTGCTTCCATCCATGACGGTGTACTGCCTGGGGTAATGGTTTAGTAGTCCACACCAGTATTTGGCTCTGCGAATGTTGTCACTTTCTGATCACATGTGCACATCTACCTGAAATGAATGCACTTCAGTGTCAGGGCGGGTTGGCAAGTTCTTTCGTTTTCTGTTTTCTCCTTCTATAATTCTCCTTTAATTTCTTTGCTTCTCCTCTTTTTTTATTTTAATTTATCTTAAGAGCATCTCTAGGCAATATTAATGGGTTGCCTGCTTGCAGCTCATGTCTTCTTCAGTGCGCTACATCTCACATGGCCACTTCCTCTAAACCAGCCAACTATTTTGGAATATAGCAAGGAACAGGGTTTATGTGAGTAGGTAGGATGGTGGCGCCTGCCAAGGGTGTAACGCCAATCACTGTGTCATATGTAGTAGGACGGTGCGTACAGGAAGGGGTTAACCCAGAACCCCCACCTTAAAGACCAGAGGTCTTATACATGAGAAAACAAGCCTGCGCACACGTCTTAAATACGTAGCAGAGTGAGTACTCTGTCTCTCAAAATCCGACAAAACATATACAGTACAAGTATAAACTTAAGAAGCAATAAATAGTTCAGAAGTTGTTATGTGTTCTTCTTTATTCTTGGAAGGTTGCCCAGCCAACACGTGTTTCGTCTGGGTGAATAACCCAAGACTTCATCAGGGCTTGAGGCAATGACGCTGCGATCGTTCTCGTCGGACCAGCGTACTCGCTTGGTCAGCTTAGCCAGTCCTCTGGCTCCTTCGAACAATATTTCGGACTTCTCGTGACAGACCCTATTTGTGCCCGCTCCACCTACTTTACCTTATCCCAGTAACTCGGGTACCGAAACACAACCGTTTCGGAGTGGATTTCGTTTTTACACCTATTCTGAACTTCTGTCTGGAGTATTTTACTCTCCACTACCTCCTTCACCAGCCGGGACGGAAGTACAACCGGCAGAGAGATCATACATCTCCTTTGCATTGCCTCAAGCCCTGATGAAGTCTTGGGTTATTCACCCAGACGAAACACGTGTTGGCTGGGCAACCTTCCAAGAATAAAGAAGAACACATAACAACTTCTGAACTATTTATTGCTTCTTAAGTTTATACTTGTACTGTATATGTTTTGTCGGATTTTGAGAGACAGAGTACTCACTTTGCAACGTATTTAAGAGGTGTGCGCAGGCTTGTTTTCTCAACTATTTTGGAATGCTGTTGTCCAGAGTGTATCATTGTTTTACTGTTCCAAGATGGCCAACATGTGGGTCATAAATATGGCGGTCATGTTAGAATTTTAAAACAGTGGAAGACTATGTGCAATACCTCTACAAGATATACACCAGCTGTTATATTTAGTTTCGTTAGTTCAAGCCTATGTTTATACAGCAGCATGTTTTCTTTATTCTACTTGTATTCTTTTAATTTATCTTGCATATGTTGTTGAGTGTGTGTTTTATTGCAAATGTGTCGGATGGTGAATGCAAGAATGTGCCAATGGATGGATGGATGAATGATTAAATGTATGCATGAATGCAATGATGACCTATTGAGTGCTTAAACCCATCAATGACACGAAAGGCACTTCTGTTCATAAGCCAAACCTTTTGGAATTGCCAATGCTTGTTTTCCTAATAGTGGTCACTAATACCATTTGCTTCTAAATATGTATTGATGCATGTGAGGTATGGTATGTATTTATACTATGAAAAATGATTGCTTTGTTGCCTCTTTTTTTCTTCTTTCTTTTCTTTATAATATGTTGGAATTTGTTGCTTCCCAGGTACAAAAATCCTTCTGGGCTCCATCAAGAGAAAACATTTGGCCAAGCTTCTGTCCGAGCAGCTGAGCACAGAGCGACGCCTCCAGTATCTGCTCGACCAGTCCACGGCTGGTACCAACTTGTCCAATGATCTAACCGTGAGTGTTTACCGCAAAGCATGCATTGCTGCACCTCAGTGAATAGGGACCCCTGTCCTCAGATGCCATGGTTGAGGCAGCTTTCATTTTCTCAAAATCCTGGTTTTTATTTTTTTTTAAAGCTACTTCTTCACACAGTTCAAAACAGCACTTTAGTAATTTGACAGGGGTGGAGCAACATCAGACATGGCTAGATGACGCTCTTACATGTCAGTTGAGTTCTACAGGTCCTGTTTAACTCAAAGGCAGTTTGACAATCCTTCTAACAAGTAGTGCCACCGCCCTTGAAAACACAGGTACCAGCTATTACTGTGAGTTCACTTAAATACCAAATACCTTATATTTAGGCTTTGATTTGAACAACCATTATCATCATCATAAATCCATATTTGATTATAACTCTATCATCTATAAAAGTACATACAAAAACCATAAAACCATAAAATCATTTAAAATGGTTGAAACATACAAGTCAATTAATTAAGCACGATATTCCTGCAGCGCACAGCATATTTAAAAAGGAACCAGAAGCCAAACACATTTTTCAGCAATTAATAATTGTAGAAAGTTTAATGCAGATGAGTACTTTTGAAATTCTGTGATTTTAAAAGTGGAGTTAAAAACCTTTCAGTATACGAAGCATAAAATATACAATTTCATCACACGGGCAAATAGTAATAGTGTTAGTTGCATATACCGACCCAAAGGGAAACAGAACAAGGAGGGAACAGTGCCAGATCTAAATCTGAACAAAGCTCGCTCCCAATCACCAGAGGAGAAGTCTTCAGCACTAAGTAGTGTCTAATGCTAGATTTTCTAAATTCAATAGGATCCCATGTGTTTTGTCTCATGGGTGAGAATGTACTCTTAGTCCATGAAATATCATTCTTACAGATACTAGAAGGGCATTCAAAAAGCTCAATTCGACCAATAGAATTACACTCCTGCCTTACGTTGTTCAGCCATGGAATATCAATCCAACAATTGCTTTTTGAACAATCATTGATGATCTCGCAATTGAAAGATACACTCTCGTCAACCACACAGATATCCAGAGTAACAAAGGGACAATCTTTAGAGAGCCCTCAATGCAAGGGAGACCAAGCTCCTCATGACAAATCAAAGAGGAGCTGCCAAGCGGAATGGAAAGTAGACTGCAGCGAAACTGGTCTTCTTTAATCTGTAAGGACGCTGTATTTAAGTAACCCTATAAGCCAGTGCCATAACTATGATGGGGACACATTCGGCTTTATAAATATCAAAAAACAATAGTAGCGGTTTCCCTCCCAAAGATGGGATGAGATTGAATAAAGCCCCAACCGACTGAGATAACCTTTGTCTTCTAATTGAGTTGTCAATAAGCCAGAGTTGAGATCTGTCTGTTAACCCCTAAATAAGGAAAACTGGAAACCCTCAGTAACTTGTTCACCTGCACAGAGACGCGGCGCATATGAATATTGTTGCTTTTGCCACAAGCCCTAGTCTGTGACTTTGAATAATTAATTTCCAGGCCTAGATCAGGCATGAAAGATTTGAAGGCAGTGTCATCCGCATACAATAGTGCCAGGGTAGCTACAGAAATAACAGTGGGCACATCTAGACACTTCTCCACTAGTTCTGAATTAGGACTATTAATATATATGGCAGAAAACAGCATAGGGGCCAGCCCTCACATACCCCTCTCTCCAGTGTAGAAGGATCAGCGCATTCTCCCAAGGCACCAAATCTAACTCCAAGTCATATCATTGGGTAGCGCAGATAAAAATTAACCGGGAATGAATCTGTCCCCATATGGGATAGTATTGACCATAGATTCGACTGATTACCCAGTCAAAGGCACTATAGAGGTCCATGAAAGCCAGGTACAGTGGGCAGCCCCTAGAAAGGGTATATTTTCTGACTATAAGCTGCATGTTTGGGCACTGCTTCATTGTACCCAGCCCCTCCCGGAACCCATATTGGCAAGTAGTCAGAATGCCCCGTTCTTCTGTTCAAAGCTCGATCATATTGAATATAACCCTGCCCAAGACTTCTACGGTCAAATTAATTAAAGAAATGAGCCTTTAACTACATGGATCTGCATGGTTATCTTTTTTAATATAGGTCCAGTTGAGCAGTCAAGGCTTACTCTTGGGGCAGAATGACTAGTTCAAAGAGCTTACATATCTTGCGCAAGAAACAAAATGTCCCAGGGTGTTATGATTTTTCTAAAAAGAGGCAAGACTGTAATAAACTATAAGTAAGTATGCTCAGGCCTTTTAGTAGTTCTTTGGCACTTTTGCGTACTCTGCACAGTCACCTTTTCATAAAACCTCTTGTGCCCAGCAGAAAAATGGGGTTGTACTTACAGAAGAAGCAGGCTGAAGATCCATATGATTTATCCGTTCATGGACAGGGTTTCTGTGGGGCTATCTTATTGTCTATGCAGTTTCTTTAGAATGTTCAGGGACTCTTTGAGGGCCATCAAGTCAAGCAGAGGTGAGGAACCGCATGTGGGGCTGCACTGTTCAACAACAGCACATGCAAGAACCTCACACTGTCGAACAGTCAGCGAGATGGGTGCGCGCGATCAAAGGGCCCGATGATGTTCTGATCACCGACCCTCAGAGCATTGCAGAGACGTTCGCGAAATACTATGAGCAAATATACACTATGCCGCAGAACTCACAGGCGCCATGGGCGGCAGATCTCCTCGCTACTATTGAGGTCACATGTATCTCCCAAACAGATAAAGAGGCCTTAGAGGCGGATATTTCGGTTGAAGAGATTCAGAAGGCCATTCAAGATATCCGGGCGGGTAAGGCCATGGGCCCAAATGGGCTTCCGATTGAACTAATGAAACCCATGGCTATGAAGCTCGCTCCCCATTTACTAAATCTATATAACGAATGCTATGAGGCTGGCCTTCTCCCGGCAGATATCCGTGCGGCCACTATTGTGGTCATCCGCAAACCCGGTAAACCAGCGGATGAGTGTACATCGTACCGACCCATTTCCCTGATAACCGTAGAGGCCAAAATCTTGGCTAAACTGTTGGCCAACCGCCTACTCCCATATCTCACTGATTTGATCCACCCTGACCAGTCGGGATTTATGCCAGGTCGCAATACGGCGCGTAACCTACATCGCGTTCATGGCGCGTTGGGTCGTGTGGCAACGGTGGAGGAAGAGGCGATCTTGCTCGCGCTTGACGCCAAAATGGCATTTGACACCGTGGCATGGGACTATCTGTTTGCGGTTTTGAATCGCATAGGGCTCGGGCCCAAGTTGATTGACTCACAAGATGTAGCCTCACCACGATGGTCGCTCGGAGCTGATGCTCCGTAGTGAATCCCTCTCACCAGCTTCCTGAGCGGCGTTCCGACGCGCTGTTGTCCCATCCAAATCAGCGATTCCGAAACCGGAATGCAGGCTGATCACCCGAAGCCTGAAATCGCCTTTCTCCGACCTAGCATCCCGGAGAACTGAGCCCCGACGTCCCTGCCAGTCACTACACCAAGATGGCGCCTGGGGAGCTGCGAGACTGCAACCGGTGACCGAGGGAGGTGCTCCGCGATGGCATCGACCTCCGTTTACCCAGCAGACGGTGCCCCCCCTCAAGAAGTGAGATGCGCATATGGTGTGTGATACGGAAAACAGGGATCATTGCATGCCTAAGACCACCGGATTGTATCACCGGATCGGCATGCATCGGCATCGGGCTCAAAATGGTGGGTGCACTGATCACAGCACCTCCAGCCTAAGAGTACTTCTTTTACCCTCACCGAGCGGCTGCTGCCTATGAGGGAAGCCTTGTACACCTTTCTGCTCAAGGTACACTTTGTTTGTGGTCCGCTACTTTGACAATTACACTCACGGCGTTTCGGCCCCGCGTTACTGCCTGTCCCTGCCTGACTCCAAAATGGCGGCTTTAATTTCCCCAATCGTTTTCGCGTCTGAATCTCTTATTGCCTCAATATGTACTATGTGTTAGGTGGTACTTTAACTTCCTGCATTCTGCTTTGGAGGCCCCTGCTCTGTTTTTATTGTTACTATTGTTTTATTGCTACAACTGCCCAGTGACCCATCCCGTGCTGGCAAACACCACTGAGTACAACCGAGTGCAGAATGTATACAAGATGGCGACTAGCACTTGTGGGGCTCTGCTTTTACCTGTGCTGTTTGACCCTCACAGCACCTGCTCCATCATGCTAGCGGGACCCCAGACAGCCAAATCAGCAATACATCTAGCGCCTGTGTGTCTAAGGCCTCCTGTGTAATTAATGCCTCGCAGTGGGGAAGTTCTGCAGACTTTGGAATCTGTCCCTTCCACCCCTCCTCTCATCACCCCTGACCTGGGGGCGAGCTGGAGGTTAAGGCGGATATCGCTTCCAGTGACTCCGTGATAGGTGCTCTCAATGGAACTTTGACGATGCCCACTGGGCGGAATCCATGACTGTCTGTTTATTACGTGGTGCCCGAGCAACCGTGGCCGATGCCCGGTGGAGCTGTCCTATGCAGCTATAGAGGAGTTTTGGCTCTGGTTCACCCCTCGGCCGGCACCTACCCAGCTGGACATCGGACACTGTTCTCCTCGTCTCCCGTTCTGTCTTCCACCTGCATTTCTTACCCCTGTTACCATTCCCCCTCTTCCTTTCTCTCCCCTTAAGAAGTGTGTACACGCTAATAACTCTTGTAACCTGTAACTCTCTGATCCTCATGTAAAGCGCTCTGATACCTTCGGGTCTAGCCAGCGATATTTGCTTCCTCCCCTTCACCCTACCTCTCTCCGCCCTACTCCTCTCCTCTCTATAGCTACTGACCTTTGCCTTCACCCTGCCTTACTCATACTTCCCACACTTTCCTATCCACTTATCGCTCTTTTGTAATCCTTTCCCTCGCCAGTTGAGACATAGCTATTTGACTGATGCCCGATGGAGCTACCTTGTTTAGCTATTGGGGAGACGGGCTGTGGATTCCCTCCTCGGACGTCACCTACCCAGTCGGTCTTTGGGCAGACTTCATTTCGTCTCTCCTGCCGTCTTTTCACCCATCCTCCCCCTTCACACTTCCCCCCCTCCGCTCTATCTGTCTCACCTTTACTCCCTCTCTCAATATGTTGCTTATTTTTGATGTAAAGTGTAATTTGTTTACCGTTTTCTGTAACATTGTGGAACCTAATGTAAAGCGCTCTGATACCTCCGGGTCTAGCCAGCGCTATATAAAACTCTCAAAATAAAATTAAAATAAAATAAATTGACTGTTATACAACCTTCCCACTGCCCATGTCGCAGTGAACAACCATCGCTCAGGCTCTTTCCCCCTTGGTCATGGTACGAGGCAGGGCTGCCCACTATCGCCCCTCCTCTTTGCCCTGGTCCTGGAGCCTTTAGCAGTCTGGGTCAGGGGAGACCCTGGTATCAGAGGCTTTAAATGGACAGACGGACATGAAGACCGCATATCGCTATATGCAGATGACATTTTACTTTATCTCACCTCACCGGCGCGCTCACTCCGCCGCGTTCTCCACATCTTCCATATATTTGGGGCCCACTCTGGTTACCAGATAAACTGGGCCAAATCCCAGATGTATTCCCTCTGGGGTGATCCACCGCAAAGTCCTCGGGGTTACACCATTCCAGTGGCAACCCAGGGTTTCCAATACCTCGGCATTTTTATCACAACTGACGTAGCAGTGTTCTATGAACAGAATCTGATGGAACTGCTGCAGAGGTTTAAATCTGATGTCATCCACTGGAAGACACTACCCCTTACTCTTTTGGGGCGGGCGTCATTAGTTAAGATGTTAGCCCTACCACGTTTTCTCTACGCCCTGCAGAACACTCCCATCCCGGTCCCCGAAACCTATTTTTCGCAGATCGAGGCAGCAATTAGAGATTTACTATGGGATAATAGACCGCCTCGGATAGCCACAAATAAGCTCACTATGGAATGGTACGATGGAGGCATTGGGTTACCGGATATGCGCCTTTATTACCAGGCGTCGCAATTAATTGCCATCAACAGTTGGGTGTTTGGGTCCCATACTGACCCCAGTTTCCGAACTGATCTGTGGTTGATGGGGAAGGGAGGCTACAATAGAGCGCTATACTCCAACCCCAAGAAACAAGGCTTAACTGGCCCAACGGCCCGTACGGTAGAAGTGTGGCACGGGATCCAACGGCGGATGGGATGGCAAGGGCACTGACGAAGGCTACCCCCCTGTGGGAACCCGACATCTTGGGACGGTTGAGTGTTTGTGCAGGGTTTGACAAGTGGGACACGATTGGCATTTCCACGGTGGGAGATATGTGGATCAAGGGCAAGAAGGCGTCATTTGCAGATCTCCAACTTAAATATCAGCTAGCACCGTCAGAGCACTTCCGGTACCTTCAAATTAGTCACGCCATAGATTGTGCACTCCCTAAAGACACCCCCCTCCCTGTCTCCTCTCCTCTGGAGGACAGGTTGTTGCTGGACCCAATGGCCCGCAAGGCTATCTCCCTCACCTACAAAAAACTGATCAATAACCGGGTTGAGCCAACGCGGAAACTGCGCGCTAACTGGGAGGCGGACCTGGGGGCAATAACTGACGAAGACTGGATTGAAGCGCGGGCTTCGCCTCGGGAGGTGGCAATCCCGATGCGACTCCGGCTCGTCCAGCTTAAGATTTTCCATTGTGTGTACTTTGATGCCAAACTGTTATTTAAATTAGGACGACGGCCAGATACACTTTGTCTTCGACATTGTAATCAATTAGGTACGTTCATACACACTCTATGGGAATGCCCCCCCATACAACAGTACTGGACAGACGTCACCCGACAAATGGCAAGGACTACTAATAAACCCATACATCCATCACCCCAACTATGCCTTCTTAATATCTGGGAGACAACAGACCTCACCCAAGCAGAACAATCGTGGGCCACTCTGGGGTGGTGCATAGCGAAAAGGAACATCGCCAAGAAGTGGGGGGTGGACACTATACCACAATTGCGAGATTGGGCTAAGGACATGGACCATGCCATGGTAGCAGAGAAAACTGTATACAAAGATAGAGGCTGCCCACGTAAATGGGATCAAAAATGGGGACGCTGGAATAAATACAGGGGGGACATCTGCATTTCCCCTACAATGGAATTTAGACGGGAGAGGCATGCATTACTGGAGGAGGAGGGCGCAGATGGGATAGAATAATCCTCCGGGCCAACAAGAATAGTGAGTACAGGTGATGTTCCCAGACCCAACGAAGTAACTGTATCCCTCTTTATATTGATCAGCCTTTCGCTCTATGTTATTTTGGGGGCTCCTGATGGGCGGAATGCTATTTTTGTAATTCTAAAATGCATATATTTCCAGCTGAGATGTTTATGTAATGTCACGATTGCTGCTGTTTTGTTTTCAATAAAAATTGTTAAACAAAAAAAAAAAAGAACCTCACACTGTCCAAGTGACCTTTGTATGTGATGTAAGCTTTTTGGAGCTCCAGCTGGCTAAAAGAGGTGTTGGTTGGTTGCAGTTGGAGGATTCTTGTCCTTCACTAGTGTGCAGGTCATGAGGCAAATTGCCAGAATGCTGAAGGAACACATCATCTTATCTGGCTGATTATAGCTATCTCGGCTGGATGATGGATCCCGGTCTGTGGGTCAAGATGGAAGCAGGGGCTTACAGAAGGTTTTCTGCCACACCTTGGGGTGCCTGAACAGAGGCACAGATACCTGCACCTAAGGGGGTGCTGTTGATGAGAGCTTCCTGTTCAGTGGCGTAACGAAAGTTGATGGGGCCCCCCTGCAAGGTACACGGAGGGGCCCCCACTCCGGATTTAATCCAGAGCTCTCAACCCTGAGTAGTGTGCTGAGGGGGCCACCTGCAGCTCGGGCCCCCCCCCCTTCTCCGCGGGGCTGCTGGGGCCTGTGTTACGCCACTGTTCCTGTTCCAGGTACTGGGACACACAAAGTGATGACCACTTACTTTGAAAGCCTGACAGGATGTCACAACCCATGGGTAAGAAAGCACAACAAGTCAGAGATGATGTCTTTACCACAGGTGTATTTCAGGGTGTATGTAACCTACCAGAATTTGCTTAGGTATATAGTTTCTGGAAGTTAACTCATCTTCAATAATTCCACCTTATCTTCACCAGTCTATCCTCTCTTAGAGTCTCTTTAGAAGAAAAGATCCTAAGTGCTCTTGTGTTGTTACTCTTGCCAGTCAGGGTGAGGTTCTGTCCTCCATTCCCTACTCTGCGTATCTCCACTGATTGACCTGTCACATTTAAGATACTCAGGTTCTTCTTGTCAAGTTGGGCAGCAGGGCAATACATGTGGTCTCGGTCTGACTTATCACTGCTAAGTATTTCACAACAGAATGGGCACTACTTCATATCAATCTTTGTTGAAGCAGGTCTACCTCCTTCTTCTGCTGGCTGCATCAATTGGGATGTTCTATTCAGCCCATGATTTACAGTCATCTCCCCTCAAAGGGAAGCAGGCAAAAGACATGTCTCCACTCTAGGCCTTCCTCTAAATTGGTGTTCAGAGCTTTCTTCAAGTAAAAGGTGAATATTGGGTGTGCTGCAAGAGTCAGCTTATATCTAGTCCCTGGGGAACGTCACCTGTAACCAACAGGCATATTAAACGTTAGCCCCAAGTAACACAAATTAATTTGGAGTGCATTTACTTTTCAGGCTGCCACATCACATGAAAACAAGTTTCAGGAGAAACTACCCTTCTGGGTTTTGGTACTGCAGCTCAGTACAAAACACTCAACTCAGTGCAGGGGTGGGGGCAAGGACCCCCTCTTCACTGTAAGTGGTGTGCAGTTAGTCCTTGCTTTTTGCCCATTCCTTTGCTTAGTGGTTGCTCAGGCCTCTTCACAGGTCCACATGCTGGAACTGGTTTGGAAGGCCCAGTGGACCACAACAGGTCTCCCTTCTCCTTTCTTCAGGATGGGTATTTGACCAAGACAGTTGCACTTAGCTTTACAAAGCAATCAAAGGAGAGAGGACATGCAGGGAGACAGCAAGCCCTCATTACCCCTAGCCTACAGCTGTAGGAGTTCCACACCCACATACATACATGGATCAATTCTTAATATGTGCAAACCACCTTATACACTTATATGTTCCTGATATATATATATATCTCGTCCACCAGCGGGGTTGGTGCAGGGCGAAACGGGTGCAGGATCCGTTCCTAATATAACAGTAATGCCAACACGGTCACGCCGCGGCAGCAAGAAATGCCCGCACTCCAGGAATGGTTCCTACCACACGTTTATTGTAAGCTATGAACGCGTTCACTTGTATGTGCTAGATGGCACCCCTGCCATTCTTGTACCTTCGTTGGCATCCGCTCGGTGTGCTCTGCTGCAGGGATGTACCAGCTTCCGCGTCCAGAAGACAGCCGCGAAGCCGGCCGGTCTCCTCCTCGCGGTGCATCCTCTCCCGTAGTAAACTCGAGATTACAATGGCGGCGGGGATCGGTGAAAAATGGAACCTACCAGCGGCAACAGAATGTCCTGCTCTATGCCGATCTCGTCCACCAGCGGGGTTGGTGCAGGGCGAAACTGGACCAGGACCCATTCTAAATATAACAGTAATGCTGACATAGTTACGCTGCGGCAGCAAGAAATGCCCGCACTCCAGGAATGGTTCTTACCACACATTTATTGCAAGCTATGAACGGGTTCACTTCTGGCACCCCTGCCATTCTTGTACCTTTGTTGGCATCCGCTCGGTGCGCTCCACGGCAGGGACGTACCAGCTGCCGCGTCCGATCTCGTCCAACATGGGGGTTGGTGCAGGGCAATAAACGTGTGGTAAGAACCATTCCTGGAGTAGTTTCCATAGGAAGAGCGTTTCTTCATTTGCCAATAACTTTGGCCTCGTTTGACAAATCCTCGCAAAATTTTCAAAACTAGTTTGACGCTCAATTCAGCTGTTGTCTTGAAAGTTTTGGGGTGATCCATCAAGCTGGGGCCGAGAAAAAGCAGAGTCCCAAAAAGCGTACTGCCTATGTTAATTTCCATAGGAACTTTAGACACGACTACAGCCCGAACTGTTAAACGGAATTACACCAAATTTGGCAGGAAGGTAGCTGTTGGTCCAGGTAAGTGTCTTTTTGTGATTTGGTGTAAATCCGTTCAGTAGTTGCGGAGTAATTTAAAGGAATCTCCAGTTGTATATATAGGGTCGTGGAGGATCTGCAACCCCTCACAATCTTGTGCTGAGATCTGATTGGCTGCCAACACTTCAAACCAGGAAAAATGTTTTTTTTTTAAAGGAAAAGGGGCCAATGTAGAAATACTCTGACCCCCTAGGCCTCTTTGGGGGGGTCCCACAGGGCCGAAAAAGCATTTTTTCTTTTTAATTTTCAGCTGAAAATATTTGAATAAACGAAGCGCGTGCTCCCTCGCTTCGTTAGCAATTGGCACCCAGGTGGGCCTTGTCCCGGGAGCATTTTAATAATAAGGGAGGGGGGACGCATGGGCCCCCCCTCCCTGGGCTTAATAATGCCACGGGGACCACCACCTCCCTGGGGCTTCTTTACAAATGAATGCAGGGGAGGCCTGTAAAGACTCCCCCACTGCTCTGGGGACCGCCACCTCCCTGGGGCTTATTTAATTATAAATGGGGGGACCTCTCGAACCCCTCCAGCCCCGGGGACCGCCACCTCCTGTCGTGTAGTTCCTATATAACTTATACAGGATCTGCACGTTTGGATAACATAAACTGTGGGATTGGTGGAAGACTGATTCCGTGCACCCCCTGATACGTTAGCCTGTCTGTATCAGCTAGCTCACAGTGCCACTATGATCTCCTCTCTCGCCAAGGAGAGAATAGAATCTGGCAACCTCAGAATATGACAACCCTGATCCCTCAGAATCGTGGAAACAATATACTACCTTTCGCTCAGTCACTCGTGCTCACTTAGTTTGTCTCAGAGAGATACACAGAATAAACAGTCTGGGCGTTTTCAATAAGTATTTATTGAAAAGTTGTTATTCTAGTGTAGAATAGATGAGCTGCAACAAACATTAGACAGTAGCAGAGATATATGATTAGCAGTACTACGAAAGTAAAGGGATGGTAGAGTTCTACCATCTTGCAGAAATCATGAATATATACAAGTACATAAAACACATGATAAAAAGTGCGTACTCCTACGATGCCTCCCTAACTAGATGTACCTAAATGTACCTAGCATCTGTGTAGGTGTTATGCCAAGAATCCCTCTGGGATCTAGTCAACCCCATTACCTGAGAATGAGAGAATATGGGACCCCGTCCTGGTCTCGAGTTGGACACCCCGCGAGGGATGTTAGACCACTGCGAGCTGGAGTGTCTGCATGCAGGAACCTCAGCGTCTCTGGTCAGTGTGTCAGCCGGGAAGTCTCGGTCTCCTCTGTCCTTCTAAGCAAGATGTGATGTATATATACCCATAGGTCTCCCCAGGGGTCCTACCTTGCTGTGTTACTGTGTCGGCCTAAAGGATGACGTCGGGCCTGAACTTTATACAGAGATATTATACAGGAGATGTTCGTCCTGCTGTGCTTCCAAGAAGCCTCATGCATAATGTATGAGATTCGAACTAGGGGGAAACACGCGTTCTGAATGCAGTGTCGTATCTAGGTAAAAGGTCAGTCCCTAAGAACCGTTATGTATGTAATGTAGGGAAGAATATAGGTGAAAGGTTGCAATGCTACCTGCGCCTATATAGGGTACCTATATGGAATATAACACTCCCAGAGGGTTTATTTTAAAGCAATGTGGGGGGTGGGGGACGCAGACCCCGCAGCCCTGGGGGCCGCCAACTCCCCGGGGCTTTACCTTGAATGAATGGGGGGTCCGCATGGAACCCCCAGCCCCGGGGGGGACCATCTACCCGGGGCTTTATTTTAAAACAATACAGGGTGCTGAGTGGACCCCACCAGGCCCTGGGACTGCCACCTCCCTGGGGATTGTCTCAAATTGAATGGTTCTGTGGATGATGCACATTTTGTGCAGCAACTTAGGGAAATATATGTATTGTATGCTGTAACCCTTTGTTACCTGAAATGTTTTTTACCCCCGTTGAGTGGTAACCTCAGTGCTTCTTGAAAATTTAATCCGAGGGTTACCTGTCTTTTCTGTTTTTGGACTGGAAACTATCTAAAACTATCGTTATTTGTTATTCGTTACTATGTCTCAATTTTGTTTGGTTTGATGTAATGTGAATGTTATGTGTATCTGATTTCTGTCTTGAGGATTTATAAAATGAAATGATTGAAAATGAATAATTAAATGTAATAGACCAACTGATTGGTGAATTTGGTCTGAGTCTGCCTAAAAGTTAGCAGCCTACAAATGGTCAGCTAGATGTTTTGATTTTTTAGAACTTTCTAAAAGAGGCATTTTCAGAGCTGTGACTTAAAACCCACCCTTACTATTAAAGAGGATTTTGAAATACAATTCATTTGAATCTAAACATGACATTTCCACCTGCTCCCAATCAAAAGTTAGCACTTATTAAATGTAATAAGGTAGCTCCAAGTCAGTTAATGGGAAAGATAGGCCTTACAGTAGTGAAAAATGTATTTAGGAGTTTTTCACTATCAGGACATGTAAAACTTAAACCCACATGTCCTTCTTTTAAATAGAACATACCTTGCCCTAGGAACCTTTACGGCCTACCTTAGGAGTGGCTCATATGTATTCAAAAGGAAGGTTTAGGTCATGGCAGTTCAAAACTGCAATGCAAGCTGCAGTAACAGGCCTGAGACATGTTTTGAAAAGCTACTTCAGTGGGTGGCACAATGAGTGCTGCAGGCCCGCTAGTAGCATTTTATTTACTGGCCCTAGGTACATGTAGTAAATTAAATGTACCAATCAGATGTAGCAAGTCCACTGTGCCATGTTTTAGGTAGAGAGCATAAGCACTTCACCACTGGTTAGCAGGGAAAAAGTGCACAGAGTCCTAATACCAACAAAAACCGGTTCAGCAACAGAAGGCAAAAATCTGGGGGACACCCTGCTAAAAGGACCAGGCCCACCAGTGGTTATAGCAGTTTCTAGCCACAAAGCCAAATTATCCCCAGTCTTGGTTGCATTTCAGCACTCCCTGTACTCTCTTTGGGTGTACCTTCCATTAATACTAACAGCTCATCTTTCTAACAGCAGTAAAAGCTCCTCTGAATGCACAGAGATCTCTGTCATCTAAATACGGCATGTGGTAGTCCACCTGGACAGTGGAGGTTATTACCTCCGCCGCCCTGGCGGACAGTGCTCCGCCGCCCTGGCGGACAGTGGGCCGCCTGCCAACCTCTAAATGAGGGCCTTAGGTCAATGTTTACCCACAGTGCAAGAGAAGGCGCCGCCTAGCAGTGCAGCTGCTGTTAGCTGTGTCATCATGAATGGCCAGGCCTGCACTTGTAATTCATTTCAATGCATTTTGTAGCAGGAGCGAGGGCTGGGTGCAAACTGTCCCAGTGCCCCCACCTCCTCCTGGGAGATGGGCAAGGAAGGGGCCTGAGAGCTGTAGGGAAACAATGTGCTCTAGCTGCGTTTCATTGAGAAAGCTAACTGAACTCCCTCTTACCTACAGATTCAGAGCGAGAATGGAGCCACCATACAAAGACTGCAGCAAGGCGGTAAGAGCGACTGGATTCTTGATTTAAGGAAGGTGCAAACTTTGTAAAGATGTTCATAGTCCCCTGACAGTGTCTTTTTAGTCTCTGAGAGCTATCTTTACCATCTGCCCTCCTCCCTCTGGTTGACTCACATGCTCAAGAAATGCAAAGGTTTTAATGTCAAACAAAGTACCTTTTATCTTTCTTTCTTAATACTTGAGTTTCTACTCCACGGTCTGTGAACATATTAATTGTACAAGGGCAGTGGGTTATTAATGGGAGAGGGTGACAGCCACCATTACAAAAGGGATGTAACTCTGTACGACTTGTGTATCTGATTCCAAAGGGAACACTGCTTCAAAGACAGACATCTGTTATTGGAGAGTTCTGTCACTAAGATATGAGTTGTCCTCATGGTGTTGCTCCCATATCCTCTTGATGGACGTGCAAAGCAACCACTTGTAATCTGCGTACAACTACAATAGCCACAAACACTCAATGACGAAGAAGTCCTAAGTCGCCAGGTAGTTGGCAAACATGCGTTGTATACAAACCCTGTAATATAAATGTGCAAGGTGTCACATCTGTATTTACAAGCATGATAAGTAAGAGACTGCTAGCTCAGTGCCACCTTCCACTGGATGGTGTCTGCTTGTCACTCTGCTCCGTGAATCTATAGCAGAGCCAACAGTGGGGAACAAAATGATTTTATTTTATGTTCTGCTCTGTTATGTTATCTTATGTTATCTTCTGTTCTGTTATGTTGTTTTCTGTTATGTTGTTTTCTGTTATATTATCTGCTGTTCTTTTCTGTTATGTTAACTTCTGTTCTGTTATGTTAACTTCTGTTCTGTTATGTTATCTTCTGTTCTGTTATGTTTACTTCTGTTATGTTATGTTATCTTCTGTTCTGTTAATTTCTGTTCTGTTATGTTAACTTCTGCCCTGTTATGTTATCTTCTGTTCTGTTGTTATCTTCTGTTTTGCTATGCTCTTTTCTGTTATGTTAACTTCTGTCCTGTTATGCTATCTTCTGTTCTGTTCTGTTATCTTCTGTTTTGCTATGTTCTTTTCTGTTATGTTATCTTCTGTTCTGTTATCTTTGTTTTGCTATGTTCTTTTCTGTTATGTTATGTTCTGCTCTGTTATGTTCTTTTCTGTTATGTTCTCTTCGGTTCTGTTATGTTGTGTTACATTAAGTATGCTTTGTACCTTCCTGGCCCATCTGATTCTCCTTTCTCTCCTCGTTACCACTATAGTTAATGAATCAGGGAAATAAAGCTCTCATTTCACTTCGCCAGTGAGGGCGGCTGAGACCTGACTACGGGGTGTTCTCTTCCCTCCTTTCCCTCTGTTGGTGCTTCGCAGGGTCTGAGAAAGCTTCCCCAAAAGCAAGCTGTCTCTTTGATGAGAACTTCTGCTGTCTCCCTTCCGGACGGGGCTCTTTGCCCGATTTCAGTTGGTTGAAGAGAGGAAGCCCGCCTCCCTGTGCCAGCGTATGGTGGGTTCAGGCACATCCCGCCAGCTGCTGCGGCTTCTGCATCTTAGAAGTCACCGAGCGCTCACTTGACTCTTACCGGGCACATTCTTCTGGGCTTGGCATTGGGTTCAGGATCTGATGTGACAACAACAGCCCAGGAACAAGGGTCCTACCCCCCAGGATGGGAGCCTTCACCGGGGAGGAAGTTCAGCCTGTGAGACCCTCATTCACAGCCAGGCCCGGCTCCAGGAATTTTTATTTGGGTGGGCCAAGGGTGCATTTGGGTGGGCCACTGCGGGCTCGATTTGTCGCATATATGTCTAGGCAGGCCTGGTTCAGGGCCCTCCTTTATCTCTTCTTAGTCTTACAAGGTCCAGTAAAACGCACTCTTTTCCAAATCTCTTTCTAAATATTATCACTCTGAAAAAGTGTTTTTCCATGTAATGTTCCTTTGATGGGAAGAGGAGGTTTCTGAGGTGGGAGTATCAGACAAGTGACACTACTCAGGCTCCCTCTGTGCGAGTCTTCAGGGAGAATCCCTCTTCATTACTACCTCCACCTAACCCCGGACTCTGCAACGCACTCCCTTACAGGCTTGATTATCCACTACTCCTCTCCAGTGCACCTTATCTCACAGCTGACCTTGGGCCCCAGCCCCATATCAGGCACCATCGGGCTCCACTTTCATTTTTCCCGGTAAAAACATTAGTAAAATCACCTTCAAACTTAAAACATTGAATATAGCGGTAAATATAATTAGCAGGCACTTTAAAGTATGTTCCACAGTAGCCCTTATGACCCGACTGCTAATTAAATAAAGAAAAACAGAAAGGCCATGACAGGGCCGGCTTCAGCGCTGATGCGAAAGTCTTTTTTGGCGCCATACCAATAACCTCTTTCTCCGTAAATAACCTTTACTACCACCTTCCAACAGTGCCCCTCATCCCTCCATGGCCCCCTATTGACCTCCTCCTCGGATTCCCTCACTGCCACCCTCCACTAGTGCCCCTCATCTCTTTGTAGCCCATCCCCCTCATGACCTCCTCCTCAGACTCCCTCACTGCCACCCTCCAGCAGTGCCCCTCATCTCTCCCTAGCTCCCCCCTCCACCCCATGACCTCTTCCTCGGATTCCCTCACTGCCACCCTCCAACAGTGCCCCTCATCGCTCCATAGCCCCTCCCCTATTGACCTCCTCCTCGGATTCCCTCACTGCCACCCTCCAACAGTGCTCCTCATCTTTACGTAGCCCCTCTCTCATATGCATTTCATTTGTTGTACAGCGCTACTCATATCAGTGTAGTGTGTGTCAGTACTTTACACCACGCACACATTATACAGAGACAATGAATCATACAAGTATGTAAATCAGTCTACAGGGAATGTCACATAAGCCAATGAGGATTACAAGGTGTATGAATCACATGTCATCCATACTGGTGGGCAGTATATTTTAAGAGGGTTTGGTCTGGGGAAACACAACCTTAGGATTTAAAGAGTATTCCATGGGGGTCAGCTTTACTGATAAAAATGTATATCTGCCCAAACATACTCATTTTAGCAACATTAGAATAATGAGACTGGGGAAGTTCTAACTATATCACAAAAAAGAAAGTGAAGTTCTAACTATACCATTCATGTTTGTATGCAGCTCTTTGATGACAGTTCATTGGTCACTGTCCTATGTTAGGATTGTAACTTCTGAACTGCAAGTAGCACAAGGATCTCTGTGACAAAGGCAGTAACCCACTGAGCTTCCACATAAAATACAGTTCATCTGCATTTAAAAACTACTAACAGAAACGATTGCTCTCCAGCAGGATCATTTATCATCAGCGTTATCTGGGCATTTTGTATTGTCTTATTGTTGTCCTGCATCGGCCATGATAATGATAAAAACTGTTTAAACGAAGCTCTCACGAAGTATGTGTCCTGCTGGGCCTGTGCATATTTTAAAAAGAAAAACAAATAGTAACACATTCTCTTACCTACTCCATTAGTCAAACTTTGTGTCACAGCCTGATGTGACAAGCAGCTGCAGGGGTCAGGAAAGGTGAATAGGAATAAACAAACTTCTTTTCTCCTGCGCTGCATAGAAAAAGAAATATCCACGCAGCAGAACATTGTCGCCTTTGCCATGTGGAGATGGAGTGAAAAAATAAACAAAGCCTCGTTAACATGTAAATGGTCTTTTAAAGACCTGTGAAGTACTCGGGTGCGGCTGCAATAATCCCT
Source organism: Calotriton arnoldi (assembly GCA_963921515.1). Classification (NCBI taxonomy): domain Eukaryota; kingdom Metazoa; phylum Chordata; class Amphibia; order Caudata; family Salamandridae; genus Calotriton; species Calotriton arnoldi. Next base: position 182,156 of record CAWUFW010000129.1, read on the forward strand.
AAAACTGTCTGTGTGTGTGCGCGCCCGGGAAGCTGTCTCGGCCCGGGCTGACACACACAACGTGTGCTTTGCGCGCCTGCCTTCAAGCCCTCACTGCGAGGGCCAAGGCTCCTGTTTGGGTGGGCCAGGCTCATGTTTGGGTGGGCCTGGCCCACCCGGCCCACCCGCTAGAACCGGGCCTGTTCACAGCTGGCCAGAATCTGGTGAACGGACACTGATTCTCGCCTGTATCCCCCCAGCAAATTCCAGCGGTTGTGAGTTTCCCCCGGAATGGGGAATAACAGCTTGTACCCGGCAATACTGAGTCCTTTTCCGGACAGTCACTGGGTGACGCCTGCTACAGAGAATCCCTCCAAGCACACATTGTTCACTACTTTGAACACAATCAGGGCTCGATATCATCTTTCTTGACCGAGTGGGAGGCGTTTAAGGTGAAGGTTCGCGGACATTGCATGAGCCACTCGGTGGGGGTCACTAGAGAACTACATGCAGAACTGAACATCTTGGATGTCACGCTCCAAACAGTGGAGGACACCCTTGAGACGGATCCAGATGCCAAACAAAAACTGGTAGAAACGAAAGAACGATACAATGCTACCCTGGAACGTCTGTGATGCCACAACTACTAAAACTACATGACAAGAGCACACTCGGAGGAGGGTAAATACGGGAAACTACTGGCCTGGCTGATCCACCCAGACAATAAGGGTGCGCCGATCACTCACCTCACTTCCCTTACCGAGCCCTCCCTCCCACCTCCCCATAAATGGCGGCCGCTGCGCGGTGAGGAGAGCGACCCTTGACCTTGCCAGGTAGGTCGCTCCCCCACCACACAGCTCCGCCTGTGTTGTCTGCCCGCTGCTTCTGCAGGTAAGATCGCCCCTCAGCTGCGGCCCCGGTGCCCGCACTTCTTGCTTCCCCTTTTTTCCTTCTGTGCCCCTCGCTGCCCCATTTACGTTGTGCCCGTGATTTTGTCTGTTTTTATCCCCCTTTTTCCTTCTGTGCCCCTCGCTGCCCCATTTACGTTGTGCCCGTGATTTTGTCTGTTTTTATCCCCTTTTTCCTTCTGTGCCCCTCGCTGCCCCATTTACGTTGTGCCCGTGATTTTGTCTGTTTTTATCCCCTTTTTCCTTCTGTGCCCTCGCTGCCCCATTTACGTTGTGCCCGTGATTTTGTCTGTTTTTATCCCCTTTTTCCTTCTGTGCCCCTCGCTGCCCCATTTACGTTGTGCCCGTGATTTTGTCTGTTTTTATCCCCTTTTTCCTTCTGTGCCCCTCGCTGCCCCATTTACGTTGTGCCCGTGATTTTGTCTGTTTTTATCCCCTTTTTCCTTCTGTGCCCCTCGCTGCCCCATTTACGTTGTACCCGTGATTTTGTCTGTTTTTATCCCCTTTTTCCTTCTGTGCCCCTCGCTGCCCCATTTACGTTGTGCCCGTGATTTTGTCTGTTTTTATCCCCTTTTTTCCTTCTGTGCCCCTCGCTGCCCCATTTACGTTGTGCCCGTGATTTTGTCTGTTTTTATCCCCTTTTTCCTTCTGTGCCCCTCGCTGCCCCATTTACGTTGTGCCCGTGATTTTGTCTGTTTTTATCCCCTTTTTCCTTCTGTGCCCCTCGCTGCCCCATTTACGTTGTGCCCGTGATTTTGTCTGTTTTTATCCCCTTTTTCCTTCTGTGCCCCTCGCTGCCCCATTTACGTTGTGCCCGTGATTTTGTCTGTTTTTATCCCCTTTTTCCTTCTGTGCCCCTCGCTGCCCCATTTACGTTGTGCCCGTGATTTTGTCTGTTTTTATCCCCTTTTTCCTTCTGTGCCCTCGCTGCCCCATTTACGTTGTACCCGTGATTTTGTCTGTTTTTATCCCCTTTTTCCTTCTGTGCCCCTCGCTGCCCCATTTACGTTGTACCCGTGATTTTGTCTGTTTTTATCCCCTTTTTCCTTCTGTGCCCCTCGCTGCCCCATTTACGTTGTGCCCGTGAATTTGTCTGTTTTTATCCCCTTTTTCCTTCTGTGCCCCTCGCTGCCCCATTTACGTTGTACCCGTGATTTTGTCTGTTTTTATCCCCTTTTTCCTTCTGTGCCCCTCGCTGCCCCATTTACGTTGTACCCGTGATTTTGTCTGTTTTTATCCCCTTTTTCCTTCTGTGCCCCTCGCTGCCCCATTTACGTTGTACCCGTGATTTTGTCTGTTTTTATCCCCTTTTTCCTTCTGTGCCCCTCGCTGCCCCATTTACGTTGTGCCCGTGATTTTGTCTGCTTTCCCCCCATTTCCTTTCTGTGCCCCCGCTGCCTCTCGCCATTCCCGCCGCTGCGCTCCTGCGGCCCCGCCCCCTGACTGCCCATTCGCTGCCCCTGCCTCCCGCCTCCCAGCTGCTCCTCCCTCCCACCTCCCCATAAATGGCGGCCGCTGCGCGGCCGAAGGCGCGCCTAAGGCAAGCCCGTCTGCGCCCGTCCGTGCCTGGACCGCGCCCAGCGCCAGAACCCCTGGATCCCACCGATGCAACACTACTCGACGGACCTACGACGCCGCCACACTCACCGCACTCAATGCCGGCCGGAACCCTGCCTGCTACCGAGCCTCACCGAGACGCACCCACGGACCCTTCACCTGCCAAACCTGCCGATTCACCTGCCCCCGGACGTGCACCACCTCCGCCAAGTCGAGCACCAGCAGCAACAACCTGAAATGCATCCTGTTGAACACCCGCTCCGTCCACAGGCACGCCGTGGAACTCTGGGACCTGCTCGACGCAACAGCACCGGACATCGCCTTCCTCACCGAAACCTGGATGAACGCCTCCTCAGCGCCCGACATCGCCATAGCCATCCCGGACGGATACAAGATCACCCGGAGGGACCGCGTCAACCAGACGGGAGGAGGCATCGCCATCGTACACAAGAACACCATCCGCATCTCGACTAACTCCGACGAGACCTTCACCGCCGCCGAACACCTACACTTCCAGATACACACTGACCCCAAGACCACCCTCCGAGGCACCCTCATCTACAGACCCCCGGGACCACGCACACTATTCAGCGAAGACATCGCAGACTTCATCAGCCCGCACGCCATGCCCTCAGCCGACTACATCCTCCTAGGGGACCTCAACTTCCACCTGGAGAACAACAACGACAGAAACACCACCGCCCTGCTGGACAACCTCGCCAACCTCGGACTCAAGCAACTGGTGAACACGCCCACCCACTACGCCGGCCACACGCTTGACCCCGTCTTCTCTTCCAGCAAGCACATCTCCTTCAGCCACGCCACCGGACTACACTGGACCGACCACAGCTGCGTCCACTTCAGCTTCAGAAAGACTGCGACCCACCACCACCCGCAACAGGCTCCCCGCCGGAGCTGGAGCAAGATCACCACCGAGCAGCTCACCGCCTCCCTCAGCCAGAACACACCCACCAACACAACGGATCCAAACGAAGCAGCCAGCAACCTCGCCAAGTGGCTGACCGCCTGCGCCGACGACCTCGCACCACTAAAAAACCCTCCCAGCAGACCCGGAAGCAAGAAAACCCCTTGGTTCACCAACGACCTCAAGGAATCCAAGAAGAACTGCCGCACTCTCGAGAGAACCTGGCGACTCGACCAGACCACAGACAAAAGGACCGCCCTCAAGCACGCCACCCGCAAACACCACCAGCTGATCCGTGCCACCAAGAAGTCGGCACTCAAAGAACGACTGGACAACAACGCCCACGACAGCAAGGAACTTTTCAGCATCGTCAAAGAGTTCTCCAACCCCAGCGCCGGAAACAACGACATCACCCTCGCAAGACCTCTGCAACTCACTCGCCACGTTCTTCCACCGCAAGATCATCGACATACATAACAGCTTCGACGCACAAACCACGCACCCTACCGCCGAACCAACGCCCGCCACCACCACCCTCTGCAACTGGACCCCGATCAGCACCGAAGACACCACCCGCACGATGAACTCCATCCACTCCGGATCACCAACCGACCCCTGCCCACACCACGTCTTCAACAAAGCCGACGCCACCATCGCACCCCATCTCCGGGACATCATCAACTCCTCCTTCCACACTGCCACCTTCCCGGAGAGCTGGAAGCACGCCGAGCTTACCGCCCTCCTGAAGAAACCAACGGCGGACCCCACCGACCTCAAGAACTACCGTCCCATCTCGCTCCTTCCGTTTCCGGCCAAAGTCATCGAGAAGACCGTCAACGGACAGCTTGCCGCCTTCCTCGAGACGAATGGATCCCTCGACCCCTCGCAGTCCGGGTTTCGGGCCAACCACAGCACCGAGACCGCCCTCATCGCAGCCACCGACGACATCAGAACCCTAACCGACAACGGGGAAACAGCAGCCCTCATCCTCTTGGACCTCTCCGCGGCGTTCGACACCGTCTGCCACCGCACCCTAGTGAAGCGCCTCAGCAACATCGGAATCCGAGAGAAAGCACTGGAATGGATCATCTCGTTCCTTGCCGGAAGAACCCAGAGAGTCCGCCTCCCCCGTTCAGATCCGAGGCCACTGAAGTCATCTGCGGCGTTCCACAAGGATCTTCACTCAGTCCAACGCTCTTCAACGTCTACATGAGCCCCCTCGCAGCCATCGCACGCCAACACAACCTCAACATCATCTCCTACGCCGACGACACCCAGCTGATCCTCTCCCTCACCAACGACCCCACCACCGCCAGAGCAAACCTACACGACGGGATGAGAGACGTCGCCGACTGGATGAGGAACAGCCGCCTTAAACTAAACTCAGACAAGACGGAAGTCCTCATCCTGGGCTCATCACCCTCCGCCTGGGACGACTCCTGGTGGCCCCCGGCCCTGGGCACCGCGCCCAAGCCAACGGACCAAGCACGCAACCTGGGCTTCATCCTGGACTCCTCCCTGTCGATGACCAGACAAGTCAACGCCGTCTCATCCTCGTGCTTCAACACCCTGCGCATGCTCCGCAAGATCTTCAAATGGATCCCCACTGAAACCAGGAAGACCGTCACCCAGGCACTCGTCACCAGCCGACTGGACTATGGGAACACCCTCTACGCCGGAACCACAGCCAAACTTCAAAAAGACTCCAGCGCATCCAGAACGCCTCCGCACGACTCATCCTGGACATCCCCCGACACAGCCACATCACCGGACACCTGAAAGACCTGCACTGGCTCCCCGTCAGCAAGAGAATCACGTTCAGACTCCTCACCCACGCACACAAGGCCCTCCACGACCTGGGCCCGAAGTACCTCAACAACCGCATGACCTTCTACACGCCCACCCGCCAGCTACGATCAACCAGCCACGCCCTCGCCACCGTACCACGCATCCGCAGAACCACCGCCGGAGGAAGATCCTTCTCCTACCTGGCAGCCAAGACCTGGAACTCCCTCCCAACTCACCTTCGGCGAACCCAGGACCATCTCTCCTTCAGGAAGCAGCTCAAGACCTGGCTGTTCGAGCAGTAACTTACCCCCTCCCCCAGCGCCTTGAGACCCTCCCGGGTGAGTAGCGCGCTCTATAAATGCCGTGATTGATTGATTGATTGATTGATTGTCACACATATACATACTGGGGGTTGTTAATGACGAGTTCCATAGGTCTTATAAGTCCTTATACGGTAGACCGAAGATACTACCTGGGGGAGCACAGAACAGATTCTTGGACCAAATCACCCTTCCATTACTGCCTCCAGTGGCTAGAGAGGAGCAGGGGGACCCTGTGACGATTCAAGAAGTGCGTGCGGCGATAAAGGACTTGGCCACAGGTAGGGCACCGGGACCTGATGGGTTTCCGGCGGAGTTTTGCTCTGCCTTTATGCACTCACTGGCCCCCATTCGCACTCTACTCTGACTCCTTTCGGATGGGACGGCTTCCAGAGTCCATGCGGACCACCACCATGGTCTTCTTACAAAAGACGGATACGGTGGGTGCGCACCCAACAGCATTTCGCACTCTGTCCATGTTGAACATGGATTTTAAAATCCTCAGCAAAATATTAGCGAAAAGATTGCTCCTTCACATGCATACTCTGGTACACAGAGACCAGAACGGTTTCATCACCCAGCCGCAGTACGTAGTTCAATATCCGGGAACTCTTTCACATCATTTACCATCCTGACGTGCAAGTCGATCTGGATGCCTTTCTCATGTCAATAGATCTGGAAAAGGCCTTCGACTCTGTGAGAGGCTGGCTAGCTTATGGGGCTCAGTTATGCCTTCTCCTACATCGCAGCCAAAGCCTGGAATGAGCTCCCAGTCATCATCAGACGCTCCCCTACTCTGCACACCTTCAGGAAGAGCCTCAAGACCTGGCTCTTCGACTGATCCGGAGCTGCACCCCCTACCCCCACTACCTCCCCTCCCCACCAGTGCCTTGAGACCCTCACGGGTGAGTAGCACGCTTTAAACCCCCTGAATGACTGACTGATGTAAGTGTAGCACCCTGCACTAATCCAGACAACCCTTATGGTGATTTTAGTGGTCTTAGACAGCCATAGAAAGCTCTCAAAGTGGTAGCTGTGGAGAGCAGCCTTGAGGCTTAGTCCAGGAGTGTAAAGCCGCTTGGTTTACCAGTACCTAATCTTATGGTATAGGTTGAGTGAAAAAGATCCACACAATGTAGTTATAAAAAATATGTATTTATTATTAACACTCACTAACACAATGTATTATCTCCTTCCTGGAGATACAATATACACAATACTTTGTCGCTAGAATACGTAAATAGCACAGAATACAAAGTGGTCTCCAGGGGGAGACCAAACCATATACTAAAATAGGGGAATGCGAACCACGACCTAAGTCGAGAATGGACCCAGAAGACGTAGAAGTGCTGGGGACCCAAGGAACCGCCCAAGGTGAGTATCTAGGAACACCATGGAGGCCGTGTGCAGAGTGGGAACATGACCGCGTGCTCAATGTTAGTCAATAAGCAAGTCGCTGTTGCGATTTTAAAGAAAAAGGACCATTTCCAGGGGACCCTGAAGAAACCCCGCGGAGGACGGAAGTTTAGAGAGCCACCCCACCCATGCATACCACTGGAACCAGGATACCTACACCAGGGAAGCCGGGTGCATAGGTGCGAAGTGGTGTCAGAAACCGCCGCAGACCACAATGGAGGACTTCAGGAAAGATGCCGCTGCTGAATAAGGTGAACGTGTCCGGGGGAACCCAAAGATGGATTCAAGATGAGAGGCACCTGTAAGTAAAGGGGGCACAGTCTATGCCACTCAAGAGTGACCAGGAGGCACGGGAGACGAATGCCCACCGCTGTCGGAGATGCAGGAGAGTTTGACGGTGCCCTTGAAGTTGCAGCTGTGCGGACCAGGCGACGCTGTAGAAGACCAGGAGCCGTTCATGAGCTGTCCCATGTCGGATGTCGAGGGCCAAGGGGTCAGTGTCCGGCAGGGGCACCAACAAGCCTTGGCAGCGGCAAACAACGTAGTTGACGAAAAAGGTGCAGTGTCAGGACCAGCAAGGTCCAAGTGACTCACCACAAGCAGGTAAGTCAGATCAGGCTCTGAGCAAGAGGGGAGCCCACTGGAGCCAAAGAAGACCCTGGAGAGGACCCATGGGCCGAAGGCACAGGAGTCACAAGAGGACCTTGAGCAGCTCACCAAAGGATGAAGGCCCACGGTGGAAAGGATGTGATGCAGGCAAAGATCTTGGCTTCAAGAGATACTTGAGGTTGGAGCTTCCTAGAGCCCAAAGATCTCTGGAGGAGAGAGTCAACAAGCCTTGACAACGGCAAGTCGATGTGGTGCACAGGGGTTGTGTTTCAGCGGTTCCGACGAGGGATACTGGCCTCAAACTCGGTGAGAAGACAGTGCAAGCCTCAAGGGAGTTGCAGAACCGCCACCTGTGTTTCTGAGCCTTTTGGAGTCCGTGGGAGCCCAGGATCAGCAGACCAGTCATCTGTGTTGCGTGCCTGAAGATGCAAGGGAGTGACTCCTTCACTCCAAGGGGGATTCCTTCAGGTATCTTGGATGTCCACAGGTCCTGTGAAGAACCTGTATGGAGCACAGGCACAGACATTGCAGCAGACTTGCAGGACGACGAGACCAGGAGCAGCAGGAGTCTTCCCAGTTGCAGTCTCGGTTCCCAACGCAAAGTCCAGCGAGGTCCAGAGTGCCCAGACGGTTGAAGTTGAAGTGGTATGTGATCTGAATCTTGTCCCATGATGAATCTAGGGACCCCACCCATAGGTAAGCCCTTAAATAACCTAAGGAAAGGGTTGGAACGATTCAGGGGTCCCTCCCAGAGGAGCGACTGGACAGTGGGACGGATACTCCCATGTCTTTTGTCCAGTTTCACGCCAGAGCGGGAGCCACCGGCTCCCTGAACTGGTTTGGACTGGAGTATGCAAGGAGGGCACCAAATGTGCTCTTCAAGCAGTCTCAGTGGCGCTGGCAAGCGCCCCCACCCTGTCCCAATACTCTAAGTCCTGTCTGGGAGGTGGTCACACCTCCATGTGACAGGATACCTATTGTCCTGCCCTCTTCTGCTCGAGCTTGGCTCAGCAGCAGGAGGGCATAATCACGTCTCTGGTCGGCAGCAGTCATAGTTTGCTGTCGGCATCTAGAAGACTGGTACCGGGAGTACTGAGGGCCTCCAGGAGGAGCTTTACAGAGCATGGAATCATACCCCCACACCGTAAATGATTCCAACATGTTTGATACCAAACACGACAGGGTTCGTTGCAGCCAGTTTAGAGATGGTCATCGCGTAATGACGCATGGCCACTCTATGTATCTTAATGGCTGATGCACTTACAACCTGGGAGAATGGGCTCCGAAGGTTGTAGGGGTGTCCTGCTCATGCAGGGGCACATTCACACTTAGACAGAAAGGCCTGCCTTAGGGGTGACTTATAGGTTTTAAGTGCAGTGACCTCACATATAAGGAAACTTATATCTGTCGTAAGTTGTGCTAGCACCAGCTTACACAGGCTGCAATGGCAGGCCTGTTGTCACAATTTGAGTGGTCTCTCATGGGTGGCATAATACATGCTTTAGCCCATGGGAGACCCCTGGTGTACCCATGCCCTGGGTACCTTAGTACCATATATTAGGGACTTATCAGGGTACACCAGAAGTCAATCTGGAGTGTACTTAAGTACTCACCATGTCCAATTTAGGGAAGAAGTACAGAGACTGGGGACTGATTAGCAGGATCCCAGTCAGACTAGTCAGTAAAACATAATGACACCAGCAAAAAGTGGGGGTGACCATGAAAGCAAATCCTACTTTCCTACAGACTCTATTAGACGGGACTTTCTCATGGCAGCCATGCATAAGATGGGATAGGGGTAGAATAGAGCCATATGGGTTTCACTCCTTCATACCGACCCGTTGGCTCGGGTGAAGACCAGATGCACCTTTTCCGCCTCATACAGTGTGTTTCGGGGTACTAGGCAGGGCTGCCCACTGACTCTTCCCCTTTTTGCTCTGTCCATAGAGCCATTGGCAGAAGTGTTCCAGACGGAGGATAAGGGTTCTGGGTTAGTGATAGACAGTCAGGAACACATCATCTCCCTGTATGCTGATGATCTCCTTTTATACCTCCGTGGTGGTGCAGCTGGAGTACGTGGGGCTTCCCACCTCCTGGAAGACTTTGGACCCCTATCGGGCTTGACGGTTAAATGTACCAAGACCTGTGTATTTCCCTGCATGGGTGGCACCCCCCTCTCTGCCTCTAGATTTACCGTCAGCCTTTGTCTGGTCCCCCACATCCTTTAAATATTTAGGAGTGAGGGTGTATCATGACCTGGACTACTTACAAGAGGGGAACCTGGCACAGCCACTCTGGGCCCTTCGGACCTGTGTGGTCTTTTGGAGGTCATTGCACCTCCCACTCATGGCACGGGTGTCACTTGCCAAGATGGTGATGCTCCCCCACCTACTGTATTTCTTTATGAACCTACCAGTTAAGATACCTGCGATGTGGTTCAGACTCCTGAATACCCTTCTTTGCGACCAAATATGAGATGGAGGCCGCTCACAGGATGTTGGAGGCCTGGGAGTGCCAGACTTGGAACTATACTATCTGGCTGCACAACTTCAATGGGTGGCTAAATGGCTGGACACAGATCGTACACACCCCATGACCTCGTGGGGCTGACCCCTTATCGGGAACTGCTGTTGGCACGCTTTTGAGCCTGGGTGTAGCCATGTAGCCATCCTGCAGCCTGGAGTGTTGCTTAATGTGGCTTTACAGAGCTGCCGTTGCTGCCTTGTCGAACCCATAGGGCTCCACTATATGCACCGGCGCTACCGTTGGTGGCCCTCCCCCAAGGAGATCCGGTTGCGTGTTTCAAAACCACCCAACTCGCAGAGTGGACAGAGGCAGGAATTGTGACGGTGGGGGACTGATTCCTGCCGGGAACCCTTGTACCCTTTGAAGACTTGGCCGAAGCCCATGCTCTACCCAGGGGTCAGTTTTTAGCATATGGAGATTTAGTGCGAACGTTCAGGGTCAAGTGGGCCAAGGGACGGTAAGAACCACCAACACACACGGTCCTTCAGCATCTTCTTTCGATGGGCTCGACTCGTCACTTGGTGATATGGTTCTACCAGGGGTTGAACGAGATAGGGAGGGGTACACTAGAGACATTGAAAGCCAGATGGGGAACTATTCTGGGGGAAGTCATCCCAGACAAAGAATGGGGGAGGGTACTGACATACCCAAAGAAGGCTAAAATACATACAATGTAACTTTTTACATATGACATACCTCACCAGCATAGATTACAGATCATATATGGGGGCGAACCCCAGAGCTGTCCACGCTGTCGGGTGCTTGAAGCAGACTTTTGTCATATGATTTGGGGATGCCACATGCTCAAGGCTTTCTGGACTGCGGTGGTGCGGTGACTTCAGACCACATTGGGATGCACTCTTCCCTATACGATAAAGACTTGCCTCATGGGGAGCTTCCCAAGGCGAGGAAAGTGGGTTCATGATTCCTTGACTTGACCCTGGACCTAGCGTGACGTAGGATAGCAATGGCACGGAAGTCTTATAGAGGGCCGAATATTGAGACCTGGGAGAGAGATGTCATGATCTGGGCGGAGGCGAAGGGACAGGCCCTTAGGCGGGAGGATGCCAAGGTACTGCACAGGCTCCCATTGGAGGCATTATGGCAAGAGATCTTGAATAACTGGATACATCCGGGGCAGACTCAGATGCAGAACCTGAAGACACGGATAACAGGGAGAAAGAGATCCTGAAAGATATGACACAAGCATTCACGTAGGGGTGGATGGCGGTATGGGTATGATGATACCTGAGAGATCGAAATTAGCCACCTCGCATTCCTTGAGATGGAGTCCCTACTGATCACACCCAATGTACAGGCCCTGACGAATGTGGCCCCTACCCTGGACCCAGACAGGGGAGGCACCATTAACGCAAGACCTGAGTCACCTGCCTGATGCCAGATGGCACAGGCACATGAGCACACACACCTATAGGTAATAGATACACACTCCACCACCTCCAACAGCACAGTACCAGAGACACCCCATTCGGTTTTTTTCATTTTCTACTTCAGTTTTATATTTTGAATGGTTATGATTTCCTCCCAGTTATGCCCGTCCAATAATAGCCTCCAACTGCAGGGCTTGCAACATGTACTGGTGACATTGAATGTCCCTTTAACTGATACACCAAAATACTCTAGCTGCAAGACATGGGGTAAGTATTTATTGGTTGTACACTATAGAATAACTAACTTGCTAGGATTGGTGGCTCTGTACCTCACTGATATATATTTATGTTACTAATCGATGCAATGTTCCTTGCCCACTTATCGGAGATAATGCACAATATGATATGCGGCTCATGAAGGTTGGAATGTTAAAAATATACTGTGAACAGACTGAAAATCGCAACTCTACTGTATCAGACAATAATTTTAAATGGCAATAAACATATCTTTAAAAAACATGGGCATTTACAATGGTGTCGGCTATCACGGTAATTCTAAGGCAAACATATGGGGTTTCTCAATCTCTATGGTTTTCTAAATACATTTGGATCATCTGTGAATGAAGAAGAGATAATTTAGGATGCAGGTCTGTCCCATATGTGTCTGTACATTCCATACTGACTGGAGGAGACTGCCTAAAGCCACGCGGAGGAGAAACTTTGACCAAACTGGCTCAGAACGGTACACCTGGTGTATTTTCCCTGGCTGCCAGAGATTAAAATCCACCACAATGGCGGACGAGATGTCTGTCCCCTATCGGGTACAAAGAGTGCGGTATGGTGTGGCTTGAAATTATTCCCCAAATTTGGGGTACTGGTCACCAATCTCCCACACATTTTAAAGAGAGTTTTCATTAAAATATTTTGCAGGACTTTCAAGTGACCTCCAGAGATATCACCACGAATCTGCATCCTCACTGGTGAAGAGGAGTTAGTACTTGGCAACTGCGTTGGATCTAAGGCCTGAAAGAGAGTGTCCTTCCAAGGAGATTTTATCAATCAAATGCTACAGATATGGTGGCCTGGCCAGCTGGGGAACGGAGCAGGCATAAATGCTGTATGTCAAAAACCCCTTCCAAGATGCAAACCTCTGCCATTTTGTCTCACCACTCATGTAAACCTAGCAATGCTTCTGTGTCACCGCGTTCCAAGCACCTGATATAATTGGTTCATGCATCAAAAAAGTCTCCAATAACTACAATAAGTGGACCACGAGTGCCTTAGACATATATCTACCAGTGAATTCCACCACCTCTGTCACGTGGCAGTCTGAGACCGTTTGTAAATCTATTCGCCAGTGTAAGGTGCTGGAGTGCCTGTGGTGGAAAATATACGATCCTGAATCCAAGCCGAACAAAACGACCATAAAAACACACCAAAAGCAAGTTGTTAGGGCATCATCCTCCTGTTACGCTTCTGCTATTGAAACTGCTAAACATTCTTCAAAAACTATTTTCTCTATTGGTAAATATTTTATGGATCCTAGTGCTAGCAACAACACGAGCCAGCCCCCCCAGGAGCTCTGCTCCGACCTCTCCTGCTTTCACAAGCAAATTGACAAACGTCAGTCTATTTTTTGCCTCAGCCGCCTCCTGACTCATTCCCTATCTCTGAGGAAGACCCAGCAGCTTCCCACATAATTCTATTACAGTCTTCCAGACCCTTTACTGATGAAGACACATCATCTGTCCTCACATCCATCAAGCCAGGCTTCCCTTCAGGCCCCTGTCCCCCCTGCATTCTTACTCACATTTTCAATGTGGTTAATCCAATTAAAAAAGAAATCTGCAATCTCTCCCTTTCTCCAGCTACAGTCCCTCCAACCTGGAAACATGCTGATGTCATGCAACACTACACTACTGAAGAAACCCAATGCCAACCTCAAACAGCTGAGCAATTATCATCCCAGATCTTTTCTTTCCTTCGCCGCCAAAGTCTTGTAGAACGATTTGTTGAATTTCTTCAATTCAACAACTTTCTAGACCATTCTCAATCAGGCTTTCGTGCCTTACATAATACTGAGACAACCTTCTGGCAGCCAGCGATAACACCAAAATGACCTTGTATCACTGTGACTCTGCCACGTTGATCCATTTGAACTTATCAGCATCGTTTGATACAGTGTCACACTCCATCCAACTCTTCAGGCCTTCCAACCTGACAATCAGCAGTGTGGCTCTAAGATGGCTTTGCTCTTTCGGGCATATAAAAAACACAATCTGTATCTATTCTACTTTTTTTCTCAAGTCCTACCCCTCTAACTTGCCACGCACTGCACAGCTCCTCAATGACCCCACTTTGTTTAATGTGTATGTCTCCACCTTCCACTAGTATGCAGTTTTGGTTTCGAACTTCATACGCAGACAACACCAAATTATTATTACCACATCCAACAATCCTTTGACCACTCAAGCTCAGTTCTCCAGATGCATGGCAACTGTAGCTAAGGGGAAATCAATGCTGATAAAGCAGAGGTATTAGACTTCGGCAAGCCTTCTCTACTTTGGTAACCTGTTTGGTGGCCACCAAAATTAGGCCCTACCCGACTCCATTCTGTTTGCCAGAAACCTTGGCTTCTTTATTGATGATAATCTCTCTTTTGCCAAACATATCACAACTCTGTCATGACAGCCTGATGCTTCACGGTTCTCCAAACCCTGGGTAAGATTTTTACACTGCTTCCTCTCTTAACCAGGAGAACAGTGGTACAGGCACTTCCTACATCTGAACTGGATTAAGGCATGTCCCTCTATCTAGGATGGCCTGACTATACGGTGCAACATCTTCAAATAAATCAAAATGTGGCAGCACGTTATATTCAAAATCTTCCTCACTAAAGTCTAGGAACTTAATGTACTGCCAGTAAAACAAAGGTCTGTCTTCAACTTTCTATGTATAACTCATAGACAGTTTAAGGAGCAGGACCTACCTGCCTCAGTAAGAGATGTGAGGTATGCCATCGCCACATACTCGCCTCACCTCTTCTTCTGTGCTGTCATGCCACAAATCAATAAATACTAGATCTGGCCGGTGTGCCTTCTGTTACCTTGCTCCTAAGCTGTGGAACAACTTCCCTTCCCAGTTTAGAATCACACCTTGTCCACTCACCATCTACAAGAAGCTGAAGACCTGGCTTTTTAAATAAAAGTCTCCTACTAGCCTTTATGCTGATCATAGCACCAGGACACAGTTTTAGGGTATTTACTGTGCTCTACAAAATTTGTAAAAAGAATTCACATAACATAACAGAGGCCGCAGAGATTAAATAATAAAAGACATTTCAACATCCAAAGGGTCAAAAGACAGCAAAGGTGACAAGCCAACGAGCTCTTCTAGTTCATCTCCCTGAAAGAACACCAGACCCTTCCCTTGTGATGACCATCTCCCAAGACTTTCATCAACAATTCCTAAAATGAATAAAGCAGGAGGTTGGAACCATCAAGAGTGGCTTAAAAAGTGCCTGCGCCGCGCAGGCCAAGCCCCCCAGCAGTCGAAATCAGGCCGCCGCCAATCTCCTCCACTGCAGCCAGTGCCAAGGCCACGATCAGTCACAGGCACAACAAGGAGAAGGCCCAGGCAGAGCACCAGTTCTCATAAAAGCTGATGCTTGCGATTGAACTCTTAGCAGACAACACTGTACATGAGTAAGACAAAGTTATGCTGAAAACACAGCTTTCTGCCCCATAGAATGTTCGTTGATAGTCATAAGCACTGAATGATCCCCCTTCTGTATGCGAGATCCAGAAGCACTCTTAATCCTCAATTATGGAAACATGTCACTCCATGCTACCTTTCAGGCTCCTTTCCTCACATTTTTCCCTAGATCGATTATTTCCATGACATTTATGACAGAGGGAAGGTACTGTGCTGCAAAGTCGATTTATGAATGTGTTTTCAATTGGTAATTCTGGGTTTGAATCCCGGCCTCAGTGCAACAGCCTGTGATTCTAGGCAAATCACTTAGGCCTGATTTACAGTTTGACAGACGTGTTACTCCGTCACAAACGTTACAGATATCCCGTCGGCCTTTTTGTAGGATATAATGCGCTTGTAATAAGGCGTGCGGGACATCTGTCATGTTTGTGATGAAGCACCCATCCACCAAACCAAATCAGGTCTTTACTCTTCCTGTAGCTAAAAAAATGGTTCGCATATTCTGGTGCTCATGTAAAGCACTCTAATGCTCTAGGGCCAGATTCACGTTATATAAAACCACTAAGACATAATTTGGAAATACAGGTCTGACTAGGTGATACAGGAGTCCATCTTTTTAAAGTTTTTTCATAATGGTTGAATAGGAGTATTCTGAGGTACCCCATTCAACGCATGTGACTATCAACGAAGATGCCTACGATGCAGAACGAGGATTACAAGTACGGGACATTATTTCTCTCATCAGTGACTCAGTTATTCCACACCATTCTGACAAGCGTCTGTCTTCTTCTGCCTTTTCAGAGAACCTAGAAAACACAGAGCTTGGTGATGGGACTTGCAGCGCAGATGACACCATAGTGAGCGATAGCGAAGCGGTGAGTAAGGGTGAACCAGAGGAAGAGCAACAAAGCAAAGAACAAAAGCAAATACAGTACCTGCAGCCACTGCATGTGTCAAAACAAGTGAGTGAGTGAGTGAGTGAAAGACTTGAGTAAACGATGAGGTGTGAGACTGCAGGAGCCTGATTGTTCAGACCCACAATGAACTAAAAAAATATGGTGATATGTCAGACGGTGGCAAATGGTGGCTCTTGATGACCATTAGCCACTTTGGAACACACCACTTGTCTTAGGAGTTTTGGAAAGATGTTTCTAGAATGGTGAGTCTGACATTTACCCTAAAGAGAGGAGAGACAAGATGAGATAAGAATCTTGAGGAGCGTTGGACACTGACTTCCTGAGTTCCCCCTTAAGTAGAGAGAGTCTTATGTTTACTGCTATTGAATTCAGTGATTACTTTAAATTTGTGAATCCAGATGCAATGTCTGGCTCAAGGGTCATCCAGATGACTCCATGGAAGAGCTTCTTCAGTTTGGAGGAAAAATAGAATAAATGTAAAATAATGTAAAAAATAGCTTTGTCAGTTCAGGCCTATCAAAAACCTACATCACTGAGTGAGGCGATGTGGAGGCGGCATTCAAATACTTTTTTCATGTAGTGTGTGTGCCTAGCCCTTCCATAGCAGGCCCAGGCACACACACCCGCTCAGCGCCAGGATACCCTTGCAGGCGATAATGCGCTTCACAAATACACATAACATAACCTAGGATGTAGGCCTCTGGGAAATACAGAGGTGGACACACATGACATTTCAAAGCTTGTAGCTGGGAGATAGGTTTCCATTTTTGGAGGCATAGCTCACAGTTCAGACTACCAGTGTTGAGTCATGCAAAGGAAGCCGCTTGAGGTTTGCTAGGTGACTTAGTGACACGTGGTTAGTTGAAAGAGTAGCTGGTGTCTGAGTCGTATGACTTTTGCTATTAAGGAAAGGTTTGGATAAATGAGTGTTGGTTGCAATAGTTTAAGGATGCACTAGAAGAATGCCTCCTGCTGTGGAAGCGTGTCGGCTGCTGTGGAACAGTGTCTGCTGCTATTGAGATGATCTCAGTGGATGAATGTCTGCTGCTTTGGATGAATATCTGCTGCTTAGGAAGACTGTGACGCTATGGAAGAATGTCTACCACTTGGTGAGCATCTGCTGCCTGACAAAAATGTCTGCTGCTATGGATGAAAGTCTGCCGCTTTGCATAAGTGTCTGCTGCATTGGAAGAGCTTTGAAAGAGTACTTGCTGCTATGTATGAATGAATGCTGCTATTGATGAGTGTCTGCTGCTTTGAAAGAGTTCCTGCTACAATGGCCAAATGCCTGCTGCTTAGGACGAGTGTCTGCTGCTAAGTATGAGTTTTTAGTGCTTTGGATAAGTGTCTGTTGCTTTGGATAAGTGTCTGTTGTTTTGGAAAAAGGCCTGCTGCTATGACTGAATGGCTGATTCTGTTGATGAGTGTCTGCTCCTTTGGAAGAGTTTCTGCTACTATGGCTGAATGCCTGCTGCTTAGGACAAGTGTCTGCTGCTAAGGACGAGTGCCTGCTGCTAAGGATGAGTGACTGCTGCTAAGAATGAGTTTCTACTGCTTTGGATAAGTGTCCGTTGCTTTGGATAAGTGTCTGTTGTTTTGGAAAAAGGCCTGCTGCTATGACTGAATGGCTGCTTCTGCTGATGAGTCTCTGCTCCTTTGAAAGAGTTTCTGCTGGTGTGGATAAGCTCTGTGGATTAGTGTCCACTGCTTTAGATAATTATGTGCTGCTTCAGAAGACTGCCTGTTGCTTGCATGAGTATCCTTCACTTTGGAGAAGTGTTTGCTGCTTGGAGAAATTGCTGCTGCTGTGGATGAACTCAAATAATGAATGTCTACTGCTTTGGATGAATGTATGCTGCTTAGGAACAGTGCTTGTCGCTATGTATGAATGTATACCAGCTTGGATGAGCATATGCTGTTTTTAATGAGTGTCTGCTGCTTGAGAAGAATGTCTGTTGCTAAGGATGAAAGTCTGCTGCTTTGGATAAGTGTCTGCTGCTTTGAAAGAGGGTTTGCTGCTAGGGCTGAATGGCTGCTACTACTGATGAGTTTCTGCTGCTTTGGAAGTGTTTCTGTTGCTATGGACGAGCTCTGTGAATTAGTGTCCGCTGCTTTGGATAATCCCTTGCTGCTTCTGAAGACTGCCCACTGCTTTGTACAAGTGTCTGTTACTTTGAAAAGTGTCTCCTGCTTTGAAAGAGGCTATTTTGCTATGGATGAATGAATGGCTGCTGATACTGATGAATGTTTGCTGATTGGAGGAGTTTCTGCTGCTATGGACGAGTTTAATGGATGAATGTCTGCTGATTTGGATTAATGTCTGCTGCTTAGGAAGAGCGTCTGCCGCTATGGATCAATGTCTGCTACTTAGGATATGTCTCCTGCTTTGAAAGAGGGTCTTTTGCTGTGGATGAATGAATGGCTGCTGATACTGATGAATGTTTGCTGATTGGAGGAGTTTCTGCTGCTATGGATGAATTCAATGGATGAATGTCTGCTGCTTTGGATGAATGCCCACTGCTTAGGAATAGTGTCTGCCGCTATGGATGAATGTCTGCAACCTTGGATTACCGTGCAGAATTCTGCATGGTAATTCCATATCTGGACAGTTATTCCCCATTCCTGCAGCTCTAAATCGTAATAGAATTCTTTGCAGAGACCCTGACCCGTAATGGTAACTGCAGCTGCTGGAAATCTCCTCATGGAAATCCACCTAACTGGTAATGAGGGTCAAATCAGTGTTGATCAAGACCCATCCCCACGTGACTTGTTCACTATTTTCACCTCTACAGCATGCACGAATATTCCGTGATGGAAGGCGCAGGAAGACCAGCAAGAAACGTTTCCAGTACTACACCATGGTAAGGCACTGGTTACTTTGGGAGTAGGGACATTGATGCCACAAAACCTATTATAAAAGCAAGAGTACTCATATTTTTTACCATACACTGCATCCTCTCCAGGATGGAAATGCCTCAGTGAATTCACCTTTATGTTTTTCTACTTAAAGTACGGAGATCCTCGGCGGCGTAGTTTAGTGCACCTATTTCTCATTCACCTGACCTCCCAGGACCCAACAGGTTGCTAAAGAGCCTTCAACATTCAGGGCTGGTTCATGCACCACAGCTACTTTTCTCCATTTTCAAGTCAGCTCTGTCCCATCTACAGCACTTGGTTAACAAGTAATAGTAACAGAGAAAGGGTCCTTTGGAAACATAGAACCTGAAGCCAGACCAAGGAGGTGACTTAGAACTTGGCAAATCAGGTGGGATATCCTGTAATCGGGTTAGTGGCTGAGCATTGCCACTGTGCCAGTAGTACCGTCAGGCATTTAACGAGCCACAGCCACCTGGTAAACACATCCCTGAGGTTAGAGAACATGCTGGTGCTAGTGTCAATGGCTTATGGAAATGGAATTACCGCCAGGGGGCAATGACACTGTATTTACTGGTGGGTTCTAAATGCCCCTAAGACCTCAAGGCTGTTAAGGTGGGCTTTGTTTTTCTCAAATGCACACTAGCAGGAAACATCTGTGTCTGTCCTCTGTGGTCCTAAACTCTGTTATTTTTTGTGCCCGTATTTTATTGGACTGCACCCCCTCCAGAAATAAAGGAGAAAATCATTTGTGCTGTTGAGTTTATTGCTGTTTTCTGTGTTTTTTAAACACTGTGGGCCTAATTCACAAATGGACTCCGCAGTCGCAGCATAGGCCACGCAGTCGTGGCGGGACCTCCGTACAGCAGTTTCTCATTGCAGAGGTCCCGCCACGAGTGCAGGACCTCCGCCGCAACTGCGGGCCCCCGCCGTGACTGCGAGGCCTCCGCCGCGACTGCGAGACCTCCGCAGTGACTGCAAGGCCTCCACCGTGACTGCGAGGCCTCCACTGCAACTGCGAGGCCTCCGCTGCGACTGTGAGGCCTCCGCTGCGACTGTGAGGCCTCCACCGCGACTGCGAGGCCTCCACCGCGACTGCGAGGCCTCCACCGCGACTGCGGATGTTGATTGTGAATTAGGCCCAGAGGGCCTGATTCACAAAGGGCCTACGCACTCGTGGCGGAGGGCCCGCTGTTGTGGGAGAGTGTCCTTACTCAGGGTGAGATCTTCGCAATAAGTTTGATTGCGGAGATTCCGCCCCAAGGGCGGAGACTCCTCAACGACTACGGGGCCTCCGCCATGAGTACTTTTGTGAATCAGGCCCTCAGGAGCTAAACCCACTGAGCCTGATTCCCAGATCATGCTACGCACCTAAGTTCAATTTACACGCGCAAAAATGGACTGAACGCGGGCAAAACCCCACCCCTAATTCACAGAATCATGAAGGGTGGGATTTGGCCTTGCAATTGGGATTTGTTCACATGGAAATTCAGCCAGTATGGGGCAGTTTCCATGGGAGTAAATCTACTTCCAAGTGGGGTTAGTTTTCATCCTGCAGCGGGGGTTTTCAACCATAAAGGTTCATGGGTATTCTGCATCATTTTGTATGTAGTTTCCCAGCATTGGAATATCTTATTATTGGGGTTCTTTATATGCAGAAAATAGGAAAAGCAACGTTTTCAACCACACAACTTCATTTTCATGATCCATTTCTGCGTGCAGAAATAGTTATGTATGTGAGTACTGGTAGATACCTAATACTTGACAGAATCCTTTTTTTTTGTGGAAAATCTCTTTATTACATTTTGACCTGATTAAACAGTACATGACACAGAACATCAAACCTTGGCACATTATATTCTTGATTTATGTATACGTTACAGATGTACAATTTTATTGATATCTTCTTGTATCTGCAGCATTGCTAAAACTTACCATTTTTTAAGGTAAGGGCCCTCACAGGACACCCTATTTCACATGCCATTTTCACCTATTGTATGTATAAATATTCAGTGCTACATTCACTATTGCGCTACTGCTTCATTTTATATAGTTTCACGATGACTGTTGCCATCGCTTTGTTTTGCGTTTTTGCCTATAACAATGTGCATTGTTCTATAGTGGTTTTGACTAGTTTTCTTTATGTGCTGAGACACTTAGTTTACGTAACCTTAGATCATGGTGGCCTAGCATCTGGCAGGTCTATAGGTTTATAGCGCTAGGTCCTCAGCGAGTTTCTCATCTCTCCTTACTTTTTAGGTCTCGTGTAGCGTTGCAGCGCAACGCGCTGCTCGCTTTGCTAGGCATGCTGTATTAGAGTATATTTTAGAAGTGGGGTGGAAGCCCCGCCCCTATTTTGCATTGGCTGGCGTCATCGTCCATGGTAAACGCTGGCTTCCGATTGATAATGAGGCTTCTTAGTCCCTCCTTGTTCCCGCCCTGTCTCCTTTTGGGACCGCCCATCAGGACTGGATCTTTTACTTGCGGCGTTACATACTGTCTCCTTCAATTAGTCCCCCTCTCTCGAGTCGTGTCTTAACCAGGCTCTAATGCTCCGGATTGGGCCTCGGGCCCCGCCCCCGGCAGTGTCAACATTGCTCCTTCAATTAGTTGGTAAGCACTTTCTTTTTTTATTCGGCCGTGATGCAAACTCTATTTTTATAATATTTTATGCTTTTAATAAGCAGCGCACCACACGCGGCATGCTGAGCTGCTTACTAAAAGCATAAAATATTGAAAAAATAGTTTGCCGAGCCGCGCCGTTCTTTTACTCGGCGCCGCTCGACAAACTCTGTTGGGCATTCTGCAAGCCCCGCCTAGCCCCACTCCAATGAAAGGCGCGGCGCGGCAATCTCTATTTTTCAATTTTTGATGCTTTTAATAAGCAGCGCGGCATGTGCTCTGTTTCCCTTTTTTTGTGGGGGGAGGAGGTGGGGAGCTTGGTCATGAAGAACACATACAATATTCATGGCTACATGCACCAGCGCAGCCAGGAATGGTACACACAGACACCCACTGAACCCCCAGAACAGACACCAACCTAGGAATGCACAATGTAGGGGTCACCCCGTCTCTCCCGCCCCTTCCTCGTGAACATTCGCCCCTGTACAAAGCGCACAATGTGGAGAGCTGAGTTTGACACTACGCAAAAAAGCATAACGCGGGGGGTAGTCGGAATACCGCAGGTCCGAACCAACCTGCTCCACTCAGCCTCTCATCTTCCCAAGGTTGGTACAAAGAAGTACCAGTACGAGGGGTCACGATAACACCGCTTCCGCGCTTAGAAGCAGTTCCGTGTGTAGCGTCTGCTTTGGCGCTGTATCCGTATTGCTTTAAGAGTCAATCAAGCCACAGGGCTCTCTTACATACCGGACCGAGGGACTTGCTAGCGTGGAACCAAGAGACCAACCAGGACAAAGCGTATCAAGAAAGTGAGGGCGAGAAGGCGTTTATTTTCATACCTGGCGGCTAAGAAATGGAACGAACTCCCCCTAGACTTACGCCTCACGACCAACTACTTAGCTTTCAGGAAAAAACTTAAAACTTATCTGTTCCCCAAGGACTAATATCCAACTGATTTCCCACCCCACCAGCAGCCCTGCCACGATTTCTCGCTATTTAGCGCCGTGATATCCCTTGGGATGAATGATGCGCTCTATAAATAAATAAATAAATAAATAAATAAGCTAACAGCAATACAGCAGTACCTCAGCGCCGTGAGGCAGTGGCCATGCAGTTTGAGCGCTTTGTAAAACTACCAAATGATGCCCAAGTAAATCAGAGGGGAGCAGCCGTGCGTGTGGTCCTGCAGCTAATATAGTCAATAGATGATTGTCCGATACTTAGCTTAAATGAAAACGGTGGTATTATTAGCACCAGAAAAGAAAGCAAAACAAGCTCTCGGCAAGTATACCAGAGTACGGTGTATAGTCAAAACCAGCACACTTAATATGTCGGTCAGTTTTACCTAAGCCAGACCTGTTTATCAGCGGCAGAATTATTCCCTGATAACACAATGGCAAACATATTTACACGTAGGTGCTAATACTAATACTCTCTTTTACACTCGATGGTAAACTTGTTTGCAAGCCCTCTCAATCTGGGGAGATAAAAGGTGTAGCCACGCATGGGAATGCTAGCCCAGGATCACACACGGCGGTCAGGTGTGAAAGCTAGGATTTCAGGTGCCAGGCAAGGTTCCTGACACCACAAGCAAGAATACGCACCACCACCCTGCTACATCTGCCATAACAATTTTCTAGTTGAATTTGTTCTAAATTTCCATCTCCCTTCCCTCTTTGCTCCCAATCTTCCCTCCTCGCTTGTCTGCCCCTGTGGTGTGTTTCTCCCCTTCCCTCTGTAAGTCGCATCACACATGGTGCTCCATTTCATGTTCTTCCCTTTCTGTTTGCTTCCCTTTAAGGTGTTGTGAACTCCGCAAAACACTAACACAAAAAATATAAAAAAAGATGTTATACCCGTCTTACTTATTTTCGCTTCCTTTATCTCTCTCCTTTAGCTTTGTTTCTCTTGTTATCCACACATTCTGTTCCTTTCACTCCCTGGACACAGGCTCTCTCCCTGAAAGAAAAGTCTTGCAGCAGCAGCCCTAACCCCGCTTGTGGAAGAGATGATATGCCGCCGGGGCCCTGCGTGGATTCAGAGGCAGCCCAAAGGACAGTGAGCGTCGATAAAGGGGTAGACTCTTACCTCTCACACCCGTGGCAAGCCGCCTGCCCTGAGCGTTGTGCAAATCACGCACAACAGCTGTTTGAGGGGCAGGAACAGGCCAGCCCAGCCATGGAAGTGGGTTGGCTGCCTTCTGCAGTTTAGAAGCGGTGTCAAGTTTTGTGCAGGGAGATAGTTCGGTGGCTTGTCCGTCTCCCGCACTGGCCTGAATTCTGAAGGAGCTAACCTAGTGGAGCCGGATCTGATGGCTCAGTAGACTAATGTTTCACTGTAGTGGCCTGTGTTCCACCTAATGGTCACGGGTTCAAATCCCAGTGGGGCCACTCAGCCTTTCATCCTTCTGAGGTCGATAAAATGAGTTGGGTAACAATAAGCATCTGTTATTCACCGCCGAGATACCCTTGGGTGAGCATGCGTTTACAAGTACACGTTGTTTCCATCTCCTTTTAAGCATGAGAAAATACCTGTTTTTAAATTGCTTAATCTGCAGTGGTATTTAAAGCACCGAGACCCAATCCGGATGTGCCCTGCAAGTAAAGTTAAGGAACGTAATATTCCTGCCATGGAGTTTTTTGTTTTTTTTAAACAAATCATTGCGTTTATGTGCATAAGTTAATTTGAAGAGAACTAAGATTAAAAGTCCCACAGTGCATGTAGTTGTTAAGCGAATCCCAAGGGTTGGAGCAGTACGTCATCGATGGCATGAATCATCGTGTAACCTTGTATATCAAGCCCCAGGGAGTTGTGTTAATTTTACTGGCTGCGAAACGGTAAGGAAACAACTATTAATTTGTCACGGTACTCTACTTTTTACTGTCCTTTTTATCTGAACTCACCCCCAAAGTACCCCTTTTACGGTGTTCGAGTGTCACTACTTCATAGCTGGAGTGGGAAGACAACAGTTTGTTTCCAGAGACGCTGGTCACATCCTTTAGTACGCACCCTTGGGGTCAAACACCTCTGACCCTCCCCCAGCCCATCAGTATTCACGGCTTGTAGCCGCCATCCCACCCAGTCCCCACTCTAGTTTTCCGCCCAGCCTGCGTCACGTGGCCAAACACATGCCTGACTCAAACCAACACACGGACGTGAACGATAACTGCCTACGCTGGCTGCGGTAGGTCTTAAGAAATGTAGCACCAGAGACAAATTGGTGAGTAGGCGAAAATGTCCAGAACGGTTACGGGAAATGAGGTGCATTCCCGATAAGAGGTGCACAGAGTACATACAATGATGTCCAAAGAACACTGCACGAGAAGTACAGAAAACACCAAATAAATAAAAAACAGAAAAAAACACTGAAAATGTTTGCACAGGAATCCGAACAAGTATAAGGAAAACAGCATGGTATTGCACATAAATAGAGAAGTGCACAAAAGCAGTAGCAGCTGGACTGAAAGCAAGGATACGAACAGATAACAGCAACTACATAGAGGGCACAACTCGGGATGGACGCTATTTTTAGGTCTCGCCTGAGCCAGCGCTTAGCGCTGCTCTCGGCGAGAGTTTTAGTAAGCGGGTTTTGGAAGTGCAAACAGCAGTGGCTTTTGCTGGTGACCAGCTTGCGTTCACGATGGCGTGCACGCGCACAGCTGCCATCTGGGTCGCTGTCATTCCTCGCATCCCCGGCTTTCCACCCCCTCCCTCACCCGCCTCCTCCCCCTCCCTCACCAGAGAGCGTGTTGGCCTCCAGCTTGCGTTCACGATTGTGTGCACGCGCACAGCTGCACACCATCGTTGCTGGCATTCCTCGCATCCCCGGTTTTCCTCCCCCTCCCTCACCAGAGAGCGCGTTTCACGGGCGCGCCTCTCCACCCCGGACGGTTTCATGGATTCCACACAGTGTTAGCAGAGCTTTTAGTTACCGTCCCCTTTGTTTCCTGACGGTGTCCGTCTCTCCTTGAATGTAATGAAGTATCGGGTGATAGCTTAAAGATTAATGCAGGCTCAAGTACTTCGGCAAGAAATCTTCATTATCCGTGCTGGATATCACGTAGCGCTTTCACAGCTCATTTGAATACGTGGGAACTGCTTCAAATTGGAGCATTTTAATTTGTAGTAAATGATTAAACAGCTTGCGAAGGTTTCTTGCTGCCTCAAAAGCGCCGCACGCTCGTAGTTTTTGTAGTCTTTACAGTATCAAATGCACCGGTTAATTTTCCAAGTACGTAATACTTTTCTTCCTTGTAATGCGCTGAAGTGCTTCAAAATAATTACGCTGATCAGGCAGCAAGCAGCTGGTACCAGTTTTTTTTTCATCCCAGCAATCAACCTTGGGCGTCAAGACATTGCCAACTATGATTCACGCAGTTAGGACTGAATTTGGAGATCCCGAAAAAGTGAGTCCACCATATTAGTGTGACCAGGGCAGGCAAGTGGGATCCACTCAGGGCTTTAAGTGGGAGAAAAAAAACTGGAGGTGCTCTAAAAGGGGCGTGGCAATTTTTTAAAAGGGGTGTGGCCTATCCGAGTAGGGGCGTGGTCTAAATCAAGATAACTAGCATTGTGTGCTTAAGAAAATCATGAAGTCGCATCCAGCAAAGGATAATAAAATAGGCAAATATGCCAATCATGGATAACCAATCACAGTAATAATTTAACCAGGGAGCACTTGCACTTTGGCACTGATCAGCAGTGGCAAAGTGCCCAAAGCATCTAAACCAGCAAAACGAAATCCATCACAGTGTCAAAACGTAGGAGGTAGAGGCAAAAGTCAGGGGAAACCACGCCAAGGATGCCAGGTCTAACAGTCACACAGGACTTAATTACATCAGTGTTAGTAAACATAGGAAGAGCAGAGCAATGTGAAAGTAGATGAAAATGAAACTCAGAGGGGTCCGTCTGGGTCGGCTTTACTATTGACTTGAGATATCTACTTACTTCTGAATTGTGCCTGAACATTTTCAATGCAGCCCCAAGTTACATTACACAAGATCATATACATTTTTGGGGGACTGGGGGCACAGTGAGATTAAGTCTTAATCTCACTGTGCGCCCCAGTCCCCCCAAAAATGTATATGATCTTGTGTAATGTAACTAGTGCTCATGTAGCTCACATAAAGCGCTCCAATACGTTCGGGTCGAGACAGAGCTATATTAAACTGTAATATATATATATATCAACTCCCTTCCTAATGCATCTAGAGTTATTATATTCAGTGGCTGGGTGATTTATTGGTATTTTCCGGCGCTGACACAAGTCCTTCTGAAGGCTCACAGGTTGTGTGTGCAAGCACCGGCGCTAGTGTGTATGCCAACGTCGGTATGTATTTCATGTGTTATTGTTCATCCTATGTGTGATTTGACATGTGTGGTTCCACGTTATCACATATGTGTTACTGTAAACGTTATTTATTAGGCGATCAGTGAACAGAAGCAGACACCTGGACGGACTAACACACAGAAGGGAATATAATGTAAATGAAACGACCCATGGATGGATAAACTGACTGATGGGTGGACGGTCGGTTGGTTAGAAATAGACATATACTTGAGAAAAAGACTGGCAGGTATGTATCTAGAGAAATCAGACAGGTTTTGAGGCATAGAGATGACGGGCCGACAGGGGCAGGGCTGCACTGGTAGTGGTAGTGTCACTGCTGCTGTATTCTGTTGTAGACCCTCGTCCCTCGCTTGCTTTAAGGCAGAGCAGGGTCACACTGGTTGCTGGAGAAATCTTGCTGCAGGCCGTAAAAGCAGGGTCGTGCCGGTTCTAACCAGCTGTTGTTGTGCCGATGGCTGGCACGATGATGTAGGTGGTGCTGCGTGTTCAAAGAGAAGGGAAATCCCGAGAGAAAGTGTCTCTCTTCAAAGGATTTTCCTTTCTTCACACAATGACGTCACGCCTTAAGCAGTGCGCGCGCATGCTCACCCGAAACACCAAACAAAAACCGGGACGTCTGGTCACCCTACCTTTGACCTTTGAGGCCCGAAAATAGAGCCCCCTAGAGACCCCTTTCGAGGCCCCCCCAAAAAAACTGGGGGTGCTCAGACCCCCACAGACCCCCCCCCCCCACTTAAAGCCCTGGATCCACTACTAGCATACAGTTCACCTTCTACCTCAGCCTTGCACATGCTTATCGCTCTGCAGAAGGCAGCATAGTGCAAATGTCCTGCTTGGGTTTCTGGTGCTTCCACACCTGGGACAGGGCAACACATAAAAGGTCAGCAAAACGTGTCTCTAGTGCACTAACAAGCACGTCAACTCCTTTCTCCACAAACCTTCCTTTACCTGTACACAGCTCATAATACTCAATATGAGGTGGTCAACTTCTCCTAGCCCTGGCTAAATTTGGTTTATGCTCATTCAATGCCTATAGGTAAGTTGGGGCGGACATTGGCATAGCCAATAGGTCTCGCATTTGGGACCTTAAAAATATTTAGTTATGCAGCACAATATCCTTACTGCAACAACATTAACTGTTGCATGGCTAAACACTTATAAGGTCCCAAAGGCGAGACCTATTGGCTATGCCAATGCTTGTTTACAGATGTGACACACCTCTTTTAGCCTCAGAATGCAGTGTTGGTGGTGTCACCTTGGCTGTTTGCATCTGCAAACATTGCAAAGCACTGCATTCCTATGTAATGTTACATGGGAATGCTTTAACACTCAATCCACCCTCTTTAACTGTGAGAATGGCACAGCAGGGTTTATTTTTTAATTTATTAACTGTGACGGACCAAGAGAACCGCGCACCATTAACATCCCTTAACGAGGCCAGAGCGCGAGACACTATGGCGTACAAAAAATATATTGAGGAGCACGTGAGTACAGAAAACATAATAAAGTATGCAGGAATCCGATTGAGGAGTATGTTGGTGTAGAAAACGGAGAATGAAGTGGACACATAAGGAAAATAAATACGAACAGAATATTGACTAGGTGCACAGGACAGCAGACGACTTTTCGAAATTTCTTTGTTCTCGAATGTTGGCATTTATTAACAATACATGTAGAAAACAGGATGATGCATAGAATACATTGTACACGGAAAACAATACAATACACAGAAAATAGACGAGGCGCAGCAAACATGTAGCTCGAGGTGCAACAGGAACTGCTCGGAGCACTACACCACAGAACGCAATGCAGAGCAGCTACAGAGAAAACAATGACATTCATAATCTGATTGCACACAAATAAGATCATTCCTGCTCTATTGTTATGGAAGAAGTGGAACACTTCTTGCAGATATGCTGCAAAAAGTAAAAGATGCATAATTCTTGTAATGGGATTAAGTATGCAACTTGGCGGTAATAGCAGACCATGGATTTCTATGGAGCCTGATCTTTTTTTTTTTTTTTTGCATATTTATATAGCGCGAACTCGACCCGAAGGTATTGGAGCGCTTTACATGAGCACCGTATTTACATTACACATTCAGGCACGGGGAGATTAAGTAATTTGCCCAGAATCACAGGATGTGGACGCGACCCCGAGGCTTGAACCCTGGTTTCAGGCACCAAAGTCGGCAGTCTAGCCGACGGACCACATCCTCTCCCCCAATTCTTATATCTCACTGCCGTTTTCAACACTGTGGACCACAAACTCGTTCTCCCCGGCCTGCAATCAGTGATAAACCTCATTGTGATCAGTGTCATCCACATCTTCTCCTCAGTAGACAATCTTCTGGCTACCATAAACGGTACTGTCCTAAATGGCAGATGCACTGCTGCAAACTGCTCAGACCTCTCTGCCACCATCTTGACCATGAGGTTGATATTCTTGTTCTAACTGATAATGTGCTGAATCACTCCTCTCTGGTCATCAGTGACTTTCCCATCCACCCTGAATTATTATCAGGCAGGATCACTTTGGAAAAAAAAGGTGGAATTGCTGTGTTTCACAAAGTAATCTAATTTGTTCAATTGTTCTTAAACTATCGTGCACTGCTTCCTCCATCACCAGAAATGACGGTTCTATATGTATGGATTCTCATCATTTTGTTAATAACAACATTAACAGTATCAGATAGGAACTTGAT
This sequence comes from Calotriton arnoldi, assembly GCA_963921515.1. NCBI lineage: Eukaryota > Metazoa > Chordata > Amphibia > Caudata > Salamandridae > Calotriton > Calotriton arnoldi. The sequence continues at coordinate 211,756 of CAWUFW010000129.1, forward strand.
ATCTTCAATAGAGTCTCTACCGCCAGGTCAGAACTCTCCTCAATCCCTTCTCCTGAATGTACCATAATTTCCCTTCCTGATTCCGCCTCACATTCCAACAATAACCCACTGTGTACTTGGACTACTTTCTCCCTAATTGTTTAAAAAAAACTTTCAGCTGTGTCCGACACCAAACCCTCCTCTTACTCGGCTGATCCAGTCCCTCCCACCATGTCTAAATATCTGTCAGACCATCTTCATTGGATTGCTTGCACCCGTTTGTCTTTGCAAAATGGCATTTTGCCAAACTGCCTCAAAACTGCACATGTAAAATGTCTCCTTAAAAAGCCCGAACTTGATCCCTGTAATGTGGAAATTACTGCCCTATCTCAGGTGTAACATTTTTGGCCATGGTAATTGAGAAATGTATTTCCTCTCAGTCGACCTATCATATAGGTGAGAATGATCTATTGGCTCTACAACACTCGCTGTGATCAATGACATCCCCTGCACTTTCAATAAAGGTGAGCATGCCTCCAAATCCTTTTATATCTTCATGCAGCCCTTGATACATTTGATCATCAATTTCTGCTGGACACTTTGAAACATATGAGGGGCCTTGAGGGAACTGTCAGACAGTCAGACAGTGGGTCCAATCCTAGCAGAACTCTCCCAAACAGTCAAAATTGGCAATCACTTTTCTTCTTCCTCTCCCATTCCCCCCCGTCTTATGCAGTGTTCCTCAGGGATCCATTCTTGAAACAGTTCTCTTTAATATATTTGTAGAACCCCTGGGTGACCTTCAAGAGTTTGGCGTCTACTTCCACCAATACGCTGCTGGCACTCAGATCTGCCTTAATATGGGTTCCCCTGAATTTATTGTCAAATTGAAATCCACACTCAGCGCATCCATTATAATTGGATGGAGTAAAAGCATTTTAAATGTAATGCACAGAGGATTGGATTTCTCCTCTTCACACCCAAACGTAACCTTGCCACTGACCTCATCTGGCTTGAATCCCTAAAATTGGCAGGTATCCCTCTGCAATCAGACACCTTTATACGTTTCTGGAATCCCTTGCTGATTCCAACTTCAACCCTAAAAGCCACATCCAAGCCATGACTAAATCTGCCAAATTCCACCTTCACAGATTCGTAAGAATCTCAAAGACGTTCTCTCCTTGCAGTATCTGAAGCTGGCAACGGGGGCTCTTATAATCTCTTATGTAGACTATGACTCCTTCCTCCTTACTGGCTTTCCCTCCTCAGATCAGTGCTACATATTTAGTCTTGTTCCCCAATGATACAAACAATGAGATCACATTACCCCTGCACTTGCCTACCTTAAATGGCTCCCAGTAGAGGCATGTTGCACCATCAGGAATGCCTGCCTTACTTTTAAAACTCTGAACCTCCATATTCCAAAATACCTCAATTAGAAACTTTGCTTTTCAATAGGCTCATGCTCACTATGCTGCAAAGACTAAAAACCCCTCTCCTCTCATCCCCTCCCCTCCCCTTTTTAGGTCGAGCCTGGGCAGCGCATGTGCTGCTCTGCAAGGCATGCTCTATTCGAGTATGGACTTGAAGCTCCGCCCACTCTCCTCCCATATTTGTCATTGGCTTGTGTCATTGTCCTTTGTAAATGCTGGCTTCTGATTCAGTAGTAGGCTTGTTAGTCCCTCCTTAGTACCACCTTGTCTTCATTTGTAACCTCCCATGAGAACTGGCCCTTTTACTTCTGTTGTTACACTGTATGTCTTATTTAGTCTGTAAGCACTATTTTCTTTAATGACTTTCTCCTACTTCAGGCACGACATGCTTTCCTGCAACATTGAGCGCGCTTTCACTTTCCAAGCAGCCCGGGACAAAGGCGGCCGCTTCTTTGAAATGAAATAGGTCTCGCATTTACAAGAGTTTGAGCCATTGGCATTGTAAATGCCAATGCCTTTTATTTATGTGTTAATTATCAAAACAGATAAATAAAAGGCATTGTCATTTACAATGCCAATAGCTTAAACTCTCGCATATGCGCGACCTATTGCAAACCATTGGCAATAGTGCTATGCAAATATAATAACTCCACTGCACAGAAAAAACTAAAGTAAAAAACATTATTTTCAACGCCAACAGCTCTAACTTTAACGAATGCAAGACCTATTGCATTGCAAATGCTTGTTTAATTTGGCCTTCTTCCATCAATGACCATTCCAACTTATCTTTGACCCAGCTGCTAATCTTTGGTAGTTGCAAGCTCAGCCAGTGGTTGGCAAGTCTGCCTATTGGCAGTATTACACCCCCCCAAGGCTGTAAACTTCTTTTTCATTTTACCCCTTTCTTTGTAAGGGAGCAACCCTAGCAGGCATTGCTTTACAGACAGTTCAGGAAATCCCTCTGTGGTTCGCTGTAGGACACTAGCACTTCAGACCATAACACTTGGATCGAGGAGCACCAACATGTCAGGTGTAAAAAGTTCACTGACACCGCGTGGCATTGCACACCGTGCGTGTGAGGGCCCTATACCGTACTAGTTTGAAGCAGGCATTACTAGATATAATGTTGACCCTCTGGAATGCTTTGTCATGTTCCTGCTCGGTGAGTGGTTCATCAATGCTTGTTGTCTACCTTCTGTGGCCTGTTGACGCAACCCCTCCCTACCCACATCCACTCTCAGTGCCCTGTAAATGTTAGGCAGTAATCTTTAACATTGTGCCTATATAAGCATTATTGCCATGGTCTACATGGATTTTGCCGCTTCGGGGAACGTACATCTAAATTCTCTGACAGTCTAGGGTACGCACACGTATTGCAGAAAGTGACCTTGCCCAATCCAAAGATATTCTTGCATCTAGACAATATGGTAGAAATACCATATTTGCTAGTGAGACTCTTCCCACTCACTACCATTAGTGTGAGGTAAGAAATCCAAGACAACAAAGCTTCTTTAGAAAAAACTGCTTCATTTATTCCAAGTAAAAACAAAGCCCTCGGCTTCAGTGGTCCGACAGCAACTGACTTAACTGAAGCTGCTGCTGCATATATGTCCACACAACATTTCAAATAAAAGCAGACATAGCTCGAGGATGCAATCTCGAAGAATAATACAACCCAACAGCCATGTTTATTATTGACTTAACCCTCGCGTGCAGCGGTGAACACGCGAAAGAGACAACAGTGCCAGCACACTCACACGCGAGCGCAACCCGAAGTCAACATGAATAATACAGCATACATGATACAACACCCTTCCCCTTACATAAATAAACAAAAGAAAGAAAAAAGAGTAACAAAACAACAAAAATAAACCTAAACCAATGCAAACTAAAAGCTAAAGCAGAAACCAAAGAATTGAATTCTTAAGATACCAAATAGACTTTGAACCTAGCAGGCGTGCCCACATTGTGTGTAGAACTCCTCCTGAACCTGATCTGGGACTGAGTAGACCCACAAACATGCTGAGCATGTGCAGCCACACCAACAAACTCACCAGCTGGGACACTTACAACCCCACACCACACATCTGTACCTGTAGAGGGAAGTTGTACACACTCATTACTAGAGCTGCCACCCTTCTGCATTTGAGAACATTCATTACCTTAAATCCTAGCCACATCAGCCTCTCACCCTTCTGTGTTGGGAACCTGCGATCGTGCACCTGCAAGGGCACCTTCCAACATTTTTTCACATTGAAAATCATAGGTATCATCATTCTCCAAGGCTCTGATTTGCCTAATCTTCTGCGCTTGTTCACATATAACTTTAACTAAAACTCTTTTACTCCACCATCCCTTCCTTTCGAACCTCTGTCTACCACAGCTGGTACAGACCATCTTGACTGACCTTTTCTTACCCTTGTGGGAATCCTGACCAAAAGCCAGTCCCCAGCAGCTACATCTGCCAATTTCGCTTTAAATTTACCATCATAAAACTCCTTGGTTCTACTCTGTTTTTCTGCTACTTTCCCCGAAACAGTGGCATCCATAGTCTCAAACCTTTTCTTACTTAACACTCTGAGTCACTCTGGATAAATAGCACACCTGGAAAGTCTTTTACGCAACAACACAAAAGGGCACACTCCCAAAGTATTATGTAGCGTAACCAAATATGACCAAACTTTCCTACACACAAATTCTTTCACTTCTTCACCTATAGTCAAAGCCGACTGGGCTCTTTCCTTTTAAAACTCATTCATGCATTCTACCAGACCGTTGGCTGACAGTGAGTACAGTGCAACTTAAATTTGATCTATTTGATGACTTTCCAAAAACGTTTTCATTTTTACTGACCTAAAATGCGTGCCATTATCAGTAATGATTTCCTTGGCACCACCTTCCAGCAAAAACACCAGTCGCAAAAACTTCACAACTGAGTCAGGACAGAAACCGTTTCAGGATGCGCTGTGAACTCAAAATATACCCATTTCGAGTAATAATAAATGTGACCCATCATATACCTCTGCGAGGCCGGTAGCAAATCAAATGGGCCCATAAAATCCAAAGCGACCTTGGCCCACGCCGCTTCAGGAAAAGCAACTGGAATAAATGTTGTTTCATGCAATCTCCAATGTTTGTCAGATACCAAACATCCGGAACAATCATTCACATACTTCTGCACCTGTGCCTCTCTAGACCAGGCCACCAATAGAATTGTTTAAGGGCGTTGCAGGTACTGGACACACCCAAATGCCCCTCACGAGCCTCACTTATCAAAACATCACGTAACGAAGAAGGTGGTACACAACGATCAGCCCTGACAATCACACCATTGACAATAGATAATTCTTGGGAAAACTGTATATATGAACGTAACACCACCTCCACAGGCCAACTATTCTGGAGAAAAGATGCCACCTTCACCAAAACAGCATTCGCATTAACAGCTTCCAACCACTTGCTATGTGAAATCGGTCCTGAATTATAAACTATGTCGTCCACCAGAGCCACAACACACTCACTCAAAGGTAAATCATCCGATGTACATTCTTGTACAGGCAACCTTGAAAGGCAATCAGCCCTTACTTTTCGTCCTCCAGGAATATATTTCAAAGTGAAATTGCACTCCTGAAATTTTTAAAGATTCTGACAAGGCGGGCTGAACCATTGCCATTAAGAAGATTTAACAAAGGCTTATAGTCAGTAAACATTTCAAAATTTGTACCCCATACAAAAGTATTAAAACACTCTACCGCCCATGAACATGCCAAAGCCTCACACTCAATAGTGCAATACTGCCAGAGACAATGATCGTGAAGCAAACGCAATAGTACGCCCTTTACCTAGAACAAACTTTGTTAACACTACTCCCAACCCCACCTGGCTGGCATCAACCGAAATTATACTCTTGTTTCCAGCCACAAATGGTGATAAAGCTGGTGCAGATACAACAGATCCTTAACATTTTGGAAAGCTTTCTGAACACCATCAGTCCAAATGTATTTTACACCTTTCTTGAGCAGGTCCCTCAAGGGTTATACTATGTAAGCATATCCATTTACAAAACATGAGTAATACTCCCCCAATCCAAGAAAAGACCAGAGCAAGTCCTTATCCCTGGGAAGTAGTGCATCTTGAATGGCTTTAATGAGAGAATGCTTTGGGGAAATGCCGTTCAAACTGATGGTGTGACCCAAATACTCAAAATTCTGTACATTGAACTTGCATTTATCTCCTCTAAGGATAATTCCATCTTCCCTGAATTTTGAACACACAGACTTCAAGATTTTATCGTGTTCAGTCAACATTTTTGCAAAAACCAATACATCATCCTGGAAGGCCTTGAACACCTTCAATACCCTCCAGAATGGTATCCATTAGTCTGTGAAAAACGCTGGCTGCGGATGCCAGGCCAAAGGGTAATCTAGTAAATTTGAATGTACCAAAAGGTGTGACAAACGTAGTGAGACTTTGGGACTGTTCATCCAATGGGATTTGATTGTAAGCTGATTTTAAGTCTGTTAAAGAAAAATAGGATGCAACTCCAATGTTTGCCAACAGTTCCTGCACCTTTCATAGTGGATGACTCTCCACCACAATATTCTTTTTCAGGCTTCGCAAATCTGCACGCAGCCTGCTACTTCCATCCCTTTTTCAAACTATCACAATGGGGCTCACCCACTCTGAAGCTTCAGCTTACACACAATAATCAATCCACTTAACATTTGCTCCCAACACGTTTTCAGCTCATCCCTCACATTTAAAGGTACAGGGCGAATCTTGTGTGCTACAGGCACACCATTAAAAAAAAGTTTAATAGTGTGTACATAATTCTTTACACACCCAACTTATTTTCAAAAAATTTCAGGAAAATCTGAACAGCAAAATGCCGAATCTTGTTGACTTGCAACCTGAATATGTGCCACAGTATGTTAGAAAGCCTTACAGGAGGATCTGCACCAGGAACAAGCATGATTCCCAATTTTGCCAGGTCTTGCCAACCCACAATAAGTCTTTCCATCTTTGCTACATAAATCTTAGTAATTACTTTCCTACTTAAACATACAATACAATCCTCAAAGAACCCAAGCATATCAATGTCCTGATCACCATACGCTTTTGGGTGCACATCTTCTTCCTTCAACCCCACAATGCTACCCCAATGCAAATTAAACAAGGTGTCCAAAATAATTGTAATAGGGGCCTCAGAATCACATAACATCTCCACAAAGAGCTTTTTCACCAATGTATAACTGACATACAGCATCCTTGACTTTCCTACACCCATTTTCCTATACATCTAAGTTCAACACCATATTAGACAGATCTAGAATTTTCTCTTTCTCCAACAATTGTATGCTATGGACTTTAGCAGCATTTTTTCCCACTGCCATTCTACATACACTGTAAAAAATGACCAACTTTCTTGCATTTTGTACATCATTTTCCCACCGCTGGGCAATATTGTGAGTTTCACAAATGAGCCTTGGAGCCACACCGATAACAACATTTATTATTTTTAGACCCATGTTTCACATTTTTATCTTTGAGCTTAATTAAATCAATATGCTCAGCATCCTCAACCACATTTACAACCAAAGATAATGACATGGTACCATCCTGAACCATCACAAAAGTGGACTCCATAGACCGTTCAACACTCTTAGCCATAGTTATCACACCCGACAAAGAAGGGTATCTATGACACAACAGTGTTTCTTGAATCTTCCTTGAGAAGCAACCAAAAATAAATTGGTCACGCAAATGTGTGTCTAATGCAACACCATAGTTACATTTAATTGCCAAAAACCTTGAAGCAGATAAATAATTCTCAACAGACTCATCCGCAGCTTGCTTTCTCTTAGCAAGGTTAACCCTTTCTAGTACAATGTTCTGAAAAAATTTTTGGGAACTGTGCCTTGGCTTCCAAAAAGGCATCCCATTCACTCTCTTTATCAGTGGGTGCTGGCACTTTAGGTAAATTGTTGAACACTTGCTGCCCCCTTCTTGCCCCCACAGCCACCAAATAATTCTCAAAATAATTAATCCATAAAGACCGTTTGATAGGTGGTTTGCCAGGATGTTCCCTAAATGAATTGATTTGCAAAAAAGTAGAAATGGATGATGAAGCCATGACAGAAAACATCCACTAACTAAAAGTACCTGCACAAAATAGAGGTGTGCCTGTCACCGCAGACAGGCTGTCAGGCACACCTCTATGTGTGCCTGCCAACTATTTTAACTCTGCATAAATACGTGAAGCCGCTCCAAAATCTACCCCCAATTGAATGAGAAAACAGAATTAAAGAGTGCGAGGCATCACCCTCCTCCTTACACCATGTTCACAGATGCCACCGAAATTAATCCTTCCTGGATTGGGCTCCGCTGAGCGCACCAATAGGAAAGTGTCACCTGCAAAGCCTTCAAATACGACAGATACTGCCAAATGAGGAAACAAAATAGAAACACAGCTCCGCACTGCAATTGACCGTAACAAGTAGCTCCACCTCTCAGATAGGCGTACACCTCCAGCAATGTTTTCCTCAACAGCCGACAAGTTCAACTCCTTGCTGTGATAGGCTGGAGAGATTAGCCAAACCTCTCAGTAAAACGTACTTCCCTGACGAGGGTTTCCTCATAACAAACAATTACTCGCACACATGTCAATGCCGTTGGCTGGGAGTTCCATCATTCTTGGGAGAATTTCCCAAAACAAATCGTCGCCAAATCTACCAAGTGAATAATCAATACGGTGAGGTAAGAAATCCAAGACAACGAAGCTTCTTTAGAAAAAACTGCTTCTTTTATTTGAAGAAAATTACAGAGCCTCAGAGCATGCATTCCTCAGCTTCAGTGGTCACCGGGCAACTGGCTTAACTGAAACCGCTGCCGCATATATGTCCACACAACATTTTGAATAAAAGCAGACATAGCTCAAGGATGCAACCTTGAAGAATAATACAACCCAACAGCTATGTTTATAATTGAATTAACCCTTGCGTGCGGCAGTGAACATGTGCAGGAGACAACTGTGCCCACGCGCTCACACGCAAGCACAACATGAATTCCTCATGAATAACACAGCATACATGGTACAACACCAATCCTGAGATATTCTTGCCTGTAAACAATGTGGTATGAATACCATTGTTGCTAGAAAGATTCTTCCCACTACCAATAGTGTCAATGTGTTCCAAAATGTGACAGAAGCCTTCAACCTCTCCATGACCATACAACTTGACAAATTTTTAACATACATTTTTAGGTTGAGCCTAGCGTTGCAGCGCATGCGCTGCTTGCTCTGCGAGGCATGCTGTAGAAGTGCTGTGGAAGCCTCTGCCCATATTTTTCATTGGCTGGTGTCATTGTCCATGGTAAATGCTGGCTTCCGATTGATAATGAGGCTTCTTAGTCCCTCCTTGTTACCGCACTGTCCTTTTGTGACCGCCGGACTGGATCTTTTACTTGCGGCGTTACACTGTCTCCTTCATTAGCCGGTAAGCACTCTTTTTTTTTCCATTCGGCTTTGGCAAGGGCGGCCGCGGGTTTATTTTTGCATCGCGCTTTCACTTTAACAATAGCTGCTGGCAAACCCCGTGAATGCTGTGTGGGGTGGCAGCTATTGTTAAAGTGAAAGCGTGATGCAAATCTAAACAAGCGGCTGCCTTTGCGCAATGGCGACAGCTTGTTTTATTTTCAGGGCGGCATGCGTGCTTTCGGTTTCACAATGGCTGGCAGCAACGCTTCATTCCTCGTCTCGCACCGCTGCTCTGCCCGACCACCTTCCTCTCTCGCTCCGGGTGTCCACCTCTTGCTGTGAGGAAGGCACGTAAGTGCGAGTTCACCACTGTTTCTTGTCTCCACTGCATCGACTCTTCACCACTCTAGCTCCTGCTCCGCCTTTCATCTGCTTCTCTGCGCTTTTGTTGGTTAATTCCCACTTTTTAAGAGTACTGTAGCTTTGGTACCCATGGCACAGTATTTCAAAAGCTACTTCTGAATTGGCAAGGTACCTCAGAGTGCAAAAGCAAATGGGCACTAAGCTTACCTATCTTGCCCTGGCACAGCGGTGCCCCCGCACCCCCCCCCCCCAGGCCTTCGCACCAGCAGATACATCTCATATCTCACTTCTGGTGCTCATGCACACTTGCTGTAGTGCGGTGTCCTCTTGTGATGCTGACACTGTGAGGTGTTTGTGTCACTAGTGATTATTACCACATCACTATAACAGCCTTCTGTTCGTGTGACGGCCTCCATCGAGTTGTGCAGGTCTGCAGCATGAAAAAAGGCTGCCCCCGTGTCCTTGAGCCTGCAGCCCCAACACACACACACACACACACCCCACCCCCCCACCCCACCCCCACACACACACACCCACACCCCTCCCTCCCCCCCCCCGACGTCATCCTCAGTTCGGCTCCTTTGTAAGACATATCTGCTGTGCTGGCATCTCTCCTACCGCATGGCGCCTTCCCTCCCTTTCAAGTAACCTTCTGTCCCTTGCTTTCATGTGCAGCGAAAATGCAGAATTCATTATTTGCATAAATACTGCGGAATCCTTGCACTTTCTGTAAAATATCGGAAATACCTGAAATTAAACAAAAAAGACAATATTCAAATCCTTTGGAAACAAGCTGTAGAAATGCAGTTACTCACTAAAGTGACCTGCACACCCTACAGCCTGTTAATAGCCCCGAGTGAAATCCTAAATACTCACTCCAGCAACGTCTGTGTAATTTTCATTATCAGCCAGAAATAAACATCTCAGGAATGTTCAACGATCAGAGACTCCTCTTGGCCTCTCAGGGACTTGTCCTCATACTTTGAGTGGAAGGAAAGTCGATGGACAGGGGATACAGAAGAGAGTAAATGTGTAGAAGAAACATTGAAGTAAACTGTAGATATTCTGTGATTAATCTACAGATCGGAGGAGCTGCGGAGAGAATTGCTACAGGGACCAGCTAGTTCTCCTCTGCTCTCTGGCCGCCCTCAACATTTTGAAGAGGTGCAGCAGGGAGGCTGGGATTGCCCAGCAGGGAGGCTGGGATTGCGCAGCACTGAGGCTGGGATTGCGCAGCAGGGAGGCTGGGATTGCACAGCAGGGAGGCTGGGATTGCGCAGCACCGAGGCTGGGATTGCGCAGCACCGAGGCTGGGATTGCGCAGCAGGGAGGCTGGGATTGCACAGCTGGGAGGCTGGGATTGCGCAGCACCGAGGCTGGGATTGCGCAGCACCGAGGCTGGGATTGCGCAGCACCGAGGCTGGGATTGCGCAGCAGGGAGGCTGGGATTGCGCAGCAGGGAGGCTGGTATTGCTCAGCACCGAGGCTGGGATTGCGCAGCACCAAGGCTGGGATTGCGCAGCAGGGAGACTGGGATTGCGCAGCACCGAGGCTGGGATTGCGCAGCACTTGGTGCACACAAATTTAAACCCTGTTTGAAGTGGTTGACACCTGTGTGTGTCTACAGCACAGTTCCTTGGGCTGCTGTTCGGTTGCTCCCGGTAACAGGGACCTACAAGTTAACAAAACATGGGACTTTGAGGATGCTGATGTGGAATATCACCTAAGTGAGAATGGTGGCAGAATCCACATATTCACTCACTCTATAGTTTACCCTCAGTGTGTTAAGCACTGGCTCCAGAGATCTGTCTATATCTCTAACCTGCAGGTCACTCATGGCTTAACAGTGCCTTCTGTGAGCAACGAAAGCTTGCACTAGCATGCCCCCTGGGTCTTTTCAGTTGGTAATGAAAGCTTGCAATAACGTGCCCCGCTGGATCTGTTCTGCTGGGATTGGACAAGTGCACTTGCTGCTTTCTGTGAGCGATGAAAGCTTGCACTAGCGAGCCCCGCTGGACAAGTGTACTTGCTGTCTTCTGTGAGCGATGAAAGCTTGCACTAGCGTGCCCCGCTGGACAAGTGCACTTGCTGCTTTCTGTGAGCGATGAAAGCTTGCACTAGTGAGCCCAGCTGGACAAGTGTACATGCTGTCTTCTGTGAGCGATGAAAGCTTGCACTGGCGTGCCCCGCTGGACAAGTGCGCTTGCTGCCTTCTGTGAGCAATGAAAGCTTGCACTAGTGTGCCCTGCTGGACAAGTGCGCTTGCTGCCTTCTGTGAGTGATAAAACTTGCACTAGCGTGCCCCGCTGGACAAGTGCACTTGCTGCCTTCTGTGAGTGATGAAAGCTTGCACTAGCGTGCCCCGCTGGACAAGTGCACTTGCTGCCTTCTGTGAGTGATGAAAACACGCATTAGTGTGCCTCGCTGGATCTGTTCTGCTGGGAATGGACAAGTGCACTTGCTGCTTTCCGTGAGCGATGAAAGCTTGCACTAGCATGCCCCGCTGGACAAGTGCACTTGCTGCTTTCCGTGAGCTATCAAAGCTTGCACTAGCGTGCCCCGCTGGACAAGTGCACTAGCTGCCTTCTGCGAGCGATGAAAGCTTGCACTAGCATGTCCCGCTGGTTTTTTTCAGCTGGGAATGAACGCTTGCACTAGCGTGCCTCGCTTAATCTGTTCTGCTAGGAATGGACAAGTGCACTTGCTGCCTTCTGTGAACGATGAAAGCGTGCCTTAGAGTGCCACTCTGGGTCTGTTCAGCTGGGAGTGGATAAGTGCACTTGCTGCTTTCTGTGAGCGATGAAAGCTTGCACTAGCGTGCCCCGCTGGACAAGTGCACTTGCTGCCTTCTGTGGGAGTGGAAAGCTTGCTTTGCTACTGCCGTACTGTACCTGTTCTATGACGAAGCAAAGCTTGCACCACCACTGTCCGATTCGTATGTGCCCTGTGATGGGGAAAGCTTGCAATGCTGTTGCCTCTCCAGGGATAAGCGTGCACTATCTCTGCCACATGTGTACCTGCTCTATGAAGGTGTGTTTCCGCTGCTGAATGAAGGTGTCTTCCCTGTTTATGAAGAAGACAATGGATATATAGAACGCACTTGCATAGCAGGCCCTACGGACAGGGACTTTTCCATAATCTTTGATGTGAGGCGCCCTTAGTCCTGAGGAAGTTCCTATCCCCAAAGGGGCACTATTTCAGTGCCAAAATATGTTGATGGAAAAAACAAGCTAGGTCCGTAGCACTACCCTCTATTTTTAGGTCAAGCCTAGCGCAGCGCACATGCGCTGCTCGCTCTGCGAGGCATGCAGTAGTCGAGTTTGCTTTGTAAGCCTCGCCTTCTCGCCGCCCATACTTTTCATTGGCTGGTGTCATTGTCCTTGGTAAATGCTGGCTTTCCATTCATTATGAGGCTTGTTAGTCCCTCCTTGTAACCGCCTTGTCGCCATTTGTTACCGCCCATGACTACTGGACCTTTTACTTGGCTCGTTACACGATTGGCTTTATCTAGGGGATCAGCACTATTTTGTTTATGGGCACTTATGGGGACAATGGCGGATGGTATTTTATTGTATTTGTATCCTGAGCGAGGCACCCGCTTTAGGAACACCGCCCTCAGTTTATTTATTTATTTATTTATATTTAACTTTTATGTTGAGCGCGGCGTCCACTTCTGGGACACAGCGCTCTGTTTATTTATTTTTTACTTTCCTAATGAGCACGGTGCCAGCTTCAAGGACACCGTGCTCAATTTCTTTATTTATTTTTTTAACTTTAACACTGAGCGCGGCGCTTGCTTCAAGGACACCGCGCTCAGTGTTAAAGTAAAAAAAAAAAAAAAAAAAACGAGTGCGGTGTCCTTGAAGCGGCGCCGCGCTCAGTTTTAAACTTAAACAAGCATTTGCAATGCAATAGGTCTCGCATTTACGCGCGTTTAAGCTATTGGCATTGTAAATGTTATTAAAGTTTTATTTCTAATTTATTTAAAATCTTCTTTTGAGTTGGTGGTATGTTTGGGGTAGGGAGGAAAGTGTATTATTTTACATGCGTTTATTTTTTTTATGGTAAATTAGCGTTGTATTAATTTTATTTTCAATTAAATTCAATTTTAGTTATTTATTTATCACATATTTTTTATTTGGAATATGTTTTAATAATTTTATGGCGTTAGGTATCAAAATGTAGTTAAAAAAAATTATTAGGAATTGAAATGGCATATCTAATCTTTCCTAACTCCAACGCTTTCCCTGTTTTTACTAACGTTGGAGTGAGATTAGTAAATCTATCCCCTCCAAAGTCCAACACTTTCCCTACTGTTACTTAGATTGGAATATGAGTAGTAAATCTACCCCCTCCAAAGTCCAACATTTTCCTTATTGTTCCTTAGATTGGAGTGGGAATAGTAAATCTAACTCCTCCAAAGTCGAACACTTTCCCTACTGTTGCTCAGATGGGAGTGGTAATAGTAAATCTAACCCCTCCAAAGTCCAACACTTTCCCTACTGTTGCTTGGATTGTAGTAGGAATGGTAAATCTAAGCCCTCCAAAGTCCTATACATTCCTTGATTGTGCTTACGTTGGAGTGGGAATAGTAAATCTAACACTCCAAAGCGCAACACTTTCCCAGGTTTGCTTGAGTAGAAGTGACAATAGTAAATCTTACGCTTCCAAAGCCCAACACTTTCCCTACAAATTGCTTATGTTGACATTAGTATAGTCAATCTGACTCCTTTAAAGTCCAACACTTTTGGTAGAGCTGTTTATTTTTGTAATTCTTTTATTGACATTTTTTTTGTATATTACATTATTTTTTTGAATTAGTGTGACATGTTTTTGTTATTATATATATGTAACTTTTTAATTTTTGAGTTGCTAATATAATTGTTTTAATTGTTTACATTTTTTAGAGTATATATATATATATATACACACATACACATGCATATATATGTAGTCCACAGTATTAGTATATGTTCATTTAAATACTTTAGATTACATATATACATATTTTGTTAATATTTACTTTTAAGCTATTGTTAATATTTTAAATTTAATGTCCCTTATATTAGCAATATGGCTGCTAAGAACTCACAGGAGCGCAGTGTTTTTTTTATTTTTTTATAACATACTTTATTGATGACCATGACATTCTATCTAATGCAGTCATTATTGTACGGTGACAGTCTTTTGTATTTATAACATATATTACACATATTTGACATGAAAGTACCATATATTTTCGTATTATTCGATAAGGATTAAAGAACCATAAATCTCCCATGGCAACGTAAACATCAGGGATATCATAGTTATGATAAAGTAATCGGTTGTATAAAGCATGTACATTTCAAATTAACGGAATTAACTGATTCAACCACCTCCCTTCCCTCCCTAACCCTCCCAGCCCGAACTCCTGGTTAGTCGATAAAGGACTTCCGTAATAATCCAAAGTAGGATACCAGTAGCGTATCTCTGAGAGGTCTATAGCGCCCTTGAGTTATAGTGTGTGGGTCTTGGTCTCTGAACCCAAAGACAAAGAATCCTAAAGTGATGTCATGTATTATGAGGGTGGGGTGCCCTGTGGGGGCAATAAGTCAAATGATTCGAGCTCATGTAGCATGATCTCCCATTCCATCGAAATGGGTTGTTTTCGCAGCCCTCGTTCTTCTTCCTTTCGGAGGGCAGCTCCCTCCGCCTTCCCCCACTGGAGCATATCGGCCCGCCAGCTAGAGACCGCAGGACATCTGGGGGATTTCCATCTCATGGTGAGGGCTCTTACTGCTAAAATAAGGGCTAAGTCTAGAAATCTCAATCGTACCTTTTGTACCTTTGTGCGTCTGCGGAGACCCATGAGGCAGTTCAGAGCATCGTTCGAAACAGCGATTTGTGTGACTTCACTTAAAGTGTGACGAACTCTCTCCCAGTAATCTCGAAGGTGGGGGCAGGACCAGAGCATATGAAGGAAGTCTGCCTCGTCTCCTTTACACCGGGGGCAACAGTGGGAGGAACTTGGGAACATGCGATGAATCCTCTTAGGGGTGAGATATGACCTATGAAGGACCATTGTCTGACTGAATTTTAGTTTCGCATTGCGTGACACTTTTTTAGGGTGTTCCAGCATGCACTTCCAAGCCGTGTCCGTAATTTCCGTAGTAGAATCATCGGACCAGTGCATTCTGAGGGACGTGAGTGCGATTGCTGCATGTGCTCGGATACCCGTGTATAACCATCGTACCAAGTGTCCTCCAATTCCCATGTAGTATAAAAGGTGTACCAGATTATGTTGGGAGGGTTCACTGCGCTGTGGGGCCCATGTGTTTTTAATAGAATGTGAAACAGCAGCGTGTAATAGATATAGGCGTGTTGGTGCGCCCGTAGCCTGGACAAATGAATCGTGGTCAAGCATAGTTCCATCACTAAAAACGCTCCGATGTCTTCCACCCCTACGTCTACCCAATCCTGTATCCTGGCCTTCGTGAGTCTACCCTGCGGTGTAGAGATGCCCAAGAGGGGATATTCGTCGCGTAAGGAGGTGTTTGGGAGGCATATGATAACGCCTTCCTCCAGCATTGCAGAGCGATCTTCAGTAGGGGGGGGCTATCCACAGGGATCTTAGCTTTAGGTAAGAGTAGTGCATGTAGCTCACCCCGATTCAGATCTCTAGGTGTGTACCCAATTTCTTGTAAGTTCCTCCCCGCGGTCCAGTAAGAGAGCCACTGGAGTTGGCTGGCATAGTAGTAGGCCTTAAAGTCCGGAACCCCCAGGCCGCTGCTCCGAGTTTCCAGCTGCAGCTTCTGGAGACTCACTCGTCTGCGGCCCGTTCCCCAAATTAGGTCCACCAGTAATGTATTCAATGTATTAAAAATGGACTGTGGGAGAACAACAGGTATGTTCACAAAATAGTATAAGAGGCGAGGAAGCATCACCATCTTTGAGATGGCGATACGCCCCATCACCGATAGCGGCAGAGAGGACCAGAAGGCTACACTGGCACGGAGGGCCGCTATGGTCCGCATAATGTTACCGTCAATTTGATCCGCCTGCGTTCTGTAAACTTGAATACCTAAATATTTAAAGGTGGCAGGGGCAACTGGTAGGGTGTAATCGCCGAACTGTAGAGTATTGGGGCATGGTGTTTCCTGAAAGAAGTAAACCACTGATTTCCCGGGTTTATGGCCAAGCCCGAAAGACGTTCGAAATTGGCAAACACCTCGGGGAGGGATTGGTATCCGCTGTTAGGTCACGTAGGTATAAGAGGATGTCATCTGCATAAATAGAAATTAGGTGAGTTAACCCATTGATGGGTATGCCAAGCCGGTCTGCCGATCTTCTAAGTGCTATCGCTAGAGGCTCCAGCGCAATAACAAACAACAGAGGGGATAGCGGACATCCCTGCCTAGTACCCCTATGTATTGTATATTGGTCTGATATATAGCGGCCTGTGCGTGCTCTAGCCGTGGGGGATGTGTATAACAATCGTACCCATTTTAGATATGCGGCCGGGAACCCAAAGCGTTGAAGTGTCGCGAACATGAAGTCCCAGGAGAGAGAATCAAAGGCCTGACGGAGGTCTAGCGCTATGCATCCTGCAGCCTGATAAGCGTGTGGAGTAGCCTTCATGACGTAATGTAGCCGCCGGATATTAAGGGATGTACTACGGTTCTGTAGGAACCCGCACTGGTCTCCGTGTATGAGTGCATTAAGATGTGGCTGTATACGATTGGCAAGAGCCTTGCTCAGAATTTTATATTCAGTCGCTAGTAGTGAAAGGGGTCTATAATTAGATAGCTCTAAGCCATCGCGACCTGGCTTGGGTAACGACGCAACTAGTGCTTGCATGATGGATTGTGGTAGATGACCAGTCTCGAAGGCGGCTTTATATACCGCTTCCAGTGCAGGTATTAGAGTCTCTGAGTATGTATGGTAGAATTTAATGGGTAGCCCGTCAATCCCAGGTGTTTTATTACGATTTAGACCTTTTATCGCAGCTCGAATTTCCTGTTGGGTTATGGGGCCATCTATTTCTTGTTGTATTTCATCAGAAAGTGTCGGGATGGGGAGATCTTGCAAGAACTCTGCTATAGTGGAGCTCTCCACAGGAGTAGGTACTGCGTAAAGCGTACTAAAGTAGTCATGGAAGGCTATATTTATTTCTCTTTGAGTATGTGCTATATGTCCCTGCGGTGTACGGATTCTCGTTATAACCGGTGGATCGGGTCTATCCCGGACGATACGGGCGAGTAGTGTACCAGACCGGTCTGCCTCTGTGTGTTTGCGTTGTAGAAATGCTCTATGATCTATTGTCCGCAGTGTCTCCAGAGTTTCAGCATGGTCTATACGGGCAGCTTGTAACTTGTCTTTCTTGTCAGGGTCAGTTACTGCCTCCTGTTCCAGCATAGTCATCCGTAGTTCTATCCTCAGTAAGTGTTGGTGTATCTCCTGTCGCGCCCCCACCAGCTGTCCTATCGATGCCCCCCGTACCACCACTTTCAGGGCGTCCCATTCAATTAAGTTAGAGGAGGCCGTGTTCCAATTTTCAGCCAAGTAATTTGTTATGGTATTGGAGAGGGCTGTTCGAAATGGAGCATCCTCCAGCAGTTGCGGATGTAATTTCCAGGTGGGTACTGGGGTAGGCACTTTACCCCAGTTAAGTGTGAGTTCTAGGGGATTGTGGTCTGAGAAGGTTTTTGCTAGGTATGTGGATTGGCAGGCCTGGGTAATATTGAATCTGGTACAAAGGAATCTATCTATTCTGGTATGGAGGCTATGTACTGGAGAATAAAATGAGTATTTATGAGTAGGGTGTAGACAACGCCATGGATCAGAGAGCGCCCAGCCATTAGCCCATGTAGCAAACAAGTCAGCTAAGTTACTGGCGTTTGTACCATTGAGGGGAGGGTGTGATCTATCCAGGGTAATGTCAAGTACAGCGTTCCATTCTCCTCCCAGCACCCAAGGGATACCATCCCAGTCAGCCAATGCCGCTCCCAGTCGATGCAGAAAGCGGTCTTGATCTAAATTTGGGGCATAAACACTGCCGAAGATCACCAAGGAGCCGTCTAGTGTACCTTTCAGCAGGATGTATCTCCCTTGGTCATCCACACGACGTTCCAGTTCAAGAAATGGGACCCCATGGCGTATCCAAATGGTTGCTCCCCTGGCAAATGCAGAGTAGTTAGTGGAATAAATCTGTCCCCTCCATTTTTTACGTGTTTTTTGAGTTTCGGACTCGGTTAGATGAGATTCCTGGAGGAACACTGCGTGTGCCTTACGCCTGAGAAGATATGCATGTACACGATGTCGCTTCTGAATCGCCCCCAACCCACGTACGTTCCATGTGATTAGGTTATAAGACCCTAACGTGGTACCCATCCCAGGCATATCGCTATATAGAATGTGGAGCTCCACGTTATGTGGAGCCAGTAGATCGAAATCAACCAGGAGTCCCCATTTCCCTGAACATTAACAAAACATGGCGCAGCGCTCGAACTACGCTGGGCCCAACAACAATTCAAAAGAATTACATAACAGATAACGGTGCATACGCTTGAAGGGAGGCTGCCGCCTTTAGTCGCGGTCATATTCTCAGTGAGGTCAGCTACTTGGCGGCTCTACGGGACCCTACGGGGGGGGGTTTTATAATTATATCTGTCTAAGACAGTATCGTTCGCCTGAGGTAAGCACATGTATTATCCGGCTGTAGTTCCCGTACAAACAAAGCCCAATTCGTGCATATATAGGGATGGTCAATGCACACAGTTGTATCAAACAATCCAGACCTCCATGTTAATGTACAGGTTATAACCAAATGGTAATGCACGTATTTTTGATTGCAAAAAAAAGGATACAATAAGCGCCATGTGTTGGTGTTCAGGTTATCCATAGGAACGTGTGCCATAAAACAGTTCAGAAACAGTCTTAGCCCCTCCCTCCCGACCCTCCACATTAATATACATACAACGTTGTGATGTCAATGTTCAAATGTAGGACTGCTAAGAAAGGATACAATGGACGCCAGGAGGTGGAGCCCAAGCCAGCAGCATACGTTTCCTTTGAACAGGTCCAAAAGGTCTACCATTACAGCGAATGGTCTCTACAGATTTTAGTTATCGATGATATTATCCGCCGTCTGGGGAGTCATTGTAGGAAATAGAGTTATACTGTGCTCGGAGTCTGAGTTCAGTGTGCTGTCCTCCGAGTCCGTGGGGATTTTGTTGGAGTCCTCCCGAAAAGCCCCAGCGACGGCAAGGGCCCCTTCCTGGTCGCGCCGTTGTTGTTCCCGCGATGGTCCTGCGCCTCCCTTGCCCCGATTGTGAGTCGGATGTCCGCGAGATCCTGATGATGGAAGTCTGCTGGCGCCCTGCGTTGATAAATCCGAATGGCTGACCTGGCTAGAACCCAGCCCCATAACTTCGAGCCATTCCTCGGCGTCCGCGGGCCCATAACTTCGAGCCATTCCTCGGCGTCCGCGGGACTCTCAAAGAAGTGAGTTTTTTTATCACAAATAACTTTCAGTCTGGCGGTGTACAGAAGTGCATATTTGAGTTGTGCTTTCTGTAGTTTCTTCTTTACGGCTTGGTAGGACGCTCTTTGCCTCTGAACCATGATGGTGTAGTCGGGATATAGCGAAATGCGGTGGTTTTTTAACTGAATCAGTTTTTTCTCTCTCGCTTTCTGTAATAAGACATCGCGGTCCCTATAATTCAGAATTTTCACTTTCAGAGGGCGAGGTGGTGCGCCAGGTTTGGGCGGCCCATTTGGAATTCTATGTGCCCGTTCGACACAGAAGTATGAGGATAGCCCCTCCCGTGCAACATGGTCCCTGAACCATGCCTCCATAAATTCTGCCGCCTTAACACCCTCACTGCGCTCTGGCAGGCCAATGACACGGATGTTGTTGCGTCTGTTTCTACCTTCCGCATCTTCCACTCGGTCCAGGAGGCCTGTCATTTGTTGCTGTAGCTGTCGCAGTGTTGTGGAGTTTGCTGTGACTCGGGGGTCCAGGTCCTCAATAGATTGTCCGTGGTCATTGACGGTGTCGGCTAGTTTACCATGTTCAGCCCTGAGTAGTGTAAGGCCTGTGGTGAGCGTGCCGATCTGGAGTTCGAGTGCCGTCCTGGAGTCACGGATCTCCTTGAGAATCAAGTCCAGTTTATCTGGTGCATTCTCCACAAGCTCTGCGGTTACGGCCCCTGGTGAGGAAGGCCGACTGGATAGCTCCACCATGGCGGAGGGGGGGCCCGCTCCCTGTTGGCCCTCTAGTGTCTTTGCCCTTACTCTGCCCATTATATGAGTCCGTCGTGCGGGCGCGGAGTGGCGTCTACTGAGTGGGCAACTGTAAGAAGTGTTGTCAGGGCTCTATGTGGATATACGGGTAGGACCAAACCAACCCTCGGTAGGCCGTGGGTGTATGAGACCGGTAGTAACACTTTGCTTGTGGTTGGAATGTTCTTATGAAGGAATCTGTGATAGTGCTCCCCTTGTATAGCTTCAGTCAGGATTGGTAATGAAGCGGGCTATACTATAGCTGATGAGTAGTACAGATCTCAGGGCCCAGTATCTTCAGCTATTAGCTCGGGAAAGGCTTCTCATCAATATTGCTGCCCAATTTGGCTTATCCGTGTCCCTCCTCATGTGCGCTCAGTATCATGAAGCGTATCGCGGTCTCACCAGGCCGCTCCGGCTGTCCCGTTGATTCTGTGCCCGCAGTGCAGGCCTCACCTCGAGGCGCGAGTGCACGGCGGCACAGTAGGTGCAATGGCGGGCAGAGCAGGGCTTCCGCAGTAGCGTCGCTTATTGCGCAGGGGGGAGAGCCGCCTCCGCTGCAGCCGCCGGGCGAGAGCGGCACGGTCTCTCTAGAGGGATCTCTGGCCAGTGCGTGAAGTCGTTGAGCCACTCCCGGCCTCCATCCAGTCGGGGTGGGGGGACCCAGCCGTGCACCCCGGCAAGGCAATCAAGTGCGGGGCGGAATATCCTGGCCAATGCGGGCCTGTGCGGGCGTCGCCACTCACCGCAGAGCTCGCTGAGGAATCCTCCTGTCGCGTCGGTGTGGCCCCTCCCGTCGGCCGACGGTCCAAGGGGGGGATCATAGGCTGTGGGCCGCCCAGCTGCTCTCAGTCAATTTGTGGCCGCTGCCTCGCGGCGCGCCCGTCCACCCACGCCGCCCGCGGCTCCCGGGAGTCGGAGCAGGGCACACAGGAGGAAAGCAGCACCGCTGAAGAGGCTGGGGAATGTAACCCCTACGGCATCTAGTCAGGTATCGCCGCACTCGTGATGTCCAGTATCAGCGGGCGGGCCTCGCACCACAGCGCGCCAGCCGCTCACGCCCTGCGCGTCCACCGCCTACTCGATACACCGGCCTTCGCCCGGCCTCCGCCCGCGCACAGCAGCGGACCGGGCCCGGATCGAAACCCCCTCTCCCCCGTGGTCGTGAAAGTCACTCGGGGCACAGAACAATTCCGGGGACCCCAGCGCTACATTGGCGATGTCTCCGGTCGTCCGTTGACCTGGGAAGGCGGTACAGGAGAAGTACCCACATAGGAAGTTGATTAGATGAGTAAGCAGGAAGACTTTCCATGTGCCTTTCCAGCTCTTCCATTTCTGCTGATAGGCAAGTTGAGGAGGTGATGCTGTATGATGTACGATGATTCAAGTATACCAAACTTGAGTAAGGCAGATGTTGTTCTTGTTTAGTTAAGTAACATCTTGCCCTTGCTTTTCCCGGGTAACGTTCTATGTTCCATTGCGACTTAATGGTATTCTTACTGATGGTTTGAAGACAGTCTTCCACTTCACTGCATTTGCTGCCGCTGACAACATACTTCAGTTTCTCTTGATATATCATCAACAAACCAATTGTGATGATGAGCAGACATTCTGCCACTGGAGGAGGAGGCACCGCAAAAACTCTATGAAAGAGTTGAGAAAGGATCGTCTTTCGGAATTAGCAACTGAAGTACCCAGACTTTAGTCAAAACATGAACACAAGCCTTTGTTCATCTGCCAAATCCTCTAACGCAGGTACGGTCAAGCAGGTGGTGCATTCATCAGGCTTGCTCATCACCACAAATAATATACCTAAATATATCTCATCCTATTCAACCAATGCATGTTGGTTATTATGATAACCAATGAGTCTCACCCTATGCAATGGAGACTAACTAAAAAGGGTTTTTTGTTAGACCCACAGCCACTCTGGTAGTAGCATGCTTCAATATCGGGTCTCATCGTGGACTCTAAACACCAGGATGTGCTTGACTTTAATCCAGGCAGCACTTATGATACAAATTGCAACCGGGGTCATCTCAGAATAAAAATACCTAGAGCAACCAAGGTATCCGATTAATTCGTGGTTGTTCAGGTATGGTTAAAAACACCAGAATGGAGGGGTAAATTAAAGGATATAATGTTCCTATTACCCTATCAAGTTCGTCGACATGTTTCAGCCCCAAACATAAGGCCTATACAGGCCCAGGGCTTTCATCAGGACAGAAAAAAATTCCCCAGCAAAAATATTTTTCTTTTGTTACTACCCGTCCAACTTCCCAAATGGCAGGGGGACAAACACACATGCAACGCACAAATCCATGCATGTAACACACAAATCCATGCATGTAAAGGCTTACTAGCCCACTCGATAAAGGAATGTTTAAACTTGATTCCCTGTCATGGAATCTTTTTAGGCCACATGGAAGGAGGAGGTGGACACGCCCCTGTAGTCACACAGTCAACAAGAGTGCTATGTTGCTCTGTACCTACCTTGGCACTCTATCCTGCCGGCTTCAACCCATTGGGGGAGAGGGCCAAGGAAGTTGGATGCGGACACATGGTAATGTATCTGCAGGGTTTAAATAATATTCCCTGACCTTGAGGGAGAAACCGGAACTCCAAGAGTGATTCCTCCACCTTAGGTTGGGCTAACACATACTGGAAAATGGCAGCCATGATGGATTGGGCTAAAGAGTAGGAAGTCCTGCCCCATCATGGCACCACAACTTCCTACTCCATCTACCGACCCCCTCCCTAGAAAGACATTAATTCGAGGGTTCTTCTCATCATTGTTTTCGGTTTTCCTCATTACTAGGAAGATGGCCTTGAATACAGCTCTCTTACTGATATCAACTCAGTCAGTGGGTGTACTAAAAGTTCTGCTTGTTGCGACACCATCTGATAATGCTAATTGCGCACTTAAAAATGTATTTATTAAGAGTTAATAAAGTATATGGCATACTATTCTATTTTTGTATGATGATTTATACTTCTTTCTCCAATTAAAAAGAAGAGGTTTTATGCTTGTTACACGATGCAAGGTCTACGCCCAGTGTTGTCTTATTGTCTTAGCCTCGTCAGATACCAGATACTCATCGTATACTGCCATAGTTACTCTATCTAGCCCAGTCGGGGCTCAAGGTCAGTTTTGTAAAAGTCTGTCTGTCAGCCATTTTACTATATATCGGCCTTAGGAAGTGAATCTGTCACTCTTCTACCGGATTATCAAAAATAATTGTGAATAGGTTTCATAGAGCATTACCACCATTGCAAATCATTTCTAAATTAATCCGCTAAGTTCCTATTAAATTTTACCTGAAACTGGTGATAGTGAAAGCTTTTTTCCTAAATCCAGACAGTGTAGCAGAAAAGGCAACATAATCTTGAGACATCCACGTTTTAATTTCTACCTAGAAAGGACTGGGCATTTCTAGAATACTTAGGGCTTGATTTAGACTCTGGCGAGTGGTCATCTCCTCTGCCACCTCAGCCGGACTGTCATCAGTCAAATTAGGAGATTGCCATCCATTAGTGCTGGGGTGATCTCCATACCTTCAGTGAAGGTACTGAAAGTTTGGTACATTGCCACCGTGTTTTATCGGCTGAAAACTAAACTTTAGGTTCGAGGCATATGAGCTGCAGATCGTACACTGTGCATGAGATCGCCATCTGGTGTTGGGCTCGGATGCTTGCACTTTGTTGTTGTCTTGGAAGAGTCTTTTGTAGTCACGAGATAGGTGACTCCTCCTTTGGACGATAGTGCGCATGGGCATCGACTCCATGGTTAGATTGTTTTTTTCCGCCATCGGGTTCGGATGTACCTTGCTGCGCTCCGGATCCACATCGATCGGTTCCCCTCTCGACGCGCAGAAGAACCTCCTACCGTTCGACGGTATTGTTTTCGATCGCGATCCCCTCATCGCGTCTCCACTCCAACACTGTTTCGAGTCCGGTCGCCGACGTTGGTCCGTTGGGCGTGTCGGCGCCATCATCCAGCATATGGAAAGGACTCCATTTAAAAAATGCAGGTGTGGGGCTAACTTCCACACACAGATCTCCACGAGATCTGTAATCTTTGCCTCTCTCCAGAACACGAGAGCCAACACTGCCAAGCCTGTGACTCCTTTCGGTCCAAAAGACCATCCGTGATCGCCGGGCCCGACGACACGAAATGTCCAGGTCAGCCGCTCCCGCACCGGACGACATCTTTGACACAGGCTCCGACAACCCGGACACCGGAGATTTACAAATCGACACCTCCGGAGCCGAAGACTCAGGGTCCGACGACCAACTCATCACACCACACCAACGTACTGTGAGTACTGACGTCGATGCCCCTGCCCCCAAGAAACAAAAGGCTTCGGTCACACCTTCGCCTTCGGGCCTAGGTCTGCACCATCACAAAGCTTCAGGAGCCCCGCCTTCCGGCTCGACTCCCAAGCACCTAAAGCCTTCTGGCAGCTCGGGACCGAGCCAGCCACGTCCCGGAGCCCAAAAACACTCATCGGCACCGAAACACAAGACTAAGGTCTCGGCACCAACAGACCCTTCGGCGCCAAAGTCCAAGGTCCCAGACACCTCGACACCGAAGCATACCAAACCTTCGGAGTCGACAAAACCCTCGGTGTCGAAAACTTCACCAAAGGACACCAAACAACCTCGCAAGCCCAAACAACACTCGGAGCCGAAATCTTCGATGCCGACCAAACACGCCAGCTCAGAAGAACTCTTGGTTCCCATCGACCCAAAGCAGAAAACTCTGCACATTGACCCTATTACCGGACAGGTACAATCAGTAATACCTCACAAGAGGAAGATACAGGAACCAACCACACCTGAGCCACCTCATAAGAAGAAAGACTCTTCCACATCACCTATAAGGTCTTTCTCTCCACCTCCACAACACCTCAGCCCTCTACACTCCCCGCCTCACTCTCCTCCACCTTGTTTTTCACCACAAGGGGATACAGACAGGGAGGATCATGATGATGACATGCAGTCACCTCACAACACCTACACTGATGACGACCTTCACAGTATCCCACCACAAGACCCCTGGGACAGTTATGACCTCCCAGATATACCTGTCCCTGAACCATACCCATCAAAAGCCTCACCTCCAGATGATGCTATAGGGTTTTCACAGGTGATAAACAGGGCAGCACAATACCATGGTGTCAAGTTACACTCAGACCCCCTGGAAGAAGACTTCTTACTAGAAACTTTTAGCCAGCCTCAAAAGTCTACCCATACTCTACCTATGCTTAAAGGCATTATTAAACATGCCCCTGAGGTCTTCAGAGACCCAGTTAGGGCTAGGGTTCTTAACCCAAGGATCGAGAAAAATATAAACCTGCCCCTTCTGACCCAGCTTATATTAAAGGCCAACTCCTCTAGACTCATTAGTAGTTGCTAATGCACGGAAAAGGGCAAACTCCCAGACTACTGGTGAGACACCACCACCAGACAAGGAGTCCAAATTACTCGACGCATCGGGAAAAGAGTTGCGTCTCAAGCAGCAAACATGTGGCGCATCGCCAATTCCCAAGCCTTACTGGCGAGATATGACAGAGCCCATTACGACGAGCTTGAAAAGCTCATTGAGCACCTTCCAGATCAGTATAAGACCAAGGCCAATGATCTAATACAAGAAGGCAAGATTGTCACAAACACCTCAATAAAGTGCGCCCTTGACGCAGCAGATACAGCAGCACGCACAATAAACTCAAGCGTTTTGCTGCGCAGACACGCATGGCTACGAATATCTGGCTTCAAGCAGGAGGTACAATCTACCATCCTCAATCTACCCTTAGACCAGGAACACCTGTTTGGGCCTAATGTGGACACTTCTCTAGAAAAAATGAAGAAGGACACAGACACAGCCAAAGCTATGGGAGCTCTACAAGCCACACCTAGCAGAGGTTCCTTTCGTCGCTCCTTATATAGAGGCGGCTCCAAAACTACAGCCACAGACACCACCTCTGCTAACTACAAAAACACCACTCAAACCTCCTCTAATAGAGGTTACTCCAGAGGTAATTACAGAGGTAATAACAACAGGGGTAGAGGACGCGGGTTTAACACACGCACCTCCCCTACCACCAAACAGTGACTTCCCTCCGTTTCCCCCGATCATTCCACTCCCGTCGGGGAAGACTGTCAAAGTTCCTACCTGCGTGGAATTCCATCACCACCGACAGGTGGGTAATACAAATTATCCAGTATGGTTACTGCCTCGAACTCACTTCTACTCCCCCAACATACCACCCAGACAGCGTCCCATGTCCACGGAACATCTAACGCTCCTCAATCAAGAGGTTCTCTCTATGCTCCAAAAGCACGCAATAGAACCAGTCCCTCTACAACATCAGGGCACAGGGGTTTACTCACTATACTTTCTAATCCCCAAAAAGGACGGTTCCCTCAGGCCCATACTGGACCTCAGACCCCTCAACTATTACATTCACTCAGATCATTTTCACATGATCACTCTTCAACAAATACTTCCACTACTCCAACAAGGCGACTTCCTTGCCACACTAGATCTCAAGGACGCCTATTTCCATATTCCCATTCACCCTGCGCACAGGAAATACCTAAGGTTCATAGTGGACGGACAACATTATCAGTTCAAAGTCCTCCCATTCGGGTGGCAACAGCACCAAGGGTTTTCACCAAGTGCCTAGCAGTAGTAGCTGCGCACTTACGAAGACAACACATTCACGTGTTTCCGTATCTAGACGACTGGCTAATAAAAGCCAAGTCACACAACCAATGTGTACAGCACACACTCCAAACAGTTCGGCTACTACACAATTTGGGGTTCACAATAAACCATACCAAATCGCATCTCCATCCCTCCTACATACATCAGTACCTAGGAGCCACAATCGATACCTCCAGGGCCCTTGCATACCCCAATCCTTCCAGGATAACAAGTATGCAAGCCCTCATCAACAAATTCCTACCTCAACACTACCTTCCAGCTCGAGTGTTTATGCAACTCGTAGGAATGATGGCCTCGTGCATCTTTATTGTCCCTCACGCACGACTTCAAATGCGGCCCCTGCAAGAATGCTTAGCACGTCAGTGGAACCAAGCTCAGGGCCAGCTTACAGATCTGGTGTTGGTAGACAGCCGCACTCATCGCTCTCTGCAATGGTGGAACATACAAAACATTTCCAAAGGGCGGCCGTTCCTAGAGCCAGTTCCACAAATAGTGCTCACAACAGACGCATCTCTCACCGGGTGGGGAGCTCACCTCCTTACCCACACAACGCAGGGCAGCTGGACCAAGTCACAAAAACTGCTCCACATCAACCACCTAGAATTATTAGCAATATTTCTAGCGCTAAAGTCATTCCAACCGCATCTTACTCACAAGACTGTCTTAGTCAAAACAGACAACATGACAGCAATGTACTATGTACAAAAACAGGGGGGACACACTCTCTACAGCTGTCTCGCCTGGCGCAAGCCATATGGAGATGGGCCATTCCTCAAAACATTTACCTCCTTGCAGAACACCTTCCAGGAGTTCACAATCACATTGCGGATCTGTTAAGTCGACAGACACAACAGATTCACGAATGGGAACTGCATCCGCAAGTTCTACAACCTTTTTCCAAATGTGGGGCCATCCACAAATAGACCTGTTCGCCACACAAGAAAACACAAAATGCCCAACCTTCGCCGCCAGGTTCCCACACCCGTCGTCCAAGGGCAATGCAATATGGATGAACTGGTCAGGCAGATTTGCATACGCTTTTCCGCCTCTCCCACTCATTCCCCTAGTAGTACGCAAACTCAGACAACAGTCTCTAACAATGATCCTAGTTGCTCCCACATGGGCAAGACAACCATGGTTCACAACACTTCTCGAACTCTCAGTAGTTCCACACCACAAACTGCACCTCTCTCCACACCTCTTAACTCAGAACCATGGAGAGATCAGACACCCCGATCCAGGTCAACTGAATCTGGCAATATGGCTCCTGAAGTCCTAGAGTTCGGTTACCTTAACCTTCCACCTGAGTGTATGCAGGTCATTAAAGAAGCCAGACGTCCCACTACCAGGGCTTGTTATGCAGCAAAATGGAAAAGGTTTGCTATTTATTGCAATAACAACAATATCAACCCACTAGATGCCTCCATACAAAACATTATCTGTTACTTGCTGCATCTGCAAACATGTAACCTAGCATACTCATCCATAAGATTACATCTTGCCGCTCTAGCCGCATACTTACAAAACAGACAGCATTTGTCACTGTTTCGAGTACCTGCAATTAAAGCCTTTATGGAAGGCCTTAAAAGAATCATTCCCCCTAGATTGCCACCCTCTCCAGCATGGAATCTAAATATTGTCCTCACCAGGCTCATGGGTCCCCCATTTGAACCTCTGCACAAATGTGAGTTACAATTTCTTACATGGAAAGTAGCCTTCCTAATTGCAATAACCTCTCTCAGAAGAGTGAGTGAGATTCAGGCTTTAACCATACAAGAACCTTTTTTACAAATCCATCGTAATAAAGTAGTTCTCAGACCAAACCCCAAATTCCTACCTAAAGTAATTTCTGCTTTTCACCTTAACCAATCAATAGAGTTACCCGTCTTTTCCAAGACCCAGACTCTGTAGCAGAAAGAGCTCTACACACACTAGATGTCAGAAGAGCCCTACTTTACTACATTGACAGGACCAAACCTTTCAGAAAGACAAAACAATTATTTGTAGCTTTCTCCCCACCACATAAAGGTAATCCCATCTCAAAGGCTGGCATTGCTAGATGGATAGTCAAATGCATTCAAATTTGCTACCAAAAGGCTAAACGCACCTTAATAATTCCCCCTAGGGCACATTCCACACGTAAACTAGGGGCTTCTATGGCATTTTTAGGGAACATCCCCTAAATGACATATGTAAGGCAGCAACATGGTCTACGCCACATACCTTTACCAAACACTACTGTGTTGATGTACACGCAAAGCAGCAAGCTGCTGTGGGCCAAGCTGTTCTTAAAACACTTTTTCAGACTACTGCAACTGATACAGGTGACCACCGCTAGGGGAGACACTGCTATACAGTCTATGCACAGTGTACGATCTGCAGCTCATATGCCTCGAACGGTAAATGCTACTTACCAGTATGCATCTGTTCTTGGCATGTAGAGCTGCAGAGTCGTACACGCCCACCCACCTCCCCGGAACCTGTATCCGTTCCAGTATAATCTTAATTAGATATATTCACATGGACATCTTTTTCTTCTTACTGACTCCATCTTTTCCCATCATGGCGAAAAACAATCTAACCATGGAGTCGATGCCCATGCGCACTATCGTCCAAAGGAGGAGTCACCTATCTCGTGACTACAAAAGACTCTTCCAAGACAACAACAAAGTGCAAGCATCCGAGCCCAACACCAGATGGCGATCTCATGCACAGTGTACGACTCTGCAGCTCTACATGCCAAGAACAGATGCATACTGGTAAGTAGCATTTACCTTTCTCAGTAACAAACTCCCAAAGCGAAAGTTTGTTTTTGAAAAGAAAAACAAAAAGCTAATGGCCCTCACAACCTCCGACGTTTCTCCCACGGTGGGAGGGGCATTATTTTTTCTGTTTTTACCTGGCGGTGGCAAACAAAAAATGAAGGACATCAGAGTTCCGCTCTAAATAAGGCGGGTGGTCTGATGTTCTTACTCCGTACACCATTGGGGCTTCAGAAATTAAGTTTTCCAATGGCAGAGCCAGTGGGGACACAAAATAGAGCAGGTGGACTAAGGGTTTGGCAGATAGGGTACTTCCTCACTCAATCAGGCTTTTAATCATTTATTGATGACTTTTGGGCATCTGCAGAAAGGGCGTCCTCTCTCCAGACAAGGGGTAGCAAGATGGCCAGCAGATGCTAACATGCTCTACCACAAAAAACAAATCAATCCCATTGGGGCACGGTGATGGCGTACTCTACAAATGGGCTGGCAGTGATGGCAGCGCTCTACGCAAGACTATCACTTGGAGATTGATGGATAGAACCACTTCGAAGAGCTGCAACACTTTCACAAGACACTACTGCTTAGAGCCTGAGGCTGCAAGAGAGTCAGTGGTAGGACAGGCAGTGATTCATCATCTATTCCATTAAGGTGAGCCTCATTTCCCACCTTCTGCTGCCATATATGTGTGCTGAATTTGTTTTTCTGCTTGCTGTTCTGATACAAGCATGTGAATCTTTGAAGGATCCAATGCTGGAGAAGATACGAGTTACTTACCTGTAACTACAGTTATTCAGCACTGGTATCTTTCATAGATTCATATGCAGTCATCCATCATCCCCCCTTGAGGCCCACGCACTCTTCATCCATTCATACTTGTGCTCGAAATTTGAGTTTTGGTGGCCTCGTGAAGGAGTCAAGTTTGGTGCACTTGCACCTCATTCTCTGTGGTTTGGGGGTTTTTCAGTAGGGGATTGGGCCATCAAATAACCATGATTTAAAGCCTTTCGAGTATATTGATGTTGTACATTGGAATTGTATATCACTGTCACACTCCCAGCTCAACGACAAAGAATGATTCCAACATATGACTGAATATACCATCACTGGGGTACCGCAGGAAGTACTGTGTTTCTTTTTTATTGTCTTGCCCTTGCCTTGTTCTCTTATGTTTTTCATCATTCTACAGACACGACCTTTGTTATTGTCTGTGTTCCTTTCTCCATCGCTCAAACAACACATCTTTCTTTTCTCCCACCCTTCCCTTATAAACGTGTGTCATATCTACCACTGGGCTTTTAGAAAAATTCATCTCTCACATTTTCATCTGAAGCAAAATGTTCTCAGTTGTAAAAAAAAAATGCTTTTGCCTTGAGAATGTTTTGTTGTGGTTCTGTATGTGAGTTCATGTAATTTACTTCTGCTTGCTTTCAACCCTGTTATAACCCAGATCAACATAGGTGGGCCTAAACTTGTCTTAATCCACAGCACTGCATTTGATGCCTCCTCTCTGTGGGTACAAGTCCATCATATTGTGTCTGTTCGCCCAAGGCTGAGCAGCCTGTTAACCATCAGTTTCCTTTGCAGGATGGAAGGGAGGTGTATGATTCCCAGACTGTAAGAGAGGTGAGAGGAAATCTGTGTACGGGGAAGGCAAATTAACACAGGTGCCATGATTGGTGTCAAGGAGGTGGTGTCGTTGGTGTCGGTGGATTGGTGGCGTGGTTACTCACAACAAAATAATGCCTCTCTATCCTTATGACTTCCTAATGCCGGGGTGCCTCGAGGGGCGGTCCATGGCACATTTTCGGGATAGCCCTAACTATTTAAATTAATTGAAACATCCCATATGAGTATCCCTACATTGGGCATGGATCTGGCCCTTATGGACCAATGATGAATTCCCTGGTCCAATGGGAAAGATAGTCTTCGTACTAATCCCACACGCAACAACAGTACTAGGGAGAGTGGCAATGATACAAGCATTGTGGGACTTGCCTTAGTATTTCTTTTAATTATCCCAATAAAAATAAATGAAATAAAAGGCATTTACTTATTTTTTATTTTGGATTATCAAATTTGAATTTACTTGCACATTTAAAGACCCATTTTTCACATTAGTTGCAGTTTTACGTGACCATAGGCTAATTTGTTTCAGTTTTGGGTGGTTTTAATTTTTTACATTGGTAGATATGCCTTAATATGCCTACAATTATAGATATGAATTTTGTAACTTAATTTTTTTTAGCTATGCCTTATTTTTAGGTACCTTCTTAGATAAACTTTTTTATAATTTACAGTACTAGACGAGTATTCAGTTACTATTTTAAATGAGTATTCCATTGAATTTAAATTTAGATCAATCTGTTTCATTTATTCCCAATTTTAAATCGATTAAAGTTTTAGAAAAACATTGTTCATTCAATGAACGAGCAGTTTCCCTCTAAACCACTCACAGAAAAGATTGCAGGTAATGATAAGCCTCCTTTGGTATGTGAAAAGGACGTAGTCCAAGAAGGGTGGAGGAATTCCTGGAGAACAGGATCAATTTGTGTCAGCTCTAACAAGATGATGTGGAGATTTGGCCGTACCCAGGGCCAAATGTTGGTTTCTTCCAGAGTATGTTTGGGGTTGGTGGTACCCAAGATGAAACCTTCTAAAGATTTTGGAAATTTGTTAGAAGGAACTGACAAAGCAGCTGCCTGAGAGATTGTCCACTGAGAACAATCACAGACCAGAAGTGATGATGATTACGTGGCTGTGCCGGAGAACTTTGTGCTTGGCTTCGCTACTTTTACTGTCCTCATGGAGTAAGAACTTTGTTTTAATAAAACTAATTGCTAGAGCTCACACACATAAGGTGACACTTACTCTAAATGCCCAAACATTCATTATTGAATCTGCAAAGAGCTTGGTGCCAAGGGATTCCAGTCCAGTCATAACAATGTCTCTGAAACGGCAGCAGCCAGGCCCTCCCTATTGGGCTGATTGTTGATTAGTACTGAAACACTAACGGTGCAAAAACATGCTCACTTGAAGGTTTATATAACTCTACCAAGACTCCGGGGCAAAAACATGCTCTCTTGAAGGTTTTTATAACTCTACCAAGACTCCGGTGCAAAAACATGCTCACTTGAAGGTTTTTATAACTCTACCAAGACTCCGGGGCAAAAACATGCTCACTTGAATGTTTTTATAACTCTACCAAGACTCCGGGGCAAAAGCAAGCTCACTTGAAGGTTTTTATAACCCTACCAAGACTCCGGTGCAAAAACATGCTCACTTGAAGGTTTTTATAACTCAACCAAGACTCCGGTGCAAAAACAAGCTCACTTGAAGGTTTTTATAACTCTACCAATACCCCGGTGCAAAAAAACAAAAACCTCATTTGACGCTTTTATAACTCTACTGAAGGAGAGATTTTTTTCAAACAGTTCTCTATAGATCTTTGCTGCTGAGGTGAAGATCAGAAACTGAGGTCAACCTCCTGGTCTTCTGTCAGCTCCGAAAATTTTGGCTTAATAGGGAGAACGTTTTTCCTTAATCTACTCCAACATGCCTGCTCATCAAAAATAGAAAGCATTGCACCTTGCAAGGAAGGTCGATCCTGTGGGAACGCAGTGTTGTACAGGAAGGCCCAGAGCACGAATCCATCGACCCCATGCTCTGCTATGGTGTGACCACTTGTGAAATCTGTCAGCGATAATGGCCCAAGGAGACTGGTTTTAGAATTCATACTCTGGAAACAGAGGTTTTAATCCCACTGCAGCCAGGATTTTAAATCAACTTCTTTGGTACGTATGCAAGACTTCATGATGGGGACTCGCATTGCTTGACCACCCATTCGCTTTCAGTTCAGAGGCAGATTCCTACTATACCTTAGCCCCATGCACCCTATCTCGAGTAACACCTTTTTCAGTGCAGCCATCCTTATTTTCACAACACAAGTTTAGGAGAAGATTCACAAACAAGAATGCAACTGAAAAATTTGTGGTTTTGCAACCACTAAAATATATTAAGTATCAAACCCATTTTAGAAGTTGGTAAACGTTTATAGAATCGTAAAATGGGTGTGCAGCAGGATACTAAATCTAAAGGGTCCTGTTGAGGACATTCATTCCAAATTGCAGTCAGATGTGTCTCTGGTTTGCGACTGGAATTCTGGTTGCAAAGCATTGCAAAGTTACAGAGTCTTCAAAGGAGGAGGTGACCGATCCGCAAAGGGAAAAGGGTCCCCTTGCCAGCCCTGCCCCTTTGTCAATTTTTGTTTAAGTTTCAGTGGGAGTTGGCAGTAGAGTGGGGAACCACTGCCAACCCTCAGTGTAACCCAAAAATAGAAAACCTTTGTTTGTTAGAAGCAGCCGTGTTTTCTTTAAGAAAGCTGAGCTGCATTTGAAATGTGTTTACTTCATCTACGCAATCACAGATATGGTATCCTGCTGACCCTTGCAGTCCACCGTCTCTGTAAGTGTGCCCAAGTGAACCAAGTCGCAATTTAAGACCTACCTCATAAATATTAATGAGGTAGGCCAGGTTGTAACCCACTTCGAATTGGAGTTTTATGAACCAACCTAATAGCACATGGGTCGTTTAAACAAATTCCACACTGGTCGCAAAAATACTGGTCGCAAATTGCAACCAGTTTTTGTGATCAGTGCAATAATATATCTGGCCCTATATGTAGTATTGTCCAGACCGATGAGCAGACAATTTGAACCACCTCTTTTCTGTAAAATAAATTTCCCTATGAGACAATTATGTCGGCCAAGAACGGCAGTAAAATGTAGGCGTTTGCAGTTCAAGAACAATTGTTTGGATTTCACAGGGAGAAAGTGATGCAGATGATGCAGCTAAAGTTTGCATCAAAGGATGTGTCGACTTCTACCTTGGCCAAATGAGTGGGAGGCTGTCTTACACTCTTCAAAGATCCTCCCACATGAACTTCAAAGATCACAACACAAGGCGAAATGTAGAAAAGTGAATTAATGAGCGTTAAAGGGAGAAGAAGGCTATGTGACCTTGCCAAGGGCATAATGCTCATCTGTGACGTTTGTCTCAATTTCGAGCGACATTCTACGTCTGCAAAATCTGTAAACAGTTATCTTTAGTCTGAGCAATTTAGTCAACAAATGTCTCTTTTATGGCCCACTTCTTCCACTGAGCTCAACATTGAAGCGGTTGCCTCCCAAGACATCCTCCTTCATTGGAGAGGTTCCTTTCTATTTACCATATTGATGGGGGCAGTGGCAACAAAAGTCTCTTTGCCTCAGTGTTGACAATACTGACCCCAAGAGATGCAGCTAAGGCCTCGACAACAGACCTATTATCAAATATCCCATCACCACTAGGAAAAACTACGTTTTTGCCCCTTGAAGCCCAGCAAACCTGCTAATATTTACCAGGCCAAAGGGCCAAGAAATTACTGGGATATGCCTATTTTGGTGTGGTAAGCACCAACATCTGCATATTATGCCCCATTTTTTGCAGGTGCACCTTCTAATTGGAGTTATTTACAGCATCCAATAAACTATGGTCCACAGGATATTGCTATTTATCTCATGCTATAAGCAATGATCTTATACCAGAGCACACGTAATCACATCTATAGAGATGTTAATTTAATAAAGGGAGATATAACAAAGGAATTTAAGAAGGCAAATAAATTATCTGTGGTTTGACCGAATATGCGATGTTACATCGCATGCGGTACAACGCATGCGATTACAACGCGGTCGTTACAACGACCGCATTGTTACAACGCATACCAATACATCGCAAGTTTTTTCTACGACTTGCTGTAGGGGGCGCGCTGGAGTTAGGAATAGTATAATTTACTATTCCAACTTAAGCCTGCGCAACAGTAGGGAAGGTGTTGGAATAGTAAATTATACTATTTCTTAGTTTAGAGAGCCCCCTACAGCAAGTCGTAGAAATGACTTGCGTTGTAATGGTTAGCGTTGTAACAACGCGGTCGTTGTAACGACTGCGCTGTATTCGCATGCGTTGTACCGCATGCGATGTAAACGCTGCTTCCCGGTTTGACCATCTCTGTCTACTGGGAATAGCGCAGGATGGTTTGTATCATACATCAGATGCTGGCACCAAGGAATAAAAATACCCTAGAAGGAGGAGCAAGCTCACTTCTTCACAACAACCTGTGTCATATTCAAGGCTGTCACCACCAACCACCACCCTTCCTAGCAGGCAAAATCAAGATCCTGTGTGGTGAATCCAGTACATGTAATCAGAAAATTGGGAGACCTGAAACAAGAAATTCAATAAAGAAAAACCACCAAACACTTCCAAGAAGAAGGTGAACACTCTCCCTTACAGGAACATATTGACCTGAAGTAATCCATTTGATCTCCTACCCTGCTATGATGTCAACAAAGACAGCTCTCCCATTTGGATGCAGGTCATAGTTGCCATCACTTTTTACCTCTCCGTTGTCTTACAGCTTGGTTTCTGCTGTATGAATGCCCATACTTACAAACACAAACACCACGAAGGACAAGGTGGTGACATGACTTTTAATGCAGATATTTCCCTGCAGGGAATTTGCAACGCAGGATCCAGATAATGCTGCATAGTTACACTAAACACTTCGGAATGGACTCAGACACCCACAGCTGAGATACAAGTGGGACAGTTGTGTTTAAGACACTGTTTTGGAAAAGTTTCAATGTCACATCTTCATGGGTAATCATTATTTTGCATCCTTTTCAGGTGACTATAAAGAAAATCCAATGCTGGAGAAAAGAAAGTATATACCTGGAGCTACATCTCCAGAGTGTTGATGCAGTCATAGATTCACGTGCCACCCACCGTCCTCGTCTGTGAGGTGTAGATATTACTATTTAGGTTGTGCTCTCTTTGCTACTTAAATCTGACAAGGAGAAGCTGTGGTACCAGAAATATATAAATATCGTGTCTGAAATATCATCTACAAAATATTGCCCCATTGGAGTTAATAAAAGACAATATAGACTCAGTAGGATGATATTGTTTTCTAAATGAACCTTTGGGACTCAATATTTATGTCAGACAATATTTCTGTATATGATATTCTGACATACAATCCGCTAGGATTAGAGCTTGTGGCTCATTCACATATTATATGTGGAAAAAGTGTCAGAATGTGGTTGAGAAACATTCTCAAGTGCTCTTTTAGTATTGCCTTTAAATCTGCTCCTTTAATAATGGACTAAGTATTCCTGGCCATTTAGGCAACAAATACACAAACACACCCACAAACACACCCACATTCACATATATTTATATATATATTTATATATATATATATTACCATTGCAGCTGAAACGCGTTGCAGGTTAGCAGACACAATGTATTGGGTACAATACAATATTTGAGATTCAAGCATTTGGAGTATGTGCAGTATTCTATTTAACCATCATGGCAGAATCATTTTGGAGAAATATATATATATATATATATATATATATATATATCAGAAGCGTTTTGGAATATATATGTATGTACATATATATTCCAAAACAATTCTGCCATGATGGTTAAATAGAATACTGCGCCTACTCCAAATGCTTGAATCTCAAATATTGTACCCAATACACTGTACACTGTGTCTGCTAACCTGCAACGCGTTTCAGCTGCAATGGCCTGATCCCAGATATATATACATATATATATATACATATATATATATATATATATATATATATATATATATATATATATATATATATATATATATATATATATCTACTAGCGGTCGCCAGTAGATAGTTATAGTTACAACCTATTATCCATAGGAAATCCGCGACATTCTATTTGAAATAACTCTCTTGCCGGTTGACGTATCTTCGCAAAATTTTCAAACTTTGTGGGGCGCTCCGGTCCGCTCCTACCCTGAAAGTCTCGGGGATTCGTCAAGCGGGGGCCGAGAAAAAGGGGGTCCCAAAACGTGTTTTCCCCATGCAATTTTCCATAGGAAACTTTAGACACGGCTACAGCCCGAACTGCTGAACGGAATTACACCAAATTTGGCAAAGAGGTAGTTCTTGGTTCAGAAAGAACCCTTTTTGTTAAATGGTGTAAATCCGTTCAGTAGTTGCTGAGAAAATCAAAAGTAAAAAGATAGATATATCTATGGCCGCGTCGAATTCGCGCACCCTCCCGATCACGAGCTGCATGCTAATTGGCTGTCAACACTCCAAATCAGGAAGTGTTGGCAGCCATTTTGTCCCTCGGTAGAACCGAGGGACAGAAACATGTGCGCAAAGCGCACAAAGGGGGCAGGGTAGAAACACCCTGACCCCCTAGGTCTGCTCAACCACGCGGCCCCCCTCCCCAGAAATAATTTTTTTTTTTTAAATAAATAAAAGGCCTGCCCCGGGGATGGGGTCCCCGGGCCTTAAATGGCCTGAGGAGGGGGCCACGCAGCCCCCTCCAAATAAAAAAAAGAGGCCATGCCCCGGGGATGGGGTCCCGGGGCCAATACAGGCCTTCCCGTTTTTTTTTTTTAATTTTAATTTAAAAAAAAGGGGTAAGGCCCTGGGGGATGGGGTCCCCAGGGCCTAAAAATAGGAAAAAGGAAGGGGGGCCACACAGCCCCCCTTCAGGGGGAGGAAACGATCGGGCCCGCAGGCCCCGCCCCTTCCTTCACCACTCTGCAAACGCGCCCTGGCGCGTTTGCAGAGGGGGAACGAATCCCCTTGAATACTGGGGGTCCCTGGGGCCAACTAGCCCACCAGGAACCTCCAGTATGCGCCAGGGGGCTGCCTTGCAGAAAGGTGTACAGAGGCCACGCCCTTTTACACCTCTCTGTAACGCAGCTCTGTGGCGCTTTTGAGGTATATGGTGGGCTAGTTGCACCCCAGGGACCCTCAGGATTCAAGGGAGTTAATCTCCCGACTTAAAACGCGCCACGGGGCGCGTTTGCACAGTGGTGAAGGGAGGGCGGGGCTTCAGGTGACATGTGTGCAAACAGGCCCGTGGCGCGTTTTAAGATGGGGAATTAAATCCCCTTCAATCCTGAGGGTCCCTGAGGGCCAACTAGCCCAACAGGTACGTCCAGAAAGCGCCACAGAGCTGCGTTGCAGAGAGGTGTAAAAGGGTGTGGCCTCTGTACATGTCTCTGCAACGCAGCCCCTGGCGCATACTGGAGGTTCCTGGTGGGCTAGTTGGCCCGTAGGGACCCTCATGATTCAAGGGGCTTAATCCCCCAACTTAAAACGCGCCACGGGCGCGTTTGCACAGATGTCACCTCAGGCCCCGCCCCCTCCCTTCACCATTGTGCAAATATTCCTCTAAAATCAGCCGAAATACGAATTCTGATTTACTCACCTGTTATCAGGAGAGACCTCAGTGCTGCATCTTTCAGCCCAGTACTAATCCTGAAAAGTAATTTTAACCGTACTTACCAGTAACTTGAATTTTCTTCCATAGGCTAACATTGACTGGTTTCACTTGGAAATTCTTCTGTGTGTGGAGTTTTGGAACTTTAAAATATTCCTCTAAAATCAGCCGAAATACGAATTCCGATTTACTCACCTGTTATCAGGAGAGACCTCAGTGCTGTATCTTTCAGCCCAGTACTGGTCCTGAAAAGTAATTTTAACCGTACTTACCAGTAACTTGAATTTCCTTCCATAGGCTAACATTGACTGGTTTCACTTGGAAATTCTTCTAAGTGTGGAGTTTTGGAACTTTAAAATATTCCTCTAAAATCAGCCGAAATACGAATTCCGATTTACTCACCTGTTATCAGGAGAGACCTCAGTGCTGCCTCTTTCAGCCCAGTACTGATCACCAAAAGTAATTTTAACCGTACTTACCAGTAACTTGAATTTCCTTCCATAGGATATCAATGCCTGCTTTTGCTGAAAAGTTTCTAAGTGTTGATTTTTGAAACATACAAATATTCCTCTAAAATCAGCCGAAATACGAATTTCGATTTACTCACCTGTTATCAGGAGAGACCTCAGTGCTGCATCTTTCAGCCCAGTACTGGTCCTGAAAAGTAATTTTAACCGTACTTACCAGTAACTTATATTTTCTTCCATAGGAATCCATTGTCTGGTTTTCAGCAGAAAAGTTTCAAAGTGTCGATTTTCACAAACTACAAATATTCCTTAAAAATCGCCTGTATGACTTAAACGCATTCTTTCAACTGTTTACAGGAGATGCACCAGTGCTGGATCCAGGATGCAACACTGAGTAAGAAAAAGTAACGATAACAGTTTTTACCTGCTAAGTGAATTTCCTTCCATAGGATAACATTGGTGATTCTATGAGAAAAAGTTTCTAAGTGTCAACTTTTAAAATACAATAATATTCCTTAAAAATCACGACTGTAACCAAAACGCTTTTACTCAACTGTTTACAGGAGATGTACCAGGACTGAATCTAGGATCCAGTCCTGTGGTTAGAAAAAGTAATCCATAAAGTAACTAATTGCATTTAACTAGAAATTCACATTGAGCTGAATGTTGCATTGTGTTTGAAAATGTGGTGCCCATTGCAACAACTGTAACTACTGTACTTAAAAGTCTATTGCCTATGTGCAAAGTATTTAAACTAAAGTAATTCATTCTGAGAAAGTATTTTTGTAATGTATAATGTAATTACAATGTAATTTAAAAATAAAATATGTAAAAAAATTCTAAAAATGTAATAAATCAGTATGAAAAAATTAATATAACAATTAATACATTTAAAAATTGTCATTTACAAAACCTTTGAAATTCACTGAAAAACCGTAGGTTTCAGACATGTTATAGTTAGGAATTAGCATTTAAAAAACCTTTGAAATTCACTGACAAAACCATAGGTTTCAGATAAGTTATAGTTAGAAATTAGCATTTAAAAAACCTTTGAAATTCACTGAAAAAACCATAGGTTTTAGGGACAGTTATAGTTAGTTGGACATTGCACTCGTACAAAACCCGTGAAAT
The DNA here is from genome assembly GCA_963921515.1 of Calotriton arnoldi. Lineage (NCBI taxonomy): Eukaryota > Metazoa > Chordata > Amphibia > Caudata > Salamandridae > Calotriton > Calotriton arnoldi. Next base: position 252,699 of record CAWUFW010000129.1, read on the forward strand.
TCCCCCGTTATAGTTAGTTCAGCTAACTATAACTCGCGCCCCGCAATGCACTGCTGATGACGTCACATATTACATCACTCATGACATGGTCAGTGACATCACTGATGACATCTCAAATGACATCACTGATGACATCATCCACGTGATAATCTGATGCACCTCCTCACACCCTAATATAACCTTTGATACACCCAATCTAAATTACAGACTGCCATTCGCAAAACCATAGACACTCCAACACCAATAACTACATACCCACTCACTGATTCTTAGGTCTACACACACACATCCACTCACTCACCCGTACAGTCACTCATACTTATGGTCACTCAGTACAGGACAATCATATGCACTCTTACTCCTATATAGACACTCAAACACCGCCACTCATCCATAGAGGTACTCACACACCTAGTCAGTCATGCAAATAATTAAACACACTGCCATTTACTCACCTATACAGTTATACACACACCAGCTCACTTAATCATACAAATACTAGCACATTGTTACGCTCTTATACAATCACTGATACAAGCACACACTCATCCATACAGCCACTATCACAATCACTCACTCTCGCTTATAGCTATTTATATACTCCAATACACATATATACTGCCTTTCACATATGTAGTTACTCACACATGTACCACTGGGACATACATTCACTCACTAACACACTCTTACACGCACTTACCCACCCATACAGTCTATCACAGATGCACTCTTGAAACCATCCACCCAGTGAATCACCCACTCACACATCTATGCACAGTCGCACACACCCCATCCACACAAACACTCAGGCACCCATACAGATACTCAGACAACAAATCAATAACTCTTATAGACACTCATGTAGCTATTCACAAACCCATGCAGCCACTTACACAGCAACAGACAGATACAGACATTAACCCAGTTTAGTCACTAACCCATGCATTCAGTAAGATACGTTTAATCACTCACTTATAGAATTAGTCACGCACCTACTAAATCATCCATACACACACTTATACACCCACTCATTCTTCAATACGCCTTTCCCTATATATATTAAAAATATTTAAACTTTACAGAAACACACAGTCACTGGATGATGTCATCAGTGATGTCATTTGAGATGTCATCAGTGATGTCACTGACCATGTCATGAGTGATGTAATATGTGACGTCATCAGCAGTGCATTGCGGGGCGCGAGTTATAGTTAGCTGAACTAACTATAACGGGGGAATTTCACGGGTTTTGTACGAGTGCAATGTCCAACTAACTATAACTGTCCCTAAAACCTATGGTTTTTTCAGTGAATATATATATATATATATATATATATATATATATATATATATATATATATATATATATATATATATATATATATATATATATATATATATATATATATATATATATATATATATACAGAATATACCTATGGATGGAGAGGAGAAGATACCATTGGAAGAACACTTGTGACAGGTAAATAACTTCTTCTTTCCTCCAATAACCAAGGATGTAATGGTCTAATCCTTCATAAATTCAATGGTAAAATTCCCAAGTGCATGAAAAGATATCTCTGGGCAGGGTGCACTACCCTTAAATAGCAGACAGCTATCTTTCTTTCTGCAGAGTATGCAGATTTGCTTGTGGAATTCTATGCACGGAGAGCTTGTATTTAGTGACAGGAGGTGCATATAGCGTGGCTGGAGAGGGCTTACTGCAAAGACTGAGGGGGATATTTACAAAGAAGTGGCGGAGTGAGGCGTTAGCTGTCTTGGCTTAACGCCTCACTCCGCCACTTCAGAAACGCAAGGCTGCACCATATTTACAAGGATATGGTGCAGCTGTGCGTTTCCCCCTGCGCTGGCCCTACACTTAGCAGTGTAGCGCCAACACAGGCACCCTTGCACCATAGTGCAAGGGTGTCTGCGTGCAGGGGAAGATTGTTTATGTACAGGAAGGTCCCCCTTCCTGCACATAAACAATCTTGAAATGCCATTCTGTCACTTCTATGTGTGCTGCTTATTGCAGCACACATGGAAGTCACAAAATGGCATTTTTTTTAAGGATGTTTATGTGCAGGAAGGGTCACCTTCCTGAACATAAACAATCCAAGGCATTTTGCTTTTTCCATGTGTGCTGCACAAGGCAGCACACATGGAAAAAGCAAAAACAAGGAGAAATCAAGCATTTCGCCTCGTTTCGCCAAGTTAAGACCAGGTTTTCCCTGGTCTTAATTTTGGAGCTGCCTCCTATTTACGCTGCCCTTGTAAATAGGGGATAGTGTCAAAATCAATGGGTGTTGTGGTGGAACGCCCACCGCAACACCCACTGCCCACCCCTTTCACGCTAAGCATAGCGTGAAAGGGGGCCTTATTTACAAGGCAGGGTTAAGCCACGTTAAGTGGCTTAACGCTGCCTTGTGAATAAGGCAAAGCCCCTCTCGCCACGGAAACGTCACAAAAAGTGACGTTTCCGTGGCGAAAGGGGCTTGTACATATTCCCCTATAGGTCTACAGATGGCCTCCTCATCCGTGTGGCTATGTCACAGATAAGTCTATGTTTTGAGAGTTTTGGAGAACCATGTGACTGTGAGATCACACAGAAGAAGCCTATAACAGGATTTTCGGATAATAAGCTTCCTTACCTAACACAGCAATATAATTTCCCTAGTGCAAGGCTCTGTATTAGTCCCACATTAAAATTGTGGGGTAATACCGCACCCAGAATTACTGACACATCAGGTGCTGTAATTTTTGGCTGCGGTTTGAACGCACCATCACAAGTTATAATCCATGGAATGGAATTCATCAGCGGAAAAATGTATTTGTAAATATATTTCTCCTTCAGGGGATCTCCATTGATAATCATAAGCACTGACTAGTCCCACCCAAGTGCAGGTTCCTGGAGTACTTCTTTCCAAAAATATATCTTCCTTTGGGTTCCATTTTCACCTTACTTCAGGAAGTCCACATTTTCATATATAATCTTAAATAACCCTGGGCGGTGAACTCCGCTCCGCTCGCGGAGTTTGCAGAGTTTTCTGCACTCCGCGTTACACGGAGCTCGCGGAGTTCCGGAAATGCGGAGCGGAGTTTTCTTCCTCGCTTGCGTTCGTCAACGTCAAGTTGGCGAGCGCCAGCGTGGAAAATCAACCTCCCGGCGAGATTTCTCAACGCAAGGGGGGTCAGGTTTCTCATTGAGAGTGGTCGCGAATGCTCGCGACCGCTCGCGTTGAGAAACTGCCCGTTCGCGTTGAGAAAGCTGCCGCTCGAGTAAAAATCTACTCGAGCGGCAGAAAAGGAAAGCAGGGACCGCTTGCGCTGTGCATGGTGCTGTTCGCAATGATTGCACAGTGCGGACAAGCATCCGGCACTGTGCAATCACCGCAAACTGCATTTTTCTATTGTACTCCGCCGCTTGCGGAGCTCCGTGTAGTGCGACTGAGTTTTTGTTTGCACTTCGCGGAGTTCCGCGCAGTGCGACTCCGCGAACTCCGCCTAGGGTTAATCTTAAATTGGCCAATTCCTTTAATTTACTTTTATATAGGCCAAATTAATAATATTAAACAATAGAAAAATGACCCAGAAAACAAAGCTTTCTTTAAAAAAAACTCATTCACAAACCTTTTTTCTAATGATATGTGGTGGAAGGAATCAGGTCAATGTAGATATATACGCTGCACCAAAGCCAGCATGAAAACTGACACTGCACCTTTAAGGGCTCATAGCCCTCCAGTATCCCATCATGCCCAGCAGGTAGCAGTTACCCCAGGTTTTTTCATGCGAGAGTCAAAGGATACTTATCTAGCATGTTTACTAACTATCCGACTTACAGTAGAATTTTCCTACAGAGCGAGAAGGGTGCTTTTCTTAGGCAGACACTCTTCGTCTCAGGTGAGGTAGCTGCAGGTTAGACGCTGGTGACTTTGCAAGACATGTGCAAGATACTGCCCATTTCAAACTCGGAAATTCTCTTTATTATGGTGCTTTAGGGACCTGCTGTGACCTAGCTTGTGTGCCTTAGTGCTATGGGGAGGGGTGCTTTGATTATCCCACTTTCAGTTTTTTAAGAGGTTGAAGTTACTTAACTTTTCTCCACCTCACACTCGTCAGTATTCCTTGTTTCTTTTAACCCTTAACAGTATGGTGTAGGTTTGTCTGAGGGATTTCTCCAAACCCATGGTGCGGTTAACTCTCTAAGTGCATCCAGAACAAGAAGTGGCGTGCACATACTGTTCGCTGTTATCTATGCACTATTTGTTTCCAGTGAATTCCTTGTTACCTGCACACTCATTGCTACCTGTGCTGAGATGGCCGTTCCCCATTTACAAGCACAGTTGCATTGTCCTTCAGCATGTCTCCTGAGAGAGTCTCCCACTGCTGATCCAGAGGTCACCCAGCCATTTTACATCTTTTTACTCTCTGTGTTACTGTCCATAAGAGAGGGGGCCCCGGTGGTGGTAAAGTGGCCTGCTGTGATTGCCCAACCAACTGGTCTTTGGCAGTAACACAGGAATAAGGGCCAGGTGTATCAAAGGTTTTTACCCATTCTGTATCTATGGGAAAATGTGTTCGTACATATGGCCCTATATGTGTGGCTCTGCGGCAGTGACAGTCCACATTTCATCAGTACTGTGCAGGGTCCAAAAGGAGCCTCATCATTGGCAGATCAAAGCACAAGCCCTCATCATAAAGCGCAATCCCTCCACTTGTTTAATCTGGCCAGCACTGAAAGAGTTAAATCCGCAAAGGTTTGGGGTTTATTCCTTCCTCCTCTTCTTGTGTGGCTCCGTCTCATTCTCTCTTCTCTGCTGTCATTGGTTCTTTCTTTAATTGGTGGTATTTGGGGGCAAACAAGGGACTAGGTGCTTGGAGCTCTTTCTAAATGTGGTTGTTCAGGGAATTATTTGTACGCTCTGTTGGAAATGGTTTGTAAATGTAAAATGATGTTGTCAATGAGTAGTGATGACAAAGCACTTTTGGTAAGTGTGTCCTTTTTTACATCTCCACTCCATCCGCCTCTCTCTCCAGCTCTCTCTTTCTCTCACATGTCTGTTTACCCCACCTCACCCCGCGCCAAATCCTTCCTAACATCTACCCATTACCTTCCACGTGACTGCCTCTCCAATCTTTTTAATTTCCTCTCTCACCCGACTACATGTGCTTGTAATGTCCGCTCCACATCCTTTCTGACATGTCTCAATGACCCCCTGTCTGTCCCTTTAAACCCTTAGGCCAAGCCATTTCTTTTACCTTTTATTGGGGGCAGGGGGGTAGGAACAATACAAATATCACTTCAAAACCAGTTAAGTAAATAATAATGATGCAAACAACGCCAAAAGATAAACATGCCCACAATTTCATAACCTTCACACAAGGAAGAGGCAGTGCATAATTTGTAAAATATTAAGTGCCAGGGCTCTAACCAGGAGGCCACTGCAGCTTGCACCACCCATCGCCCTTGTCATTGCTGCCAAAACAACTACTAACCATCTCTCTCGCTTGTAAATGTGACAGTTCAGATTATTCCAGGTCCCCAAAGCTAAAGGAGTGGCTGGGGAGGCAGGTATTAGCAATTTTTTAATGTATATTGTTTTACTAAACAACTGTTATACTGCTCATCTCTAAATTACATGAGCAGCACCACCTTGTGGCAGACTGCCCTAAGTGTAGTGTTGACAATTAGGTGCCGGTGCCGAGCACCGGAAACCAATTAAGTGCCGGTGCTCAGCACCGGAAAGCACCGGCTCAAATTAAGCTCCGGGAAGAGGGCTACAGTAGCCTGAAGCATCAGGTAAAAGAAAGTGCAGGAAGTAAAGAAAGCTCCAGGATGGGTAAAAACAAAACTTTTCCAGAACTCAGAAAAGAAAGCCTGTAAAGTTAAGAAGTATAAATATTGTCTATAACATCAGACCCAAGTTCATTCCATTTTTGGTGGAGCTCGGGTCTAGGTCATAGGATGGTGGTAGTCCTGGATATCGACTGGGCAATGTGGCGAAACCTTAATATTGGAGCCGGAATATCTAGCACCAAAATATCCATATAGGTACGTATGTATAGATGTACGATTCTCACTCCACTAACTCCACATCTACTTACATTGAAGATATATATATAGAGATCATCATATAGGTGGAGTTAGGTATAGGAAATCTATATGTACTTTCCTGCTATTTTGGTCTCTGATGTTTTGTCCACAATGCTGATGTATCTTCTTATTGCCTACTTGACATTCATACGCTCTTAAGAGCACCTGTGTTGAGACCAATCCCAAACTCTGAAGCGCCCCCCCACTTGTGAGCACAATCCAAAAACAGCATATAAATTAGATATGAACACAAAGAGAATTGTCAAAATACCATTTAAAGTGATTTTACTTATTATGAAGCCATGCGTACCTTTCACATTTACTGCTTCGTAGCAAATGTTGAGCTGGACATCAAAGGGTTTCCGCATGCCCTTTTCAGCTGCCCCATCCTCCTCAGGTCACACTACAGGGGACATCGCTAGCGCGTAGGTTGTCAGGAAAAAGGTTCTTGGCTGAACTGTTACTTAGGCCAGAGCCCAGAAAGTTCAAACAACTTAGTGTGTGTGCCTGGGAAGCATCTTAAGTCTGTTTCCCTCTTTGCTTTAATAAGTGGTACTTTCCATTGCTTGCCACTCGTGCCAGCCTTCAAGGACCTTACGTCAAGCGAGCATCAGCCTGTTGGTCCATCTCTTTCTTGGGAGTGCCTATCAGGCCAGATCTTGCCTTCTGCTCCGACACAGCACAGCTTTCTTTCACCACCTACCACTGAAAACCAACAAAGCGGTATTTCTCCCCTCACTTACAGCGGAGAAAGAATACGTAGGGTTCCTGAGACTCAAGAGTAAAGGAATCTCCTTCTGTTGGAAAATGTTACAGAAATGGACCCCTTCTTTCTGCACATTGTCTTGAGATGACAATGAATAACTGTGGGAAAGGATCTATCTTCTAACAAACATTACCAGTGCTTTCCCACCTAGATGTTGAGACGGACTCACTGTTCTGTGCGTGAGGAGTAAAGTTGGAGACGAGAGCCTAAAACTTGGACTTCTCCATCTACATCTGATGCTCATGGAGACCTATGCATAGAACCAGGTGAAGAGAAGCACTGGTTTCTTGACACTTCACATGTAGTTAGCTCACCTGCTCCAGTTCATGTCAGCAGACTTTTAAGGCTTACCCTAAACAGACTTGAAGAGAAGATGGATGTGGGTTACCTGAACCCTAAATTAAAGCTGGAGGACATGAAGGCCCAATCCTCCAGTTAAAACAGTGCTGATAACCTTGACCTGCAAAGACAGTCGAAGAAAGTGACTTTCTCCTCAATTTTTCTTTATTCTACCCCTATACTCAAAGGGACCTGCAAATCACAAGAGAAAAAACAGTCAAACTCAGCCACTTCCTGCTCTTGACATCAATGTCAATTTTCATGTAAAAAAAACTTTGCTTCACAAGTTTTCTCTCCAGGAAAATATAGGGAAATTTCACAAAACAAGAAATGATTTCATAATAAAAGATTACGGCAAAAGGAAGATATAAGGTTAAAAACTAATAGGGAAAGCCGATGATAGTGAGCGCAGAGAAATTAGGAGTGAGAAGAAATGGCAAAATGTATTTGATAGGCTTTGCAGTAATACCAAATGGCAATATAATAGATAAAGCGGCCCAAAGCTAGGTCTAGGAGTGCCAGATTGTGCCACATTTTCAGGATGACTACCGTCTATGAGAATGAATTGCTATGAGATTTGTTGTGTATAAATTCACCTTCGTTTGAATGCGCAGATACTCTGCCATGGATGCTGCAGTCCTGGCCCCACTATGGATACCCAGGGAGGGCATAAGCACTTTGACATTGGGTCCTTGTTTATAAAATCATCAGTTCCTGCGCCCATCTTCTAGAAAAGGGAATGTCGAGCAAGGTGCATCACCCACCAGATGCTTAAAAAATGAACTTTTGATTTCTCAGTGGGTTACCACTACCTGAGCCATCCTCACGCCCAAGCAATTTAATCTAGGTAGTTCCAAATGTCTCCTATTTGTTACCGAAGAAAAAACTTTATGTTACACCCTACTCTCGACTGGTTTTGGAGACTCCATGGAGGCCTTCTGACCAACCCAAGGGATTCCCAGATTCCAAGCTCAGGCACTGTTGAGCCTACCCTATGATCTACATGGCACGAGAATGGGTGTTCAGCTTCTGACATTGACATTTCCAGTCCTCAATGGGAGAGAAAGTCCCTCCCCTTCCCGGTTTCAGGGGATAGGTACGGTTCCTTGCCCGTGCTTCCTAAAGTCCATGCACATCGTTGGCCTAGCCACATATCAGCATGCCTTTGTTTTGAAAGTTAAAGCTTTTGTGCAGAGTTCGAAGAGATGCCAGTACATAATCAAATGGTTTTGTTCAAAGTTGTACCAATCCAATCCCAACCAATCTCGTTGTGACATTTTGTCATTCATCCTACAGCTGGCAGGTTCACGCAAAGATTATTTGTTTGCGTAATGAGGCTTACATATATGCTAACAATGGTGATTTTGGTCTAATGTAACATCCGAAAATGATTCTGATGGTTTCTTGCACTCATTTCTCCAAGCTGGACAGCCTCATCATCTGAGCATCCCTGATGTTCATCTAAGTTAGAATCTGTCTGTGAGCATCGATTGCCCATCTGGAACGCTAGCTACTTAGTGACTCTTCCTTAAATAAGGTGAGTCAGTACCCTGAGATGCAAGACCATCAAAACTCTTCTGCATGAAGATTGCTATTCCGCAGAGAGATCTCTCTATTTCAGAATGCGGGTTAGGGGCTTTTGGCCCTTGTATTGACCTCTCTGTAGAAATGGGACTGTCTCCCAGACTGCTTGTTACCTACAGTGGACATTCTCTAAATATAAAGCTACATTCTATGCTGTACGCTGGATTGTTTCTTGCTAGTGTTATCAGGAATTCCCTTTCTCCCAAAGGGTAAGATTTAATTTCACCAGAGCTAAGAAAGAATCTGTGATTTCCCACAGAGCTATCATTTGGATTGCACCTGGAGCCGCATCCCAGGCCTTTTCAGGCCTTACCCTTTGGATGCCTGCTTTGCTCCTTTTGGTCTATTCTGCCGTCTTTGCAGCTTGCTATATTAAATCTGGCTTATCTCTGCCCTGTTACCATCTCCCAAATTGCTGTCTGCTTCCTACTTGCTTCAAATATACTTAGAAATGTGAAGATACTACGGGAAAGCCAGAGGGTGGCTCAGTGAGTTGAGCACTAGCTGCTGACAAAATGCAGTGTGCTGAAGGTAATGAGCTTGAATCCCAGTAAGGCAAATCTTCTATCATTCTGTAGGGAAGTAAATTGAGAACCATAAACTGGGCCATGATAACTTCTGGTATGTACGGCTCTTAGAAACAGATGAAGCGTGGTGCGTACAGAACATACAACACAAGTCATTCTTATTTTGAAAGAGCACAAATGCTTTACTTACTGTACGTACACCCATGGACTCCTTCACATGACGATCATCACTGTTCCCAGCTCGACTTTATGTCCATCTTTCTCCCCCAGCTGACTAAAAATGGTTGCAGCTCAGCATGAGGACCACAAGGGACAAGCAGAGGAAATAATCAAACCCCTACAGGAAGCTCACTATTTCTTATGCTTTACATACAAAGGACTCTATTCCTTTCATTTGGCTCAAGTCAAAAATGTTGAAGAGCTTATGGAGTGAGAGCATTCCAGTGAGTTAAGTGTTTGGATTAAAAAGTTTGTTGGTGGTTTCAAATAAATAAATCATAAAAGTATTTCTAATAAATAGTATCAGGCTTTATTTTCAAACCATACATCTTCCAATTTCTTTCTTATATTATTAAAATAATGAATCAAAGCCCTCAACTTCCCGAGACATACCCAAATGTATGACATTCCTGTTCTCTATCCCAACCACATAAGGATCTTGGTTGTTTGGGGACACACCATTGTGAGCCTTGCACCTTCGGGACTGGGAGTTGCCTTAGCCTTATATGTAGGACAATCCTCTGTGGGCTCTCTGGAGGCAAATGGAAGTAGGATGGAAGGTGCTTGAGGCTACATGGTCCAATGAGTGTCTTGTTACTCACCCACTTTATCTATGGCATTCAGCGGTCTCTTAACTACTAGACCCCGATGGCATATTGGCTCCTTGATCCCCCGATTGTATCACCCACCTCTCTTTACCAGCTCATTTTCTTTCTAATTTCTAATCACAAGACATTCTAAATGTCCTTCTGACAGTCACCTGGCTAATTTATCCAGTTACCGCCGTACTCCACCACTCAAAGGTCTTCTACTTCTGCTGCAGGTGGAAGAGTGGGAATGCCGCCAGCTACAGGAGACAGTGCACATGGAGGACCTGATCATTGACCCGGCACCCTACAGACTGGTGGAGAAGGAGACCCTGTACCAGGTGGGCTGTAGCAGCACAAGCAGTTTCTTGTTTTTGTTTTAGTTGTAGGTGTTACATGTCCTTAATAAGTGCAACTGTTAAGAGTAAATCTCCACTGACATACCTCACTGCAACTACAGAATAATCATGCTCTGTGGCATGATGCATGCCGCTATGTTTTATATGGAGAGTTAAGTAGCTCTTTTCACTTCTAGTATGGTGACGTCAGAGAAAGACTTCCTAGCTGTCAAAGAGTAATCGGACTGGACATCTCACAGCAACTCAACTGATACCACAACGAGAATCCTAAGGCAGATCTGGTACTTCACCAACAGGCTGTTAGAAACAAGCATTTCAATCTGAGGACTTTTGTCCTCCTCCACAGAAGTCCGGATATGCATTTTCACTAAAGAAGCGATAGATATATTACAGACCACTAACTTGTCCCCACTCCTTAACAGTTCTCTCTCAGAGAGAGGGGGCATTGGGACTCTTCCCTTATTTCTCTGTGCAGATCAGCCTGTATTTCTGCTGCACTGGAAGCAATTGCAGTGAGAACAGAGGGGGCAGGCCTAACAAAGTAGCCCACCTATAACATTTGGGAGAAACCTACCTATCACAATCTGAATCAGAGAAATTAAAAAGTGACTGGGTGGGGCAGACTTATCTATAACAGCAGATTACCTGCGTACACCAAAGGACCATCTGCTAAACCCAATATCTCAGAAAAATGCAAACCTGCTATATTAGTGAAACATATGTACCCTTTACGTTGTCTGAGACATGGACAGACAATGAAGGATGATATTAATTCACCTAAATGCTGATAAGGAAAAAGACAGTCCTAGTTGGATCAGTCTGTGCCCCCAGCTTCCCAAAAAGAATCTTTCTTTCCAGATTATCCAAGATGCTTTCTGAGTTTGGGTCAACACAGAAGATTCAGGGTGGAGATTGAAATCTAGTACTAGGCCCAGTCCTTGATGAGACCAGGCCAATAGATGCCGCTAACAATTCAGACAGAGCAGTGATGAGAGGGCTACAGGAAGACCTGGGTCTCTTAGACATATAGTACCTTAGCCGTCTCATTGATAAAGAAAACACTTTTCTATCAAATGTACACAAAACTCATTCGAGAATAGACTACTTCCTCATATCACATTCACTGACTCCTGAAAATGCATTGACTCCTAAAGACTCCCAATAAGACAACACACACACTAGGTTACTACTCGAATGGGGACTTACGGTATCAATTGTAAGCCATGGACACTGAACGTTTCACGATGCAAACTACCTGTTGAAAAAACTTTACTAAAGTCTATGTTAAGACCTACTTTGAGAGAACAATGAATCAGTGAGTTCTCTGCAAGTCCTTTGTGCAGCTTGGGAATCGACAATTGGGGCAAATAATGAGAGATTCAGTCATATCAAGCGAACACAAGAAGGATAAAGGGATATAAAATTATTAACACAGGCTTATACAATGACTCTTGCAGATAGCAACAGGCAAAAGCTAGAAACAGCCAAGCTGGCACTTAATACCGTTTACACTTCAAGAGCCGAATATACACTATACCATCTTAAAGCCTGTCACTATGAACACGCAGAAATAGCAGGCAGGCTGCTGGTAGTGCAACTCATACAATGAGAGGCAGCAGTAACCATACCAACCATCTATGCTGAAAGGAATATAGTCCACCTACAACAGAAAATAGCTGACGGGTTTTCTGCTTACTACAGTAAGCTATATGGCTCAGAAGATGTAGATGATGGGGAGAGGGAGGAAGGATTCTTTCAAGGTTTAGAACTCCTGAAACTCAAGGATGAAGTAAGCTTAAGGGTGAAATCACTAAGGTTGAAATTGCAACTGCCACATACGATCTGTCCTATAACAAAGCAGAAGCAGACCATACCTTCCCAAGCAAATTTTATAAGTGGTGTAAGGAAGACATCAAAAATGAAGATAAGAAGACTTCAAGGAAGCAGACACAAAAGGCTGGCTGACAGCTATATCAAATAAAGCATTGATACTCAAACCTGCCAGGGATCCTCGGATCCTCTTCACTGCAGCAACTACTGCCCCAGTTTACTGCTCACTATCTATATAAAGTTTTGGCAAATAGTCGCCCCATCGTTCATTCGCCAAAACTCAGGTATTACTCGTCCTAGGTAGGTCCTCAAGAAATGACATGAGAATACTATCACACCTACTATGGATCTCTAAAGATGCAAAGTTAGAAACGCTAGCATTGTCCCTCGGCACCAAAAAGGTGTTTGCTTGGATCAAATGGGACTGCACAATTCATACACTACATAGAGTGGGATTAGGAAGTGAATTTATCTACAAGGCTATCTGACTAAATGATGCCCATTCAGCACAAGTGAACTGAGGAGGCTTTCTTTCAGAACTTTATAATATTTACAGAAGAATACAAAAAAGGCTGCCCACTGTCCCACTCCCCCCTTTTATTTTACTGCTCTGAAAGACTGTGGTGGCAGCTATACATCAAACAGAACACATAAATGGTGTGGACACACCAGCGAGAACTTAAAAATAGAATATTGACTGGGAGTGCTCCGCTGGTGATGCCATAGAACATTGCCTGGGAGCGCTCCTCTGATGATGCATCATGACTCTGGCTGGGAGTTGTCCTCTCATGATGCAATATAACTTTGGCTGGGACTGCTCCTCTGATGCAGCAATAGAACGTTGACTGGGACTGTTCCTCTGATGATGCAATAGAACTTTGGCTGGGACTGCTCCTCTGATGATACAATAGGACATTGGCTGGTAGTGCTCCTCTGATGATACAATAGGACATTGGCTGGGACTGCTCCTGTGATGATGAAATAGAGCTTTGGCTGGGACTGTTCCTCTGATGATGCAATAGAACTTTGGCTGGGAGTGCTCCTCTGATGATACAATAGGGCACTGGCTGGGAGTGCTACTCTGATGATACAGTAGACCATTGGCTGGGAGTGCTCCTCTGATGATACAATAGAACTTTGGCTGGGAGTGCTCCTTTGATGATGCATTAGGACACTGGCTGTGAGTGCTCCTCTGATGATACAATAGAACTTTGGCTGGGAGTGCTCCTTTGATGATGCATTAGGACACTGGCTGGGAGTGCTCCTCTGATGATACAATAGGACACTGGCTGGGAGTGCTACTCTGATGATGCAAAAGAACATTCACAGGGAGTGCCCCTCTGATGATGCAATAGGACATTGCTGGGAGTGCTCCTTTGATGATGGATTAGGACACTGGCTAAGAGTGCTCCTCTGATGATACAATAGTACACGGGCTGGCAGTGCTACTCTGATGATACAACAGGACGCTGGCTGGCAGTGCTACTCCGATGATGCAAAAGTAGAATATTGACTGGGAGTGCTCCTCTGATGATGCAATAGTACACTGGCTCAGAGTGCTCCTCTGACAATGTAATGTGTTTTCCCTGTATTATATGTGAAATGTTGTTTCTTGATGTTTTCCTTGTTGCTGCTTTGAGATAAAACATGATAGAACGCCCCTGGCCTTGCAGCAGACTATATTACACAAAAATATAATTCAGCATTAGATCATACCATCACCAGATGCTGCTTTGTCTGCACTTCCATTAGAAGGTTTAACGTTAACTTTGCCTACTCTGATTTCTGGCTACAGTGTTATGACCTTTTCAACTTGCTGGGACTGAGGATCGCATATGTCACATCAACGGGGAGACTGGTTGGCGTGGTGAGCCTTAAGGAGGTATGTGTTATTCTTATTTTTTTGTTTAATCTGTTTATTAAAATTTTGTAGATATATGAAACCATGATACAGACATGCATAAAAGCAACGAGTACCAGTTGGAACAACAGTTCACATTATTGAGAAGTACATAAAATCCTTACAAAGATAGAAAAAAGCATCAGCGAAAGTATCTTGTCTCAGAAGTATACAGACACTTAGCGATTATACTTCATACTTTCAACATTTTGTATCAACCATTACAGCCTGTCATTAAAGCAATATCCAAGCACCATACCATACAAGAGCACAAATTGCTCTCCACAACATTAGAACTGCACATTTGTAGCAACTCCTTTAGGCTGAGCCATAGAGTCACGACCATTATGTAAGTAGACAGACTCATTATAATAAAACTATATAAAACCACTCAGAAAAATCAACTGAGAAAACCAGTGAGGGTAATAAAGGAAGGAAGGAAAGGGGGGGGGGGTTTGGTGTATGGGAACGATCCGTTTTATAAGGCCACATCATCCCACACTCAGTCCCAGACATATCAGACTGGGTGGCACATTTCGAAAAACGATATCATCCGAAGTGACGAAATGTACTAGGTGCAAAACTCGTTAATGAGTGGGATCACCATGCCTACTATGTGGAGTGACCTGATCGGAGTCGGATGCAGTAGAAGAGTCTTCTGTAGTCGATGCTACTTGTAATGCCGTCTGTTTAAGCAAAGAAGGCTTGGGTCCTTACACTACCTGGACTGGACCACTATAATACTGTATAACATGAAGGGTGTCCAGATAGACCATTGAAAAACAAATTAATGATTGAACGTGACTTTAGACTTTACATTCGAAAGCCCGAGTGGTTTATTTCACTTTTTTTAAACCATTTTTTGAAGACAAGATTAAACCATTCTTTTCATGTTATCTCATCGGGCAACACTTTGTTTAGAGTAACAATTTCATACTTACAAAAAAATCATACACAAACAACTTATAGTGCAACACAGTGAATTCCAATTGACAAAACAATGAACATTTGTGACGTATAATAGTAACACAAGTAACCAGTCCTTATTTCAAATTTGCACCGGGCGGACACTAAAAGTTCATTGACAGAGGCTTCTGCCTACTGTCCTGCCCGTGTATAATGCTTGGGGAATAGTAGTTTTGGAGGGTGTTGTCCTTGCGGGGGAAACAAAGATGTAGAGTATTCCCTCGTGACACACCCAATATATCTTATCCCATAAGCTGGAGTCAACGCGTTTCGAACCCCATCCTGCTGGGGGGTTCTCCTCAGGACTTGGATTTGGTTTTGAGAATTCGTTGTCGAAGTACCAGGAAGTTGATTTACAGCAACAAATGCTTCCTTTAGGCGTGTGCCTGAAACTTATTGCGTTAAGGGGTACCAGAATCTTTTAAGATAGAGCCAGACTCTGCAGTTTATGCACTTCTTTTCCTCGTTTCTTCTTTCTGTTGTTGTGAGCGGTCGAACACGGCAGTGTTCGCGGGTTCTCTAATCTGGATTTTGGATTAGAGAACCCACGAACACTGCCACACTTCTCAAGACCAAATCCAAGTCCTGAGGAGAATCCCCCGCAAGGACAACACCCTCCAAAACTACTATTCCCCAAGCATTATACACGGGCAGGACAGTAGGCAGAAGCCTCTGTCAATGAACTTTTAGTGTCTGCCCGGTGCAAATTTGAAATAAGGACTGGTTACTTGTATTACTATTATACATCACAAATGTTCATTGTTTTGTCAATTGGAATTCACTGTGTTGCACTATAAGTTGTTTGTGTATGATTTTTTTTGTAAGTATGAAATTGTTACTCTAAACAAAGTGTTGCCCGACAAGATGACATGAAAAGAATGGTTTAATCTTGTCTTCAAAAAATGGTTTAAAGAAAAGTGAAATAAACCACTCGGGCTTTGGAATGTAAAGTCTAAGGTCACGTTCAATCATTAATTTGTTTTGAATGGTCTACCTGGACACCCTTCATGTTATACACTTGTAATGCCGTCAGCATCACTTCCCATGCTGCAGAGATGGGATACTTGCGGACTTCAAGCGTGTCCTCTCTTAGCAATAACGTCGCCTCTGCTTTAGGCCAATATAACATCGAGTAAACCCAGTCTGTGAGTGAAGGGGGGTCAATTGACTTCCAGCGGCAGGTGACCAATCGCTTGGCGACCGCCAGCCCCAAGTCCAGAAAACGAGAGGTGGCCCTGTATTTTCTATCTCTAGGAAATATGGTATTTGTTATTCTTATATTTTGTTTTTTAACACATATATTGAGCCCACAATCTATTTGACCTGAACAGTTAAACAGGACAGTGCAGAGGTGCCACATCTCAGCATGTCTGCTTTGCTTGGACTTTTCTGATGATAAAATGATCTGCTAATCTAGAGCTTCTGATGAGCTGATGGCTGCAGAGACGGTCTTGGATCAACCCTGGTTTCTTCATCCTGAATTCAGCAAACAATATTTCCTTGAAGTCTAAGAGCGCATTGTTGTCCCTAGCTGGTTTGTAAACTGGAACTTATAGCAGCCCATCACCTTTTTTTAAATACTAGTCTTCACATGCAGCAAACAAGTCTACCCCTTGAGACATGTAGGTGGCATGTCCCTCGCCAACAACATTTTGAAAAAAACTTGGCTAAATGCACATTTGTCAACACAATTTTCCAAATGTATGGGTTAGAATGCAATAGGCTTTAGAAGCAGTTCTAACTAAAAGTAATTTCATTTTCCTTACTTCATTGGCTGCCAGTCTACCCAGAACTAATTTCATTCATAGCATCAGATATATATGTTGTGCCCCCCCAGCATAGCACTGGATTCATATCCGTCAAAGGAGAAGCAGTGCTTTAAGTGGTACAGTGTGCCCCACTAGGAATAATGCAATCTAGAGTCCTGCAGCATGAAAACTAACATACAGATACACTATACAGAATCACGCAGTGTTTCTCGGTCCAGTTTTCCTGTTATAGTTAATATTCCATCAGCACTGGTACTTTCACATGCCAGGAACATCCCATATACATTATTTTATGTTATGTTAGGTCGATTTGTATCACGTAACTTGATTTGTATCACGCTACTTAACACCCATGAGGGTATCCAGGCACTGGAGCAGGAAAGTAGATCGGGTGGAGCTCCTAGTTGAACAGCTAGGTCTTTGGTTTTTTGCAGCAGTTGAGGGAACTCATTCCAGGTCTTGGCAGCGATGTAGGAGAAGGAGCACCCTCCTGACTTGCTTAGGTGCATGTGGGGGACACGTGCAGGGGTGAGTTACGCTGGGCGTAGCTGTCTGGTTGGATGGTAGAGCTGAAGGCAGTCATTGAGGCAAGCAGGTCCGGTGTTGTGGAGGGCTTTGTAGGCATGGACGAACAACTTGAATTGTCATAGTTTCTGGATGTTTAGCCAGTGTAGTTAGGTGTAGCGGCGGTGTTTTGAATGGTCTGGAGTCATTGAGTGAGCTGGTTGCAGATGCGGATGTAGAGCACGTTACCATAGTCAAGTATGCTGGTTATGAGGGTCTGGGTGACAGAGTGTCACATGTGCATGGGGAACCATTTGAAAATTTTGCGGAGCATTCTGTGAATGAGGAAGCAGGATAAGGTCACTGGGTTCATCTGTTTATTCATAGCGAGTTTGTCATCTAAAATGTTACTGAGGTTTCTGGCGTGTTCTGTGGGGTGGGTTGGAGTCCCAGTTCAGCTGGCCATAAGGAGGAGTCCCATGGGGAGCTCCTGTTTCCGAACATCAGGATCTTCGTTTTGTCCGTGTTGAGTTTTAGGCAGTCCTCCCTCATCCAGTTGGCCACGTTGGTCATGCAGGAGATGAAGTTGATTATGGTGGTGTTTTTCTCGTCGGTGAGGGAGAGGGTGAGCTCTGTGTTGTGGGCATAGGAGAAAATGTTGATGTTGTGGGCTGTTATGATGTGGGCGAGGGGTGTACACGTTAAAAGGGGTTGGGCTGAGGGAGAATTCTTGGGGGACTCCACAGATGAGCTTCTTGGGTTTGGAGGTGTAAGGGGGGAGTCTGGCCTGCTGTGCTCTGTTGGAGAGGAAGGAGGTGATCTTTCTCAGGGCGGATCCTTGAATTCCTTGGTCATGAAGTCTAGAGATGAGGGTCCTGTGGGATACGGAGTAGAAGGCCGCTGAGAGGTCGAGGAAGATGGCAGTTTCCCCTCTGTCCATGATAGTCAGGATGTCGTCTGTTGCTGCCAAGAGGGCGGTTTCTGTGTTGTGGTTCCTGCGGAATACTGACTGAGTGATGTCTAGGAGGTGGTGCTGTTTTAGGGGTGAGGAGAGTTGCCTGCTGATCTTTCTCCTTTACTTTTGGACAGGATTGGTGGGAGGGAGATGGGTCTGTAGTTGCGGAGTTCTTCTGTATCTGCTGAGGGATTTTCAGGAGAGTTGTGACCTTTACGTGTTTCTAGTTATCTGGGAAGGTTCTGCCAAGAATCAAGGTGTTGATGATGGCAGGGAGGTTTGCGCTGATCAGTGTTCCTCCCATGTTGAAGATGTGGTATGGGCAGGGGTCAGTGGGGGCCCCTTAATGAATGGTCTTCAGAATTCCAGCTGTGTCTTCTGTGGTGAGGGGCTCCAGTTCGTTAGTTGATGGGTATTCTTGGTGAGTTGTGGGCAGTTGCCCGATGAGGTCTTCTGCAGTAAGCTGAGGTGTGAAGTTACTGTAGATCTTGAGTATTTTGTTATGGAAGAAGTCGGAGAGGCTGTTGCAGAGGTCCTGCTAGGGTGTGATGGTGTTGGTTTTAGCCAATGGGTTGGCCAATTCTCTAACAATGTTGAAAAGTTCTTTGCTAGAGTTGGAGCAGGATTCCAGTCTCAGTGTGAGGGTTGCTTTTCTAGCTTCTTTGATCTGGGTGTGATACCTTTTGAGTGCGGATTTGTAGGTGTCTCTTGAGGTGCTGTCTTGACTGGTTCTCCATCTTCTCTCTAGTTGCTAACAGTGACGGTTGGAGTTTCTTAAATCTTCTGTGTACCAGCCAGCTTAAGCATTAGTTCGTGCTTGCCTAATTTTCCTCAGGGGAGCCAGTGTGTTGGCGCCGTATGTGATCCAGTTATTGAATGAGTTTTTTTTTGTTTTTGTTTAAACCTTTATTTTTCAGTTTTAAAGAACAATAGACATCACTACGGGCAACTTTATACATTATACACGGCAGGTCATGATGGAAAGGATCATCGTTCAAATAACAAACGCTCGGGCGGCCTTTCTCCATCTCTCAATGTTGCCAGTCTACACACCAAACAGGGATCATGAACACCCTAGCATTGCTGCAGATAGACCTCCCCCACCTGGATTCGTGTCATCACCCACACTTAAGTTGTGTCATCGCTGTCAGCAGACTCCAAGTCTTCACAGAAGTCTAGAAAGGTGTCACACACATCCCTCCATACCAGGATGTCATCCTCCAGTTTATCATCCCACCGTCTCAGCTTCCTGTGCACCTCCTCAGCCAGTGCCCACTTCTGTTATCCCTATGCCACTGTTCAACTACAGGGGCACGCTGACCCATCCACGTGATGGCCACTCTGCGCCTGGCCAGAACTGGCACCAACTGCAGGAATTTGTAGATCATTGTACGACCCTTCGGCCTCTTAACATAGCCCAGCAAACAGTGTAATGGTGTATGGTCAAATCACAAGTGCGTGGCCTGCTGGAGGTCTGTCACTACCTGTACCCAGAAGTCCTGCACCGTCTGGCATCTCCATGCCAGGTGCATGAAGTCTGCCACGCTGGAGTTGCAGCACGGGCAACTGTCCGGTCGGGTGGGGGATATTTGGTGGAGACTCTTGGGAGTCATATATGACCTATGGAGGAAATTATAGTGCACCAGCTTAAAGCGGGCTTGGCAAGACACCACGTGTGTGAGTTTGCAGATACTCGTCTATGCGGTGTCATCCAACGTAGTGTCCAGGTCCGACTACCACGCAGCACGTGCCCTGGGCGGTGGAGCAGCTGTGTCCTCTCATCGCCCTATATACATGTGTGATCAGATGTCTAACCGCGCCACAGGACAATAAGACGTCCAGCTTATGCGTGGACTGGGGTGCAATGGGGAATGAGGGCCAGGTCTGTTTGGTCATCTCTGCCAGTCCAAAGTGATGGAGGAAATGTCCCGGTCCCAGTGTATAGTCTTCACAGACTTGTTCAAATGTGATGAAAAACTCACCAGGATACATGTCCCCCAACAGTGCACACCCACCATGCCTCCAGGCCTGAAAGGACATATTGTCCATCATCTGCCGAACTGGCGCCAGTATCCAGAGAGGGAGTTCTTGATGAAAGGAGGCAGCCTCAGAACCACTTCTACATAGCTTTGCCATATGTGCGCCATCTGACGAACAACATAGGGGAGGTCCCTAGAGACTCCCACTCCCTCCATTAATGCCACAGGGAGGCGGTCTGCGGCCACTGATCCTACCAGTAGATGCTTCTCCCAATTGTCCCCCTCGTCCAGCCACCAGGCCGCATGTTATAGATGTGCGATGTAATAGTACAGATCAAGCCTTGGCACCTCCAAACCCCCTTCCTTGTACCGTTGTGTCAACGTGGTCAGGGCTACTTTACTGCGCCAGCCCGCCCACAATAGTGATGTAAGTACAGAATTCAGCTGTTTAAAGACTTTCTCAGGTATGGGGCAGAGCAAGTTCTGCAACGTATACAAGCATCGCTGCAACACCGCCACTGACTTCCGTAGGGCATTGACAACCTTGTCCATATCAAGGCGTAGTTGCTGTGTCTCAGTGTGAGCCACCTGCATCTCCAAATATCGAAAGCGTGCTAGTTTCCAACGCAGGCCCAGGCTCGGAATGCGATCTAATAGCATAAGGACCAGCGCTGCCAATGGAAAGAGCAAGGACTTATTACGGTGGAGGCGGAGAGCAGACAAGTCCCCAAACTCATCTAAGAGTTGCAACAGTATGGGCAGTGCTGCGCGTGCGGTGACAATATAAAAAAGCGTGTTGTCCGCATAGAGCAATATGATATGGCGAGCGTCACCCAGCCGTATGCTCCAGTCCCACAAAACACAACGTGCCCAGATCACCAGGGGTTCTATTGCTAACACGAACAGGAGGGGAAACATGGTGTCCCCTGTTGCCCCTCCTGTTCATGTTAGCAACACACCTCCGAGTGGGTTCGCCCTGTTCGCACTCTTGCGCTGGGATCAGTGTAGAGCAACCGGACTCACCCCCGCTATTTTGGGCCAAGACCCATAGCTCTTAGTACTTCAAGCAGGTAGCCCAAGTCTACCATGTCAAAGGCCTTTCTAGGTCAATTGAGACCAGCGCCAGCTCTTTGTCCAGGTGCTCCACTTCATGTAGGACATGAGCTAGACATCTGAGATTCATACCGGTGTGCCGGCCCGGGATGAACCCACACTGATCTTTGTATATCAGCTGAGTCAAATGGGGTGCCAGGCGGTTAGCGAGTAACTTGCATAGTATTTTTGCATCTGCATTAATCATGGTGAGTGGCCTATAAGCGGCAGGGTCAGACTCAACACCGCCTGGTTTAAGGAACATGCAGATCTCTCACTTCCTCATTGATGGGGACAGGACTCTGCTCTTGTGCACCTCCAAGAGAACCTCCAGGAGACTCTGCGTGACTGTCGTCGAGAACGGCTGATAGAACTCGAGTGGAAAGCCATCACCGCGCGGCGCCTTGGCTCATGGTAACATACTCAGTGCCATACTTAACTCCTCCAGTCCAACAGGGGCGGCCAGGGACTCGGCAGCCAGTGGCGCAAGCCGAGGGAGGTCCAGGCCCTACAGGAACTGTACATAGCGGTCTGGAATTATAGTGGGATCTGCGCCAAACACTTGCCGTAAGTGCTGCTAAAAGAAGCCCACTATCCCAGCCCTGATGGCAACACTGGTGCCATCCACCGATATCAAGTGTGTAGTCATAGGTGGCGGGTGCTCCCTACGGAGTATCCAAGCCAGCAGCCGACCTGATTTGTCCCCCTCTCTGTGCAGCCTGTGCCTGTATTGTTTAAGTTTATATTTGTCCAGTCGATCCGAGATATCCGTTATATGCCGACGCACTGCCTGCTCTCTGCAGTGGACATCCGGGTGCGACTGCTCCCCAGCCTGCAGTGTGGAATATAGCCCTTTACATCGCATGCGTTTACAACGCATGCGATTACAACGTGGCCGTTACAACGACCGCGTTGTTACATCGCAGTACCATTACAACGCAAGTCGTTACAACGACTTGCTCTAGGGGGCACGCTTGACTTAGGAATAGTATAATTTACTATTCCAACACCAGTGTGTGCAACAGTAGGGAAGGTGTTGGAATAGTAAATTATACTATTCCTCAGTTTAGAGCGCCCCCTAGAGCAAGTCGTTGTAACGACTTGCGTTGTAATGGTACTGCGATGTAACAACGCTGTCGTTGTAACAACCACGTTGTAACGCATGTGATGTGATGGCTGTTTCCCGAAGTGTGGCCAGCGCCGCCTCCTCCCTGCCAAGCTCCTACTGAAGCTGTCTACCCACTCCACAAGTTAAACCCATACATTGTCCCCTCAAGACTGCTTTCACTGCCTCCCACTCAATGGCCCTACTAGACGCGTTACACCAGTTGACCAACATGTAATCCGACAGTGCCTGCGAGAGCACCTCCTTCCCGACCGGGTCCTCCAGGATGTCCGCTGACATCCGCCCATAGTATCCCCACTGCAAGGCACAGCTTACAGGGGAGTGGTCCAACAGGAAGCACTTCAAGTGGGTCACCTTAATGTCTTCCAGCCACGGGAATCCCGCCACCATTATACTATCCAGTCTGCTGTATGTATTGTGTGTGGCGGAGTAATAGGTATATACCCGCTGCGCTGGGTGGCTCATAAGCCAAAATCCACAAACCTCAAGTTTCGCATCACTTCACTAAGCACGGTGTTCATTAAATGTTTGGTAGCAGTCCTAAGGGGCACCCTCTCCAGGTCAGTGTCTAGAACGCAATTAAAGTCGCCCAGCCACAGAGGTTGCACGTCCACATAGTGCAGTAGCAGGTCTTGTATGTTTTGAAAAAACACAGGATCGGCATTATTCGGGGTACAGGTGTTCAAGATTGTCAAGTGACATCTGTCCAGGGTCCCCCGCAACAGTACAAATCGACCTCCCACATCAGCCTCCATATACATGTGGGAGAACGGGATACTAGGCGCTACCCAGATTAGTGTGTCCCTGGCGTATGTCAAGTAGGAGGAGTGGAATACCTGCCCTCTCCATTTCTTTGCAAGTCGTGTAGCACCTGCGTCGTCTAAGTGTGTTTCCTGCAAGCAGGCTATGGAGATTTTATGCCGCTTTAAAAGGTGAGTACCCTATACCACTTAGTGTATGTCCCAACCGTCTGACATTCCATGTCAAGAGTCTACGGTCAGCCCTCGTCATAATGTGTGCCGGGTAGTAGTTGCCTTCCAACTCCCTGCCATGCAGTGGTACCCACTAACTGCTGCCAACTGTAAAACAAAAACGTGCAATGCACAACAAATCCTTCCCCCATGGACAAACATGGCCACCCCAAGCAGGTGCCAGGACATGTATATCATTCCAGCCAGTCCAACAGGGACCAGCTAACTCACTCAACAGATCAGCTTCCCGGTCAGTCATTTACCTGCAGATGAGACTGTTCTGTATCCAGACATACCTGAGCTTGTGCCGCCAATATTCACTCGTGTCCTACCGATTGCAGTGGCGTGGGATGACACGCCCCTGCAGGCAGCACATCAATGGTTGGTATCCCAGGGAGACACACTGCAGCCACCCTCCGCCCTATCTCGCTTCACCCATCAATCTCCTCCCCCCACTTGTGCGCACAGCTCACCAACGTATCAACAAAGGGGGAGTAGTCGCCACTTTCCCTCTCATGCATCACCAATCCCCACCTCCGCAGTGACCAGGGCTTGGGTGCCCTCAATTCAGTTCCATCAGCCGCTGGCAGAATGTCAACGTCCTGCACCATCCCCTGGGTCTCCACTGTACTGAGTTGCATGGTGCCGTCCTCACAAACTGACTCTCCGGTCTCCCAGTGGAGGGGTGTTGGACCGTCCCCAGGGCAGATTGCGGCAGCAGGACCCTCCCCTGACACAAGTGCCCCAGGTACGTTTTTGGCTGTGGCCAGAGTGTGGTGCTATCGCCTTTCCTCGGATCTCCAGCCATTCCCACACTTCCTCCGGAGTGTCAAAGAAGTGTGCTTTCCCTTGTGCTAGGACCTTCAATTTTGCCGGGTACACTGAATGAGCTTAAGTCGCTCTGTAGGTCACCAGTTGGTTCGATCTGAGGGTGTGGATCCAGTATTCTATGGATATTCTATGGAGATGCCCTTTATAACAAAGTACAGCAGATAGGGCCAGATGTACAAAGTAATGGTCCCAAAATACTGGTCGCATAGGACCACTGCCTTCTCAACGTTCTCAAAGGGGAAGGGGTTCCTTAGGGGCCCCTTCCAGTTTACGAATGGCTTACAACTACATGTGTGTTGTCGGTAAAGTATTAATGTTTTACTACTGGATATGCAAAACATTAATAAATACCAATTCAAGTTGGTATTTGGAAGGGATGCCCTAAACATGCCTCTTCCAAATACTGATTCCGACTTTGGACACAAACCCAAATTGCGATTCTGTAAAGTATTACCGAATCACAATTTGTGCTTTGTGCATTCCAAAAGGCCTTTTTGCTGTTGCAAACTGCCTGATTCGCAAAACTGAGGGAAAAAAGCTTCATACACCTGGCTGATAATGAGAGTTTAAATTTACAAGTCTCCCACGGATTCTGCTCAAATGAGTCAGAGTTCTGCTCAATATGTTAGCTTGTTAGTGGTCATAATCGATACTCATATTTGCTAGGGTCGCTGCAGGTCCATGTGGTGCTACCCGAATAAACCTGGGGTCACTCAATGCATTGTCAGTCGCGCTGCTCACATAGACTAGGGCTGCTTAACAGGCCTGGGTCAGCTCATTGCACCAGGGGGTTGCTCAGAGTGCCAGTGTGTTGCCCTGGGTGCTGTGGCTAGTGTGATTCACTTCATATTATAATATTCTGATATTACAAGCTCAGGCCTGAGACAGTAAAGGTTTCCATCAGGTTGCAGACGCTGGGCCGGAATCATATAGCTAAATGTACACATGTAGAGTTACTCGTGTAAACCACTACTGCACCAAATTGTAAACCTACACTGTTTTGCTATTCACTATTTTATTTACATAAATGTACATTTGGTAATGTTTATTATAAATGTTGTTGTTATCGGTATTATCATTATTATTATTAGTATTAAACGTTCATGCAGTTGAAACAGCTGTTTCAAAGCCTGCAGGTAGATAGTACATACCTGTGAGGTTATCATTGCAAATCACACTTGGGATGCAAGGAGTTCAGTGCAGACAGACAAGTGGAAATTTAGTTGACTGGGTACAACTTCTGAGTTACTTTGTGACCCTGAGAAAGTGAAGCTCGTCTCCTGTGTGTGGTGGTAGAGTCCCACAGTGCTGGTGACCTCGCTGTGAAGGAACGGCCTCATCCTCTCTGCCAGCTGAATCGCTGGACTTTCCAGCGGGCTGTGTTGGAAGAACTACGTAGTCTTGGTAGTAAGCGGTGTAAGGGCTGGAGTTTTGATGGTTCATTTTCCTGGGGGTCGCTGTGCGATGCAAACAATCTGAATTTTAAGCGGTCCTTACCCACAGTCACTATGTTTTTTATTGCATGATACACAATTAGGGCCCGATTACGATCTTGGCGGACAGGGTTACTCCGTCACAAACGTGCCGGATATCCTGTGCGCCAAATTTTCAATTCTATTATATCCTATGGAACTTGTAATTTGGCGGACGAGATATCCGTCACGTTTACGGAGTATCCCTTCCGCCAAGATCGTAAACTGGCCCTTAGTCACTTAAAACTTTATTTACAAACACAGTGGGGAAAAACTTACATTAAAGTCACACTCGGATCCCATACTATAAATTTAAATTATAACTTCCCTGTCCCAACAATCATTGTCCACAAGCCCTAGCCCCGGAACAAGGAGGCTAGGAGGAAGGCAAAAAAGGGCATATCAAACAAAACCTCTGATCATTACCACCAGTATCCAAGGTGAAAAACTTGACAACACACCCCTTCAGTCCTTCCCCTTGCATTTCACCCTCAGGCACGCTAGGAACCTGAAGACTGCCTGGACCCCTTTTGATATCAGGTTATTGTTTACTGTTTGTAACTCTAGCCTTGTGAGAAGTGGAATGGAGCTTAAGTGTGCAAGTAAATGCACCTTGGCTCTCAACATACTTCAGTAGTTGTCTTTCGATCCACCATGAGTAGCGATGTCCTCTTGCCCAGGTTTAATAATTGCACAGCACCCAGCCCTGCACCCATGGGCCCCCATGTAAAGGACCTGGGGGCCCTATTGATCACAATCTGATTGCATGTTCTTTTACAGCTAGCTCTGCACAATTAATTTCAAAGCCTCTTGAGATGCTTATAGCAGCCAAGAGCAGAATTCAGAGGCAATGGCCTCCATTTCAGGTCAAACTACCCATGTTTTGTCACAAGGTGAGTGAAAGAACCAATTGCAGACTATTCAAAATGGTTCCTTCAGTCGGCTTCTGCACTCAAGTTTCCCCTCTGTGCTTCCAAAGTAGATCCTTGTTGGTTCAAAGTGCCCATTCCCTTCCTGCTGTGCATTATTCCTGCTTGTATTATGTCCTGCACCCTTTCCAATGAAGATATTTTGGACTCCATCCACAGGTTTCATTGCTGTAAGTCTTTTTAGCTTGGACATTATTGCCTTCTCGCCTTGTGCCAGGCCTCACTCCGTTTCCCCCTCCTGAGATTCCTTGGAGGAGTGGGCTTTAGCTTCAAAAAATGCCCTTGTGCCTTTTGGGCTCTTGGTTTAATTTCCTTAAGCATTGTGATCAACCCGGATAAATGGCCCTTCATGTATATTGGAAGGTGTCTCAGGATGGACCGCACCTTCTCTTACACATACACATTCCCCCGCCAAAAGTCTACCATTTCAACTTTTTTTCTGGAAACTAAGGGCATTTTATAACTTCTGGGAATTCCCTTTGTGCCCCCTGGGCAGAGATGATTTTTTCCACAACTATTCTTGAACTGCTCACAATGCCAGCTGGAGAAAGAATTTCATGTTATGTTCTCAAACCATTTGACAGCTGAATGTATGACTGGATTAAACTGCTGTTTAATCTAACGGCTAAGTATTTCAATTTAAAATCAGTACGTGTTCCAACTGACAATCCTACTTTGATGACTTCTCTACCATTCTTGACACCCCAGTAGAACACTCATGAAGGCACTTTCTAATATTGCTATCCTGCTACTAACTATGTCTAACATTGCCAAGGGATCACTCAAGCAGAACTGTCATTGAGCCTAATCTTGCTTTGCTAACAACCTTGTGTAACATTGATGAAGGCCTTGTCTAATTGTCGCCAAAGGCTAGCACTGCGGTGGCCCTAACACTGACAACCTTCTGTGACATTACTGAAACTGGGGCCTAACACTGACAGCCTTCTGTGACATTGCTGAAACTGGGGCCCTTAGACTGACAACTTTCTGTGACATTGCTGAAACTGGGACCTAACACTGACAACCTTCTGTGACATTGCTGAAACTGGGACCTAACACTGACAACCTTCTGTGACATTGCTGAAACTGTGGCCCTTACACTGACAGCCTTCTGTGACATTGCTGAAACTGGGGCCTAACATTGACAACCTTCTGTGATATTGCTGAAACTGGGACCTAACACTGACAACCTTCTGTGACATTGCTGAAACTGTGGCCCTTACACTGACAGCCTTCTGTGACATTGCTGAAACTGGGGCCTAACATTGACAACCTTCTGTGATATTGCTGAAACTGGGGCCTAACATTGACAACCTTCTGTGACACTGCTGAAACTGGAGCCTAACACTGACAACCTTCTGTGACATTGCTGAAACTGGGGCCTTTACACCGACAACCTTCTGTGACATTGCTGAAACTTGGGCCTAACAATGACAACTTTCCATGACATTGCTGAAACTGGAGCCTAACACTGGCAACTTTTTGTGACATTGCTGAAGCTGGGGCCTTTACACTGTCTTCCTTCTGTGATAATGCTCATAGGCTGTTCAGATATTGCTGCAGTCTTCCTAACCCTGCTTTTCTGACATTGCCTATCTTTTCCTGTCTGTTTTCAGTTAAAGGATGCAGTACATGGTTCAGTGAAGGGGACCTTCACCAGGAGAGAAACACCTAAAGAGATCGTTGTCGAAGGGACCCAAGACCCCGCCCGGACCACCTTGGTGCGCCGCACCTCACACATCCCGGAGTCGAGTGCTTAGAAGAGAGTGACCCACTGCAGCAATTCCTCAGAATCAGACAGACAAAACAGCAAACAGATTTCTAGGGCAGAGAGTCTTTTCTGGCTGAGAAAATCTTATGATGCAGGGGTCCTCTGTTTGCAACCCCTTGCTCACATTGAATCCAGCAGGAGGTCTGGTTCTGCGGTCTACACTCAATCGCTGTCGTATTTGATATATTCGCTTGGACTGGTAAAGTAGCCAGGATTAAAGTGCCTCAGCAGAGCTAAGCTTGACCAGAATCAAGTACTGGCGATGCTGGTGTCTTCAAAGAGCTGCTTTTGGGGTTCATGGTTTTGTTATAGAAAAGGATGATGTGGCTTAAGTAGCTGATCTTATTTTTGTACCATAGTTCTGCCTTTTCCACACGAAGGCTGAAAATGTACTTTCTATTATCATTTGACAAAACAGTTATACTGTGGTGCACTGCTGACTGCCACAGACTAAGGCAGCTTGGCTTCACTGTGCCGGGAGAAACAGAGCTCCTTACCCATGAAAAAGAAGCTGTACCTACAGATCAGGAAATACTGTTGTGCAATGGTCCAACCCATTCGCTGATGGCTCTGGTGTGCCCACCCCATGACCCAATGAAAGGGGCACGGGACAGACACAGGGAGGCAGTCACAGAGGGAAACAAAGACAGAATGAGAGGATCACGGACGGATTTAGAGTGGGTGGTAACAGAAAATACTCCAATTTTTGGATGGAATGCAAAATCCTCATGAAATTGGAAGAAGTTCCATTACCAGGCAACTCTAAATTCATGTCCATATGAATAGTTACATATGTGGAAGCACTATGGGAAACAGAAAGACTTTATGGGCTGGGATGTACTTATTTTATATCTTTAACAATGTAAATATTTATCTATATCACCCAATTGCAAAATAAAACTCAATATAAACCTGTTGAATGGAATTTCCATTATTCAGAGACATAATAACACAATCACATCTACAAAGTGTTGCAAAATGTATATTCAATGTATAGCTAGTGTTGTCGTGAACGTTAAACAGATACGCTGATATATCCCTATGGCTGTAATGTATGGACCACAAAAAAATAGTTTTTGTAGTGGAGCAAACACAGTATAATGATGGAGTTGGCAAGCTAACTGCTTGATGATCAGAGGATGCTAACACCTTGTGATACCAGCCACAAGTTTGATCATACCACGGACATTCTGGTTTCAAATTAAGGACTTAGTCAGCTGTCCTTCAGTGTGCTGGACCTGTATCAGAAGAGGATCAACAGGAAGTCAGGGGAATCTAGGGGCCGAATAGTATACGTGTGGTCACCGATCAACGCTGAAAACAACAAAATCTTAGTTTATCCGAAGATCTTGAGAGGCTGGAAAATAATTCTCAACAAAATAACTTAAGAATTTAGAACTTCCCACAGGGTGTTGAGGGCTCAGATCTTAAGGGCTTTGTGATCAATCTCCTCAGGGATGGAATTCTTAATGGCTATCCTGAGGTCAATCTGGAGAAAGAAACCCAAAGAACCTATAGGAACGCCTTCAGACTCAAAATCTGTTGACTTATACAGCTTAAGAGCAGATTCTGGGACTAGTTTTAAGAGCCAAAATGCTGGAGGCCAGAGATGTCACATACACTATTAGGTCAGACATATGGAGAGCTACAGAACAACAGCAGAAGGAGATGGGTCAACGGATGAGAACACTGCAGAAGCTTGGAGCAAAGCTGGGGTTAAGGTTTCCTGCTATGCTGAAAGTTATGTTGAAAAATGAGATACATAACATTAGGAAGGTAGAGCAAGCAGATGAGCTGCATAAAAATATCTAAAGCTCGGTTTAGAATGGAAGGGGGCATAGAACATTTTTCCCAATAACATCAAGTTGTTAAGACTGTGATCCAGTCAATAGACCGACACAATAATATGTCAGGAGAGGGAGAATGAAACAATGTAATGAAAATAGGTAATGATGCCCTTCTAGTTTTAACCTCCTATTTCTTTCTCTGTGTGCATCTTGGTGGGGCTATGCAAAATTAAAATGTCATCCCCAGGGCAGAGATACAAAAAGGCATATAACTTTAGGAAACAGGACTTTGGGAGGGCTCCCAGAGGAAGGACACTTGGTGGGGACCATGGTGAAGTAAAAACAAAAAAACTAACCTCATTTACAATCAGATTGGCTTTGAGCATATTTACATTAAATTATACAGAATGGGGGTAAGGGTGAGAAGGAGAGGTAGCACAATAAAATGTTGATGGAGATAAGTTAAAAAACTTAAAAATATTAACATGGAACATCAATGACCTTCACATAAAAAAGCAAAAGGATGATAAGTCAGTACTTACAAGATAGTGAGGCTCAGCTCTTGATACTACAAGAGACGCATCTGACTTCATCACAATGTAAGGCACGTTTTAAGTAAATTTAGTTACACACATAAAGAGGCAAGCACGGACCGATTCATGTGCACAAAGAGGGTGGTGTTTGTAATAAAGTAAAACACTGCTATAAACCTCTGAGTTCAAAACAGATACATCTGGCTAATGGATCATTGAGAAATTTAGGAGTCGCGGGACAACTTTTACATTTGCTAGATATTGCAGACCAAGCAATGATGACACTTCTCCACTTAGTGCCTTAAATTTAAATTGATTGAATTTACCCACCCGAATCCTTCTGGATGGAGATTTTAATAATCTGTTAGATGGGGAATTAGACGGGTCTAATTGCGGTCAGAAGATAAATACCGCTAAAGTAAGGAGAGAGCTAAGAAATCTAATGCAGGCTTTTGGTCTGTGCGATATCTTGCAGAAAAAATCCAGCGGAAAAACAGGATATATATTTATTTAGTAAAAGGTATAGGCACCAATGAAGGCTGGATTTCTTTCTTGTTGGAAATATAATAGCAGGTAATGTAAAAGAGGTTACACATATACCAGCACACTGCTCAGATCATTCAGCTGTCTTGCAAATATTGCAATTTCTGGAAACTAGGGCCAACACTAGGTGGACAGTAAATAGAACTGTAATGCTCGATCTGGAAGTAATCCGAGATCTGGAAGTAGAGAATGGCAAAACTTTAAGACCAATCTTAAGATTGCCAAACTTGGTATTGTTTGGGATGCAAATAAGGCATATATACGTGGTATACTAGCAAGCAGGAGGCAAACAAAATCCAAAGAGCACAAGAAGAGGCCAGGAAGCTAGAGACATAAAGTGGACAACCAGAAATGGACCTGTTGCAATCCACTTTGGAAGAAGATCTACAGAGTGAAGCAACAATTGGTAGACAGGCAGAATAGTTTTAAGCAACTAATAGAAAACAGGCATAGGGAAAAGTGGCAGGGAATCAATCTGGCATATTTTGAATGTGGGGAGAGAAATGGCAGACATTTGGCCTGGAAAACGAAGTGATGGAGGGAGAAATCATATTAGTGAATTAACTTTGAAAAAAAAAATGTAGGACTTCAGACGATCCGGCAAACTTTGAGGCATGTGTTTTAAGTATGTTTAAAACATTGTATACAAAAAACACTGTTGTAGACAGCCCAGAGCTAACAGAATGACTAATAGAAAAACAGGGGCGGAGAAGCAAGGTCTTTTAGAGGAAATTAGCGCAAAAGAGATATTAGCGCAAATCAACAAGTCAAGTAATGGTAAAGCTGCAGGCATTGCCAAGTGATTTTTATAAAGCCTTGCAAGAGATCATAATTCCTGTTTGGAAGGATCTATTTAAATCAATCTGTATGAATAAAACAGTGACCCCGTCTTCCTGAAATGATGCCACAACCATGCTAATATTAAAACCTAATAAAGACCCAAACAAGTTTGAGTCAGATATACAGATATCCATGCTTAATAATGCTTACAAAATGTTTACCGGCACTCTCTCAGGTTTGCAATGGTCATTACTAGCATTATACATACTGACCGGAAAGGCTTTGTGCCGGCTAGGCAATTGCATGATTTAACACACCTTCTAATATCCTCCATAGATTTGGCTGTTGCAAATTCTAACCCGCTAGCAATAACAACAATAGATGCAGCTAACATATTTAATAGAGTCAACTGGGCCTGTCTCTGGGAGCTATTGGTAATATTTGGTTTCCCCCCCCCCAGCATTTATAGAAGGAATAAATAAATTGTACAATGCACCTTCCACACAGATCCTACTCAATAGGAGCCTAACCAGAAAATTAGCATATCCAGAGAGACCCAACAGGGATGTTCCCCCTCTCTGCTACTATTCAATCTATATCTAGAACCCCTATCTTTTTTAGCTTTAGAAGAAACAAAGGGATAATCCCATTTGAGTCCAAGAATTTTGAAAATAAAATTGCCCTCTATGCTGACATTATTAAAGATCCTAGTAAAATGGTACCTTGTATGGAACAAATAGCAGATGAATTTGGGGTATTCTCTGCGTACTTGATAAATAAAGCAACGACTGAGATAATGGACTGGAACTTAAGAAACACTATGTGCAAAAGTCAATCCAAACTGAGATACCTGGGTATTACTACCAGGAAAAATTAGAAGAAATATTGAAGGACAATTTAAGAAGGGTGATTAAAGAAATAGATGGGCTACTCAAGAGATGGGGGAACCCCCCCTTTAACAATATACCATCGAGTGAACTTAATTAAAATGTCACTTTTTCCCAAATTAACCTTTTAATTTGATAAAATTAGACTCTCTTTTCCAAAAGATTTGACCACAGTGTTTCAAGGAAAGTTAGGCAGCTGTATCTGGGCTTCCAAAGAAAGCAGACTCGCATGGAAAAAGTTAAGAAGAAGGCTGGTCGAAGGTGGCCTGGCGCTTCCGGATGTCCAGGTGTATAGGTACTCATTTAAATTTAAGAACTTTATGATTCTACTTCGACGCCCTGATGATTTGTGTTGCATTATCCTGTCTTTTACTTTTTGGGTGGTTGCCCTATGTCAATGCGATTGCAGGGACATTTGATGGCATATACAACATTAGCTGAGTTACAGTTTGTAAAGGCAGAGTGTGTGTGACGTCATGTTCAAACATTTTTGTGTCTATAGTTTGATCACAGACAGAACAAATATGAATTTATTAATGACCAACAGTAGGGGATAAACCTAGTATGGTGGCTGTAGTGGTTGGTTTGGGTTTCCAAGACTGAGTAATAGTGAACATTATTTACCATTGAAAGGCGACCCTACCAAACAAATTCAAAAGAATAATTCTGAAATACCAAAAAGTGCTGAAACTATTGGATTTGTAAATCATTCAGAAATGTCGTTTGTATGGGAAGTGACTGACCATGTGAAATTACCCCCAGAGGAGGTGATTTACAGATGTGAGCTCAAATGGATCATGAAATGTTCAGCAACCACCTTAGGTCTGAATACCCTGGACGAATGGAACTCACTCATTTAAGCATACGTTTATTCTTGGCTTAATTAGTTCTGATGTTGATTGTTGTTTTGTAAATAATTATGTACTGTACTACTATGCTTAGCAACTTGTGCTGAGATTTCTGCTTGCACAGCATGCCTTTAAAAGTCATATCTTTGACTAATGTCTTCCAGTAACCTTCTAATAACTTTATGCGGCCTCCAACCAATTCAGTGAGAGCTAGGCTGACAGTGGCTACAGGTCAAAACATCAGTGAACAATACCCTTCCTATCACACCACAGTTTTAACAGCCCTTCAGTGGCTGCAGCACAAACGCAGGCTCACAGGAGGCCTTCACTTCAGGATCTCTCTGCCACACATACTTCACACAACAGAAGCTTCCACAGGTGTATGCGTGAAGCTCCTCGCAGGGGTTTTCTTTTAGAGGACTTCAGGCAAACAAAGGCAATTGCTACCTCATAATATTTTGGGGCCAAGAACAAACCCCCAGGGGCCAAGAACAATCTGCCATGGTAAATGCGCTAACGGAAGCTTGATCCCCGAATATGATTTCGCCCCCAAGGCCCCATTTAAAGCAGTTTTCGTTTCGCTTTTGTTTTTAAATCTGCAAACACTGCAATACCATGTTTTACCGCTGGAGGTCACTATCTCACCGAGATCGGAACTCAACAGCCATATATGTGCAGCATACCATCATCATCAAAATAACTTTTATTTCGTTTGCAAACCATAACAAGCATTGGAAATGCAATAGGTCTCGCATTTGCGAGTGTTAGAGCTATTGACGTAAATTTAAATGTTTTTTACTTCAGTGTTATGGAGTGGAATGGATGTATGTATGTGGTTCGCATAGGAATTATGTGGTATGGTGTGCAGTGGAGTTATGCGGATAGTAATTATGTGGTATGTAGTGTATTGGAATTATGCGGAGTGGGATTGTGTGTTATGGTGAGTAATTATGTGGTATGGTATTTTGTGTTGTGGAGTGTTATGTAGTGGAGTTTAATTATGTTGTGTGCTGTTGAGTTTTGTGATGTGATGTGGAAGGATGTTGTGTGGATTGTATGTATGTGGTGCGTTAGGTAATTGTGTTGTTGCTTTTTATTATGTGGTTTCTTGTTGAATTATGTGGTGTGGAATGGAAACGTGTTGAGTTGTTTTTTGTGGCATGGAACTCTGTGGCGCTGAGTGAAATTATGCTGATTGGAATTATGTGATACAAAAGGGGATGATGGACGGAACGTTTGAGCCAATCAAACACTCACCCCCAGTCAACTGATCTGGGTTTAATCCATCATCATTCTTTAGCTCACTCCACCACCCCAGTTCAGACATGACCATATGCAAATCAGTCTGACCCTGTGCCTCATGGGAACAGTCCAGCCCGAACTGCCAAGCCATGTCTTCCCTGGACCGGAAACAAGCATCCTAGGACCGGTTTCTGGCATTCCAGCCGTCATCAGCCAGGCTTGCTTGAATCCAGTGGCAAAGTGAGCAAGGGACCCACGTCTGGGCATACCCCCGCCAACTTAGGGCGAACAAAGCGATACAAAAGGGGATGATGGACGGAACGTTTGAGCCAATCAAACACTCACCCCCAGTCAACTGATCTGGGTTTAATCCATCATCATTCTTTAGCTCACTCCACCACCCCAGTTCAGACATGGCCATATGCAAATCAGTCTGACCCTGTGCCTCATGGGAACAGTCCAGCCCGAACTGCCAAGCCATGTCTTCCCTGGACCGGAAACAAGCATCCTAGGACCGGTTTCTGGCATTCCAGCCGTCATCAGCCAGGCTTGCTTGAATCCAGTGGCAAAGTGAGCAAGGGACCCACGTCTGGGCATACCCCCGCCAACTTAGGGCGAACAAAGCGATACAAAAGGGGATGATGGACGGAACGTTTGAGCCAATCAAACACTCACCCCCAGTCAACTGATCTGGGTTTAATCCATCATCATTCTTTAGCTCACTCCACCACCCCAGTTCAGACATGGCCATATGCAAATCAGTCTGACCCTGTGCCTCATGGGAACAGTCCAGCCCGAACTGCCAAGCCATGTCTTCCCTGGACCGGAAACAAGCATCCTAGGACCGGTTTCTGGCATTCCAGCCGTCATCAGCCAGGCTTGCTTGAATCCAGTGGCAAAGTGAGCAAGGGACCCACGTCTGGGCATACCCCGCCAACTTAGGGCGAACAAAGCGATACAAAAGGGGATGATGGACGGAACGTTTGAGCCAATCAAACACTCACCCCCAGTCAACTGATCTGGGTTTAATCCATCATCATTCTTTAGCTCACTCCACCACCCCAGTTCAGACATGGCCATATGCAAATCAGTCTGACCCTGTGCCTCATGGGAACAGTCCAGCCCGAACTGCCAAGCCATGTCTTCCCTGGCCCTGAAACAAGCATCCTAGGACCGGTTTCTGGCATTCCAGCCGTCATCAGCCAGGCTTGCTTGAATCCAGTGGCACAGTGTGGAGTGTGTGTATGTGCACTGATGCGCTGGTGCTGAGGTGGTGCTGCGCTGGTGGTGCACTGATGCGGAGATGGTGCTGTGCTGATGCTTAGGTGGTGCAATACTGGTCCTCAGGGTGCTGAGTGATGCTGAGGGGGTGCTGCGCTGGTGCTGCGCTGGTGTTCAGTTGCTGCTGAGTTGGCAGTGCACTGGTGGTGGAGCATTGATGCGGAGGTGTTGCTGTGCTGATGCTAAAGATGCTGGGGTGATGTTGAGGTGGTGCTGTGGTGATGCTCAGGTGGTGGTGCGCTGTTGCTGAGCTGATGCTGCACTGATGCGCATGTGGTGCTGTCTTGGTGCTGAGGTGGTGCTGCAGTGATAGTGAGGTGGTGCTGTGCTTGTGCAGAGCTTTTGCTACGCTGGTGCTGAGGGGTTGCTCAGCTGATGTTGAGGGGTTGTCAAGCTGGTGCGGCACTGATGCACTGATGCTGCACTGGTGGTGCACTGATGCGGAGAAGGTACTGTGCTGATGCTTAGGTGGTGCTACACTGGTGCTGAGGGGGTGCTGAGTGATGCAGTGCTGGTGCTGAGTTGGTGCTGCGCTGATGCAGAGATGGTGATGCTGTACTGAGGAGGTGGTGATGCTGCGCTGGTGCTTCAGTGGTGCTGCGCTGGTAATGAGGTGGTGCTGCGCTAGTGCTGAGGTGTTACTGACAATGGGGAAGGGGGGTGCAAGCTGCACTGGCTTCCTGACGAGGGCCCTGTTTACACAAATTAAGCACTGGTAGAGCTCACACTTTGTCCAGCACTGAAAGCATCTCTTTCTCCTGCACCCTTCGAGGGGCTTTCCCTGTGCCTCGGATGGCAAGTCCAGACTAGTACACCACCTTGCCGCCGTTTACATGATTTCACTACAGAATAATGGCACGATGTAAGCAATGTGGCTGTTCACATTTTTATTAGCAAAGACTGACTTTTTTTGTTTCAGAAGTTTTAAGCAAAAAATGTTTTGAATGTATATACATGCCTATGTGGAATATTTAATATACACTTTGCAAGTATTTGTTAGAAAGTAAAACAGGATATGTAGATAAAACAATTTTACAGGGAGGGGTGAGTATGTGATTAAAGGGGTTTATAACACATTGTAAACAGGGTATTCCTACTAACAGTTATAGAAATATTTGTGATAGGCAGAAGTACATAACATTTCTCACAGGATACGAATGATAACTACAATGCAGGCTAACGAATGAAATCAGATAACTTGACAGCAATGATAAAATGCATACTGCTGGAAGTGTGCCCGCCTGTAGAATCTAGGTGGTACATAAATTACTGGAGGTCTACTTTTATATTATGTGATATGCTTTGTAAGTCCACATTCTAGTGTTCTGTATGGACTTAGAAACAGGACAAAATATTGGCACCTACCATGGACGTTTGAAGTATAACAAAGATACCACCCTCACCTACAAATTGTTTTAAAAAAGACAAATATAATAAAACAAAAAAGCTAGTTTACTAGGTGTCTCGTTCTATTACAAAACGTTAAGACTAGCCAACATTCAGAATAGTTTTTTTGCATTTAGGGACTCGCAGTCCAGTATTTTAAATGTTAAAAAAGACTAAAAGTACCAGAAAGCACATGAAAAAAATACAGGACTCGATAAGCTTCAGTTGGTGGAGAGATGCACATGGTAATGAGGAGTCCCACGAACAGGCTGGTTATACAGTGAATGTTAATTCACCCCTCATTCAAACTTTCAGTGATGCATGGGGCGAGGCAGTAGAGAAGGTGCCTCTTTCAACAGAACTTCTATCTTTGGTGTGAGGAAAGGGCTGGTGAAAACGTGAGCTTCCAGCTATGCTTACATTTTTCTGAAGAATTTCCCTAATTGGATGCATGACGGTGAAAAAAGGTGCGGCCACTCGGAGTTGGGTACGCTCCCTGCTTTTATTTTGTATCTGCAGAGAACACAATGTGTTTCTACCGAAATGTGAGCATGTAATACATTGCCATTGAAGCATCTCCCACTGTCTCGAAAACTGGGACATGTATTGAATCAAAAAGTGTGAGAGTGCTGTAGAAAAAAAGCATTTGCTAATGTTGTTAAAGCTGCATTTAAACAGAACGCGTTCACTTGATGGGAGTTTATTTTTGAAAATAAACTAACAGGAAGTGTAGGAAGCTGGCTCTGTATATACTATACCAAAGTGAGGTATAGTGTGCACAGAGTCCAGTGAATCCCCAACGGTAGGCAGAGGTAAAATTAGATAGAACCTTACTCTCTATTTGTGGTAGTGTGGTCGAGCAGTAAGGCAGTATCAAAGGACAGTGTTAAGCATTTGTTGTACACACTCAGTCAGCAAATGAATTCACACACTCAAAGACTGAACTTCAGACCAATTGTTTTTGTATAAAAAATATTCTTTTAGTTAGTTTATTTCCTAGAACCAAGCAAGCCTGGCACAGGTAAGCAATAAATACTTTACAGTAGTAAATGCTGATTGTAAAACAGTTCAATTACAATTGTAAATGTACTATGGTTTGACTTGCAGTATTGTTTCAGAGAAATGCAATCACTTGTAAATACAGTACATAGACTTGAATGGGATTTTCAGTAAAATAGCAGGTAAGTTACTTTTGGATTACTTTTCTTACTCAGTGCTGTATGCCTAGATGCAGCACTGGGACATTTCCTGTAAACAGGTGAGTAAAAGCGTTTTTGTTAAATCGTACAATTTTAAAGAATTTCTTTAGGTTTCAAAACTCTACACTTAGAAACTTTTTTCAGGAAAAAGTGTCAATGTTATCCTATGGAGGAAAATATGGTTATCGGTTTTTAGGTAAGTATTCGGTAGTGGGAGTTGAGGTTCTGGGGGTAGACTCAGGGGTCCCCCAGGGTCAAGGATGCACTCTTGTTACACCCTCAGCGGCACTAGGGCGGCCGGGTGCAGAGTGTTGAGGCCCAATGTTATCCAATGGGGGATAGTGGGCCTCCGGTTGGTGGCTGCTGGCAAGCAGGCCACTGGGTTGTGGGAGCAAAGCTCCTGGACTCTAGCTCAGGGCAAATGGGGAAACAGATTAACACCAAAGGTGCACCCTCAGCGGCACTAGGGCGACCGGGTGCAGGGTGCTGTTTCGTCGTCGGATGCCCTGTTTTTTCCAATGGAGAGCCTCCGGTTTGCAAAAGCACTGCAGGCAGGGAGACGAAGGACTTCTGGGTGCGACCACCACTTCGAGAGGTAAGTTGGGAAGTTAGGGGTTGGTTAGGCACCGTTGGTTTGGGCACACAAGGCCATGGGGTGTCGGGTGCAAGGGTGCCTTTCGGGGTCGGACCTTCTTACCAGCTCCTGGTCGCGGTTAGGGGGGCCTTCTGGATTTAGACTGCAGGCGTCGGCTGGAGGATTGAGGCAGGTCAGGGGTCGCCGGATCTCGACTCTTCACTTTGTTCTGCACCAAAACACGCAGCCTGCAATGGCAGTGTGTGTGTGTGTGTGTGTAAAGGTACAGGGCCTCTAAGGGCACAATAAGCGCTGCAGCCCTTAGAGGCCTTCCCTGGCCACAGTGCCCTTGATACCTGTGGTACCATTTACAAGGGACTGACCTGTGGCCAGAGATGCCAATTTGGTTTTGTTTTCAATGTAGTTTAGGGAAAGAACATGGGCCCATGGTACCTGGTTAGCAGAAACCCAGGGCACACTCAGTCAAAACACTTCAGCAGTTTAGCAAAAAGTGGTGGCAACCATGCAAAAAGAGGGCACTTTCTTACACAACCCATCCCCCCCCCCCCCAAACGAAAGAGGATGAGACTAACCTTTCCCTAGAGAGTCTTCATTGTCTAAGTGGAAGAACCTGGAAAGTCCATTTGCATTGGCAGTCCCAGGTCTGTGTTCCACTATAAAGTCCACTCCCTGTAGATGGATGGACCACCTCAACAGTTTAGGATTTTCACCTTTCATCTGTATTAGCCATTTGAGAGGTCTGTGGTCAGTTTGAACTAGGAAGTGAGTACCAAACAAGTATGGTCTCAGCTTCTTCAGGGACCAAACCACCTCAAAGGCCTCTCTCTCAATGGCACTCCAATGCTGCTTTTGGGGGAGAAGCCTTTTGCTTATAAAAGCAACAGGTTGGTCTTGGCCTTCATCATTGGTCTGGGATAGGACCGCTCCGATCCCTAGCTCAGAGGCATCAGTCTGAACAATGAACTGCTTGGTGTAGTCTGGAGCTTTGAGAATTGGTGCTGAGCACATTGCCTCTTTCAGGGTGTCAAAAGCCTTTTGACAGCTAACTGTCCAGTTTACCTTTTTTGGTCATCTTCTTAGAGGTACGTTCTGTGAGGGAAGTCACAATGGACCCATATCCCTTCACAAACCTCATGTAGTACCCAGTCAAACCAAGGAATGCCCTGGCTTGTGTCTGGGTTGTTGGAGCTGTCCAGTCCAGGATGGCCTGGATCTTGGGCTGTAAGGGTTGTACTTGGCCTCCACCAACCTAGGTGGCCCAAGTATACCACTGTTCCCTGCCTTAGCTGGCATTTGGATGCCTTGATAGTTAGGCCTGTAGTTTGCAGGGCTTTTAAAACATTACCTAGGTGGATCAGGTGATCCTGCCAGGTGGAGCAAAAGACAGCAATATCATCAAGATATGCTGCACTAAAGGACTCCAATCCAGCAAGGACTTCATTCACCAACCTTTGGAAGGTGGCAGGGGCATTCTTTAAACCAAAAGGCATAACAGTAAACTGATAATGCCCACCAGGTGTGGAGAATGCTGTCTCTTCTTTTGCTCCTGGTGCCATGCCAATCTGCCAGTACCCTGCAGTTAAGTCAAAGGTACTTAGAAATTTGGCTGCACCCAATTTGTCTATCAACTAATCTGCTCTTGGGATAGGGTGAGCATCTGTCTTGGCGACAGAGTTAAGCCCTCTATAGTCCACACAGAACCTCATTTCTCTTTTTCCACCCTGTGGATGAGGTTTGGGGACTAGAACCACTGGGCTGGCTCAGGGGCTCTCAGAGGGTTCAATAACCCCTAACTCCAGCATCTTGCTGACTTCAGCTCTGATGCTTTCTTTGACTTGATCAGACTGTCGATAGATTTTGTTCTTGACATGGACACTGTCACCAGTGTCCACCTCATGGTTATACCAGTTTTTCACATTGCCCTTCCCTGGGGGAGTCCTGGATAGACATAGCGGCCACCTTGTCCCGCTGCACTAAACGTGAAGTTACCTTCCATTGGGAGGTGTATATATTGCATCTCTTCAAGAGGAGCAGGAAACACAAGGTCGCCACACAATTTTTAGACCTGGGCCTAATCACGGCAAAACGTCTGATCACTAAAAGATGGAAAATTCCAGCGGCACCCCATACATTAGCCTGGCGCTGCTCTTTGCTCAACTGGGCCAGAGCAGAGGGCATGGCTCTGCAGAGGGAAGACCTGCTGGGGCTTCGTAAGTTCCCCCTTACTATCGATTGGTGGGTGTTAGAACTGGGGGTCTCTAGTTGGCAGAGGTAGGTACCTTTGACCAAATAGGGACCCTTGCTTCTAGTCAGGGCAAGGGGGATACACACTTTAGATAACCCCTGCTCACCCCCTTGGTAGCTTGGCATGAGCAGACAGGCTTATTCCAAAGACAATGTGTAAAGTATTTGTACCAACACTCACAGTAACACAGTGAAAACACCACAAATGGACACCACACCAGTTTAGAAAAATAAAATATCTTTATCTAAACTAAACATGACCAAAACAACAAAAATCCAACATACAGAAACTCAGTAGAATGTCTTTAAAAAGGGTTGTTGCAAAAATAAACTTGTAGATGATAAATGCGACACTTTAGTCTCAAAGTACCTGGGATGCGTAACGCAAAGCAAACAAAAGGGGCGCAGAGAAGGCGATGCGTCGATTCTTCCTGCGCTCCGGGTCCGATGCGACAAGATGGCGCCTCGATGCATTGCGACGATCCGGTGCAATGCGACAAAATGGCGTCTTTGTTGCGATGAGACAACGGGGAGGCGATGCGTGCACGCCCAACGGCCGTGCGGCGAACTCGGTGGTTTTCTGAGCCGCGACAGGCCCTGCGACACGCTTCTCCGGTGATGCGACAACACCCTCGGTGACGGCGGCACGCTTCTCCGGTGTTGCGGCAGCGATCAGCGGCGGCGCGCTTCCTCAGCGATGCGACGACCCTGCGACACGCTTCTCCGGTGATGCGACGGCACCATCCGTGGTGGCGGCACGCTTCTCCGGTGATGCGAACAGCAGCAGCGGCGACACGCTTCCTCGATGATGCGACAGCGGCTGCTGCGGCGGCATCACGCTTCTCTCTCGTTGCGTCGCGCTTCCAGCTCCCACCAGCAAAAAGGCCTCACACACAGTTACAGGCCTTCCTGGCAGAATGGAACTCCCAGCAAGGAAGTTCAGGGAGCTGGGGGTGAAGTCCTTTTGTGCCTGGGACTTCAGAAACAGGAGGCCAGCTCTTCTTCAGGCCCTTGGAGACTTCTCTTCAGTTGGACACAGCACTCAGCAAAGTCCTTCTTCAAGCAGGGGGGACACAGCACACATCAAAGTCCCTTGGTCCTCTCCTCAGTAGAAACAGCAAACTGCAGGCCAGCCCTAGACACACTTGGGCAGTACTTCTCCGCAGTCTCTTCAGCTGATCTTCATTGGCAGGGATTCCTCTTGATCAGGAAGTAGTCTAACTTTCAGGGGTTTCAGCTCTAGTATTTATACCCCAAAAGTCTTTGTTCTCTATGTGTGAGGGGTCCTGGACCCAGTTTAAACCAGTTCTGGGGGCACTCTGCCAGTGCACATCTTCTTCCTTTGTGAGTGTGGGCCAGGGCCATCAGACGCACCACAGGATGTGGAGCCAGCATTGTGGAAGGCAGGCACAGCCCTATTCAGGCCCAGGTGCTACTCCTCCCACCACTCCAAATGCAGATAGGTCTATTCAGCCTAGTGCTGACTCACCCAGACTCCTGGAGCCACCCCAGCCCCTGTCACTCTCAAACCAGACAGTCAATCCACAAACAGGCAGAGGCACACAGAAAGGTTGAACAAGAAAATAGCCACTTTCTAAAAGTGCTATTTTCAAACACAGAATTTAAAAACCATCCTTCCTAAAAGATGTATTATTAAATTCTGAGTTCAGGGATACCAGACTCCAATTTTCTACCTTGCTCCTATGGGAAGATATGCAGGTAAACATGTTACACAGGATTCCCCATTCTGTCCTATGGGCAAGATAGCCTTTCAATAGCGAAAAACGAATTTGGCAGTATTTCACTATCAGGGCATGTTACCCACACTAGTACATGTCCTACCTTTCACATACACTGCACCCTGCCCAGGGGGGTACCTTGGGCCTACCATAGGGGTGTCCCATGTGTAAGAAAAGGGAAGGGTCAGGCCTGGCAAGTGGGTACACTGGCCAGGTCAACATGGCAGTTAACAAACTGCGCACAGGCACTGCGGTGGCAGGCCTGAGACAACTTTTCAGGGCTACTCATGTGGGTGGCACAACCAGTGCTGCAAGCCCACTAGTAGCATTTGATTTACCAGCCCTGGCACACTTAGTGCACTTTACTAGGGACCTACCAGTAAATCAAATATACCAATCATGGATAACCAATCACAATAACAATTTACACAGAGAGCATATGCACTTTAGCACTGATCAGCAGTAAAATGCCCAGAGTTCTTTAGCCATCAACCACAGGTCAGGAAAAACAAAGGAGGAAGAAGCAAAAAGTTTAGGGATAACCCTGCAAAAAGGGCCATTTCCAACAGTGGGCTATTGTGAATGAATTGCAGAAGTTAGTTACACCCACTGAAGGCACACAGGAAGAGGCGGTGGTCTCAGCTGCTCCAAGATGACATTCCACCACCACTAATGCAACGCCACAATAGGGGTAGCGCCTCACAATCCCCACTCACCCTGGCAGATCATAGAACCCTAATGCCCGCTACAAGCAGTTATTCACCCGTAGCTACACTTCAGAGCCTTAGGTCACGGGCAGTCACCCTATCCCTCAGTCAAGTTATTTTGTCCTCATTTTGTTGTACCCTCTA
The DNA here is from genome assembly GCA_963921515.1 of Calotriton arnoldi. Taxonomy (NCBI): domain Eukaryota; kingdom Metazoa; phylum Chordata; class Amphibia; order Caudata; family Salamandridae; genus Calotriton; species Calotriton arnoldi. The sequence continues at coordinate 297,184 of CAWUFW010000129.1, forward strand.
CCCACTGTTCACTGTTACACTACATCAAGCACATATTAATGTCACAATACGCAGCGGGATGGCTGTGCAACCACTTACACCTCTTCTTAGGTGGTCTAATGTTGTTTGTATCCATGTTGCATCACCTCAGCCACAGTACGCTCCTGCCATCCCTGCTATAACCTCAGTATATATTTTGCTAATGTATTGTTACTTGGCATCTGGGGTCGTTTAGCTATTGTTGTGCTGTACTGTTAAAACTATAAATGTCAAAAAGATTTACACAAAAAAACGGGTATACCAGTTTGTCTGACCAGGGGTCAAGGAAAAGACCTTAGCATACTGTTGCAAGACTTGCTTGCAATCAGCCTGCTGTTGGGCAGAGAGGGTGTCTGAGTAGACAACTCCATCCACTGACCCATCTTTGGGGCTGTGAGAGAGGAGGTCAGAGAGGAGTTCACTCTCTGTCTCCTGATCCTCATCAGTCACCATCAGCATGGTGAAGTCAGCCCTGTCATGGAAAAGCTTAAGGCGGTTCACATGGATCACCCATTTGGGTGTCCTGCTTGTGCCCAGGTCAACCAAGTAGGTGACCTCACTTTTCTTTTCTAAGATGGGGCAAGGGCCACTCCATCTGTCCTGGAGAGCCCTTGGTGCCACTGGCTCCAACACCCACACCTTTTGCCCTGGTTGGAACTCCACCAGTGCAGATTTTTGGTCATACCAGTGCTTCTGGAGCTCGTAGCTGGCCTCAAGAATCTTGGAAGCTTTCCCCATATACTCTGCCATTCTGCATATTACATTCCATTAGGCCTAGTACATAGTCCACAATGTCTTGTTTGGGTTCTTTTACAAGGCAGAGTGGTCCCCTGACAGGATGGCCAAACAGAAGTTCAAAGGGGGAAAACCCTACTCCCTTCTGAGGCACCTCTCTGTAGGTGAAAAGCAAGCATGGTAATAGGACATCCCATCTCCTTTTGAGCTTTTCAGGGAGCCCCATAATCATGCCTGTTAGACCTGTCAGCCCTAGGGTGGTCTTACCCTGTTTTTTTCCCTTTCTGCGCCTCATTTTTGCCACCATATTTTTACTGGACCTAGGTCTCCGGGCGCCTTGCCACTGCTGGTCAGTGCTGAGGTGCAGGTGCTCTCTCACCAAAGATGGCTGCCACAGGCCCCTGCTACTGCAGAGGGCCTTCCACACATACACACTAGTCGCCAGAGTCAGGCTGGGACAAGGGATACAGTAGCCATCCCGTCCCCGCCTCTGGGCCCCATAGCTAGGTAGGTGGAAGGTTCCAGAACCTTCCGGGCTGTGGGAGGAGTTACACTTTGCCGCCTTTGGGAGGGTCACCTGACCTAGGGGTATAAGAGGCTTGGAGGGAAAACCTGGAGTTAGTTAGGTTGAGGCACCGCTGAACCTGGGAGAACCTGCGCTGGAGTACAGACTTTAGGGCCTAGGGGGAGACCTACACTACTGCCGCTGACAGGGTCAAGGCCCTGCTGCCGTAAGATAGATGAGGAACGCCCACCACCCACTGATCTTGCCCAGTGTGAGGGGACCCAGGGAACCATCTCCAGCGTGCCAGGAGGCACATCAACCCCTCCAAGAATCACCAACTCACAACCCCCCCCTGTTCATAAAGAGACTTTGCTGAATCCATGACCTGCAGGACCTAAAGTGAAAACCATTGAGAGGGGATCAGGAGGCGAAGCGCTGCGTCCTAAGCGCTAGGCCTTCACCCCCTACCTACCTATACAGACAGCTGGACTGTCCTCCAAGAACCACTCTTACACAGCCTGTGCCTAAGGCTGTCAGCGCGCCAGCGCTGCAACCCCAAGTGAGGAGAGAACTTGACCCCCCCTCGGTCACTGACCTGGTGACCGGATCACCGCCGCGGCCGCCGCCGCTTGAAGAAGGGAACTGAGGCCGGGAGATCTCTCCCCTATTCATAGTAGTGGTGAGGGGCGCCGTCCGCGCCCTCACCGAAATCACCACAAGTCACCGCCGGGCCCGAGACCCCTGCCGCTGCCAGCGCGGCCAAGAATACCGCCGCCGCAGCCCCGTGGGCCGCGTGAAGTGAACTGAGGCCTGCTGCGGCCTCCCGGCCCGTGGACGCTGTCGCCGAGGGGCCGGGGACGCTGACCGCGTCACAGGTCGCGCCCCGGAAAGGCCGCGACGGGATTGGCCCGCCAAAGCCAATCGCCGGAGAAGAGGGCGTCGCCTGGCAACCACCAGAAGCCGCGACGTGATTGGCCCAGCAGAGCCGAACATCGACGTCAGAGGGGCTCCACTGTCATCGGGAGCCCCCGGAGGAAGAGAAGGTCGCGACGCGATTGGCTCAGCCGGAGCCAATCGGGAGGACGTCCCCGGGGCTCCACTGCCAACGGGAGCCCCGCGAAGAATCGCCGCCGCGCCCGGATTGGGCGCCGTGAAGAGCCCGCCTCCGCCCAGCACGCCGGGAGGTAAGGAAGGACCTCCTCACCTCTCGGGACGCCGGAGCCGACTGGCAGGACCGCCGGCTCCCGCACCGAGTCCTCACTCTCTCCCTGGACTCCACGGGGGCCGGAGGAGGGGCATACCGGCCCCCAACGAAGGGGGAAACAACGCGAGAGGCTCCATAGCCTCGAGAAAGCCAACCAGCACCGGCCGGAGGGCCGCAAGACTCGCGCCGGGCCCCGCCCCCACCACAGAGGGCCGGGCCAGAGAGGAGTCCGCCGTAAGGCCCCGCAGCCAGCCACAACACCGCAGGTGAGCCCAGGAGGCCCCTAGGGCTCTAGGTTAAGCCCCTGGGGCCGGGGGCCACCCTTGAGGAGGGATCACGGAGGGAGGGGGCCTTTAATGACTTTGGGATTACAGGCCAGGCACATCCTATGACCCTAGCCTCCCCGGGAGATAAAGAAGTTCCCCCTTTTTGGTAGCCCCCAGCTGCTGGACATGTTGAGGGGTTCCCTGTAGGATTCCCTCCCGCCTAGTGTATCATAGGCTGTATAGAGTACCTAGGCCTACTGTATATATGTTGATGTATAAACCGTGTTGCGCCTGTTCTAGGCCCTAGTTGGTAAAGAGCACCCGAATGAGCAGTGGTGCTGTGATTTTAATGCGGCCTTTTAGTGGCCAGAATTGTGAAGGGTCTTTTTAAATGAACGCGCACTAGTTACCCGAATGTATAATTTGAATAATTGAATGCCATCTTGATCAATATAAAGGAACCTGATTGTTACTTATACAAGCCTGGTGTGGTGTCCGGTTATTGCGTCGCATTTCTGAGTTAATGTGAGAGTGTGCTGCACAACTGCCTTACACATTGCCTTCGCGTGCCTTTCCCCGCTTTGCGCCATGCTACCATAACGGTCTCGGTAACCCCGTTTCCAACATTGGTGTTCAGCGGTGGGATAAGGACTGGTATTTGTGCAGCACCCTACAGTGACTCAGTGTGCGCCGCAATTGGACACCTAGGAAAATAATAAGTAGGAGGAATTCTATTGTAAATTGCCAGTTGTATTAGTCCTGTGTTAGACCTGCTGCCTTCCATTTAGGACCCCTTCCTTAAGTTGTCTGGGACCCCACCTAGGAGGATGGAGTTTGAGCTAGCCGACCTAGAGAGGTACACGGTGAACCAGCTCAAGGAGTTCTGCCTAGAGAGGGGGTGGCCGTCAAGCGAGGTGCCAGGAAGGAGGTACTTCAGAAGGCTTTGAGGGCATGGGTCATGGCCCACCCGGGAGGGAAGAGGGGAGGAGGAGGAGCAGAGGGAGACAGACGACCCAGGAGAACTGAGCCTACTGAACATTGACGTCAGCGAGAATGTGTTGCCAGGAAGACGTTCCAGGGCAGGCAGTAGTGCGTCAGGGGGAGTGTGTCACCAGAGGAATTCGAGGACAGAAGGCAGCAAAGGCAATTGACATTAGAATTGGCTAAGATGGAAAGGGAGCGAGAACAGGGAAGGCTAGCCATGGAGGAAAGAAGGCTTGTACATGAGCTTAGCCTGAAAGAACTGGAGCTCCGAGCCTTGCAAATGGAAATGGAAGGCAAAGGAAATGGTGGCAGCGTACCTACTGGGGTTCCACAGGAGCCCAAATTTTACCTACCCAGGGAGGTGATGGCCAGCTTTAGTGTGGGTGATGACATAGACAAGTGGTTGACGGCGTACGAGGTAGCTTTGGTGGCCCATAGAGTTCCTGAGAGCTACTGGGGAGGAGGACTTTATAGATACATACCTCCACTAGTCAGGGACACACTGCTAACCTTAGAAAAGGGGGATCGAACCAACTACCCTATCATGAGGGAGGCCCTGCTCAGGAAGTTTGGCCTCACCCCTGAGAAGTACCGCCAAAAGTTTCGCAACAGCCACAAGCTCACCACACAAAACTGGGTAGATTTTTATGATTATGCCCGGAAGGCATTAGAGGGTTGGGTGCGTGGCAGCGAGGTTGACAATTACACTGGGCTGTACGACCTATTTTTGAGAGAGCACCTCCTCGAGAAATGTTTTCCGGAGCTGCGCCAGTACTTGGTGGACCGCAAGCTGACCAACCCAAGGGAGCTTGCAGAGGAGGCAGACACGTGGGTCAGCACTAGGGTGTCCCACAAGGGAGCCGGGGCGGATCCCCCGAAGGGTGGACAGGTGTTCCCCCAGAAGAAAGAGGGGGAGATAAAAAGAGGGAGTTCTTTAAAGGTCCCCAAAATAGACCGCCTGGGAGAGGGGTAGGTTTCCCATCCCAATCTGGATACCAGAAACCCACTTACCCTGACAGGAGTCAGCAGCCCAGAACTGTCCGGTGCTACGAGTGCGGGGAGGTTGGACACTACAAGGGGGATGCCCAGTGTCGCAAGAGAGCCCCAGCCCCCACAGGAGGTAAGACCCCCGGGGTGGCCAGTGTAGCGCTTGGGGAGGAGTTGTCCCTAGGTAGGGGAGGTGAGTGGACAGGCTTGACCTTAGTTTCCCTGGGGGATAGGGAGATCATCCCAAGGGTGCAGGTACCCGAGAACACTGCCAAGTATCGGCAGAGGGTCCTGGTGAACGGGGAGGAGGTGGAGGCTCTGAGGGACACAGGTGCCAGTATGACAATGGTGAAACGTCAGCTGGTGTCCCCAGAGCAGGTGATTCCTGAGGAGTTCCACCCGGTTGTGATGGCTGATAATAGCCTGGGTCATTACCCCGTGGCCCAAGTTCCCTTTGAGTGGGGAGGAGTGTCAGGTCTGATGAAGGTTGCGGTGAGCCCTGCCATGCCAGTTGACTGTCTGCTGGGCAACGATTTAGAACATACTGCCTGGAGAGAGGTAGAGTTCAATGCCCATGCTGAGATGTTGGGGTTACCAGGATGGACTTGCGTTATCACGCGGTCCATGGCTGCCCGACCAGGAACTCAGCCCGGGTTGGAGCCTGAAAGAAGGGCCCAGCCCACTGCTGGACGAGGAGATGTCCGGGAGGAAACACCCGGTGAGATGGATGGGGAGCCCGCGGAGGTGACCCCGGAGTCCGCTGAGGTGGTTGGTTTTCCCGTGGGGGACCTGCCGACCCCTGCAGAGTGGCAGGTGGAAGGAGGGCCTACCCGGGAAGAATTTTGCCGGGCACAGAGGGAGTGCCCTACGCTTGTTGGCATACGGCAACAGGCCGACGCCCAAGCAGCTGGAACAGAGACTGGTAATTACCATGTCTACTGGGAGGATGGTCTCCTCTACAGTGAGCCTAAGGCTCCGGTGCATGGGTCCTCAAGGGCCGTGGTGGTCCCCCAATGCCACCGAGCCTTTCTGCTAGAGTTGGCGCATGAGATACCACTAGCAGGACACCTGGGCCAGGACAAGACGTTTGCGCGCTTGGTCCCACATTTTTACTGGCCCAGGATGCGCGTCACTTCTGACACTTATTGCAAGACCTGCACCACTTGCCAAGCAAGCGGCAAGACAGGGACTAAGGTGAAGGTCCCTCTAGAACCTCTCCCAGTGGTCGATACCCTTTTGAGCGAGTGGGGATTGACATTGTCGGGCCGTTGGATCCGCCGACTTCAGCTGGGCATAGGTTCATTTTGGTGCTAGTAGACCACGCCACCCGGTACCCAGAGGCAATCCCTCTGAGGACCATCACAGCACCGGTGGTGGCGCGGGCCCTCATGGGGATTTTTACCCGAGTGGGATTCCCCAAGGTCGTGGTGTCAGATAGGGGCACGAATTTCATGTCGGCCTACATGCAGGCCATGTGGAAGGAGTGTGGAGTGACCTACCGGTTCTCCACTCCTTACCACCCCCAGACGAACGGGCTCGTGGAGCGCTTCAACAAAACCTTGAAGGGGATGATCAGGAGCCTACCCGAGGACTTGAGAAGAAAGTGGGACGTCCTCTTACCCTGTCTGCTCTTCTCCTACCGAGAGGTGCCGCAGAAGGGGGTCGGTTTCAGCCCCTTTGAGCTGCTCTATGGCCACCCCGTTCGGGGGCCCCTCAGTCTTGTCAAAGAGGGGTGGGAGAAGTCTTCCTCGAAGCTTCCCCGTGATGTGGTCAGCTATATGCTGGCGTTCCGCAGCCAAGTGGCCAAGCTGTGGAAGGAGGCCTCGGACAACTTAGAGGCAAGTCAGGCCGTCATGAAGCAATGGTATGACCGGAACGCGCGGACGGTAGAGTTAGACGCTGGACAGAAGGTGTGGGTCATGGAGCCAGGAGAGCTTAGTGCCCTCCAGGACCGATGGACTGGGCCGTTTGAGATCTTAGAACGAAAAGGCCAGACCACGTATGTCGTCGACATGAAGACCCCCGTCAACCCCACCGGGTGCTCCACGTCAACCGCCTGAAGCCACACCAGGAGCGTTCCGAGCTCACTCTCTTGATGATAACGGATGGGAGTGAGGAGGAAGAGAGTGAGCCTCTGACAGACCTTCTGGCGGTCCACGAGAAGGATGGTTCGGTAGAGGGAGTAGTCCTCGCCCCATCCTTGACCCCAGAGCAACAGAGGGACTGCCGCCAGGTTTTGGGGCAGTACGCCTCGTTGTTTTCCCTCACGCCTGGAATCACGCACCTGTGTACCCATGATGTGGACACAGGGGACAGTCCGCCAGTGAAGAACAAGTCTTACCGGCTGTCCGATAAGGTCAAGGCTAGTATCCAGAGTGAGGTGGTAAAGATGCTAGAACTGGGGGTGATTGAGCCTTCCAGTAGCCCTTGGGCTAGTCCGGTAGTGTTGGTGCCGAAAGCGGCCCCCCGGGCACCACACCAGAACTTCGGTTCTGTGTGGATTATCGTGGACTCAATTCGGTCACCAAGACCGACGCTCACCCGATCCCTCGGGCGGATGAGCTCATTGACCGGCTGGGAGCAGCCCGGTATTTGAGTACCATTGATTTAACATCAGGATATTGGCAGATCGCCATGGCGGAAGGAGCAAGGGAGAAGACTGCGTTCTCCACCCCCGAGGGCCACTTTCAATTCCAGGTGATGCCCTTCGGGTTGAAAAATGCTCCCGCCACTTTCCAGCGGTTGGTGAACCAGGTGCTGTCTGGCCTAGAGGCCTTCTCTGCTGCCTACCTGGATGACATAGCTGTCTTCAGTAGCAGCTGGGAGGACCATCTGCAGCATCTCCAGGAGGTGCTGCAGGCTTTGCAAAGGGCTGGTCTAACCATCAAGGCCAGCAAGTGCCAGATTGGACAGGGATCTGTCGTGTACCTGGGACATCTGGTGGGCGGAGGTAAGGTGCAACCCCTCCAAGCCAAGATTGAGACCATCATGGCCTGGGAGCCCCCAAGACCCAAACAGAGGTCCGAGCTTTCTCGGCCTCACGGGATACTACCGCCGGTTCGTCAAGGGATATGGAACCATCGTGGGCCCATTGACGGAATTGACTTCCAAGAAACAGCCACGCAGAGTAATCTGGACGGCTGCCTGCCAAGATGCCTTTGAGACTCTTAAACGTGCCATGTGCACCGCACCGGTGCTCCGGACCCCCGACTTCGGCCGGGAATTTATCGTGCAGACAGACGCTTCTGAGCATGGCATAGGAGCTGTGCTCTCGCAGCTGAATGACGATGGCCAAGACCAGCCAGTGGCCTTTATCTCCCGACGACTACTCCCCGGGAACAGCGGTGGAGTACCATCGAGCGGGAAGCCTTTGCTGTGGTTTGGGCGGTGAAGAAGTTGAGGCCATACCTTTTTGGTTGTCACTTCTTGGTCCAGACCGACCACAGACCCCTTCGCTGGCTCATGCAGATGAGAGGCGAAAATCCCAAATTGTTGAGATGGTCCATTTCCCTCCAGGGGATGGACTTTCGGGTGGAACATCGACCCGGTGTAGACCACGCCAACGCTGACGGTCTCTCCCGGTTTTTCCGCCTTAGTGAAGAGAACTCCCTAGAGGTTGGGAAGCTCTCCCTCTTTCGGCTGGGGGGACGTGTGTTAGACCTGTCAGCCCTAGGGTGGTCTTACCCTGTTTTTTTCCCTTTCTGCGCCTCATTTTTGCCACCATATTTTTACTGGACCTAGGTCTCCGGGCGCCTTGCCACTGCTGGTCAGTGCTGAGGTGCAGGTGCTCTCTCACCAAAGATGGCTGCCACAGGCCCCTGCTACTGCAGAGGGCCTTCCACACATACACACTAGTCGCCAGAGTCAGGCTGGGACAAGGGATACAGTAGCCATCCCGTCCCCGCCTCTGGGCCCCATAGCTAGGTAGGTGGAAGGTTCCAGAACCTTCCGGGCTGTGGGAGGAGTTACACTTTGCCGCCTTTGGGAGGGTCACCTGACCTAGGGGTATAAGAGGCTTGGAGGGAAAACCTGGAGTTAGTTAGGTTGAGGCACCGCTGAACCTGGGAGAACCTGCGCTGGAGTACAGACTTTAGGGCCTAGGGGGAGACCTACACTACTGCCGCTGACAGGGTCAAGGCCCTGCTGCCGTAAGATAGATGAGGAACGCCCACCACCCACTGATCTTGCCCAGTGTGAGGGGACCCAGGGAACCATCTCCAGCGTGCCAGGAGGCACATCAACCCCTCCAAGAATCACCAACTCACAACCCCCCCCTGTTCATAAAGAGACTTTGCTGAATCCATGACCTGCAGGACCTAAAGTGAAAACCATTGAGAGGGGATCAGGAGGCGAAGCGCTGCGTCCTAAGCGCTAGGCCTTCACCCCCTACCTACCTATACAGACAGCTGGACTGTCCTCCAAGAACCACTCTTACACAGCCTGTGCCTAAGGCTGTCAGCGCGCCAGCGCTGCAACCCCAAGTGAGGAGAGAACTTGACCCCCCCTCGGTCACTGACCTGGTGACCGGATCACCGCCGCGGCCGCCGCCGCTTGAAGAAGGGAACTGAGGCCGGGAGATCTCTCCCCTATTCATAGTAGTGGTGAGGGCGCCGTCCGCGCCCTCACCGAAATCACCACAAGTCACCGCCGGGCCCGAGACCCCTGCCGCTGCCAGCGCGGCCAAGAATACCGCCGCCGCAGCCCCGTGGGCCGCGTGAAGTGAACTGAGGCCTGCTGCGGCCTCCCGGCCCGTGGACGCTGTCGCCGAGGGGCCGGGGACGCTGACCGCGTCACAGGTCGCGCCCCGAAAAGGCCGCAACGGGATTGGCCCGCCAAAGCCAATCGCCGGAGAAGAGGGCGTCGCCTGGCAACCACCAGAAGCCGCGACGTGATTGGCCCAGCAGAGCCGAACATCGACGTCAGAGGGGCTCCACTGTCATCGGGAGCCCCCGGAGGAAGAGAAGGTCGCGACGCGATTGGCTCAGCCGGAGCCAATCGGGAGGACGTCCCCGGGGCTCCACTGCCAACGGGAGCCCCGCGAAGAATCGCCGCCGCGCCCGGATTGGGCGCCGTGAAGAGCCCGCCTCCGCCCAGCACGCCGGGAGGTAAGGAAGGACCTCCTCACCTCTCGGGACGCCGGAGCCGACTGGCAGGACCGCCGGCTCCCGCACCGAGTCCTCACTCTCTCCCTGGACTCCACGGGGGCCGGAGGAGGGGCATACCGGCCCCCAACGAAGGGGAAACAACGCGAGAGGCTCCATAGCCTCGAGAAAGCCAACCAGCACCGGCCGGAGGGCCGCAAGACTCGCGCCGGGCCCCGCCCCCACCACAGAGGGCCGGGCCAGAGAGGAGTCCGCCGTAAGGCCCCGCAGCCAGCCACAACACCGCAGGTGAGCCCAGGAGGCCCCTAGGGCTCTAGGTTAAGCCCCTGGGGCCGGGGGCCACCCTTGAGGAGGGATCACGGAGGGAGGGGGCCTTTAATGACTTTGGGATTACAGGCCAGGCACATCCTATGACCCTAGCCTCCCCGGGGAGATAAAGAAGTTCCCCCTTTTTGGTAGCCCCCAGCTGCTGGACATGTTGAGGGGTTCCCTGTAGGATTCCCTCCCGCCTAGTGTATCATAGGCTGTATAGAGTACCTAGGCCTACTGTATATATGTTGATGTATAAACCGTGTTGCGCCTGTTCTAGGCCCTAGTTGGTAAAGAGCACCCGAATGAGCAGTGGTGCTGTGATTTTAATGCGGCCTTTTAGTGGCCAGAATTGTGAAGGGTCTTTTTAAATGAACGCGCACTAGTTACCCGAATGTATAATTTGAATAATTGAATGCCATCTTGATCAATATAAAGGAACCTGATTGTTACTTATACAAGCCTGGTGTGGTGTCCGGTTATTGCGTCGCATTTCTGAGTTAATGTGAGAGTGTGCTGCACAACTGCCTTACACATTGCCTTCGCGTGCCTTTCCCCGCTTTGCGCCATGCTACCATAACGGTCTCGGTAACCCCGTTTCCAACAATGCCTTTCAATGTCTTGTTAAACTTCTCAACAAGACCATTGGTTTGTTGGTGATAGGGTGTAGTATACTTGTACTGCACTCCACAATCCTTCCACATGTTTGAGGAATGCAGACATGAAGTATGACCCCCTGTCTGAAACCACCTCCTTAGGAAACCCTACCCTGGTGAAGACACCAATGAGGGCCTTGGCTACTGCAGGAGCTGTAGTAGTCCGAAGGGGCATTGCCTCGGGATACCTAGTGGCATGATCCACTACCATTAGTATAAATTTGATTCCTGATGCTGTGGGAGGTTCAAGTGGGCCCACTATGTCCACACCTATCCTTTCAAAGGGAACCCCAACCACTGGTAGTGGAATCAAGGGGGCCTTTGGGGTCCACCTGTTTTGCCACTGGCTTGACAGGAAAAACAGGAGCTGACAAACTCCTTTACCCTCGGAGACATCTGGGGCCAGTAAAAAAGGCTAACTAGCCTTTCCCAGGTTTTGGTTTGGCCCAGATGTCCAGCTAGGGAGACGTCATGAGCTAAAGTTAGTAGGAACTCCCTGTACTTCTGAGGCACTACTACTCTCCTAGTGGCTTCAGGGGATGGGGTCTCTGGCCTCAGTGTACAGTAGTCCCTCCTCCCAATAGACTCTGTGGGCACCAGTGACATCTCCCTTTTCCTGTGCACCAGCTTGCTGCCTCAGGCTTTCAAGAGTTGGACAGTCCTGCTGTCCAAGGCACAGCTCTTCCCTAGAGGGTCCCCCTGGGCCTAAGAGTTCAACCTGGTAAGGGTCAAGCTCCTTGAGCTCAGTTCCCTCTGGGGCTTCCCAGTCCTCTCCCTGAGGAGAGGGGTCCTGATCCTTTTGCTGAACAGAAGCTGGTTCCCCAGTCTTCTTACCTTTTCTCTTGGAAGGTTGGGCCATTACTTTCAGGCTCCAACACTTCTTTTTCACCCTGCTTTCGGCTCTGTGCTCTAGTCTTTACACACACAATCTCAGGTATGTCCAGCATTGCTGCATGGGTTTTCAATTCTACCTCAGCCCATGCTGAGGTTTCCAGGTCATTACCAAGCAGACATGCAGCTGGAAGCTTTGGAGAGACCACTACCTGTTTCAGGCCAGTAACCCCCCCCCCCCAGTCTAATGTCACCATGGCATGGTCAGTGGTAACACTGTCAGCGTTGGTGACTCGGTAAGTATTCCCAATCAGGTATTGTTCTGGGGAAACCAGTGCATCTCTCACCATAGTGACACTGGCACCTGTATCCCTCAGGGCCTCTATTCTAATCCCATTGATCCAGCGGTATTGCAAATACTTCTTTTATAAGTTGGGTGGCCACACAGCTAAAGTGGCAAACTCAACTTCGCCCTCTGTGACTAGAACTGCTTCAGTGTGACTCCTGATTTGCTCTGCGCACACAGTTGATCCCATCTGGAGACTTGCTACACCAGGAGTAGCTGTAGGAGGACTAGGGGCATTCTTGGTTGGGCAAGCAGCATCTCCAGTTAGTGTCCCAACTTTCTACAGTTGTTACACCAGGCCTTTAGAGGGTCAAAGTTCTTTCCCCTGTACCTATTATTTGACTGGGAAGAGTTTTGGGACCCACCCCCCTGTGCAGGTTTTTGGGGCCCTTTTGAAGACTCAGGCTTTTTATCTTGGGGGTTCTCACCACCTTTCCCCTGGGGATGTTTTGTAACCCCTTTCTTTTGGTCACCCCCAGGGGCTGTTTTTGTCACCCTTGTCTTGACCCAGTGGTCTGCCTTCTTTCCCAATTCTTGGGGAGAAATTAGATCTAGGTCTACCAAATGCTGATGTAACTTTTCATCAGTGCAATTACTTAAAATATGTTCTTTCATAAACAAATTGTAAAGTCCATTGAAATCATACACATTATTTCCAGTTAACCAACCATCTAGTGTCTTAACTGAGTAGTCAACGAAGTCAATCCAGGACTGATTTTGGGTTTTGTGAGCCCCCCTGAATCTAATTCTATATTCCTCAGTTGTGAGTCCAAAGCCCTCAATCAGAGTACTCTTCATGAGGTCATAAGACGCAGCATTTGCCCCTGTAAGGGTCAGGAGTCTGTCCCTGCAGTTACCAGTGAACAGTTCCCAAAGGAGTGCCCCCTCATTTCACAAGCCCTCTCAAAGGCTGTGAACTATTTTGTGATGTCATCACTCTCTTCATATTTAGGGACAATCCCTTTGGGGATTTTAGGATCATAAGATTGCTCTTTATCCTTATTTAGTAAATTGCTGCCACCATTGATGGGAGCTAAGCCCATCTCTGCTCTCTCTTTCTCTAGAGCCAGGAGTCTGGTCTCTAAATCCAATCTTTTGGTCAACCTTACTAAAAGGTTGTCTTCCTCATTGATGCTGTCCTCCATGTCCTCAGTAGCACTTTATACACCTGTGTGGGCTCTAGGTACTGAGAGGTTTACTCTTGGAGTCAGGGCCACTGGGGCCCTTATCTCCCTATGAAGTGGTGGGTGGGGGGTTGGTAGTTATCTTCATCCCCTCCCTCTACTTCTTCATCTGAGACGTCTTCACCATTCTCAGAGGATGGTCCCTAGCATACCCTGCCAACAGCTCCTGGAGCTTTTGTTTGGAGACATGGGACCCCATGATTATATTTTTAAGCTTGCATAGAGACCTTAACTCCCTAAATTCTCTCCACTTAGAATTTAGGGAGTTAAGGTCTCTATGCAAGGGGTGAGGTCGAGCTCCTCAACCTGGTCCTCTATGCCATTGTGGTTTTCTTCACTAACAGCTGGGTTCTTGTTAAGAGACATTGTTAAAAAAAAAACTTCAAACCCCTCTCACTCCTAACTAAAGTGAACTTTTATTTTTCTAAAATTCTAAAGGGACTTAACCAAGGTCTTAACAAGACTTTTAGTAATTTGGAAAAATTTGCCAAATTCAATATTACGGTTTTCTAAAGACAATTTAAGAGTTCTTTTGTGTGATCAGGTGGTGACAAAGTCAGTCCAACAAATGCAAAGTTGTATATCCAACTGCTGATCCACCAATGTAGGAAGCTGGCTCTGTATATACTATACCAAAATGAGGTATAAGTGTGCACAGAGTCCAGTGGAACCCCAAAGGTAGGCAGAGGTAAAAGTAGATAGCACCTTACTCTCTATTTGTTGTAGTGTGGGCGAGCAGTAAGGCTTTGTCAGAGGGTAGTGTTAAGCATTGGTTGCACACACTCAATCAGCAAATGATGTCACACACTCAAAGACCGAACTCAGACCAATTTGTTTTGTATAAAAATATTGTTTAGTTATTTTATTTCTAGAACCAAGCCAAGCCTGGCACAGGTAAGTGAAATAAATACTCTGCAAAATCTTATGCAGTGTTTTACAATTGAATGCAGGTTCAAATGCAGTTAATTGAAATACAGGTAAGTCAAAATGTCGAAATTACTTTCCAGATTACTTTTCAGATTACTTTTTAAATTACTTTTTCTACTCAGTGTGATATGCCTAGATATCACACTGGGACATTTCCTAGAGAAAAGGTAAGTAAATCAGTTTTGTTACAGTTGCAGTTTTCAGGTTTTCATACAAATCAACTCCACACTTGGAACATTTTTCAAGGAAAAACAGCCAATGTATTCCTATGGAAAGGAGAAATTAAGTTATCGGTTAACAGGTAAATACTTTGTTGTGGGAGTTGATATTCTGGGATTAGAACCAGGGTTCCCCAAGGGTCAAGGATGCACTCTCAAAACACCCGCTGCGGCATTAGGGCGACTGGGTGCAGAGTGCTCTCGCCCAATGTTATCCAAAGGGGGCTAGGGGGCGTCATGTTGGTGGCTGCTCACGAGCAGGCCACAAGGTTGTGGGAGTAAAGCTCCCGGGGTTTAGCTCAGGTCAAAGGGCGATCCGTTTTAGCACCCAAAGTACACCCGCAGCGGCGCAGGGGCGGCTGGGTGCAGGGTGCTGGTTTGGTGTCAGGTGCCCTGTTGATTTCAAAGGGGATTCTCCGGTTTCAACAAAGACTGCAGGCTCGGGGACAAAGATCTTTTGGAGGTGACCACTGGTTGGAGAGGTAAGTTGGGATGCCTGGGGATGCTGGGACACCGTCGGTTGGGCCACCCAAGGCCGTGGAACTTCGGGTGAAGGGGTGTCTTTAGGCGTTGGGTTTTCTTTACCAGCTCCGGTCGCGATCGGGGGGATCCTCCAGAAAGAGGCTGCACGCTTCGCTGAGAGATTCGAGGCAGGTCAGAGATCACCAGATCTCAGTTCAGGATTGCCGAGGAGACCTCCTAGTGGTGTTGGACCACTGGAACTAGGGCTTTGGGTGCCGGGTGCAGAGTGGTGCAGACTCGTGGATTTGGCCGGAGTCAGAGTCTGTGGGTGAGCAAATCCGGTGCTCACGGGAGACAGAGTCTTTTCTGTGGAAGGCAGGGCAGGTCCTTGGGGTTTCTGAGGTTGCTGGCTGCAGGACACACCAGGATTTTGCTTCTTCAGGTTCGAGGTCGGGACAGGCCGGTAGGGGTGGGGCCAAGTCAGTGGGCGTCCTCCTCTTCTTAGCTTTGGCACGGCTTCTTGGGTCCTTCTTCTTCTTTTCTTCTTAGTCCGTTCTTGTCTGAGGAGGCTAGGTTCAGAGGTGCCCCTAAATACTAGATTTAGGGGTGTTACAGGTAGGTAAAGGTTGGGACCAATGGGTCCCTTCCTTGGGGTGGGTACACGCCCTATTATGCCACCCTCCAGTGGGAGGGAGGCATATGACTCACTCTGGTTGGCTGGGTCCCCCCATCTGCAAGATGGCGGGGACTGACAGTTGTGCTTCACCTCGCCTCCCCCACCTGAGGAGTGGGGTTGGCAAAGGTGGGCACACCTCCCTTCCTCACTTGGTTTTCCCGGCGATTCTCCCGCCCAAGTGGGGTCAGGACCGCTGGGGGCCAGTTGCTGGAAGCAGCAAAAGGCCTGGGGAAGCTCACAAAGGCGGCAATCCTTTGAAGCTTCTCCTTCGTCGACCCTGTCCATCCTGGGGAAGGAGGCTTGGCACCTCGTCCCAGGATATGCATTGTTTCAGACCCCCGAGAGCAGCAGGCTCTCGAACCAGGGGTCCAGAAACATGTCTGGTGGTGGCAGCTGGTGAGCAGCCACTCAGCCTGGACACTAGTGTTAGGTCTTTCTCAGGGGGCATCCGTAAGATGCCCTCTGGGTGCATTTTTCATTAAATCCCACACTGGCATCAGTGTGGGTTTAATGTGCTGAGAAGTTTGATACCAAACTTCACAGCTTTTAGTAAAGCCATTATGATGCTGTGGAGTTCGTAATGAAAAACTCCCAGCACCATATACTTTTAATGGCAGTACCGCACTTACAATGTCTAAGAATTGGCTTAGACACTGTAGGGGTACAGGGCTCATGTGCCTGTACCCTCACCACTGGTATAGTGCACCCAGCTAGAGGGGTGCCTGACCTATGCCAGGGCAGTGGGTTGTAGGCATGGCACACATGGATGTGTGCCATGTCAACTCTTCACTTTGTTCTGCACCAAAACACGCAGCCTGCAATGGCAGTGTGTGTATAGGTACAGGGCCTCTAAGGGTGGCACAATAAGTGCTGCAGCCCTTAGAAGCCTTCCCTGGCCACAGTGCCCTTGGTACCCATGGTACCTTTTACAAGGGGCTGACATGTGGCCAGAGAGGTGCCAATTGGGGGTACAGGGTACAGTTTTTGGGAAAGAACACAGGCCATGGGAACCTGATTGGCAGGGACCCAGGGCACATCAAGTCAAAGTGCATCAGTAGTCTGGCAAAAAGTGGGGGGGGGGTTACTGCAACAGAAACCCAGCTTCCTACAAGCATCTGTTAAAGTTTAGTTTCATAAGACATTCAGAAGAGCTTCAGGTCATTAACGGTCTATTTTAAAGAAACAAAGAATCAGGAATTATAAAATAACAAAAGGGAAAACCTCAATTACAAGGAAAGACACATCGCTCCTAGATGTGCCGGAAAAAGCCTAGAGTGGCCAGTTGGAGGAAAAATATAAAATTTCAGGACAGATGGGAAGCATGGACCTCAGATGCCAGGGTGTTGATGATCATCAGAGAGCAGCATCAAATAGGGGTCTTCAAGACACCAAAGAATGAGACCACACCTATGACATGCCCCCACAGCCAGGTCAAGAAAGAAGCAATGTTGTCAACAGTCTATCCCCTGAGAATGAAGAAGGCAATTATCCTGGTATCACGGAGAAGAGGAGAGGAACTTATTCAATCATCTTTCGGGTTCCAAAATTAGAGAAGCATTCAGGGTAGGAATAGACCTTTTGAATGTCAACAAATAGATCTTGAAAATGCCTTTCTAAAGGGTAAATCTAAAATACATAATTTCGCCGTTTCCTGAAGGTGCTTTCATGATAACACTAAATTTTACAGATGTATGTTTACATTCCAATATAGTTTGGGAATAAAAATAAAATTCTCCTGGGAAAGCATTATCAGTTCTAGGTTCTGCCATGTCGTATCAGATCTACCCCAAGTGTATTCACAAAGATTATGCCACAGTTGTGTCAGAATTCAGAGTGTGCGCAGGGCCTCACAAACACCTTAGAAAGCTGCCTGGCAACATTTGTGCTTTTTGGTTTGGCTCTTCACTTGTCACTAGTTCGTTCTCTGTTTCCCATCCCTCGCTATTGTTATTTTCCCCTTTTACAGTTCTTTGATATTCTGACCTCTTTAACAGTTTCCCTCACTCTGCTCTCTGGATTCTGTTTTTTTTATCGGCGTGATACGGTTTTCCCTTTATGGTTTCTCAACATCTTCGCCTGTTATGTTGACCTTGCTATAGGTACTCTGATTTGGCTTTGGTATTTTGCGGTGTTCTCCGTTTTCCCTTTCCTGCTCAGATCCATTTCCTGAGTTTGGGACTTAGGGCCTGATTACGAGTTTGGCGGACAGGGTTACTTCATCACAAATGTGACGGATAACCCGTCCGCCAAATTATAATTCCATTAGATCAAATGGAATTTGTAATACAGTGGACGGGATGTCCATCATGAAGTTGCAGCCTCTTGGGCTGAGATTCAGAAAGCTTCTCTCAGGGAAGTTTGACACGCAGCCTCTTACGTAACATCTCACACCTTTGTTAGTCACTAATGATCCAGGATTTCTTTGGACACAGTGTGCTGAGTTCTGATTTGTTATAATGTACTGGGTCTTTAAGCTAATACGCTAAATTCTAGATGAGCACTGGTTAGTGACTATAATTAAACATTTGCTCGTTTTAGACCTGAACTCAAGCATGACTTAGGGGCTACTCAAATGTAATGTTTATTTATTATTTATTTATTTATTTAAGAGTTTTATATAGCGCTAGCCAGACCCGAAGGTATCGGAGCGCTTTACAGCATGATCACTTGTAAGATACATAAACATAGTAGTATGTACAATGGCTCCAGACGTATCACATAATATTGTCGTAGAGTGCACAGTGTCACTCGCAGGGTATGTTATCACAATAGAATGTACAAGGCCTTGTCGCCAAAGAGAGCATAACGACTCGTGACGAGATAGGGCCGGGGGGGGGGGTATAGGAGATAGTCCTGGGGCGTGTGAGGTAGAGTTCTTAATGTGAAAGTGTCTATGTGCTGCTGTGGGCAGGCTTCGATGGTTAGGTTGTAGCTATCCATATGGGAGAGATCGGTTGAGTAGGAGGTCTTTGAGCTGCTTTTTGAATTGTAAGTAGTAGGGGTTAGTCCTGATATGGACTGGTATGGAGTTCCAGATTTTGGGTGCATTTCCTGTGAAGGATCGGGATGCGGTTTTTTGTTTGCGAGATCTCGGAGGGATAAGGAGTAGGGTGTTGGTACTCCTTAGGCTTCTTGTCTGACAGGCCTCTGGAGTTTGGCGGCCAGGTATGCGGGTTTCCCTGTGTGCAGCGCCTTGTGCGTGAGGCAGGCAGTTCTGAAGTTGGCCCGCATTTCAATTGGGAGCCATTTTAGCTCCCTGAGTGCAGGGGAGATGTGTTCATATTTCTTAACTCCGGTGACCATTCTGGCTGCTGCGCTCAGAGTTGATCTGAGGGGAGCTAGGTGAGATTTAGCTGATCCTGTGAGGGTTGCAATTCCGTAGTCCAGTCTGGACAGCACCAGGGATTGAGTGGCTTGTTTGAGGTCGTTCTGAGGGATGAAGGGTTTTATTTTGTTGAGTAGTTTTAGGTTGAGGAAGGCGTTCTTTGCAGTGTTCTTGATGTTTGCTCATGTCTAATTTGGGGTCCAGGGTGATTCCCAGAGATTTTGCAGAGTCGGCTAAGGTGTGGTTGTAGGTGAGCGCATCAATCGCTTTTAGCCATTCTGAGATTTGTGGGTTATTCTCATCGTTGGAGATTAGGAGGATTTCAGTCTTGTCTTGATTGAGTTTTAGGTGGTTGCGTGATAGCCAGTGTTGGACTTCTCTTAGAGTGCCGTTCAGTCTCTGAATGTCTTCAATGGAGAAGGTTTCCAGATAGATCTGGGTATCGTCTGCATAGAGGTGGAAGGGAATGTTGGATTTTTTGAGTATGGTGGTGAGGGATTCCATGTAGATGTTGAAAAGTTGCGGGGAGAGTACTGATCCTTGGGGGACACCCCTGCTAACAGGGAGTGGGTCCGACGAGAAGGTTTTGATTTTTATACTTTGGGTGCGGTTCTGTAGAAAAGAGGTGAACCACTGTAATACCATCTCTTCTGCTCCAGCCCTTTCTTGAAGTGCCTTAATGAGTAGTTTATGGTCAACCGTGTCGAAGGCTGCCGATAGGTCCAGGAGTATGAGTAGGCAGCATTGGCCTGTATCAAGAGATTTGTGCATATCATCTATTACATTTAGGATTGCTGTCTCTGTACTGCATCCTTTTCTGAAACCTGATTGGTGAGGGTCTAGGAGGTTGGTGTTGTCTAGGTGTTGGGTGAGTTGGAGGAGAACACATCTTTCCAGGATTTTCGCTAGGAGAGGGAGGTTGGAGACGGGTCTGAAGTTATTCAGATCGTTTGTGTCAGCGCCTGTTTTTTTCAGTAGAGGTGTGACTTGGCCGCTTTTGAGACAGTCCGGCATGACTCCAGTACTCAAGGAGCTGTTTATGATCTTGGTCCAGTGCGGGGCTAGGGAGAATTTGAGTTTTTTGGCCAGTTGGGCAGGTATGGGATCTAGTACGTGTGCTGAGGGTTTAGTGGTGGAAATCATTTTGATGATCTCTCCTTCGGAGATGGGGTTGAAAGAGTTCCATAAGTTAGGGGGGTGCTTGAGTGTGGTAGCAACTTCTGTCTCTGGGGGCGAATTGCTGTCTGGGGAACTGCTTTGCACGTCCAAGGAGAGTTCTATCTTGGTGATTTTGTCATTGAAGAAATTGGCAAAGTTATCACACAGGTCTTTGGAGGCCACAACTTGAGTCGAAGGGGGCTTGGACGTTTGTTGTCTGATGAGGTTGAATAGTTCTCTAGGTCTGTTTTTTGCGTTGTCAAGGGCATTGCAAAAGAAGGACGCTTTTTCATTCTTTATGTGATTTTTGTATTTCCTTCGTGTTGATTTGAGTCTAGCTCGTAGGACTGAGGACGTTTTCTTTTGCCAGAGTCTTTCTGCCGCTCTTAGTTCTCGTCTTTGGGAGTTTATGTCTGTATTGAACCACGATCTGGATGGTATGTTCCTGACTCTTTTTAGTTTCAGGGGGGCTATTTGGTCCATAATGGAAGTCATAGTAGTGTTGTAGTGGGAGGTGAGTTCTGTTGTTGAGAGCTCACCAGAGTTGTTGGGGAGGAGGGAGCTTACCCTTGCCGTCAGGTCTGCAAGGGGAATCTGACTTAGGTTTCTCACCCAGCGGGTGGGTGTCCTTCGTGCGGGGCTGGGATTGGATCCTTTGGTTCATGTGGAACAGA
This sequence comes from Calotriton arnoldi, assembly GCA_963921515.1. NCBI lineage: Eukaryota > Metazoa > Chordata > Amphibia > Caudata > Salamandridae > Calotriton > Calotriton arnoldi. The sequence goes on from CAWUFW010000129.1 coordinate 317,751, forward strand.
ATGATATGGTGGTCAGACCAGTCAACAGGCAAGGTGTGTTCGATGGAGACTATGTCTGCTTGAGTGATAATGGCATCGAGGATTGAGCCTTTGTTGTGGGTTTTCTCTGTGCAGTGTTGGGTAAGGTTGTTGTTGCTTAGGAGATTGTTTAAGGTTCTGATTAACCTGTTGTTTTCTTCATTCCAGTGAAGATTGAGGTCACCTAGAATAATGTTGTTGGAGTCATGGAGTGAGCATTGAGTTATCAGGTCGGAGAGGTGTTCCCCGAAAGTGGAGGTGTTTCCTGACGGATGGTATAAGAGATGGCAGAGTAATGATCTATTGTCACTCATCTTAATAGGGGCAGTAAGACATTCGAAAGAGTTATATTTGAGGGCGTCACTTTCTGTCACGGAGATGTTGTTCTTATGTATGATTGCTATGCCTCCTCCTCGTTGGTTTTTTCTGTCTTTGTGGATGATTGCGAAGCCCGGGGCACAAGCATGTCCATACTTGGGGGAGAGAACTCGTTTAGCCAGGTTTCGGTGATGAACGTGATGTCTATGTCGTGGGTAAGGATGGTCTCTGCCAGTTCTGTTGCATGTTTGGTGGCCGGCCTGCAGTTAATGAGCATGCAGTTGGTGTTGGATCCTTCATTCTTGAGATTCTTCCTTAGCGGGGCCCTTGCGATATTGGTGAGGAAGGCTAGGGGTCTAGCGGATCTGGGGGGGGGGAGCGGTCTCTTCTAAATCCGGTGATAACCTGGATCTTGGAGCTAGAGGTGACAGAAGTGGATGTGTCATACGAGGCGGCAAGATCCAACACTTCATTTGAGGACATTGCGGCTCTGGTTCTTTTGGGTCTCTGTATCTGGTTTGGGAGGGGGGTTGTGGCTCAGCTGGGCCATTGGGTTTTATGGGGTCTTGGGTGATTAGAGTTGGTGACTGAGGGTGTCGGGTATGAGTGTTGGATGGGCTTTCGGGGTGTGGTGAGGTTCAGTAGGATTTCTGAGAGGCCCCGTATTACCGTTTCTAGCTGGCTTTCCATCAGGGCGAGTCGCTGGGTCGTCTCTCTGGTGGAGTGAGTGAGGGCGTCCCGGGAGGACGTTGCGGTTCTTGTTTTATTGAGTCTCTGTGTCTGGTTCCATATGGGGGTTGTGGTCGAGCTAGGCCGTTGAGTCTTGGGAGGCCTTGCGTGATTGGTGTCGGTATCTGTGGCTGACGGGTAAGGGTGTAGGCCGGGCTCTTGGAGTTGGCTTTTGCGGATGGAGTTACATAGGTTATCCCTATGGGTATTCCTGGGTCTATGGTGTGTAAGATCTCGGCGTGGTTCAAGCTGCCATCTCTTGTGTGTCGGTTGAGGGAGAGATTTAGGAGTCAATAACTGCGGGCTAGGTTAGCTAGTTGTTAGTTGGGAGTGGTGGTTTAGGGATGGAGGTGTGACTGGGCTCAGACTCAAATTGGAGGGGGGGAATGAGTTGAATGAGTTGAGCGCTATCGTGGAGGGGTAGACGGATGGGAGGTTGGTGTCAGGAGGGGGGAGGTTGACTATCTTGGCAAAGGTCTCATGCTTGCCTTGTGAGATCACATGGAGGGGCGGTCTTATCATGGGATAGGGAGTCGGGCGGGAGTTGTGTAAATGTGCTGGGGCATGGCGGAGCGAAGGGAAGAGGGAATCGAAGGCTTCCAGGTTGTCATTATTGGCTTGGATCATGACTGTGCCGTTGGTGAAGATGGTCACTGAGGTGTTGCCTTTACGTTTAGGGCGGTTTGGGAGTGTGATCGTTAGTTTGCAGCTGTAAGGAGTGTTGGTTGTTTTAGATATGTTCAGATGAGTTTTGAGGATGTTGTTCCAATTAGCAGGTCTTATGGTGTGGAAAATGAGGTCCGTTTTTAACTGGCCTTTGGAGGAGCAGTGGTATATGTCCGCAAATAGAGTTTCTGGGTGCTGTCTAATCACTCTGTGTTTGAGGTTTCTTTTTAAGTCTCGCCTGAGCCAGCGCATGCGCTGCTCTGCGAGGCATTAAGTAAGGGCTTTTGAGCTCTGAACACACGCTTGTGCGTGTGCTTTTTTTTTATTAGCCCGCAATTGGCCTGTGCATGTGTCTTTTTTAAAAACACAGCACACAATTGGTGCAAGGTGGGTGATTGTCCCGCCTTGTTTGTTCCATGGCCTAGGGTCCGCGGGAGCGAGCTTTAATCCCATCTGTTTCCAATTATCGCGTTGGCGGTAATTGGAAACAGATGGTGCTCGCTTTTTCTTTTTGTTTTCCTTAAGAATGAACCTCGTGGTAGCTATAAACACTGCCTCGGGCTAAGTCTTAGTCTTCGGGCTTTTTAAAAATTTCCTTTTAGCGCGTGCAACTCCCGGGCTTGTTCTTTCTATGTAAAGAGGCGTGTCCCTCTAAAATACGTATATATGGAGTTTTTATAGACCACTTTACTCGAACAATGCCTGTTTGTAAACTCCAGCTTTGAGGAATGAAGGAATCAAGCTTGCGGAGGTAACGTGAGCTGTCCAAGATCACGCAGTGAGACTCAGGGTCCAGTTCTCCGGCCGAGACTTTAGTCACTGGCCCACGTGCTCTCCTCCCCCTGCTTTTGTGGGGAGGTGCACTACATGCCAAATGGCCAGGCTGATGACAGTGCCCAGCCCTGCCACCGTGGGCGACCTTTACACGCAGGGCAAACGCCAGCCCGTGGCACGACGTGACAGCCAGGCTGTAGGCAGGTAGTACAGAAAGCACCCAAACACCCCAGGGTGACAAATGTAGTGTGTGAGACAAAAAAAGCAATAAAACAAATCGGGCGATCTTCAGACGTATTGCCATCCAATGAGCGAGTAGCTCGCCTTGTATAGCGCCAAACGACAGAGCGGTCCGTGTCAAGCCGCTTTTGCAGCTCTCCGGTCCTTCATTCTTTGCTTGAGGGTGGTGATGGGAGCCCGAGTGCTGGCCTTGGACAGCAGAGCAGCTTTCATTACCGTGACATGGGGTCAGGGGTTGTAACCCCCTGCGTACCTGCGCTGGCCGTCATCATAATCACTAAAGTTGATGACGAGGATGACAATCATATTATACATAGCGCATGCCACAGACTTACATCTGTTGGCGCTAGTATCACCCTACTCGATGGACACAAGATGTCGACCTCAAAATCATGAAATGCTGTGTCAGCCCTTTCGGGGTGATAGTACGCCTTGCACACTGAGAGGGTTCCTATTGCACACAAGCTGAGGTTTCTATTCCCTGACCCAATTGTTCTCACTTTATCGAAGTTGCAGTGATGAGAACACTAACCCACCGAGCTACCTTCTATTGACATAAACTTGCAACCTGCCGCTCTTTTAGAAAGTCCTGCGGCATGGAGTCATCACTTCACACTGCATTCGAGTCTTCTCAGGTGACATGTCAATTCAAGCCCCACCCATCAGAAAACATAACACGGTGTCTTCGATAATTTTGGGGGTTCTTACCCTCTACCTGTTGTGAAGTATAACTTCTGTTTGTTTTTCAGCCTTTCCGGTTTTGAAACCTGAAGAAACAGAAGCTCATGGCGACAACACGATTTGTCGAAGATCAAACGGTTGATCAAGAGGAAACCAGGGGTCAGGATTAGCAGCCAAGCCTGCTGCCACCCAGCTGTAGACCTTAGAACCTGACACTGTCTCATTTGTATCTTATTCATGCGGCTGGGAGGGGGGTGGGGGGTGGGGTGGCTTGGGAGGAGGTGTGTGTGTGTGTGTGGGGGTGACACGAGTAACACCAGGCTGACCCACAGAACCAGTTTTTCTTTGAATTCATAACATTTCTAAAGTCTCTACGAAGCGAATTAAATTGGTTTGTTTGGGGCGGGGCTCGAGCGGATATGCGGACAGGGCGCAAAGACGATTTTTAGTGAACTTGCAGCAATAATGCATTAAATAGTCAGAACAAAAGCAGTGGCGGACACAGAACTCAAAATACCAACCCCAGCTAGATATGAATTAAATGCCAGTAGAACCAGAGGGAAGTCATTGCAGCTTCTAGTCACAGTGCATGAAAACCCTGACCCCCTACAAAACGCTTTACACAAACTTAACCACACTTTAGCACTTCAAATAGCATCTGCTGCTATTATTACCAATCCAAAAGTATTTAATTGACGTTGGAAGGCTGAATGCCTCAATTGGCCCCGACAAAACCCACACCAGTGACTTGCAAGTTACACTAGGATATCTATAGCAGGTGCTCAACCCACTGAGCTATCTCAGGCTTTGCAGACGCTGGTCTGCGTATGGGAGGAAGTGATGGGGCTATTTCCTTCCGCACAAGAACATCTCACCAAGATCACGGATGACCTTTGGATTAATGGCTGTTAGCTTTTATTTTGGAAAATGGTACAGGGACGCAGTGAACTGCGGCCCTGCGTGTGCACACCTCTCGCACCCAGCATAGGTACTCCCGGCCTCCGAAGCCCCCTCCCGCCTATCTCTGGCCATCAATATCTATCCCTGTCCCAATCTACCTCTTTCACCCTACCAGTGTCTGGTACCCTCGCCCTCCCATGGTCTCTCTCCCCCGCTCATCCCTGCACATCAGTATCTATCCCTGTCTCAATATACCCCCCTCATCCTACCAGCGACTGACACTCGCAGCCTCCCATGATCTCTGTCTCTGGCTTTCTCTATCATACACTCCACACAATACCACTCAGTGCCACATAATTATATGCTACATAATTACACTGCACTCAATGCAACATACACTCCAAATACCACTCAGTGCCACATAATTACCCACCACATAATTACACTCTACTGAATGCAACATACACTCCACACAATACCACTCAGTGCCACATAATTATATGCTACATAATTACACTGCACTCAATGCAACATACACTCCAAATAATACCTCAGTGCCACATAATTACACGCCAGACAATTACACTCTACTGAATACAACATACACTCCCCATAATACCACTCAGTGCCACATAATTACACGCCAGACAATTACACTCTACTGAATACAACATACACTCCCCATAATACCACTCAGTGCCACATAATTACACGCCACATAATTACCCTCTACTCAATGCAACATAAATACACTCCACATAATACCACTCAGTGCCATATAATTACACGCCACATACTTACACTCTACTCAATGCAACATAAATACACTCCACATAATACCACACAGTGCCACATAATTATATGCTACATAATTACACTGCACTCAATGCAACATACACTCCAAATAATACCACTCAGTGCAACATAATTACACGCCACACAATTACACTCTACTAAATACAACATACACTCCCCATAATACCACTCAGTGCTACATAATTACACGCCACATAATTACACTCTACTCAATGCAACATAAATACACTCCACATAATACCACTCAGTGCCATATAATTACACGCCACATACTTACACTGTACTCAATGCAACATAAATTCACTCCACATAATACCACACAGTGCCACATAATTATATGCTACATAATTACACTGCACTCAATGCAACATACACTCCAAATACCACTCAGTGCCACATAATTACATGCCACATAATTACACTCTACTGAATGCAACATACACTCCACACAATACCACTTAGTGCCAAATAATTATTTGCTACATAATTACACTGCACTCAATGCAACATACACTCCAAATAATACCACTCAGTGCCCCATAATTACACTCTACTGAATACAACATACACTCCTCATAATACCACTCAGTGCCACATAATTACACGCCACATAATTACACTCTACTCAATGCAACATAAATACACTCCACATAATACCACTCAGTGCCATATAATTACACGCCTCATACTTACACTCTACTCAATGTAACATAAATACACTCCACATAATACCACACAGTGCCACATACTTATGTGCTACATAATTACACTGCACTCAATGCAACATACACTCCAAGTACCACTCAGTGCCACATAATTACACGCCACATAATTACACTCTACTGAATGCAACATACACTCCACACAATACCACTCAGTGCCACATAATTATATGTTCCATAATTACACTGCACTCAATGCAACATACACTCCAAATACCACTCAGTGCCACATAATTACACACCACATAATTACTCTACTGAATGCAACATACCCTCCACACAATACCACTCAGTGCCACATAATTATATGCTACATAATTACACTGCACTCAATGCAACATACACTCCAAATACCACTCAGTGCCCCATAATTATACTCTACAGAATGCAACATACACTCCACACAATACCACTCAATGCCACATAATTATATGCTACATAATTACACTGCACTTAATGCAAAATGCACTCCACACCATGACACAATTTCACTAAGCATAATTTCACTCAACACCACAGTTCCAGGTCACACAATTCAACTCCACACATTTCCAATACACACCGCATAATTACACACCAAACAACATATTTCAACTCCACAATCCACAACGTACCTCCAATCCACACCATATAGTGTCACCACCTGAGCACCAAACATCATTCACCACCATCATTTTGCATCAGCGCACCACCTAAGCATCACGTCAGTCTGCCCTTGGAATCTGGCATCTGTTGATAATCCCCTAGTGTCCGTCCGCTGCTCGTGTTCTAATTAAATTACTGTTTTCCAACATCCACTCCCCGTTATTTATGTCCCGCTCCCCCATAACAAAAAAATTATAACAAACAAGCATGAGAACAGGCAGGAAGAAGTTGCCAGCAGTGCAAGTATAAAAAAAGTAGAAAACATTTTTTATGTTAAAATCTTTTTTTAATCAGGTTTTTCAGTTGTATATAATGTCGTCTTCGTTTGTATAAAGGTAACAAAAATGCTTAACACTTTTTATTATAAGTTTTCAACATAATGCACAGCAGCCACAATGCTCTACAACATAGCTAAAAGTTCTGGCTAAACACATAAGGTCCCAAAGGCGATACCTATTGGCTATGCCAATGCTTGTTGCTTTTGGTGTGAGGTTGGGGGGGGGGAAGTGATGGAGGAGTTCGGGCCGTGTGGTTTCAATCCGTTTGGTGTGGGAGGGCAGGGGGGGGCGGGGGATGGCTGAGGTGGGAGGTGACATTTTGATCCTGGTTGGGAGGGTGTAAGGTTCCTCAGAGCTGTGTTTAGTCTATTTAATGGAGAGGGTACGAGTTAGAAGGGATTCGGGGTAGGTGGCCTTCTCTGTGTCTGAGTAGGATTAAGGGAGGGATTATTGTTCTTTTATACCAAAAGTGCTCAACCTTTGGTCCTTCATTGAGAGTTAGCTGTGATTGAAGGTGTGGGAACTGCCTCTCTTCTTCCTCTTCTATCTTTAGGTGGGGTCAGGTAGCTGGGGGGATTGCCTCTTTGACCCTTAAGCGAAGTCAGGTAGGTGGGGGCAATTACTAGGGGGAGTAGAGGGAAATGGGTTGGTGTGGCTTGTCTAGTTTCCTCTCAAATAGTGGTTAAGGTGAAGTTGCGTGAGATGAATGACTGTTTTGGCTGGCTGTTCTTAGCTGCCGTATGCCTTCGTCTTGGGACAGACAGTTGTTTATTATGTCTGAAACCAGAAAGATTGGGGGCAAAGAGCCGCTGTCATTGGGACAGACATCCGGATTTGGTGAGGTGGGGAGAGGAATCACCAGATTCTGTGGCTGGTGAGTCTAATTGATTTATTGCTTTGGGGCTCGGGGGGATTCCTTAGGTTGGGTTTGAGGCTGTGCTGACACAGTGATTTAGGGGCGGGCGGTCTCCATCTTTGGGACAGGCACCAGGTTGTGATGGAGGGATGAGGTATGCTGTGCCTCCGTTTCTGAGGCTAGCATGTCTGGATTGAATGTCTGGTTCTGGGGTGGGGGGGAGGAAGAGTCACGTAGAGGTGGTGAAGGGAGTTTAGAGGGTTAATTTGTCGGTGGGAGTCCAGTGAGTTATTGATGTACTGGAGATATCTGCCGGCTACCCGATCCTCTTCGGGACGGGGGCAGCTTGTCTCTGGTCTTGTCGGAGGATCCACGGTATGATTCCGGGTCGTCTGCTTGGGGATTGTTTTCCGGTGAGACGTCTTGTTGGGGGGGGGCACAGGAGGGGGGGGCAGTAGGGATTTGCACTAATTAGTGATCCCTGGACCCCGGAGCTCGATCTCCGACCTCTGCCCCTGTGGCCATCTTGTTTCAACGCCTGGGCTGGGGATGGGGGATGTAGGGCTAAAGCCCCACTTTCTTAATGGTGCCTTTCATTTTCTATAGTCCTACTCAATCATGTCACAGTAGTTATAAGCCGCTCAGCCTCAGTGACTACTGACCTTCAGTTAGTTTGGTAAAATAAGGAAGTACAATGGGTAGGCTTTGGCTTTATTGCACTCACTGTGGCGGGCAGAGTTTGAGCCTTGACTTCCTATTTGTTCTTCTATCCTGAGGTGGAATGACTGGGATGAGGATGAATAGGGCTAGGGATAATGAAGATTACCAGTAAGTAAACGGGACAGTACCGGGACAGTATACACCACAGATTCTGTCCAGTAAACTCGTACTGCCACAGGGCCCAAAGACTTACTTATGACTTTTCCCATTATATGAAAACAGTGGCTGAATTTAAAACAGACTCACTAGGGGTAACAAGTGCTATACAAAAAAACTTTAACAGGACCCCTCTTAGCAAGATGGGCAGTTCATTAGAGAGAGCAGAAAACAGAACCACCTGTGGGCTAGTGGCCCCATCTGGCCACATTGTTTGCTACTCAGCAATCACTTTTCAAATGTATTCATCTGCTTTTCTGGAGAGATGGGGAGTATTTAGAATCGTTCTAAAAGTTGTGTAAGAAATTAGATTACACACCTCAAGCAATAATCACAACCCTTATCAGGGTGAACCATTAAATGGACTAAATTAACCTGAGCTCAACCCTCTAGTAGCTATGGCATGGGGGGAGATGGGTTTAACTGAGTGCAATATGTAAAGTATTTATGGAATACCAAAACAGTGATTAACTCAAAATCGCAATTTGCGATTCCCTAAATGCAATGAAAGAAGCATTTTCAAAATGCGACTTTGCATTAAGGAATCACAAATTAACATCAACTTCAAGTTGATGTTAATTTGAAAATCCTTAGAAAAATGCACAAAATTGCATTTTTTTTAAGTGCCATGTGGCGCATACACATGCCCTTATGGCATGTGTGTGCGCAACATGTGCACACTTACCCTTTTTGGGGGTGCATCAGGGGGGATTTAGGCCCCCTAGTACCCTTGCAATTGCATTCGCAATTTGCAATTACCTATTGGGTAATCGCAAATTGCGAATGCTTTTCGATACATTCCTATGAGCCTCTAGGCCCATAGGAAAGAACGGGAAAGCATTCCCTAATAGCGAATCGCACTTTGCGATTCGCTATTAGAGAATGTGTAGGAATCACTATTATTTTTGCGAAACCTACATTCATAAGGAATTGCAACTCCTAAATAGCGATTCCTTAGAAATCGCTATTAAGGAATCGCAATTCCTTATCTTGATGCATGTGCCCAATGATGACAAAAATCTAGTAAGTGGAACCGGAGATTTGAATTGTTAAAGTTTTTCGTAGAGATAGCGCCAAAAAGCACAAAGTGCATATGATAGTCACTGTAGACTGGAACCTAGGCACAGTTTGAGGATGACCACAATGAGCGCGAGTCGGATACACCAACCATGTTCGTCCTGGTCAAAGATTTTACTTTCTATTTAGTCATTTAAGTCCTAATCAATCACAGGAGTACACTTCTAAAGCCCCCCAGGACCTCAGGGGAGGCACTTCTGACAGACTGTCAGTCAAAGGATGACAGCAGGGCCCATTTGAGGTTCAGTTGCCATTGGTCGGCTGGGCAGTTGCAGGAAAGACCTCTTGTAGATTGTTGTATCCCTGTAGCTTCAACTGGGGGTTAGCCTTATGCCCTTGGAAGTCCACTTCTTCGTCCTGGCTATAAGAGGGAGCAGGTACAGTCCTTTAGAGCCCCTCTCAGGTCACAGACAGCAGGCCAAGTCCTCTTCTGTGCTTCACCAGGTCCAGCTGTGTTCTGAAGTGGGTGCCTGGAGATGCCACACTTATGCCTGCCACAAGCTAATGTGTGGGATGACTCCTAGGCATGCCATAACCAACGAGGAAAAGTTCCCTGGGCCAAGGCTAACCACTTTGGGCACTTTTATGATGGCAAAAGACTTCAGCCACATGGGCTCTAAGGGCTTGGGGGGGGGGGTGTGGGGAGTGTATGGTAACCCTAGTGTCCCTCCACATCTAACACTAAAATCTAGTTTGGGGTAGTCATTGTACCCACAATAAACCCAGAGACAGACATCTGGTAGAACAAAAGCAGGTTTTTCCAGCCATCAGTCAGTACACAATAATTGCCTTAGCATCCTGTTTTGTACCCTTTCAGTGTGCCCTCAATGTCAAATGTAAACCCAGAAGACCTCTCAAGCATGCTTTGATACTCAACCAGGATTTGACACTCTAGTGTCAAAAAGGATGCTCAGAGCCTCCACCATTCTGCTCACCTCAAAGGAATCATTCCTGTCCATTCAAGTCGACCTGTTAATCACAGTGACCAATTGTGTAGCTCCTTGAAGGCATTTCACACTTTGTTTTACACCTATTCAAATGCTAATTCCTGGCTGGTAGAAGCTGGAGAGCAAATGCAAATTAGCCTCTAGGACGTTCAGGCTGGGAAAGCGTAATTTTCTAAAAGTTTACTTTTCTTAATATTTGTTAAATTATTTTTCTAGCTAGTCCCATTCCAGAGATACAGTATTAGGATTTTAATCTGTACTCTGGTTTTCTACATAGGGCAGCTAGGCCTGCCACAGTGAAAAATAGATTTTGGGTACTAGTCACTGTAAGGACATGTTAACATTACATTTCTACATGCCTTACTTTTAAATACCATGCATCCTGCCTTGTGGGCTATAAGGCCTACATAGGGGTTACGTATTACTATTTAAAAGGAGGGGTTTGATCTGTCAAAATGGCTTATTTTCAGTGTTTAAACTGGCACGGTCAGGCTACAATGGTATGCCTGATGTCATTTTTTATAATGTTACTTTAGCGCATGGCACAATAAGTGCTGCAGTGCACTAGTGACATTCAGGGACTTACAGATAGGTTGAATATCCCAATTGGGAATATGTAAATTCAGCCATATTCAAAGGGGGAGTACAGGCACTTTTATCAGGGTTAAAGTGCACAGAGTTCTAACACCACCAAAAATATTGGTTCCCAAAAAAGGTGAAAAATACAGGGTGACACACAAAAAAGGCGAATTTTCTACAAGTTGCTACAAAGTGTTTGGTTAAAAATGGGCTGGATATCACCTAGTGCAGTGGGACAGTATCCAGTCTCATGGTATATGTATCAATATTAAATATGATAGTAAATGTATAGACTTTGGAACAAGCAGTAGTGTGTAGCAGTGACAGATGTCCTATTTTAACAAATAGTTTGATCTTTGGCAGATCATACTCTCCCTGTGCATCTTTCCACTCATCTGACAACTTGTGAGCATTTTGGAACAGGGTTAATGGAAGAAATGGATACCATGGGCAAACTCCCAGTGCAGGAAGTCAGGATGGTACTCACTTGTTAGACCTGGCATCCTTGGCGTGGGTCTCCCTTCCATTTTTTCGTAATGCCTCCACTGTTACCGATATGTTTTTGCTGGACTAGATGCTCATGGGCACTTTGCCGCTGCTAATCAGTGCCAAAGTGCAAGTGCTCCCTATCGTTAATTGATCTATGTATTAGTGACTCCATGATTGGATGATTGGTTTACTTGTCAGTCCCTAGTACAGTGCACTCAGTGTGCCCAGGGCTTGTAAATCCAATGCCGCTGGTGGGCTTGCAGCACTGGTTGTGCCACCCACAGAAGCGGCTTATAAAGGTGTCTCAGGCCTGCCATCGCAGAGCCTGTGTGCAGCCTAGGGCTGCCATGTCGACTTGGTGAGTACACCCACTTACCAGTCCCTAAACCTTCCCTTTACTGCATGTTGGTCACCCCTAAAGTAGGCCCTAGGGCAGGGTGCATTGTAAGTATAAGGTAGGACATGCCCTGGTGTGTGTGGCATGTCCTAATAGTGAATTACAGCCATTTTCGTTTTTCACTATTGCAAGGCTACCTGCTCCCCATAGGCCAGAGTGGGCAGACTGACTATTACACCTTATAGTCAGAACTGACCCCGGGAACATGGTAGAAAAACGAATTTAGTATGCCTGAACTCAGGATGATAAAATACATCTTTTAGTGAAGTTGGTTTTAACATTCTGTGTTTGAAAATACCACTTTTAGAAAGTGGGTATTTTCTTGCCTAACTATCCAAGCCTGCCTCTGCTAGGTTGTGTATTCCTTGTCTGGAGATTGAGTGACAGGGGCTGGGGGTGGCTACAGGAGACAGGGTGAGTCAGCGCAGGGCTGAATAGAAAGATCTGCATCCAAAGTGGAGGGAGGAGTTGCACCTGGGTCTGAATAGGGCTGTGCCTGCCTTCCACAATGCTGGCTCCACCTCCTGCCGGGCGGCTGAGCACTCTGCCCCACATTCTGAAAGGAAAGAAGGAGTCAGAAAAACAAAGTGCTCCAGGACTGACCAGAACTGGTTTTGGACTAGGCAGAGGCCTCTCTGCCTCCAGAGAACAAAGAGAATCAGGGTATAAGAGGGGCACCCAGACCCCAGGAAAATTAGATCACTTTTGGGAACAAGAAGAAACCTTTGCTGAGGAGCGGAACCAAGAAGAAACTGAGGAGAGACTATCCCTAAGCCTGAAGTGCTGCTTGGGGGATTGGCCTGCAGTGGTTTGCCTGACTGCCAAAGAAAGGAGAAAGGAACTTTTGCTTTGCTGTGACTTTCATCAACTTGTGAAGGATCTCCAGGGGCTTGGAAGAGAGCTTGCCCCCTGACCGAAGTCCCAGGACCATTGGACTTCACCCCCTTTGTGAATTGCTGCTGGAAACTCTGTTTTAGTGGCTGCAGAGGTAGGGAGCTGTGACTGACTCTCACGACCGACTCGGTGTCCTGTAAGCACCGCATCGAAGCACCGTCTCGCCCTGCAACGCACGGCCCTGGTCTCACCGACTCCGTCAACGAGCCGCTGCCTGCACCACATCGAGGGACAACGCGTCCTGCAACGCTCGCTACGCCGAATCGAACTGGTCCGACCGACACGGTCACTGCTGTGGAGTTCGAGTCCTGTGACCGCACCGGAGTTGGGCACCGCTCGCACGCTTTGCGACGCACCGCCCGACTCGCACCGCTGTCCGGACTGATCGACGCCAGCTCCTGAATCCGGCTCCGTCGCCGCACCGCAACCTGCCAGCACCGCATCGAAGCACCGTCTCGCCCTGCAACGCACGGCCCTGGTCTCACCGACTCCGTCTCGACGACGTCAACGAGCCGCTGCCTGCACCGCATCGAGGGACAACGCGTCCTGCAACGCTTCCATTTTTGCATCGCGACCGCGACGAACAGCCATCCGGCTCGCACGCCCGTGCCTGCCGCTTCAAGTAAAAGGTACTGTGACCGAGTCTGTCTACGCTGTGTTGGCCCGTCTCGACGCGGTCAGCTGGATTTGTTAGACTCTGTTCGTTCTTGACATCGCCGTAGCCCGGGGAGGCTACCGACTCGCACAGAACCTTGAATTAAGCCTTTTTGATCAGAACTAAGTATTCTTAACAGTATTGTGGATTATTTTTGTCGTTTATGGTCTTGTGATAAATCTATATAAAGTATACCTATTTTTATAAATATATAACCTGTGTGGTGTCCATTTGTAGTGTTGTCACTTGATTACTGTATGTGTTCACAAATGCTTTACACACTGCCTCTGAACTAAGCCTGTCTGCTCGTGCCAAGCTACCAAGAGGGTGAGCAGGGGTTATTTCGGGAGTGTACCTACTTTCCCTGACTAGACTCAAGGGTCCCTATTTGGACAAAGGTACCTACCTCTGCCAACGAGAGACCCCCAAATCTAACATTGGTGGTCAGCGGTGAGGATTCTGGACTTGCATTTGTGACTCATGTACAGTGATTGGTGAACACTACTTAGTGAGTGCAGACCAAAACGCAACCACATACTTTTATAGCATTTTTTCTGGGATTTCCTATTTTTGCAAATGCCAAGTTCAGTCACGATGGAGAAACCAGCATCAGTAGCCTCTGTCGAGTGTGATTGGGAAGAAGAGAGGCTAGAATGCTACACCCTTAAGCAGCTCAGGCAATTCTGCAAAAGTTTAAAGTGTCCATGACCGGACTCTCCAGGAAGGAGGACCTTCAAAAGGCGCTGAGGGCCTGGGTCGAATCAAGGAGTGCCCCTGTGGAGGGGGCTGAGAATGCAGAAGGGCAGCTGGAGGGGCTATTGGGTCTAGGGGCTGGAAGACCACCTTCCCCAGTAGGTAGCAGTGTTTCTGCCAGAGGACTGTCTCCAGAGGAGTTGGAGGACAGGAAAGAGAGTAGGATGCACGAAATGGAGCTGACCAAGCTCAAGCTAAATGGGCAGTTAGAATTCCAAATGCAAACTAGGAAATTGGCCCTAGAGGAAAAGAAAATGCAGTTTGAACATGAGAAAGTTTTGAGGGAGTTGGAATTGAAGGCCAAGAGCTTAGAGATTACTCCCTCTGGTGGCAGTGTACCGCCTGTGCCTGTTGAAGCTAGGGTGTATATTCCAAAAGATGTGGTTAAGGAATTTTTAAAAAATGATGACATAGGGCAGTGGTTCAAAGCCTATGAGGTAGCCATGTCTTCCCACCGGGTCCCTGAGAAGGATTGGGGAGCGGGGTTGTGGGGACGGTTCCTCAGTGAAGGGCGGGATACCTTGTTGGTTTTGCCCTCTGAAGTCTATAATTCGTACAGCCACATGAAGGATGCCTTAATGACTAGGTATGGTTTGACCCCTGAGCTTTATAGGCAAAGGTTCAGGAACTGTAGTAAGATTGAAAGCAGTACCTGGGTTGAATATGTGACCTTCTTTTGCAGAGCCTTGGATGGTTGGGTAAAGGGTAGCAAAGCGACTGATTTTCAGGCGCTCTTTGATTTAATTGCCTGGGAGCACTTGTCCGGTAATTGTTTTCCTGAGCTACGCCAGCACCTGATTGATAGTAAGCTGACTAACCCTAGGCAGCTTGCTGAGGAGGCGGACCGCTGGGTGAGTACCCGGGTCCACAAGGGTCACGTGGGAGACTCCGCCAAGGGTGGGCAGGGTCCCCAGCAGAAGAGTGGGGGACAAGGGTAAACAGAAGGAGTTCCATAAAGGGCCCCAAAGTAAACCCCAAGGGAACCAAGGGAAAGGTTCTCAGCCTCCCCCTGAGAAGAAGCCAGTGGCCCTGACAGGCCCCCTGTTCACCAGGGACCACTGGTATGTTACAAGTGTGGCGCCCCTGGCCACAAGGCAAACGATCCTCGTTGCCCTTTGTATGGAAAACCAGCACCCACCAGTGCAGTCCCCCGGCAGTTGGCTAGTGTAGCCCTGGGGGAGGAGTTGGGTGCCCAAGGTGGGGGGGATCCCACAGTGTTTTCCCTTGTCTCATTAGGAGACTCTGAGATGGTCCCCAGGACCCCGCTGCCTGAGAACACTAAGAAATACAGGCAGTGGGTGACCATCAATGGCCATAGGGTGGAGGCTCTGAGAGACACCGGAGCCAGTGTGACAGCTGTCAAGTGTCACCTGGTGTCTAAAGAGCAGGTTATCCCTGATGCATTCTATCCGGTTGTTGCCGCTGACAACACAGAGAGTCACTGCAAGGTGGCTCAGGTTCCCTTTGAGTGGGGGGTCTCGGGTACTTTTCAAGTAGCTGTGAGGCCAGCCATGCCTGTTGACTGTTTGTTAGGGAACGATTTGGAGAGCTCACCTTGGGCTAAGGTGGAGCGGAGTGCGCATTTAGAAATGTTGGGCTTGCCTGATTGGGCATGTGTGACCACCCGGTCAATGGCAGCTAAAGGTGTTCAAGAGGACCTGGAGCCTGAGAGGGAGGCCCAGGTGCCTGCCGGAGAGAGAGAAGGCAGGGGGCGCGGGAAACCGGCCCCCGAAGTTCCCACGGTCCAGGAGGAGGCAGACCCTGAGGGGGATGCCCTGGAGCCTACAGGGGAACAGGTAGCTGAACTGGGGGACCTACCTGAGCTGACCCATTGGCAGCAAGGAGGACCCTCCAGGGAAGAGTTCTGCGAGGAGCAGAACGCATGCCCCTCTCTCGTGGGTCTGAGGCAACAGGCCACAGACCAGGCAGCAGGTGATCAGTCTGGATCACATTGGGTTTACTGGGAGAATGGTCTCCTGTATTCAGAGCCTAAGGTTGCTGAGCCTGGGTCAGCCCGTGTGCTGGTGGTACCCCAGCGCTTCAGAGCCTTCCTACTGGGGTTGGCTCATGATGTACCGTTAGCAGGACATCTGGGGCAGGACAAGACCTTTGACAGGCTTGTTACCCATTTCTATTGGCCCCAGATGCGCAGGAGTGCCGCCACTCACTGCAGGACATGCCAGACTTGCCAGGCAAGTGGAAAGAGTGGGAGGAAGCACAAGGCTCCTCTCCAGCCATTCCCTGTGGTCAGCACCCTCTTTGAACGGGTGGGTATTGATATTGTGGGGCCACTGGACCCCAAGACAGCCATGGGCAACAGGTTTATCCTGGTCTTGGTGGACCATGCCACCCGGTACCCTGAAGCCATCCCTCTGAGGACAGTGACGGCCCCCGTGGTGGGACGGGCACTGATGGGAATTTTCTAACGTGTGGGATTCCCTCAAGAGGTGGTGTCTGACAGGGGTACCAACTTTGTGTCCAAGTACATGAAGTCCCTGTGGCAGGAGTGCGGTGTAACTTACAAGTTCACCACTCCTTACCACCCTCAAGGAAATGGGCTGGTTGAGAGATTCAACCGGACCCTCAAGGGCATGATTATGGGTCTGGAAGAACCCATGAGGCGTAAATGGGACGTCCTCTTACCATGCCTGTTGTTTGCATACCGGGAGGTGCCACAGAAGTCTCTAGGGTTCAGTCCCTTTGAGCTCCTCTATGGACACCCGGTGCGAGGACCTCTGAGTTTGGTCAAGGAAGGCTGGGAGCAATCTCCCAGGAAACCTCCCCAGGATGTATACAGTTACATGCTGGCCTTCAGGAACCAGACTAGGCGTTTCAGAGAACTTGCTGAGGCAAATCTGGAAGCCAGCCAGGAGGAGATGAAGCGGTGGTACGACCAGAATGCCACTCTGGTAGAGCTTCAGCCTGGTCAGAAAGTGTGGGTCATGGCCCCTGTGGAGCCTTGTGCGCTCCAGGACAGGTGGACCGGCCCCTTTACGGTGGTGGAGCGCAAGAGTCCAGTTACCTATTTGGTGGACTTGCAGTCTCCCAGGAACCCCTTGCGGGTCCTGCATGTGAACCGCCTGAAGCCCCACTTGGAGAGGTCCCAAGTGGGCATGATCTTAGCTACAGATGATGGAATGGAGGAGGAGACCGAGCCTTTTCCTGACCTCCTGTCAGCCCGAGAGCAAGATGGATCAGTGGAGGGAGTAAACCTCTCTACCTCCCTGACACCTGAGCAGCAGGGTGACTGTCGCCAGCTGTTGGGACAGTTCCCTGACCTGTTCTCCCTGGTTCCCAGTGTCACTCATTGGTGCGTCCATGATGTGGACACTGGGGACAGTCTTCCTGTGAAACACAAGGCTTACAGGGTGACTGACCGGGTCAGAGCCTGCATCAAGGAGGAGGTCTCCAAGATGTTTGTGCTAGGGGTGATTGAGTCCTCTAACAGCCCTTGGGCCAGCCCCGTGGTCTTGGTTCCAAAGGCTGCCGCGCCTGGTGCCACACCAGAACTCCGGTTCTGTGTGGACTACAGGGGACTCAATTCCGTCACCAGGACTGACGCCCACCCCATCCCCAGAGCTGATGAGCTCATAGATCGGTTAGGGGCTGCGCGGTACCTCAGCACGTTTGACTTAACGTCTGGGTACTGGCAGATCGCCTTGACTGATGGGGCAAAGAGAGGTCAGCATTCTCCACACCAGATGGGCACTACCAGTTCCGGGTGATGCCCTTTGGGATGAAGAATGCCCCTGCCACCTTCCAGAGGTTGGTCAACCAGGTGTTGGTTGGACTGGAGGATTTCAGTGCCGCCTACCTGGACGACATCGCAGTGTTCAGTGCCAGTTGGGAAGAACATCTGCGCCACCTCTGGGAAGTGTTGATGGCGCTGCGGAGAGCAGGCCTCACAATCAAGGCGAGTAAGTGCCAGATTGGGCAGGGTTCTGTGGTGTACTTGGGACACCAGGTTGGGAGCGGCCAGGTGGCGCCCCTCCAACCGAAAATTGATACCATTCTGGCTTGGGAGCCCCCAAGACCCAGACAGAGGTGAGAGCCTTCCTAGGACTCACCGGGTATTACCGGAGATTCGTCAAGGGGTATGGCAGCATTGTTGCCCCCTTGACAGAGCTGACTTCCAAGAAGCAGCCCAGGAAAGTGATTTGGACTGACGCCTGTCAAAAAGCTTTTGACACCTTGAAGACTGCCATGTGCACGGCGCCTGTGCTCCAGGCACCCAACTTCTCCAATGAGTTCATTGTTCAGACGGACGCTTCAGAGCATGGTGTAGGGGCTGTTCTATCACAGATCAATGAGGAGGGCCTAGACCAACCTGTAGCCTTCCTCAGTAGGAGGTTACTTCCCCGGGAACAGAGATGGAGTGCTATCGAGCGTGAGGCATTTGCTGTGGTCTGGGCACTGAAGAAGCTGAGACCATACCTGTTTGGGACTCACTTCCGGGTTCAGACAGACCACAGGCCCCTCAGATGGTTGATGCAGATGAGGGGTGAGAATCCAAAGCTGTTGAGGTGGTCCATTTCCCTACAGGGGATGGACTTTACGGTGGAACACCGCCCTGGTACAGAACACGCCAATGCTGATGGACTGTCCAGATTTTTCCGCCTTAGCGATGAGAACTCCCTAGGGGTAGGATAGTTCTCCCCACATTTCAGCTGGAGGGGACACGTGTTAGACCTGGCATCCTTGGCGTGGGTCTCCCTTCCATTTTTTCGTAATGCCTCCACTGTTACCGATATGTTTTTGCTGGACTAGATGCTCATGGGCACTTTGCCGCTGCTAATCAGTGCCAAAGTGCAAGTGCTCCCTATCGTTAATTGATCTATGTATTAGTGACTCCATGATTGGATGATTGGTTTACTTGTCAGTCCCTAGTACAGTGCACTCAGTGTGCCCAGGGCTTGTAAATCCAATGCCGCTGGTGGGCTTGCAGCACTGGTTGTGCCACCCACAGAAGCGGCTTATAAAAGGTGTCTCAGGCCTGCCATCGCAGAGCCTGTGTGCAGCCTAGGGCTGCCATGTCGACTTGATGAGTACACCTTCCCTTTACTGCATGTTGGTCACCCCTAAAGTAGGCCCTAGGGCAGGGTGCATTGTAAGTATAAGGTAGGACATGCCCTGGTGTGTGTGGCATGTCCTAATAGTGAATTACAGCCATTTTCGTTTTTCACTATTGCAAGGCTACCTGCTCCCCATAGGCCAGAGTGGGCAGACTGACTATTACACCTTATAGTCAGAACTGACCCCGGGAACATGGTAGAAAAACGAATTTAGTATGCCTGAACTCAGGATGATAAAATACATCTTTTAGTGAAGTTGGTTTTAACATTCTGTGTTTGAAAATACCACTTTTAGAAAGTGGGTATTTTCTTGCCTAACTATCCAAGCCTGCCTCTGCTAGGTTGTGTATTCCTTGTCTGGAGATTGAGTGACAGGGGCTGGGGGTGGCTACAGGAGACAGGGTGAGTCAGCGCAGGGCTGAATAGAAAGATCTGCATCCAAAGTGGAGGGAGGAGTTGCACCTGGGTCTGAATAGGGCTGTGCCTGCCTTCCACAATGCTGGCTCCACCTCCTGCCGGGCGGCTGAGCACTCTGCCCCACATTCTGAAAGGAAAGAAGGAGTCAGAAAAACAAAGTGCTCCAGGACTGACCAGAACTGGTTTTGGACTAGGCAGAGGCCTCTCTGCCTCCAGAGAACAAAGAGAATCAGGGTATAAGAGGGGCACCCAGACCCCAGGAAAATTAGATCACTTTTGGGAACAAGAAGAAACCTTTGCTGAGGAGCGGAACCAAGAAGAAACTGAGGAGAGACTATCCCTAAGCCTGAAGTGCTGCTTGGGGGATTGGCCTGCAGTGGTTTGCCTGACTGCCAAAGAAAGGAGAAAGGAACTTTTGCTTTGCTGTGACTTTCATCAACTTGTGAAGGATCTCCAAGGGCTTGGAAGAGAGCTTGCCCCCTGACCGAAGTCCCAGGACCATTGGACTTCACCCCTTTGTGAATTGCTGCTGGAAACTCTGTTTTAGTGGCTGCAGAGGTAGGGAGCTGTGACCGACTCTCACGACCGACTCGGTGTCCTGTAAGCACCGCATCGAAGCACCGTCTCGCCCTGCAACGCACGGCCCTGGTCTCACCGACTCCGTCAACGAGCCGCTGCCTGCACCGCATCGAGGGACAACGCGTCCTGCAACGCTTCGCTACGCCGAACCGAACTGGTCCGACCGACACGGTCACTGCTGCGGAGTTCGAGTCCTGTGACCGCACCGGAGTTGGGCACCGCTCGCACGCTTTGCGATGCACCGCCCGACTCGCACCGCTGTCCGGACTGATCGACGCCAGCTCCTGAATCCAGCTCCGTCGCCGCACCGCAACCTGCCAGCACCGCATCGAAGCACCGTCTCGCCCTGCAACGCACGGCCCTGGTCTCACCGACTCCGTCTCGACGACGTCAACGAGCCGCTGCCTGCACCGCATCGAGGGACAACGCGTCCTGCAACGCTTCCATTTTTGCATCGCGACCGCGACGAACAGCCATCTGGCTCGCACGCCCGTGCCTGCCGCTTCAAGTAAAAGGTACTGTGACCGAGTCTGTCTACGCTGTGTTGGCCCGTCTCGACGCGGTCAGCTGGATTTGTTAGACTCTGTTCGTTCTTGACATCGCCGTAGCCGGAGGAAGCTACCGACTCGCACAGAACCTTGAATTAAGCCTTTTTGATCAGAACTAAGTATTCTTAACAGTATTGTGGATTATTTTTGTCGTTTATGGTCTTGTGATAAATCTATATAAAGTATACCTATTTTTATAAATATATAACCTGTGTGGTGTCCATTTGTAGTGTTGTCACTTGATTACTGTATGTGTTCACAAATGCTTTACACACTGCCTCTGAACTAAGCCTGTCTGCTCGTGCCAAGCTACCAAGAGGGTGAGCAGGGGTTATTTCGGGAGTGTACCTACTTTCCCTGACTAGACTCAAGGGTCCCTATTTGGACAAAGGTACCTACCTCTGCCAACGAGAGACCCCCAAATCTAACATCACTCATACACTCATGGCTGTTCAACAGCAGGTGGTCACATTATGCAGTTGCATCTCTATGGTTGAACCTGCTCCTTAAGTTGAATTGTGTGGACTCCTGTGCTGCAGCCCCTTCCTCCCAGCCAAGAGTGAGAGTTGGACACCCTGCCAGGTCACTCCAAGCATCTCACCTGGTAGCTCAATTTCTCCACTCTTGTTCATACAGTGAGTGTCAAAAAGCAGGGAATTTGGTGCCCTGCTGCAACAGCTCATTTTGGGCAGCAGGAGAGACTACTCAAAAGTGGGACAACCTCACAGGAAACGTGATGGATGGGTGGCCACTCAAGATTTATTGCATTCCTTGTAACTGGATGGACTTATGCCGGGTCTGGTGGCTTAGTGGACCAATGCATCCACTGTAGGGGCCTGTGTTTGACTTCATGGTCACAGGTCCACTCAGCCTTGCATCCTTCTGAGGTTGATAAAATGAGTACCCTTGGGTAACAATAAACATCTGTTATCCAGCACCAAGATGCCCACGGGGGAACGTGCGCTTTACAAATATACGTTATGTAACTTGTGCTTGACTGCATGAGTTTTTACTAAAAGCTGCTCGCATCCAGCTTATTTCTGAAGCTTATTTCTATATTGCCTGCATTATACTATATGATGAACACCTTGGTTTTATATGCATTATATCGCTTTACCATTACATCACCTCTACTACATCGACCAGTCGTTACCCATGGGGTCCTATTCCTAGTCCCGGTTTTTACATCCTCAGTGCGACCTCTCCGTCCAGACATGCGCCATGTTGCCTTTAAAATAGACAAATCAGTCATTCATTTGTAGCTCCTGCCCTTGTAATACTGGGGGAAATAGAACATCGCCTTTATGCTGGGGTAGTGAAGCGGACATGCTTAAAAAACAAGATGCTTCACCAGGAACACTGAACCAAGGGTTTAATATGTAAAATACAAAAAGGCCAATGAGGGTCTGCACAACCAATCATCCCAGGAAAGAATGATCAACTGCATTCCAAACAGAACAGCAGGATGTCATCTGAAGAACATTCTACATGACACACACAGCATTCAAATGTCCTTAAGCTAATCACATCACAACATCCCCCATTTGTAAACCAAGAAATGAATAAAAACGACAAAGACACAATAAACTGCATAACAATGCATCTGACGATGCAGTACATGGTTGTGAAATCTTGGTGGCATCATCACCTGTCTTCCACTACTGCTAACCTGAAGTTCTCCTCTACTCCAGAGTACACACGGGTGGAGCTTGTGTCAGCAATTCCATCGGCAGGAACATTTCCACAAGGGCACCTTGAGCCACAGAGGCAGGAGAATCCAAGCTTGAAAAGTCAAACTGCACAGCTGGAGCCAAATCAACCAGTACTTCTGTCTGCCCAGTAAACAGCACCAAGGTCCACCAATGATGAGTTACCTCCTCATATTTACCATCTGCCAAAAGAACGTCCTGTCCATGTTTGAGCAATACTACTGATCGCTGATTCCACCACCCCTATCTTTAAGTAGCACTGCACTGTGAATAACTTTCATAACCTGTACAGGTTCAGAGAACAATGTCTCTCCTTTTTGTACTTTTACAGGTTTGTTTATAATAACCCAATCCCCATTTGGGGTTATTTACTCTCGGTGCTGCGCACTGAAGCAGAATATTTCTCACTCTGTTCTTGTCTTTTAACCATCTTCTTAAGCACCAACCCACAACCAGGAGAATGTCTTCTCTGCTCACGCCACTTGGGTGTAAGTCTGCTCCCCCTTCTCAATAAGTAAAGAGAATCGCTAGTGACTCTGCGGGGTGTATTGTGGTAGTCTCACACCTTCTCTCTGACATATTTTATATATAACTTCGTAGAAATAGCATTCTGTTTGCCCTTTTTATAAAGCTATTACTACATTCAACTAAACCATTAGCTGAAGGGAAATACAGAGGAGTTTTCTCTTGTTTGATGCCATTTTTCTAAGATAAACTGTGAAGTATTGTCAGAGACCAGTATACTTGGAAATTCCTCAAAGATAAGAAATGTATCCCAGGAAATGAGTCACTGCATCAGTGGTGGATTTGCTATCATGTTCCTACTTGGAGTAATACTCTGTTAACACAATTAGGTAACACATGTCATGAGCAAATAGATTGTAAGGACCAGCAAAATTAAGTTTTTTCAGACATGTGGTCATATTCATGTGACTTTCCAGTGCTTATCTGACCTACGGTATTCCTTGCACGTGTCCACAAGCACCTCAACAGTGTTGTCTGTAGCTGGCCAGTAATTGTCTCAGGATGTCCGCTATCGGCTATTGTGATCAGTGTATCCCTTAATACCACAGGTTGTACAAATAAGCCCTGCCAGACAAGCAAGTTTTCTTTGATCGACAATTTTACAAGACACCAAAGAAAAGCTTCTTAGAGATTTATCAATATTTCTATCAGGTGGCCAATTGTTTCTTTATCAGGACAATCTAAGAATCGGATTTACTTGCATCCAACCATTAATTTTCAGACATGGCACCCTCACAAACCTGAATGGCATCAACGGTGGCAACCACACATTCCAGCTCATCATTGGTAGAATCTTCAGATGACTCCTCTTGGGGCCTTCGAGACAGTCGGCACGTGTATTCTTGCCACCAGAAATGCACTTAAACTGAAAAGGTAATTCTGTAATCTTGAAATCAGCCTCATTAGTCGCAATGAGGCATTCCTGCACATGCCCATTCATCATGTACACTAAAGGTTTGTGATCGTGGAAGAGGTGTGGCGCAGCGGCCAGGGTGCCTGACTCCGGACCACGGGGTTCTCACGGTTCGATCCCCGGTGCCGGCGGCAGGTTAGCCCAGCACCATGTGACTCTGGGCAATAGCTCACTTAATCTTCCCGAGGGCCCCCAGCGCCGGGACACCACTCCGGAGGTAGCTGTGCGCTTTACAAATGCTGGTATTTCATTTATTTCATCGTTACACAAAACAAAACCTTGACCCCATTAAAATTGTCTTGGAACTTTTAACAGACCATACACTGCCAAGGGTCTCTCTTTCAATCATGCTCCAACTCCCTTCACAGGCTTTGCGTGTACGAGAAATGAAGGCTACCGTTTGTTCTTTTGCCCCTAAACCACTGGCTGAGAACGACACCCAAGCCAACCGCACTGGCATCTACTGTGACCAACATTTACCATTACAGTCAAATGGTCCCAGAGCTGGTGCTGTGACTATCATATCCTCGACCAAATTAAAAGCCATCTCCTGGTCCTTATTCCACAAAAATATGATCTTTTCCATATTAGTTTCCTAGGTGGTTCCACATAACATGCATAGCCGGGTACAAACCAGACATAATACTCACTCACTTATGCCTCGAAAAGACTTAGGTGAATCCTTGCCTAGTCGTTTGGATGCTTTTCTAATAGATCCGTCTTGAGAGCAATACCTTCGGGAGTGATAGTGTGAACCAAGAGGTCAACCTTCTCTCTTAGCAACTTGGGGAGAGGAGTTGGCCTAACGGCTAGGGCGGTCGACCTCCAATCTGCGGAACTGGGTTCGAGTCTCGGCAATGACGCTGAACATCCTGTGATTCTGGGCAAATCACTTAATCTCCTCGTGCCTAACAAAAATGAATGTGTCCTCATGTAACGCAACTCATCCCTCTGTCCTCGAGTATCTATAATATTCTATCCAAAAATGCATTAGACACCATGCTTTTGAGGGGTCCTGGCATATATTAATATGTCATCTTGGAAGGTACGCAAACCAACCACTTATTTGAATAACACTTCCACTAATTTCTGAAAGATGCATGGGGCTAATGAATAGCCAAAAGGGAGTCTTAAATATTTGTAGAAACCAAAAGGTGTTACAAAAGTTGTTAAATCGTGACTCCTTCGATAACTTTACTTGATTCTATGTCACAACTCTGTGGGAGGATTGAACTTTGGAGGAACAGGAATCTTCAACCTACTATTCATGAGGGGGGGAAATGGGGATTGGGAACAAGAGGGACTTGCTGGAGTGGATGCCATGTGTCTTTGAGGCGTTTTAGATGACTTGGGCTGTCATGCTCTGTGGGAGGTCTTTAAAGGAACTGTAGAGACCCCTGTAATGACAAAGGCTGATGGTAAGTAATAGTGGTGAAGCCAATATACTAATACGTAACAATACCCAACCCTTTTGCTCTTACCTGATGCAGTGTAAGGGGAAAGCCGATAGAAATCCCTGGAAGGTTACCTTTCCTCGGCTCAGGAGCACCAGGAGATACTGAGAAGTGATGGCTGCATCCAATATCACACAGCAGATGTAAGTCAATGGAGGGCAGCTTTTTAGATGCATACAAAAGAAGAACAAAAGGAAATACAAAGGAAAAGGTAGAACAAAAAGTAAGGTGCAGGGAGATGCCAAAACAGTGACTGAACTAAGCGAGCAGGAACTACACAAATAAGCTATTCCAAGGCAATCTGCTACTGCCACCTGGCTGCTGAAATTAACCAGGATGTGATCCGACTGCATCTGGCTGGCCTTCTGTATCTGACCTGGAAGACCTGACTCCTACCCCTGAGCCGCAGTCTCCCAATAACCAATCTCCGCATTCTCCATGCTCACAGCGTTCTCATTCTGTTCTTCTTCCAGATCTGTCACCTTTGGGTAAGCAAACCTCGCCCGCTCTGTCCCTGAGTCATGATGATTTTAAATCAATAATTGAGAAAGAAAATACACCACCAACAGAGGCCAATATCCCTTGAATCTTAGGAAGGGGGTGGCAATCAATGACAATAGTCCTATTACAGCAACATAAATCTGCTCACAAGCGAATGTCTGAAGAGTTTTTCATTAGATTACTATAGCCAAAACACATTCTGATGAAATCAGTTGATTCAATGATACCATCTTTTCATGGTGTGTCTAAAAGTTTTTGCACATGTTCCTAAAACAAAATGGTACTGGACACACTTTATAGTTTAACTCGTATAGATCCTGCTTTAAGTATGATCTTATGTTCAAAAGCTAAGTGTAGGACAAGTAGAAGGTGCTTCTTCTACAGTGTGTCAATGCATTCATTCCCAGCCAAAACGCTCACAATAGGCGTATCTCAAAGTACGAGATCTGTGCCGGGGTTGGGTATAATGCCCAGTCTTCCCAGACCTTCCACCCCATGATATCATGCCCATTTTCTGC
This sequence comes from Calotriton arnoldi, assembly GCA_963921515.1. Taxonomy (NCBI): domain Eukaryota; kingdom Metazoa; phylum Chordata; class Amphibia; order Caudata; family Salamandridae; genus Calotriton; species Calotriton arnoldi. Next base: position 344,297 of record CAWUFW010000129.1, read on the forward strand.
CACATAAATTCTGGTGTGAATAGAATGACCCAAAAATTCAAGCGAATTCTCAAAATAGCCCAGCATAGTTATTTCAAAATGAGAAAATGCTCTGGGGTTCACGTTAGACTTTTTTAACCCTTGTTACAACAGAAATCATTAAATGTTAGATAAGACTGTGATTGGCGAGTCGGAGTGCCCCCTGGTGTTCAAACTCTTCTAGACAACGTGGACTTTCCCTAGTGGACCTTGAAATTTTCCCATATTCATGCTACCCAATTGACTTTCAACAGTGAGCACTAAATTGCTGCTCAACTCTCGTCAATTTCTTCAACGAGATACTTTATTGCCACTTCTGCAGACACTCTGAAAATGTCCTATAATTTTACACCAAATACATCTTTTGCCAATTATGGGACAATATGGAGTATTTCCTAAATGTGATTTAGAGCCACATGGAACACATGCAACGTTTTTCTTTGAACCAAACTTAGTGTTCTCCTCTTTGTCACCAATTACACTTGCTGATGAGCCGGGATTAGACTCATCCATAGACAAAGCCTTGGCTGACGATGTGGAATGTTCAAGCTCTCCTTGGCAATGTTTACAACTTCTGACAAGGATGGATTCCTGAATGCTATCTAGCACTCTTGTATTTTCTTGGAGAAACAGTTGAGTACACCCTGCAAGCATACGTAACACAGCTATATGTTCTTCCACAATTTCGTCACACTGCTGCTTATTGATGAAAAACGCAGGCGTTCTAACATGACACTTAGGGCCAGATGTACGAAGCTTAGTTTCTTGAGATTACCAAATTGCGAATTTTTGTGATTCGCTATTTGGTAATCGCAAACACTAATGTACGAAAGTGTGTTTTACACTTTCCACGATTCCCAGTGGGTTGCAAATAGACCTACCTCATGAATATTAATGATGCAGGCCTCAGTTTGTGACCCATTGGGAATCGCAAAAATCACAGGAATGGCGGCCTGCTGGGGTCAGTAGACAACCATGTCTGTGATTGATTTTAAATAAAGGAATCTCTTCTTTTTTTTAATGCTGCCTGTTTTACTTAAAGGAAAATAGGATACAGTTAAAAAAAAAATGAAAATGTTTCTGTTTAATTTTTTAAGAGTGGGCAGTGGTACTTGGGACCACTGCCTGCTCTCAAAAATGTCTGTTTTCTCATTCTCAAACAGAAGGGGTCCCATGGTGACCCATTTTGTGAATGGTTTACCATCTACTTCGAGTTGGTGGTAAAATGCGGATGTTTTGCAACCGCATTTCGGTCACAACACATTTGTACATTCCAATGGGAATCAGTATTAGGAAGGGACGTCCTAAACACGCCCCTTCCAAATACCGATTCGCAATCCTAAATTGAGATTCGGTAGCAGGCTACTGAATCGCATATTGGGCGTTGTACATTTGAAAATGCCTTTTGTGTTAGCAAACGGCCCGATTCTGCAAATTGGGCTGTCTGCGAATGCAAAAAAAGCTTTGTACATCTGGCCTTAAGTTCTTCAGTGAGTTGCTTTTTTCACAGATTTTTATATTCATCACATGCTACTAATTGTCCACTTGGTGGTTCAATTTCAAGTAAATTGTCAAATATCCACTGGCTTGCAGCCTGTCTCCGAACAGGACTAACATAAATGCTTTCTTCTTCTCTGGTATAAAAATCTTGCCGTCTATGGCTAGCAAATCATTTTCAAAGGTACGGTGCTACTTCTTCCACCTGAGTTCTGGTTTACCAGGACTCTTTCAAAATAACCAGGTTGTCTGATTGCCAGAGCACTAGCCATGATAATGTTTTGGAATACTATTACAATACATTATGTGGAACAAGGCAATATCTATCGTAAAATATGGTACTGGCTAAGAAATGAGCCATAATGACTTGTCAAGAGAGTGTCTCGTTTGTAAAGTTATTTTTTTCCTTATTTCCTCCAAGCAAAGTTAATAAGAAAATTATGAATTTCATACAGCCATATAACCAGTAAAAAAGTCCCTCACATACAAGATTTGTCATTTTATTCGCAGTTCTTAAAATAACTAAAATAACGTGCACTGTTATTAATATGTGCTGTTTGTCCTTCTACTGTGCTTCAAGTGCATAACCCTCGCTATGCAGTTCTATTCCTGTGTATGTATATGGTTGCTACATAGGGCCTGATTACGAGTTCGGTGGTGGAGGTGCTGTGGCAGTCGGGGACCGCCGCACCAGTGGTCTGACCGCCGTATTACAAGTATGGCGGTCAGACTGTGAGTGAACCACCGCAGCCGCCAGGGATCCGCGATCCCTGGTGCTGGTGCGGCGGTCATGAGGCAGCAATATGCCTGGCAGTGCCGTTGCGGCACCGCTAAGCATATTACATGTTTCCTCACTATAAACCCTAACCATGGCGGTGAGACCGCATTTGTTAGGATGGTGGTGAGGAAACAAAGGGGGCCCTACAGGGCTCCCTGGCCCATGGGATGTATGCAGGGGGCACATGGTGTGCCCCCCTGTGTGCATGCACCCCCTTTCCTGCACGGCATGGACTTTACAGTCCATGCCATGTAGGAACGGGCTTTGATGTTCCCATTGCGGTGCCTTTTTGAAAGGCACCGCTGTGGGAACACCAAAGGACCGCCCGCCAGACCAGGAGAAAACTCCTAATCTGGCGGGCGGCCGGCAGTCGAGTTTGGCGGTGAGGGAGCGGGGCTGTGGCATGCCGCCCCACTCCAGCATCACCAAACTCGTAATCAGGCCCGTACTCTTCTTGATTTCCACCATTGTATGCTTGCATGTGTGTGATGTATCATGTTCTTCAAACATGGGTACCACGCAAATGGTACAGGCTCAAGCAGAACCTCATGGGAGCACACCAGCAGAGTTCATGAACCTTTTGTAATGCTCAGATAAATTAAATAGCATGGTTACCTGTAGTTATCTCTATTTGCCTAAGTTCAAAGCTTAGAGGTCAGTACAATTTCTAGTCACCAAAACAGTGTTTTCCTGAGTTACAAACGTCCTTTCCCTCGGTGGGCTTCAAATATTCCATGTATCTTGCTGTTCCGCACTGGGAAAATCAGCGCACTAACTTGCTGCCAATATGTAGTGAAGTGGATACGTTGGAATTACAGGGCAATTCCCCAGGAACGTTGAACGAGGTATTAGTGTGGTAGATATAATCTAAGTGATCTAACCACAACAAAGCCAACCGTTTTACGAAAGAATAACACAGCCGCAGCCAACATGTGTTTCGGAATAATGTTGCTTTTTCAGGGCTAAAAATGGTATGAACATTTCCTCTTAAAATAATATTCAATTACTCCATGCTCACTGAACATAAATCTTATGTATATGATCTTTAGAGGTCATTTCCATCTTCTACAGTATCAATCCACAACCCCCTTGGTCCCAATACAACCACATCTAAAGAAAAGTTTTCTTTGGCTGCAGTCCTATCGGAACCTTAATTTATCTTCATATCATTATTAGATTCCTGATTCAAAGGGGTTGTAAGTTTAAGGCTTATATACAGTTTTTAGCCCTGGAGAAGTGACATTGTCACAAACACGTGTTTGGTGTGACTGTTATCTGAATAAAAAAATTGGACTGGTTATTGGAAAAGCGTATGTTCTCAGATCTTAAGGACATGTTTTATATGGACTTATTTATTACACTGGTTGGGTTGCTAGTGATCTGGGAGTATAGCGCGGGGCTATTATTCCTGTTACACAAACTGAATATCATATAACAGGAAAGAGTCAACTGCATTCCAAGCAAAACAGTAGGATGTCACCCTAAGAACCTTGTACTTGACACACAATGGTCCAATAATCTTAAAATAACCATAGCACAACACTCACCTTACTTCCTGGTTTTCCTGTGTCCTTCGTGAGGGGCTCTGGTCCTTTGGCTTTTAGTCCTGGACATACCGCAGATATGATCATTATCTGCTGTGTGAAGCTTTGTGCTGTGGGGGACTCTGACTCTCAGGTCCCTATACTCTCTCTGAAAATTCGGGAGGAGAAGTTAGTCTCACACGGAATAGGCACAGCCATTTACACATCTTTTTTCCCTGCAGCGCCCTGTTCTATAGGGCCTTCTTAGCTGGTAGAATTTTGGTGCCGTCAGCTCCCCCGGAAGTCACCTGTCCTCTGGAAGCTCTTGCAGGGTGAGGGCAGGCATTTCTTCTTATGGACCCACTGTTAGACCTGTCAGCCCTAGGGTGGTCTTACCCCGTTTTTTTCTCTTTGCGCCTCATTTTTGCCACTACACTTTTGTTGGACCTAGGTCTCTGGGCGCCTTACCACTGCCAAACAGTGCTGAGGTGCAGGTGCTCTCTCCTAATAAGATGGCTGCCACAGGCCCCTGCTACTGCGGAGTGGCCATTGCATACACATACTAGTAGTCAGGATCAGGCTGGGACATAATGATACAGTATCCATGCCGTCCCCGCCTCTGGGCCTCATAGCCAGACATGAGGGAAGCTTCTAGAACCTTCCAGGCCAGGGAGGAGTTATGCTTGCCGCCTTTCAGGAGGGTCACCTGACCTAGGAGTATAAGAGGTTTGGAGGGAAACCCAGATAGTTAGTTGGGGCACCACTGATCCTGGGGGAACCTCTGCCAGAGTACAGGCTGTGGGGCCTAGGGGGGAGACCTACACTACTGGCACTGACTGGGCCTAGGCACTGCTCTGCTAAGCTAGATGAGGAACGCCTTCCACCTTACTGACCTTGCCCAGAGTGAGGGGACCCAGGGAACCACCTTCAGTGTGTCTGCAGGGCACCTACCTGCCTCTTATGCCCACCAACTCAACCCCTTTCCCTCAAGTAACTGCAACCACCACAAACTGACTGCAACAATCCAGGAACTACCGAACCTGCCAAGTAACTGCAACCACCACAAACTGACTGCAACAATCCAGGAACTACCGAACCTGCCAAGAAACTGCAACCAAGCCAAACAACCTCAACTATGCTGCTGGGGATCAGCAGGTAAAGCGCTGTATGCTGTGCCCTGAAGAAGCGCTAGGTGCCAACCTGCCTGTCTCCCCTGCAAGTGCTGTGGCCGGTAAGCGCTGTGCCTTCAAAGCGCTGGACTGTCCCCGCTGTGTGTCCTGCTGCAAGCGCTGTCTTCCCCCCTGGAACTGCTGCTGCCTGCTGGAGCGCTGTGCCTACGGAACGCTCCAGCGCTGAGTGAGTCCCCTCCCCCCAAGCGCGGTGCCCTGCACGCTGTTCCCGGCCGGTGGGGTGGCCCCAAAGGAGCGCAGTGCCACTCAGTGTCGCCGCGGCCCCTGTGCGCTATAAAGAAAAGGAGCGCTGCTGGGTTCGAACTCACCGCCGCCACCCGGGCACTGCTGTCCGCCACAATCACCGCCGCGGCCCCCGCGCTGTGTGAGAGAGAGAGGAGGAGCGCTGGCTGCCCAAGATCACCGTTGCAGCATTGCTGAGGCCGCGCTGGGCCTGGGAGCGTGAAGAGGAGTGTCGCTAAGCGACCGGGGCGCCGCCGCGTCATCGGCCACGCCCCCCAGAAGGCCGCGTACTGATTGGCTCCCTGTCCGGAGCTGGAGAGGGAGCCGGAGACCTGCCGCCGAGCACCGCCACTTGTATCGGGGGCCGGAGAGGAGCCTTGTCGGCCCCCGCCTTTCCACCCGCTAAGGCCTGCCCGGTGGGGACTTTGTTGGTTTGCCTCCCCCGTCCGGTCCCTGCAGTCGAAAGGAGAGGACCGGCCGGAGAGGAGGCTCCCGGCGCGACAGCTGGGAGTGATTGCCCCCTCCTGCACGGAGTGACTGGTGAGTCCGGGAGGTCGGGGCCCACGCTTGCGTAGGGGCCCCTGTCGTCCCCAACGTTGACACTGCCAGAACTGAGGGCCCCTCGACCAGCACGTGGCTGGATGTGAACAGAGGTGGCCCCCTGCGCATGGCTCCCTGCCCCGCAAAGTGTGCTACACCATGCCCATGTGCTTAGGAAATGTCCTTAGTAGTGTTGCATAAAGAATGCGGCGCTATAGAAGTTGGATGTGAAATTGATTGCGGGCCACAGTTAAGCTCACCAGAACCGTGATCTCTTTATGGAAATGTTACCCATGTTGACAGCCTGTCTGCTCTAAAGGCTTTATTGAGTTGAAGTGTTCCTGTGTGAAGGCCTACCTGCTTTGCAACACCCACGGTACCGAATGTGGGTGCGCCTAGAATGATACAGGTTCTTCCTCATCTACAGTGTAATGTGCATCTAATGTCTAGCTAATTGCATGTCGCCAACTGTATTGAAGTATATGTTTGGACCTACCGTGTTACCTGCTTTCCTAGGAGGGTATTGCTACAGCCTTTCACTGGCCTAAAGTTTTACTGTTATGATGTGCTTGAATGAATTTACGCACTGGTTCTAAGAAGCTAAATGAATTGAAATGTTGCCTGCGATTATCTGCCTCATCTTTTGCTGATTTAAAATTAGATAAAGAATCTTGTTTTTACATAACAGCCTGGTGTGGTGTCTCCTTATTGTGTGCGCATTACTGGGTCAGTGTGAGTGTGTGCTGCACAAGTGCTTAACACATTGCCTTCGGGTGCCTTCCTGCCTCGCGCCAAGCTACCGTGTCGGAATCGGTGACCCCGCTTCTAACGTTGGTGTTCAGCGGTGGGATAAGGACTTGTGCTTGTGCAGCACCCTACAGGGATTCAGTGTGCGCCGCAATTGGACACCTATTTAAATGCAAGTGTTAAGAATTCTTCTGTGATTGCCTGATTGTATACACTCCTGTGTTAGACCTGCTACCTACGTCCTAGTATCCTTTTTCTAAACTGTCTGGGGCCCCACCTAGCAGGATGGAGTTTGAGTTGGCCAACCTAGAAAGGTATACAGTGGCGCAGCTCAAGGAGTTCTGTCTAGAGAAGGGGGTGTCCGTCAAGCGAGGCGCCAGGAGAGAGGAGCTTCAGAAAGCTTTGAGGGCATGGGTAATGGCCCACCCGGGGGGAAGAGGGGACGAGGAGCAGGGGGAGACAGACGACCCAGGAGAACTGGACCTACTGCGCATTGACGTTAGCGAGAATGTGTTGCCAGGAAGACGTTCCAGGGCAGGCAGTAGTGCGTCAGGGGGGAGTTTGTCTGCGGAGGAATTTGAGGACAGGAGGGAGGAGAGGCAATTGAAGTTAGAACTTGCAAGGATGGACAAGGAGCGAGAACAGGCGAGGCTAGCCATGGAAGAGAGGAAGCTTGTGCATGAGCTTAGCCTGAAAGAACTAGAGCTCCGAGCGTTGCAGATAGGGGCGCAGGGCAACTTGAATGGTGGCAGCGTACCCGCTGAGGTTCCACGAGAGCCTAGGTTTTACCTACCTAAGGAGGTGATGGCCAGTTTCAGTGTAGGGGATGACATTGATAAGTGGTTGGCGGCATATTAGGTGTCTTTGGTGGCCCATGGGGTGCCTGAGAAGTACTGGGGGGGGAGGCCTGTATAAGTACATACCTCCGTTGGCAAGGGACACACTCTTGACCTTGGACAAGGGGGATCAGACGAACTACCCTGTGATGAAGGAGGCCCTACTTAGAAAGTTTGGCCTCACCCCAGAAAAGTATCGCCAGAAATTCCGCAACAGCCACAAGCTTCCCACACAGAACTGGGTGGATTTTTTTGATTATGCCCGTAAGGCATTAGAGGGTTGGGTGCGGGGCAGCAAAGTGAGTGACTATGAAGGGCTGTACAATCTATTTCTAAGAGAGCACCTTCTTGATAAGAGTTTTCCAGAGCTGCGCCAACACCTGGTGGACCGCAAGCTGACCGATCCTCGGGAACGTGCGGAGGAGGCGGATACCTGGGTTAGCACTCGGGTGTCCCACAAGGGATCCGGGGGAGACCCCCCGAAAGATGGACAGGGTTTTCCTCCAGAAGAGAGAGGGGGGAGATAAAAAGAAGGAGTTCTTTAAAGGCCCCCAAAATAGACCGCATGGGAGAGGGGTAGGTTCCCCACCCCAATCTGGATTCCAGAAACCCACTTACCCTGACAAGAGTCAGCAGCCCAGAACTGTCCGGTGCTACGAGTTCGGGGAGGTTGGACACTACAAGGGGATCCCCAGTGTCGCAAGAGGACCCCAGCCCCCACAGGAGGTAAGAGCCCCGGGGTGGCCAGTGTAGCGCTTGGGGAGGAGTTGTCCCTAGGTAGGGGGGGTGAGTGGACAGGCTTGACCTTAGTTTCCCTGGGGGATAGAGAGATCATCCCACGGGTTCCGGTACCCTCGAACACTGCCAAGTATCGGCAGAGGGTCCTGGTGAATGGGGAGGAGGTGGAGGCTCTGAGGGACACAGGTGCCAGCATGACGATGGTAAGGTGTCAGCTGGTGTCCCCAGAGCAGGTGATTCCTGAGGTATTCCACCCGGTTGTTATGGCTGATAATAGCCTGGGTCATTACCCCGTGGCCCAAGTTCCCTTTGAGTGGGGAGGAGTCTCAGGCCTGTTGAGAGTTGCGGTGAGCCCTGCCATGCCAGTTGATTGTCTGCTCGGAAACGACTTGGAACATACTGCCTGGAAGGAGGTGGAGTTCAACGCCCACGCTGAGATGCTGGGGTTACCAGGGTGGACTTGCGTGGTCACGCGGTCCATGGCTGCCCGGCAAGTAACTCAACCCGGGTTGGAGCCTGAAACAATGGCCCAGCCCACTGCTGGACAAGAGGACATCCCTGAGGATGCACCCGGCGAGATGGATGGGGAGCCCGTGGAGGTGACCCCGGAGTCCGCTGAGGTGGATGTTGTTCCCGTGGGGGACTTGCCGACCCCTGCAGAATGGCAGGTGGAAGGAGGGCCTACCCGGGAGGAATTCTGTCGGGCGCAACGAGAGTGCCCAACGCTTGAAGGCATGCGGCAGCAGGCCGAAGCCCAAGCAACTGGTACGGAGACTGGTAATTACCATGTCTACTGGGAGGATGGTCTCCTCTACAGTGAGCCTAAGGCTCCGGTGCATGGGTCATCAAGGGCCTTAGTGGTCCCCCAATGCTACCGAGCCTTCCTGCTGGAATTGGCACATGAGATACCACTGGCAGGACACCTGGGCCAGGATAAGACGTTTGCTCGATTGGTCCCACATTTTTATTGGCCCAGGATGAGAGTTACCTCTGACACCTTCTGTAAGACCTGTGTGACTTGTCAGGCGAGTGGCAAGACAGGGACTAAGTTGAAGGTCCCTCTGGATCCGCTCCCGGTTGTCGGTACCCCTTTTGAGCGGGTAGGAATTGATATTGTCGGGCCAATGGACCCGCCGACTTCTTCGGGGCATAGGTTCATCTTGGTGTTGGTGGACCACGCCACCCGGTACCCGGAGGCAATCCCTCTGAGGACCATCACTGCACCTGTGGTGGCGCGGGCCGTGATGGGGATTTTTACCCGAGTGGGATTCCCCAAGGTCGTGGTGTCAGATAGGGGCACGAATTTCATGTCGGCCTACATGCGGGCCATGTGGAAGGAGTGCGGAGTGACCTACAGGTTCTCCACTCCTTACCACCCCCAGACTAACGGGCTCGTGGAGCGCTTCAACAAGACCCTGAAGGGGATGATCCGAAGCCTACCCGAGGACTTGAGAAGGAAGTGGGACGTCCTCTTACCCTGTCTGCTCTTCTCCTACCGAGAGGTGCCGCAGAAGGGGGTCGGTTTCAGCCCCTTTGAGCTGCTCTATGGCCACCCCGTTAGGGGGCCCCTCAGTCTTGTGAAGGAGGGGTGGGAGAAGTCTTCTAAGAAGCTCCCCCGTGATGTGGTCAGCTACATGCTGGCGTTCCGCAGCCAGATGGCCAAGCTGTGGAAGGAAGCCTCAGACAATCTGGAGGCTAGTCAAGCCGTCATGAAGGAGTGGTACGACCGGAATGCTCGGACGGTGGAATTGGATGCTGGACAAAAGGTGTGGGTCATGGAACCAGGAGAGCTTAGCGCCCTCCAGGACCGGTGGACTGGACCGTACGAAATTTTGGAGAGAAGAGGCCAGACCACTTATGTAGTAGACCTCAAGACCCCCCGACAACCCCACAGGGTGTTCCACATCAACCGCCTTAAGCCACACCAGGAGCGGTCAGAACTTACTCTCCTGATGGTGACGGATGGGAGTGAAGAGGAAGAGAGCGAGCCTCTTCCGGACCTTCTGGCGGCCAAAGAGAACGATGGATCGGTGGAGGGAGTGGTCCTCTCCCCATCCTTGACCCTTGAGCAACAGAGGGACTGCCGCCAGGTATTGGAGCAGTACGCCTCGTTGTTCTCCCTCACGCCTGGGATCACGCACCTGTGTACCCATGATGTGGACACAGGGGACAGCCCGCCAGTAAAAACCAAGTCTTACCGGCTGCCCGACAAAGTCAAGACCAGCATCCAGAGTGAGGTAGCCAAGATGTTGGAGCTGGGGGTGATTGAGCCTTCCAGCAGCCTTTGGGCTAGTCCGGTGGTGTTGGTGCCGAAAGCGGCCCCACCGGGCACCACACCAGAACTTCGGTTCTGTGTGGATTACCGTGGTCTGAACTCAGTGACCAAGACCGATGCTCACCCGATCCCTCGGGCGGATGAGCTCATTGACCGACTGGGAGCAGCTCGGTATCTGAGTACCATCGACCTGACGTCAGGATATTGGCAGATTGCCATGGCGGACGGAGCGAGGGAGAAGACGGCGTTCTCCACTCCCGAGGGCCACTTTCAATTTCGGGTGATGCCCTTCGGGCTGAAAAATGCTCCGCCCACTTTCCAGTGGTTGGTTAACCAGGTACTGTCTGGCCTAGAGGCCTTCTCTGCTGCCTACCTGGATGACATAGCTGTCTTCAGCAGCAGCTGGGAGGACCATCTGGAGCATCTCCAGGAGGTGCTGCAGGCTCTACAGCGGGCTGGCCTAACCATTAAGGCCAGCAAGGGCCAGATTGGACAGGGATCTGTCGTCTACCTGGGGCACCTGGTGGGCGGGGGTAAGGTGCAACCCCTCCAGGCCAAAATTGAGACCATCTTGGCCTGGGAGCCCCCCAAAACCCAAACGGAGGTCCGGGCTTTCCTTGGCCTCACGGGTTACTACCGCCGGTTTGTCAAGGGCTATGGGACCATCGTAGCCCCCCTGACTGAATTGACCTCCAAGAAGCAGCCACGTAAAGTCATCTGGACGGCTGCCTGTCAAGACGCGTTTGACACTCTGAAGCACGCGATGTGCACCGCTCCGGTGCTCAGGACTCCGAACTTTGGAAAAGAATTCATCGTGCAGACAGACGCCTCTGAGCATGGCATTGGAGCTGTGCTCTCCCAACTTAATGATGACGGCCAAGACCAGCCAGTGGCCTTTATTTCTCGAAGGCTACTCCCCCGGGAACAGCGGTGGAGTACGATAGAGCGAGAAGCCTTCGCTGTGGTTTGGGCCTTGAAGAAGCTGAGGCCATACCTCTTTGGCTCTCACTTCCTTATTCAGACCGACCACCGACCCCTTCGCTGGCTCATGCAGATGAGAGGCGAAAACCCCAAATTGCTGAGGTGGTCCATTTCCCTCCAGGGGATGGACTTTCGGGTGGAACATCGACCCGGTGTAGACCACGCCAACGCTGACGGTCTCTCCCGGTTCTTCCGCCTTAGCGATGAGAACTCCCTAGAGGTTGGGTAGCTCTCCCCACTTTCGGCTGGGGGGGACGCATGTTAGACCTGTCAGCCCTAGGATGGTCTTACCCCGTTTTTTTCTCTTTGCGCCTCATTTTTGCAACTACACTTTTGTTAGACCTAGGTCTCTGGGCGCCTTACCACTGCCAAACAGTGCTGAGGTGCAGGTGCTCTGTCCTAATAAGATGGCTGCCACAGGCCCCTGCTACTGCGGAGTGGCCATTGCATACACATACTAGTAGTCAGGATCAGGCTGGGACATAATGATACAGTATCCATGCCGTCCCCGCCTCTGGGCCTCATAGCCAGACATGAGGGAAGCTTCTAGAACCTTCCAGGCCAGGGAGGAGTTATGCTTGCCGCCTTTCAGGAGGGTCACCTGACCTAGGAGTATAAGAGGTTTGGAGGGAAACCCAGATAGTTAGTTGGGGCACCACTGATCCTGGGGGAACCTCTGCCGGAGTACAGGCTGTGGGGCCTAGGGGGGAGACCTACACTACTGGCACTGACTGGGCCTAGGCACTGCTCTGCTAAGCTAGATGAGGAACGCCTTCCACCTTACTGACCTTGCCCAGCGTGAGGGGACCCAGGGAACCACCTTCAGTGTGTCTGCAGGGCACCTACCTACCTCTTATGCCCACCAACTCAACCCCTTTCCCTCAAGTAACTGCAACCACCACAAACTGACTGCAACAATCCAGGAACTACCAAACCTGCCAAGTAACTGCAACCACCACAAACTGACTGCAACAATCCAGGAACTACCGAACCTGCCAAGAAACTGCAACCAAGCCAAACAACCTCAACTATGCTGCTGGGGATCAGCAGGTAAAGCGCTGTATGCTGTGCCCTGAAGAAGCGCTAGGTGCCAACCTGCCTGTCTCCCCTGCAAGTGCTGTGGCCGGTAAGCGCTGTGCCTTCAAAGCGCTGGACTGTCCCCGCTGTGTGTCCTGCTGCAAGCGCTGTCTTCCCCCCTGGAACTGCTGCTGCCTGCTGGAGCGCTGTGCCTACGGAACGCTCCAGCGCTGTGTGAGAGAGAGAGGAGGAGCGCTGGCCGCCCAAGATCACCGTTGCGGCATTGCTAAGGCCGCGCTGGGCCTGGGAGTGCGAAGAGGAGTGTCGCTAAGCGACCGGGGCGCCGCCACGTCATCGGCCACGCCCCCCAGAAGGCCGCGTACTGATTGGCTCCCTGTCCGGAGCTGGAGAGGGAGCCGGAGACCTGCCGCCGAGCACCGCCACTTGTATCGGGGGCCGGAGAGGAGCCTTGTCGGCCCCCGCCTTTCCACCCGCTAAGGCCTGCCCGGTGGGGACTTTGTTGGTTTGCCTCCCCCGTCCGGTCCCTGCAGTCGAGAGGAGAGGACCGGCCGGAGAGGAGGCTCCCGGCGCGACAGCTGGGAGTGATTGCCCCCTCCTGCACGGAGTGACTGGTGAGTCCGGGAGGTCGGGGCCCACGCTTGCGTAGGGGCCCCTGTCGTCCCCAACGTTGACACTGCCAGAACTGAGGGTCCCTCGACCAGCACGTGGCTGGATGTGAACAGAGGTGGCCCCCTGCGCATGGCTCCCTGCCCCGCAAAGTGTGCTACACCATGCCCATGTGCTTAGGAAATGTCCTTAGTAGTGTTGCATAAAGAATGCGGCGCTATAGAAGTTGGATGTGAAATTGATTGCGGGCCACAGTTAAGCTCACCAGAACCGTGATCTCTTTATGGAAATGTTACCCATGTTGACAGACTGTCTGCTCTAAAGGCTTTATTGAGTTGAAGTGTTCCTGTGTGTAGGCCTACCTGCTTTGCGACACCCACGGTACCGAATGTGGGTGCGCCTAGAATGATACAGGTTCTTCCTCATCTACAGTGTAATGTGCATCTAATGTCTAGCTAATTGCATGTCGCCAACTGTATTGAAGTATATGTTTGGACCTACCGTGTTACCTGCTTTCCTAGGAGGGTATTGCTACGGCCTTTCACTGGCCTAAAGTTTTACTGTTATGATGTGCTTGAATGAATTTACGCACTGGTTCTAAGAAGCTAAATGAATTGAAATGTTGCCTGCGATTATCTGCCTCATCTTTTGCTGATTTAAAATTAGATAAAGAATCTTGTTTTTACATAACAGCCTGGTGTGGTGTCTCCTTATTGTGTGCGCATTACTGGGTCAGTGTGAGTGTGTGCTGCACAAGTGCTTAACACATTGCCTTCGGGTGCCTTCCTGCCTCGCGCCAAGCTATTGTGTCGGAATCGGTGACCCCGCTTCTAACACCCACCAACATTCTCTTTATTGTCCAGCCCTGTCAAGTGTCACACATCTCGCGTTATCCTAATGCGTTATACTAATGCATTTTAGGTCTATGTACCGCATTACTGAAAGTAGAAAGACTGTCACATGCTTATTAAACAAGCGGACTGTAGTTTCTCTCTCCGTGGTTAGTGTAGTATCGGCGCCTCTATTTTCACTCATGCTGACAGTGACACACATGGGGCACGCGGCTCACAACATCTAATGGAGGTTCTTGTAAGTTATGATGATATGGCTGGCTGGATCAATGACACAATATTGTGGTAAACAATATTGTTGACAAAAATATAATGTCAAAAATATGGTTTACCACATTATCGTATTCCTATACTTATAATGGAAATGACAAAAACATTAGAAAAAAATATTGTGGACATTAATATCGTCAAAAAACATACAAAAATATTGTTTTTCTAATGTGTGTGTGTATATATATATATATATATATATATTATCTACTGGCGGTCGCCAGTAGATAGTTTTAGTTAAAACCTATTATCCATAGGAAATCCGCGACATTCTATTTGAAATAACGTTGGCGCCGGTTGATGAATCTTCGCGAAAGTTTCCAACATGTTGGGGCGCTCCGGTCCGCTCCTATCCTGAAAGTCTCGGGGTGATACGTCAAGCGGGGGCCGAGAAAAAGGGGGTCCCAAAACGCGTTTTCCCCATTCATTTTCCCATAGGAACCTTTAGTCGCAGCTACAGCCCGAACTGCTGAACGGAATTACACCAAATTTGGCAAAGAGGTAGCCCTTGGTTCAGTGTCGTGCCTTTTGCTTAAATGGTGTAAATCCGTTCAGTAGTTCCTGAGAAAATCAAAAGTAAAGTCACATATATATCTGGGCGGAGCCTAACCACACATGTCATCGTGAGATCTGATTGGCTGTCAGCACTTCATCCTGGAATTGCTGGCAGCCATCTTGGGACCAATATAAATGATAGTACCTCATTGAAATGCATTGTAGTGAATAGAAGATTTTGAGGGTCACCAAAAGGAGAACTATAAAGGGTGATAACAGGCTTTAGTTAAATTAGAATTTATTTGTTGATGGTACCATACTAATTTTAGGAATTGTGGTGTATTCTAAGGTGATTTTACCATGTGAAAAACCTTCTGCTGGGATATCATGAATCATGTTTGAGAGAACACTATTTTCTCATGCTTGTCCCATGTAGGTTTGGAAGGTGCTCCAGAAGCTAGAATGAGAGCATATTTTCTGTAAATTCACATTATCTTTCTCACTCATGTGAGAATGAAGTCTGACATTCTCAGTAAAACATGTACATCCAACAAGGGCAGAGACTGTCAGTTGATTCCTTTGTGTTCTACTGCAGCTTCCCAGAGTGTTCTAAAGAACAACTAGAGTGCTAACAGCCTTACTTATGACAAAAGTATGGCACACCTGAAGCCATCTTGATTGGAATAAACTGGTAACACTTAAACAATTTAATTTAAAAAGGAACAAAATGATGGGGTTCATTTTGTCATAGAAATTATGGTTAGTGCTGTAGAAAGAAAAATTAGGACATATTTCAAGTGTGATCTCAAATATCTTCCTGTTATATTTCAACAGGAGCAGCCTGCCAGTTGATGCCTTTGTGTTCTACTGCAGCTTCCCAGAGTGTTCTAAAGAACAACTAGAGCGCTAACAGCCTAACTTATGACAAAAGTATGGCACACCTGAAGCCATCTTGATTGGAATAAACCGGTAACACTTAAAACATTTAATTTAAAAAGGAACAAAATGAGGGGTTCTTTTTGAAAATAGAAATTATGGTTAGTGCTGCAGAAAGAAAAATTAGGGCATGTTTTAAGTGAGATCTCAAATCCTCTTCTATTTCATTAGAAAATTCTGACATGCAGACTGAAACAATCACTTTCAATACCAGCAGCAGACTACCAGTTAACTCCCTGGTGAGCAGTAGCTTTACTCCAGTGATCTAATGAGCAACTAGAGTGCTAACATTCTGAATTTATGGCAGATGTGAGACACATCTGAATGCCTTCTTGATGGAATCAAAGTAAAAACTGAAAGCATTTCCTACTGAGGAGACTGCAGTAAATGAAGAAATTAGGAAACTTCATAACAAAGAAGTCTTCCAAGATGGCCACCAGTGAAAAAAGAGCCCAAATGTAGCACAAATATTACCCAGATGTAGCCCACATATAGCCCAATGACAAAAGTGTGCAAAACACTTTTTATTTTTAGTTTTTTTGTAGTTTTATGTAGTGCAGACTGGTCAGGTATTGGAGCATTGCATCTTAAAACATGACCCCCTACACTACAAAAACACCACTGCACTACCTTAAACCCTAAAACACTACCCCCAGCACGACCCCCTACACTACCCAAACACCACTGCACTAACCTAAATCCTAAAACACTACCCCCTACACTACCCAAACACCACTGCACTACCCTAAAACATGACCCCCTACACTACACAAACACCACTGCACTACCCTAAACCCTAAAACACTACCCCCAGCACGACCCCCTACACTACACAAGCACCACTGCACTACCCTAAACCCTAAAACACTACCCCCAGCACGAACCCCTACACTACACAAACACCACTGCACTACCCTAAACCCTAAAACACTACCCCCAGCATGACCCCCTACACTAGCCAAACACCACTGCACTACCCTAAAACATGACCCCCTACACTACACAAACACCACTGCACTACCCTAAACCCTAAAACACTACCCCCAGCACGACCCCCTACACTACACAAGCACCACTGCACTACCCTAAACCCTAAAACACTACCCCCAGCACGACCCCCTACACTGCCCGAACACCACTGCACTGCCCTAAACCCTGAAACACCAGCCCCTGCATGACCCCCTACAATGCCCGAACACCACTGCACTGCCCTAAACCCTTAAACACCACCCCTAGCACGACCCCCTACACTGCCCGAACACCACTGCACTGCCCTAAACCCTGAAACACCACCCCCTTCACGACCCCCTACACTGCCCGAACACCACTGCACTGCCCTAAACCCTGAAACACCACCCCCAGCATGACCCCCTACACTGCCCAAACACCACTGCACTGCCCTAAACCCTGAAACACTACCCCCAGCAAGACCCCCTACACTGCCCGAATACCACTGCACTGCCCTAAACCCTGAAACATCACCCCCAGCAAGACCCCCTACACTGCCCGTGCACCAATGCACTGCCCTAAACCCTGAAACACCAGCCCCAGCACGACCCCCTACACTGCCCGAACACCACTGCACTGCCCTAAACCCTGAAACACCAGCCCCAGCACGACCGCCTACACTGCCCGAACACCACTGCACTGCCCTAAACCCTGAAACACCAGCCCCAGCACGACCCCCTACACTGCCCGAACACCACTGCACTGCCCTAAACCGTGAAACACCAGCCTCAGCACGACCCCCTACACTGCCTGAACACCACTGCACCGCCCTGAACCCTGAAACACCAGCCCCAGCACAACACCGTACACTGCCCGAACACCACTGCACTGCCCTAAACCCT
The DNA here is from genome assembly GCA_963921515.1 of Calotriton arnoldi. Classification (NCBI taxonomy): domain Eukaryota; kingdom Metazoa; phylum Chordata; class Amphibia; order Caudata; family Salamandridae; genus Calotriton; species Calotriton arnoldi. The sequence continues at coordinate 361,688 of CAWUFW010000129.1, forward strand.
GAAACACCACCCCTAGCACGACCCCCTACACTGCCCGAACACCACTGCACTGCCCTAAACCCTGAAACACCACCCCTTCACGACCCCCTACACTGCCCGAACACCACTGCACTGCCCTAAACCCTGAAACACCACCCCCAGCATGACCCCCTACACTGCCCAAACACCACTGCACTGCCCTAAACCCTGAAACACTACCCCCAGCAAGACCCCCTACACTGCCCGAATACCACTGCACTGCCCTAAACCCTGAAACATCACCCCCAGCAAGACCCCCTACACTGCCCGTGCACCAATGCACTGCCCTAAACCCTGAAACACCAGCCCCAGCACGACCCCCTACACTGCCCGAACACCACTGCACTGCCCTAAACCCTGAAACACCAGCCCCAGCACGACCGCCTACACTGCCCGAACACCACTGCACTGCCCTAAACCCTGAAACACCAGCCCCAGCACGACCCCCTACACTGCCCGAACGCCACTGCACTGCCCTAAACCGTGAAACACCAGCCTCAGCACGACCCCCTACACTGCCTGAACACCACTGCACCGCCCTGAACCCTGAAACACCAGCCCCAGCACAACACCGTACACTGCCCGAACACCACTGCACTGCCCTAAACCCTGAAACACCATCCCCAGCACGACCCCCTATACTGCTCGAACACTACTGCACTGCCCTAAACCCAGAAACACCATCCCCAGCACGACCCCCTATACTGCACGAACACCACTGCACTGCCCTAAACCCTGAAACATCACCCCCAGCAAGACCCCCTACACTGCTCGAACACCACTGCACTGCCCTAAACCCTGAAACATCACCCCCAGCAAGACCCCCTACACTGCCCGAACACCACTGCCCTAAACCCTGAAACACCACCCCCAGCACGACCCCCTACACTGCATGAACACCACTGCACCGCCCTAAACCCTGAAACACTACCCCCAGCAAGACCCCCTACACTGCCCGAACACCACTGCACTGCCCTAAACCCTGAAACATCACCCCAGCAAGACCCCCTACACTGCCCGAACTCCACTGCCCTAAACCCTGAAACACCACCCCCAGCAAGACCACCTACACTGCCCGAACACCACTGCACTGCCCTAATCCCTGAAACACCACCCCCAGCAAGACCCCCTACACTGCCCGAACACCACTGCACTGCCCTAAACCCTGAAACACCACCCCCAGCACGACCCCCTACACTGCCCGAACACCACTGCTCTGCCCAAAACCCTGAAACACCAGCCCCAGCACGACCCCCTACACTGCCCGAACACCACTGCACTGCCCTAAACCCTGAAACATCAGCCCCAGCACGACCCCCTACACTGCCCGAACACCACTGCACTGCCCTAAACCCTGAAACACCACCCCCAGCACGACCCCCTACACTGCCCGAACACCACTGCACTGCCCTAAACCCTGAAACACCAGCCCCAGCACAACCCCATACACTGCCCGCACACCACTGCACTGCCCTAAACCCTGAAACACCAGCCCCAGCACAACCCGTACACTGCCCGAACACCACTGCACTGCCCTAAACCCTGAAACACCAGCCCCAGCACGACCGCCTACACTGCCCGAAAACTACTGCACTGCCCTAAACCCTGAAACACCACCCCCAGCAAGACTACCTACACTGGCCGAACACCACTGCACTGCCCTAAACCCTGAAACACCACCCCCTGCACGACCCCCTACACTGCCCAAACACTACTGCACTGCCCTAAACCCTGAAACACCACCCCTCAGCACGACACCCTACACTGCCCGAACACCACTGTACTGCCCTAAACCCTGAAACACCACCCCCAGCATGACCCCCTACACTGCCCAAACACCAACACCACCCCCTGCACGACCCCCTACACTGCCGGAACACCACTGCACTGCCCTAAACCCTGAAACACCACCCCCAGCACGACCCCCTACACTGCCGGAGCACCACTGCACTGCCCTAAACCCTGAAACACCACCCCCAGCACGACCCCCTACACTGCCCTAACACCACTGCACTGCCCTAAACCCTGAAACATCACCCCCAGCACAACCCCCTACACTGCCTGAGCACCATTGCTCTGCCCTAAACCCTGAAACACTAGCCCCAGCACGACCCCCTACACTGCCCGAACACCACTACACTGCCCTAAACCCTGAAACACCACCCCCAGCACGACCCCCTACACTGCCCGAACACGACTGCACTGCCCTAAACCCTGAAACACCAGCCCCAGCAAGACCCCCTACACTGCCCGAACACCACTGCATTGCCCTAGACTCTGAAACACCAGCCCCAGCAAGACCCCCTACACTGCCCGAACACCACTGCACAGCCCTAAACCCTGAAACACCAGCCCCAGCACGACCCCCTACACTGCCCGAACACCACTGCACTGCCCTAAACCCTGAAACACCAGCCCCAGCACGACCCCCTACACTGCCCGAACACCACTGCACTACCCTAAACCCTGAAACACCAGCCCCAGCACGACCCCCTACATTGCCCGAACACCACTGCACTGCCCTAAACCCTGAAACACCACCCCTACACTGCCCGAACACCACTGCACTGCCCTAAACCCTGAAACACCACCCCCAGCATGACCCCCGTTACTGCTCGAACACCACTGCACTGCCCCAAACCCTGAAACACCACCCCCAGCATGACACCCTACACTGCCCGAACACCACTGCCCTAAACCCTGAAACACCACCCCTGCATGACCCCCTACACTGCCCGAACACCACTGCACTGCCCTAAACCCTGAAACACCACCCCCTGCATGACCCCCTACACTGCCCGAACACCACTGCACTGCCCTAAACCCTGAAACACCACCCCCAGCACGACCCTCTACACTGCCCGAACACCACTGCACTGCCCTAAACCCTAAAACACCACCCCCAGCACGACCCCATAAACTGCCCGAACACCACTGCACTGCCCTAAACCCTAGAACACTACCCCCAGCATGACCCCCTACACTACCCGAACACCACTGCACTACCCTAAACCCTAAAATACTCCCCCAGCACGACCCCCTACACTACCCGAACACGACTGCACTGCCCTAAACCCTAAAACACTCCCCCAGCACGACCCCCTACACTACCCGAACACCACTGCACTGCCCTAAACCCTAAAACACTCCCCCAGCACGACCCCCTACACTACCTAAACACCACTGCACTGCCCTAAACCCTAAAACACTACCCCTGCATGACCCCCTACACTACCCAAATACCAATGCACTACCCTAATCCCTAAAACACTACCCCCCACACAACCCCCTACACTACCCAAAGACCACTGCACTACCCTGAACCCTAAAACACGACCTCCTACACTACACAAACACCACTGCACTACCCTAAACCCTAAAAACTACCCCCAGCACGAACCCCTACACTACCCAAACACCACTGCACTACCCTAAACCATAAAACACTACCCCCAGCAGTACCCCCTATGCTACCCAAACACCACTGCACTACCCTAAACCCTAAAACACTACCCCCAGCAGTACCCCTACACTACCCAAACACCATTGCACTACCCTAAACCCTAAAACACTACCCCCAGCAGTATCCCCTACACTACCCAAACACCACTGCACTACCCTAAACCCTAAAACCCTAAAACACTAACCCCAGCACGACCCCCTACACTACCCAAACACCACTGTACTACCCTAAACCCTAAAACACTCCCCCAGCACGACTCCCTACACTACCCAAACACCACTGCACTACCCTAAACCCTAAATCTACCCCCAGCATGACCCCCTACACTACCCAAACACCACTGCACTACCCTAAAACATGACCCCCTACACTACACAAACACCACTGCACTACCCTAAACCCTAAAACACTACCCCCAGCACGACCCCCTACACTACACAAGCACCACTGCACTACCCTAAACCCTAAAACACTACCCCCAGCACGACCCCTACACTGCCCGAACACCACTGCACTGCCCTAAACCCTGAAACACCAGCCCCTGCATGACCCCCTACAATGCCCGAACACCACTGCACTGCCCTAAACCCTCAAACACCACCCCTAGCACGACCCCCTACACTGCCCGAACACCACTGCACTGCCCTAAACCCTGAAACACCACCCCTTCACGACCCCTACACTGCCCGAACACCACTGCACTGCCCTAAACCCTGAAACACCACCCCCAGCATGACCCCTACACTGCCCAAACACCACTGCACTGCCCTAAACCCTGAAACACTACCCCCAGCAAGACCCCCTACACTGCCCGAATACCACTGCACTGCCCTAAACCCTGAAACATCACCCCCAGCAAGACCCCTACACTGCCCGTGCACCAATGCACTGCCCTAAACCCTGAAACACCAGCCCCAGCACGACCCCCTACACTGCCCGAACACCACTGCACTGCCCTAAACCCTGAAACACCAGCCCCAGCACGACCGCCTACACTGCCCGAACACCACTGCACTGCCCTAAACCCTGAAACACCAGCCCCAGCACGACCCCCTACACTGCCCGAACACCACTGCACTGCCCTAAACCGTGAAACACCAGCCTCAGCACGACCCCCTACACTGCCTGAACACCACTGCACCGCCCTGAACCCTGAAACACCAGCCCCAGCACAACACCGTACACTGCCCGAACACCACTGCACTGCCCTAAACCCTGAAACACCACCCCTAGCACGACCCCCTACACTGCCCGAACACCACTGCACTGCCCTAAACCCTGAAACACCACCCCCTTCACGACCCCCTACACTGCCCGAACACCACTGCACTGCCCTAAACCCTGAAACACCACCCCCAGCATGACCCCCTACACTGCCCAAACACCACTGCACTGCCCTAAACCCTGAAACACTACCCCCAGCAAGACCCCCTACACTGCCCGAATACCACTGCACTGCCCTAAACCCTGAAACATCACCCCCAGCAAGACCTCCTACACTGCCCGTGCACCAATGCACTGCCCTAAACCCTGAAACACCAGCCCCAGCACGACCCCCTACACTGCCCGAACACCACTGCACTGCCCTAAACCCTGAAACACCAGCCCCAGCACGACCGCCTACACTGCCCGAACACCACTGCACTGCCCTAAACCCTGAAACACCAGCCCCAGCACGACCCCTACACTGCCCGAACACCACTGCACTGCCCTAAACCGTGAAACACCAGCCTCAGCACGACCCCCTACACTGCCTGAACACCACTGCACCGCCCTGAACCCTGAAACACCAGCCCCAGCACAACACCGTACACTGCCCGAACACCACTGCACTGCCCTAAACCCTGAAACACCATCCCCAGCACGACCCCCTATACTGCCTCGAACACTACTGCACTGCCCTAAACCCAGAAACACCATCCCCAGCACGACCCCCTATACTGCACGAACACCACTGCACTGCCCTAAACCCTGAAACATCACCCCCAGCAAGACCCCCTACACTGCTCGAACACCACTGCACTGCCCTAAACCCTGAAACATCACCCCCAGCAAGACCCCCTACACTGCCCGAACACCACTGCCCTAAACCCTGAAACACCACCCCCAGCACGACCCCTACACTGCATGAACACCACTGCACCGCCCTAAACCCTGAAACACTACCCCCAGCAAGACCCCCTACACTGCCCGAACACCACTGCACTGCCCTAAACCCTGAAACATCACCCCAGCAAGACCCCCTACACTGCCCGAACACCACTGCCCTAAACCCTGAAACACCACCCCCAGCAAGACCACCTACACTGCCCGAACACCACTGCACTGCCCTAATCCCTGAAACACCACCCCCAGCAAGACCCCCTACACTGCCCGAACACCACTGCACTGCCCTAAACCCTGAAACACCACCCCCAGCACGACCCCCTACACTGCCCGAACACCACTGCTCTGCCCAAAACCCTGAAACACCAGCCCCAGCACGACCCCCTACACTGCCCGAACACCACTGCACTGCCCTAAACCCTGAAACATCAGCCCCAGCACGACCCCCTACACTGCCCGAACACCACTGCACTGCCCTAAACCCTGAAACACCACCCCCAGCACGACCCCCTACACTGCCCGAACACCACTGCACTGCCCTAAACCCTGAAACACCAGCCCCAGCACAACCCCATACACTGCCCGCACACCACTGCACTGCCCTAAACCCTGAAACACCAGCCCCAGCACAACCCGTACACTGCCCGAACACCACTGCACTGCCCTAAACCCTGAAACACCAGCCCCAGCACGACCGCCTACACTGCCCGAAAACTACTGCACTGCCCTAAACCCTGAAACACCACCCCCAGCAAGACTACCTACACTGGCCGAACACCACTGCACTGCCCTAAACCCTGAAACACCACCCCCTGCACGACCCCCTACACTGCCCAAACACTACTGCACTGCCCTAAACCCTGAAACACCACCCCTCAGCACGACACCCTACACTGCCCGAACACCACTGCACTGCCCTAAACCCTGAAACACCACCCCAGCATGACCCCCTACACTGCCCGAACACCACTGCACTAAACCCTGAAACACCACCCCTTGCACGACCCCCTACACTGCCGGAACACCACTGCACTGCCCTAAACCCTGAAACACCACCCCCAGCACGACCCCCTACACTGCCGGAACACCACTGCACTGCCCTAAACCCTGAAACACCACCCCCAGCACGACCCCCTACACTGCCCTAACACCACTGCACTGCCCTAAACCCTGAAACATCACCCCCAGCACAACCCCTACACTGCCTGAGCACCATTGCTCTGCCCTAAACCCTGAAACACTAGCCCCAGCACGACCCCCTACACTGCCCGAACACCACTACACTGCCCTAAACCCTGAAACACCACCCCCAGCACGACCCCCTACACTGCCCGAACACGACTGCACTGCCCTAAACCCTGAAACACCAGCCCCAGCAAGACCCCCTACACTGCCCGAACACCACTGCATTGCCCTAGACTCTGAAACACCAGCCCCAGCAAGACCCCCTACACTGCCCGAACACCACTGCACAGCCCTAAACCCTGAAACACCAGCCCCAGCACGACCCCCTACACTGCCCGAACACCACTGCACTGCCCTAAACCCTGAAACACCAGCCCCAGCACGACCCCCTACACTGCCCGAACACCACTGCACTACCCTAAACCCTGAAACACCAGCCCCAGCACGACCCCCTACATTGCCCGAACACCACTGCACTGCCCTAAACCCTGAAACACCACCCCCTACACTGCCCGAACACCACTGCACTGCCCTAAACCCTGAAACACCACCCCCAGCATGACCCCCGTTACTGCTCGAACACCACTGCACTGCCCCAAACCCTGAAACACCACCCCCAGCATGACACCCTACACTGCCCGAACACCACTGCCCTAAACCCTGAAACACCACCCCTGCATGACCCCCTACACTGCCCGAACACCACTGCACTGCCCTAAACCCTGAAACACCACCCCCTGCATGACCCCCTACACTGCCCGAACACCACTGCACTGCCCTAAACCCTGAAACACCACCCCCAGCACGACCCTCTACACTGCCCGAACACCACTGCACTGCCCTAAACCCTAAAACACCACCCCCAGCACGACCCCATAAACTGCCCGAACACCACTGCACTGCCCTAAACCCTAGAACACTACCCCCAGCATGACCCCCTACACTACCCGAACACCACTGCACTACCCTAAACCCTAAAATACTCCCCCAGCACGACCCCCTACACTACCCGAACACGACTGCACTGCCCTAAACCCTAAAACACTCCCCCAGCACGACCCCCTACACTACCCGAACACCACTGCACTGCCCTAAACCCTAAAACACTCCCCCAGCACGACCCCCTACACTACCTAAACACCACTGCACTGCCCTAAACCCTAAAACACTACCCCTGCATGACCCCCTACACTACCCAAATACCAATGCACTACCCTAATCCCTAAAACACTACCCCCCACACAACCCCCTACACTACCCAAAGACCACTGCACTACCCTAAACCCTAAAACACGACCTCCTACACTACACAAACACCACTGCACTACCCTAAACCCTAAAAAACTACCCCCAGCACGAACCCCTACACTACCCAAACACCACTGCACTACCCTAAACCATAAAACACTACCCCCAGCAGTACCCCCTATGCTACCCAAACACCACTGCACTACCCTAAACCCTAAAACACTACCCCCAGCAGTACCCCCTACACTACCCAAACACCATTGCACTACCCTAAACCCTAAAACACTACCCCCAGCAGTATCCCCTACACTACCCAAACACCACTGCACTACCCTAAACCCTAAAACCCTAAAACACTAACCCCAGCACGACTCCCTACACTACCCAAACACCACTGTACTACCCTAAACCCTAAAACACTCCCCCAGCACGACTCCCTACACTACCCAAACACCACTGCACTACCCTAAACCCTAAATCTACCCCCAGCATGACCCCCTACACTACACAAACACCACTGCACTACCCTAAACCCTAAAACACTACCCCCAGCACGACCCTCTTCACTACCTAAACACAACTGCACAATTTGTTACAGGCGTTGCAACACAGGCCTGTGGTGCTTACTGGAAGTACCTGGTGGGCTAGTTGGGCCCCAGGGACTCTCAGGATTCAAGGTGACCTAATCCCCCAACTTAAAACGCGCCACGGGGCGCGTTTGCACAGTGGTGAAAGGAGGGGGCGGGGCCTCAGGTGACATGTGCGCAAACACACCCTGTGGTGCGTTTTAAGTTGGGGAGCTAATTCCTTTGAATCCTGGGGCCAACTAGCCCACCAGGTACCTTCAGTAAGCACAACAGAGTTGCGTTGCAGAGAGGTGAAAAAAGGTGCGTGGCCTCGGAACGCCTCTCTGCAACTCAGCTCTGTGGTCCTAACTGTAGGTACCTGGGGGATAGTTGGGCCCCAGGGACCCTCAGGATTCAAGGGGACTTAATCCCGCAACTTAAAACGCGCCACGGGGCGCGTTTGCACACATGTCACCTCAGGCCCCCTCCCTTCACCACTGTGCAAACGCGCACTGGCTCTGGTTAGTCAGAGTCAGTTACCACCAGTACCCGTCTGAAAAAGTTGTGGGCACAGGATGATTTTGCAACAAGGCCTCTTTCTGCTCCTCTGTTGGTTCTTTCTGCACATCTTTTGCTTCTTTCTGTGCGTTTTTTCTTCTTTCTTCACATGTCCTACCTCTGTTGGCATAGTTAGAAATTAGCATTTAAAAAACCTTTGACATTCACTGAAAAAATCATAGGTTTCAGGCACGTTATAGTTAGAAATTAGCATTTAAAAAAACCTTTGAAATTCACTGAAAAAACCATAGGTTTCAGGCACGTTATAGTTAGAAATTAGCATTTAAAAAACCTTTGAAATTCACTGAAAAAAACCATAGGTTTTAGGGACAGTTATAGTTAGTTGGACATTGCACTCGTACAAAACCCGTGAAATTCCCCTGTTATAGTTAGTTCAGCTAACTATAACTCGCGCCCCCGCAATGCACTGCTGATGACGTCACATATTACATCACTCATGACATGGTCAGTGACATCACTGATGACATCACTGATGACATCTCAAATGACATCACTGATGACATCATCCATGTGATAATTTCATGCATCTTCTCACACCCTAATATAACTTTTGATACACCCACTCTAAATTACAGACTGCCATTCTCAAAACCATAGACACTCCAACACCAAAAACTACATACCCACTCACTGATTCTTAGGTCTACACAGACATCCACTCACTCACCTGTACAGTCACTCATACTTACAGTCACTCAGTACAGGACTATCATATGCACTCATACACCTATATAAATACTCACACACCGCCACTCATCCATAGAGGTACTCACACACCTAGTCAGTCATGCAAAAAATTAATCACACACCCATTTACTCACCTATACAGTTACACACACACCAGCTCACTTACTCATACAAATACTAGCACATTCTTACGCTCTTATACAATAACTGATACAAGCACACACGCATCCATACAGCCACTCTCACAATAACACTCTCACTTATAGCCATTTAAATACTCTAACACACATATATACTGCCTTTTACATATGTAGTTACTCGCACATGTACCACTGAGATATACATTCACTCACTAACACACCCATACACACACTCACCCACCCAAGCAGTCCATCACAGATGCACTCTTGAAATCATGCACCCAGTGAATCACCCACTCACACATCTATGTATAGAGTCACACACACCCCACCCACACAAACACTCAGGCAGCCATACAGATACTCAGAGAACCAATCAATAACCCATATAGACACTCATGTAGCTATTCGCAAATCCATGCATCCACTTACACACCAACAAACAGACGGATACAGACATTCACACAGTTTAGTCACTAACCCATGCATTCAGTAAGATACGTTTAATCACTCACTTGTAGAGTCAGTCACTCACGTACTAAATCATCCATTCAGACACTTATACACCCACTCATTCTTCAATACGCCTTTCCCTATATATATTAAACATATTTAAACTTTACAGAAACACACAGTCACTGGATGATGTCATCAGTGATGTCATCAGTGATGTCATCAGTGATGTCATTTGAGATGTCATCAGTGATGTCATCAGTGATGTCACTGACCATGTCATGAGTGATGTAATATGTGACGTCATCAGCAGTGCATTGTGGAGCGCGAGTTATAGTTAGCTGAACTAACTATAACAGGGGAATTTCACGGGTTTTGTACGAGTGCAATGTCCAACTAACTATAACTGTCCCTAAAACCTATGGTTTTTTTCAGTGAATTTCAAAGGTTTTTTAAATGCTAATTTCTAACTATAACGTGCCTGAAACCTATGGTTTTTTCAGTGAATATATATATATATATATATATATATGAAGTTTAAAGTAGCAAATGTTAAATATTTTAATATATAAAATTAATATAATGTAAAGTAAATAGATTCCACTAATTTTGTAATACTATCTATATAAATATATATATATTCATATAAACACACACATGTGTGTGTATGTAATATTAATTTTGTTTTTTAGTCATTTCAATTTAGTACTATAAAAATCATATATATTAATATACAAATATAATATACAAGTATACACACACACTCACATATATAAAATGCACATGTCATAAGTAAAAAACAACATGAAAAGATAAACAATTCAATAACAAAATATAATAATTAATGTCACCAATATACACAATAGTAAAATATTAGAACCCCAAAAACACATTTACTAAAGATAATATAAACTTTAAGAGAAATAAAGAATAAAAACAAACAATATTAAATATGAAAAAATAATGATTAATAATATAAATTCTGTTTCACTAACGTTAGGAAAAGTGTTGGACTCTGGAAAGATTAGATATAATATTCCTACTCAAGTTTAAGCAGCAGTAGGGAGACTTTTAGACTTTGGAGGGGTTACATTTACTATTCCCACACCAGGCTAAGCAACAATAGGGAAAGCATTGGATTTCAGAGGGTTGAGATTTACTATTCCCATTCAAGTCTAAGTAACAATAGGGAAAGCAGTGGATTTCAGAGGGGTTAAATTTACTATTCCCAATTTAAGGAACAGCATGGAAAGTGTTGGACTTTGGCAGAGATAAATTTACTAGTCTCCCTCCAATCTAAGCAACAGTAGGGAAAGTGCTGGACTTCGGAGGGGTGACATTTTCTATTCCTACTCCAGTCTAAGCAACAGTAGGGAAAGTGTTTGACTTCAAAAGTATTACATATAAGAATAGTCCTATTAATTTAGTAAAAATGTTACAACACTTAATATAAAACATTGCATTTTAGTATACAGAAATAAATATATATATTAAAAAATACAAATTGTAATATATAAATTAAAAAAGAAATGAAAAGATAAAATTTGATGTAATAATATCAACTTCCCTAACTACCCAAAACACAAAAATTATTAAATCAATGCGGATTTATTTAATTTAAAAAACAAGCAAAATGTAAGTAGCAGATATCATTGAAGAAAACAAATTTCACACACACTATACATTAAATAAATTAAAAATGTTTAACAAAAGAATAAATATAAATAAAGAACACATCAATAATTACCAAATAACAAAGTGCATGTAAATATGTTATTTAAAAAAGTATCATATATTTATTTTCTCCCCGACCAACTCATCTAAAAAAATTAACACATCATTTAAAAATACATGTGAAAAAAACATACAAAAACTAAAATACATATGAAAATAAATAAACCTGTACAGTTACACAATCATTAATAAAGTAATTTACTTGATTAGTAGTCAAATAAGCATAAATTTAAAAGCAATAATGCAGTGGCTTGGAGCGTCAAGATGGCGGTCGCACTCTAAGAGTGCTCCGGACCCCTCCGTCATCCACTCCGAATCCCGCAGTAATCGGCAGCCCATTTTTGTATCCTGGGGCTAATCTCACTCCCCTGACATAGAAACCTCACATCAGGGCGAGAACTGAGCTTGCGGAGTCTGCCTGCTACAAAACGCCGCCAACCCAGCTTGCGGCCTACAACGGGACTAAACAAAATGGCGGACCCGGCCCCGCTCCTGTGAGGACCCGTATGCTTGAAGGTGACCCACGTTGGGGCCTGGGGCTGGACCACAGCAATCACCCAGCCGCCCTACCTGTGAGCTCCGGACGACTTCTGAGGCCAAGAAGATCCGTGCCTGGCCCCCGCTGCGTCCTGTGGTCTCCGCCTCTCCCCTGGGCCCACGCAGCAGCAAAATCCACCCGGAGGTCAGGGGCACTGGCCGGGAGATCTGGAGCGGGTCTGTCTCCCGGAGCTCTGTCTGTAGCGGCGAAGGGACGTCCTGAAGTGCCGCCACTTCAACTTGCGGCCTGCTCTGGGATCCGGTGGCGTGGCGGACCTGGTCCTACACCTGTGGAGCCCCAAGCACCTGAGAGGGATCCGATGAGGAGGTCAAGACCCGAGATCGCGATGGGCTCCCGCCCTGCCTGTGAATCCCGAGCAGCAGACTACAACAGGAGGACCCGCGCGGGGTCCCCGGTGCGTCCTGCGGTACCCGCCTCCCTCCTGGGCCCACGCAGTGCCAGAGTCTGTCCCGGGGCCTGCTGCATTGGCGAAGAGATCCTGGGCGGGCCTACCACCTGGAGCGTCAGGCAGCGCGGCGGAGGAACACTGTGATACGCTGCTGCCCCGGCCGGCGGCCTGCGGAGGGACGAAAGAGAGGGATTGACCCGGCTCCGCTCCCGTCGGGTTCCGTAGTGTTAGAGGCAACCCACGGCGAAGATTGGGGTCGGGCGACAACAAAGGCCCTGCCGCCCTATCTGTGGACTCTGAGCGGCCTCCGGCGTCAGGAGGATCCACGCTCGGGCCCCGGTGTGCCTTGTGATCTCTGCCTCCCTCCTAAGCCGACGCAACAGGAGACTGCCCGGAGACCTGTAACACCAACAGGGAGACCCAGAGTGGGCCTGCCTCCTGGAGCTTTGCTTGACGCGGCGGATGGGTGCTGTGGTGAGGACTGGGTCCCCTTGCCTCCGGTAAGTCTGAGACTTGCACGTTGACCGAGGCTCCAGCCCCTGGGGATACCACATCCGGTCTCCAGGTCTCTTGAGCCACATCTCCCCGGGGGTCTTGGGACGCTGTGACTCCCCGCGACCGACCCTTGCTGATGCCTTGCCCCCCAACAGCGTCGGCCATAAATGGGGATACCTACCTGCTTAGAACTGCACCCCCTCCTGCCTTAAACTACTCATCCCTGGCACAGCGGCTCTCCCCGGAATGGCGAGTGGTCTTCTGACTAACTCCAAGAAGTTCCTGACCCTGATTGTCACCCTTTGACCCTTGTGAGGGGACTGGGACTGGTGGGGCGACCTGCGAGGGCCCTGGCTGACGGGCGATTGGAATCTTGCCTCCTCTCCCCTGGGCGCGCAGCCACACCGCTCGCCAACCCGCGGTGGTCGGGAGACTCCTGGCGAGGAGGGGATCTGGACCGAAGGTGCCGGTGCCGGGGATGCCTCAGAAGGGAGCTGTGCACATGAACTGATCTGGAGGGCGGCCGAGGGGGTGACTCTGGGGTCCCAACCTTCACCTGCTCTGGGTCTTCCGAACTTCCACCTGGCCCAACTTGCTACATCCTGATACCCCACTGAGAAAACTTGCTGCCTCTACCCGACGGAGCTGAAACAGGCCCACTCTCAGGGCTCCGACGCTGCCCCCTATCTTGGACTCCGCATAGACCATTCGAGTCCCCGGAACGTCACCCCTAAACCCAGGACCCTGAAGGAGGCGAGTCTGCGACATACCTCTCCCTAACTCTGCCTTGCAACCGCCACCTTCCACCCCGTGGTTGCACTCTCGAGCCGCATAGTCCAAGGCTTCAACGTGGACCCTGGGCCCCGTGGCCTCGGAACCCGACGGCCAATGGATAGGGAAGAACCTTCCTTCAAAAGCTCAATAAAAACGAACCGGGACCGGTCCCGCCCCTGAGCCTGACCTGGACAGTGCTGTCACCAGTTCGGCTGGACAACAAATTGACTCAGCAGACACCTCTCTGGCAGGGCACCTGGCTGGGTGAAGTGGCGACACTAGAGGGTTTCAGGGGATGGGACCACATCGGTATATCACAACTGGGTGACATTTGGACGAGTGACCATATCAGGACATTTCAAGAATTACAAAAGCGCTACACCCTCCATACCTCACAGTTTTATAAATACTTACAGCTGCGGCACGCCCTTAGCGCCCACATATCCACGGGCACCGCGCTCCCCGAGTTTAGCCCACCAGAAGCGCAAATCATGATGGGAAACCTGGGTAAGGGAGGTGTATTGCGGATATACCCCACCCTAACTAACAATGGCCCCCCATCACTCGACTTGATCCGACACGGATGGGAAGAATGGTTGGGCCCCTTGGAGGATAAGGATTGGCGAGACGCCCTTATGGCCCCCAAGACCATTACCACTTCCGCGAAACTGCGACTAATTCAGTTATACTACTTGCATACCGCCTATCACACCCCCGAACATCTCCATAAGGCAGACCTACGCATCTCACCAGTGTGTACACGCTGCGGGCAACTACCAGTAGACTTCGTTCACATGGTCTGGTCCTGTCCCCGAGTCACCACGTACTGGAGTAGGGTAGAATCTGAACTCATAAATGTCCTAGGTTGGCAGGTGCCCCACAACCCACTACACCTTATCCTGGGAGTCATTGATGGCCTGGATGGGTCCCGGGCAGACAAACTGTTCCTGGGGACGGCCACCATGGTGGCCAAACGCGACATTGCAGCGACATGGTCACAACCAGATCCCCCGAGAATAGCTACATGGCGCTGAGGGGTGGACTGGTGTGATGCCCAGGAGAAACCCCTGTTTATAGCCAGAGGCTGCCCAAAGAAACATGAAAGGATATGGGGCAAATGGTTGCAACAACTGGGTTGACAAAATCTCTATGTCTGTGCATTCTCTTTGGTAACACTGGACATGCAATGTGGCTTGTAGTTTCAATGCATGTACACGCACTGTCCATATGGACAAGTTATGCGAAGCTAACAATGATGATTATCTGTGCTGCAATGTTAATTTCTCTTTCTTTTGTAAACTTTCTTTTTCAAAAATCAATAAAATTGATTATCAAAAATGTTTTTTAAAGCAAGGCATTAAATTTAATTATATTTCATTTAATTTAATTTCCCACCCTATTCCCCTACAAATCCAACAACACGCAACTAAAATATAACTTAAATCAATCAGTATTAAACTATTTACATAATTAACAATCAATTAAATAATTATTTAACCATTAAAAACTAATTAACTATATTTTCTAATTATGTATTACTTAATTAACGGCTCACCCTATACCCCTGCAAACCCAACAACTGGCAACTAAAATATACCTTACTATTACTAATCTAATAATAAACTAAAATAAAAATGAAAAATTCACTTTTTAATTCAAAATATGATACACACTTACATAATTACTAATCAATTAAAAAATAATTAACAATACAAAACAAATTACTATTAAAATTAAAATGTCTAATGTAAATAAAATCCCAATTTATCCCCCTATAAACCCAACAGCCCCCTACAACACTATAAATTACTAATAACAATGAACAAATATATGAAATCACTTACAGTTACAAACTATTTTTTAAATGATAACAATAATACCAACACATAACACATAAAATTAATATATTAACTAAAACACATTAGAATAATTAAAAAATAATGTTTTTACAAAACAATATTCTTGACAATGATATTCTTGAAAACGATATTATTTCTCAAAAAAGGATATTCCTAACGATATTCTATACCACGATATTTTTGACTTATGACATTTTCTTTTCAATATTTATGTTTAACGATATTTTATACAAACATCGGCTGGCTCCGTCTCATTGGACTTTATTATTGTTGTCTTACCCAACACAAGTTGACCAGGCTGCCCATCCCTGGCACTGAATGTCAGTACCAGTACGCACGTGCCTGCTGCTAGGCGGCCCAGTTTACTTTCTTCTAGTGCACATCATTTATTATTAGTAGAGGAAATCTGTCAAGTCTCCATGTTGGATTTTGAGCCTTATGCTTTTTGCTATAGTAACCTTTACTTTTTCTAATAAGTAGATGGCAGGAATAAATATATCACTTTTGTAGTGTATGCCCCGTATTCCTTGTCTTATTGTTCTTACCAATCATCTCAAAGAAGGAGCTTTACCAAACGCAGCCTAGATTACCTTTCTGGAGCCATGTTGAAGCTTGCATGACTGTAGTTTGGATGAGAATACATGTCTTTTATGTGTCTCTGAAGTCTATATCCCTGTGTAGGGTGTAACACTGTGCACAGAGCCCTTGGATGCGCTGAGACAATAAGATCAGGATCCTTATATATTCCGTGGCCTTGACTTTGGGGTTGCCACGTGTGCTGTGGCCCTGAAATCAGGATGACTTTGTGTTATGTGACTCTGGGCTTAGGATTTCCATGTAATACATTCTTCTGTAGTTCCTTTGTAGCCTGTATGTTCCTGTGAATTCAATCCTGCAAGCTTATGGGCCCTTAGTAGCAGGTGTACTCTGTGAGGCTTAGCTCAGTGTACTATCCCCTTAGTTCTCTGTGTCTAACATTAAAGTCCTTCCATATTCCACAACCTTGAACTCAGGGGCCCTGGCTTATCTGACAACTGGCATGAGCCACGATCGTATAGTAGGTGCAATACTCTGCCTGCTACAGATAGCTTTTACAACCTCCAAGTCTGATTTGAATACTCTCAGACACACTCATACTTTCATCCTTCCTAGTTCAATGAAAAAAAGAACCATTAACTTGGGATAATACAAACAGTTGCCAATTATAGTGCTTAGGAGCTGCATACTTGTGGAAGTAAACTACCTAGATACAACAGTCTTACCCTGGTGTTTCAATTGTGAAAGTTGACATAGGAGGAAACATGTTTAACCTTCAGCTGTTTTCCAGAAAACAGGTAGCTTCGCATCAGGGACATAGTGGAACCCATAAAGCAACCCCTTTCATTCTAAAGAATGAAAAGTGAAACTTTCTTTCGTGTTCCAGTTATTATAGGCAGAGCAATATTAGTCCACAGTAATATTTTTGGATGAAATCCAACGCCTACCTCTGCTGCATGTTTAAGTAAGCCACAAATAAGACTACAATGTGTTTTTTTCCACGAATCCTGAGTGATTGCACTGTAAACTATTTCCAGTGATGTAGACGGATCTCACCAGGTCACTGCGCACTATTGATAAGACATGTTGTATTTTCGTATCACTAATTTATGGAACAGGTACATACCTTTATTAACTTAATTGATGTTGCTTCATAATTTAGACTGTCCGGTTCATTTACATAATGGAAAGGGGCCCATAGCATGTTAAAAAAATGCATAAACCAAGAAAGATATATTTATACAACTACACTAGGTGAATTCTATGTCAGGATCGGAGGCGAGGATTATGCATTTCTTTCTTCACTTTTAATTCTTTAGCAGTTTCAAAGCTCAAATAAACTGCGAACATTAGATATCCCATGAACTAAAAGGAGAATATGTCCATGACAACCATTAACCAATCATAATACAGTCCGCATGTCCATATAAATCCATGCTCTACGAAGTCCTTCCTCTTTCTTCATTGCTGCATCAGTTAAGTAAGTCCCTTGCTTCCTTAACAACTCCTGGGGGGTTGTTCTAGGTTATCGGGGGTATTGAATATTTACTGTTGATTGATTCGTTGTGGTGACACTGCCATTTCACAGTGCTTTTTACTTCTCTTTACCAGGTTGCGCTGTGTGTGATTTGTGCGGTACGATTCGGCCCGAGCGCTTTTAATTCCGCGCTGTTCCCCTAGGTGGCGCTGTTTCGTGCCGTCGGCGGATCCCGTTAGGCGCTTTGCAGCCTGATTAGTAGCGCACTTCCACACTGCACTCTACAGGCCCAGGACACGCGCTAGGGAGATGGCAGAGGTGTCCTGGCTTGGTTTTGACCTCCACTTGTACCCACTCCCTACCAACCCTCTCTAGACACCACGAACGCTCTAAGACTCTATAAGGTCCTCAGGCCTTGTTCATCTCACGCCACCTGGAAGCTCCTTCCTTCCCATCACTGAGCACTTGCGAGGGGGATCCCCTTCCTTATTTCACTGGGCGAGAATTCGTTTTTCTGGTGGTCTCACCCTGACTAAATGGAATTCTATGGGGATCACGAGTACTCAACTTATTTGGCCTCTGAAGAGGAATGGCCCCCTCAACGTCGCTTTTCTGCAGAGGTTGCCAAGCCCCTCTCGCAAGCTATTGCCAGAGCGCTTGCACCCCTGCAGGAGTGAGTGGACAAGCTTACGTCCCAGGTATCCACCAGCTCAGAGATCCTTGGAGACCTGGGGGCAGGGTCTAGCGGCTTACCGTGACGAGTTCCAAGAAGACCCAGAAACATGATGCGGGCCACGTGGAAGGCTTCGATTGGCTGAGAGAAGCCTTCTGTAAGCGTGCCCGCACGTTACAAAATGTACACTACCTGGAGGATGTTTTCCCCGGGGAGATTGGCGATGCTGTCGCACAGGACTTTGATCCTGAAGAGGGGTCCCCCCAACATGGGGAGGGTGACACTGAGGAGGATGGTTCCTCAGATTAGGAGCAAGATTAGGGCAGACCCTTGCACCCAAGCTCAGCAGCCTCAGGATCTTTGGAAGGGGATCCCACTACAACGGATATGTTTGAGCCTGATGGTATTAACCACCTGAGATCATCGGAATGGCTCCCGGACCAGAAGGTTCCAGACTATGTGGCCAGCAAGATACACCAAACCCTAGATAAGGAGGTGTGCACCCGCTTGCAGGCAGAGTGCCCTAAGCCCGCCTTACCAGAAAAGGTGGAGGCTACCCCGGATATAGACCCCAAATTAAACTTACAAGATATAAGGCACAGCAATATAGCCAATTTTCCTAGAGAGATGCTGATTGTATTGCAAATCAGAAAGAAGTCGTAGAACCTGGATTACATCCCATGACCCAGAGGATCTGGGCTCTGGGGGCCGAGACATACTGATGCCTTTAAGCAGTTTACACACCCACGGGTGGTAGTAGTATTATTGATGGGGTGATGTCCCGCCGAGATTGCCGATCGGAAAGAATTCACCGTACAATAGAAAAGCCTCAAGTTAGACAGCTATGCCAGAAAATTCAATATGTCTGTAACTGGGGACCCCACGGGATTCAGGTGTCTCTCCATACACCAGCTAACCCATCTTCTGCAGGTCGATCTGCACTGTTTGCCTGTTCCTGGGGCCCATGCCGGCCGGATGAGTCTCTCAGCGTTTTCCAAAAGTCTGCCGTCCTCCTATCGTCACCTGAAATCCTCCATGCCATGAGTGCTAGGTGACCCTGTAAAACTAGTGGATGTGGACGGCCGTTGGTGTCTCTAAGGATCCCCTGGAATGATGGCCGCTGCACTGGCTCAACAGATTGGGGAACCATGCTTGAGATCCCCAGATCGGAGTTATAAGGATCAAGGGCGCTCTCTGCTGTCGAACTTGAGCCGCCACTCTGGGAGTTAGAAGAAACGGTGGAAACACATAGGCCAGACCTGATGTCCAATCCTGCAGACTCCCGATGCTCCTGGATCCGGTCTCCAACTGACGTACCTGGTAAGCTGGATATTAAGTCCGGAAATGAACAGATCCACGATGCATGGGCCCCACTGGTCCATCAGCGCCTGGAAGGTCGCTGGATCCAGTTGCCAGCCGCTGGAGTCCTTGAAATGTCTGGAGTTCCAGTCCGCCACAGTGTTCTGGCACCCACGAAGGTATACCGCCATCACCATAATCTTGCACTGAAGGCAGTAGTGCTAAAAGTCATTGGCCAGCTCTGCCATTGCTCTTGAGTGAGTACCCCCCAGTCTATTGATATACTGAACTACTGTCATAATGTCGAGCCTCAGAAGGACAGGAGACCTTGTCCTGTGCCAGAGAGCGAATTGCGAATGACCCCGTGAGATGTTCCAGGAACTTGATGTGTAAATTCAAGTCCTGTTCCGTCCACTGGCCACCCATGAATATAGTACCACACCTGGCACCCCAGCCAAACCGGCTGGCGTTAGATTCTATTGGCAGGGCCGGGAGAGATCCGCAGATCGCCCGACCGTTTCACTCCTCCACGTGTTCTATATACACCATTGAAGTTCCGTCTTGGCTTCTGTTGTCAGATAAACAAGCTCTGAATAAATAAGACCTCTCCGGCAGTGAGTCGCCTTCAGGCGCTGTAATGCCCTGTAGTGCAAAGGACCCGGACAGATAGCTTGAATCGAGGATGATAGTAAGCCAGCTATCCTGGCCTAATGTCTGAGAGAGACCATGTCCCTTCTTAGGACCCTGGTCAATTCCTTCTTGATCTTGATGATCTTCGGCTGTGGGAGATTGAGCGTGGCTGACTTGATGTCTATAAGGAACCACAGAAAGGTCATGGCCTGCGATGGGGTTAACTCTGGCTTCTGCACGTTGAAGACGAACCCAGCACCTGTAGGAACGCAATTAGAAGAATTCAAGTTGAACAACAATTGAGTGCGTGACTGATCCATCTGGAGCATTTCTTTGAGGTAAATAATCAACCTAATTCCCTGCGTCTGCAGGGCCTCCACCACCAGCTTGAGGAGCTTCATGAAGCACCATGGTGCTGAGGAAAGGCCAAACAGGAGAGTCTGAAACTAAAAAAATCTGATCGAGCCACTCGAATTGCAGAAAACAGCAATGAGGGGGCAAAATGGGGACCGTAACATACGCATCCTTGAGGTCCAGGCGTACTAACCAGCAAGAGATCTTTCAGTAGGTGAATGTCCTCTATCTTGAAGTGGCAGTACACCAGTGTAGGAAGCTGGCTCTGTATATACTATACCAAAATGAGGTATAGTGTGCACAGAGTCCAGTGGAACCCCAAAGGTAGGCAGGGGTAAAAGTAGATAACACATTACTCTCTATTTGTGGTAGTGTGGGCGAGCAGTAAGGTTTCATCAGAGGGTAGTGTTAAGCATTGGTTATACATAGTCAGGCAGCAAATGATGTCACACACGCAAAGACTGAACTCAGACCAATTTGTTTGTATCAAAAATATTATTATGTTATTTTATTTCTTAGAGCCAAGCCTGGTGCAGGTAAGTGAAATAAATGCTTTGCAGAATCTTTTCAAGGCAGGTTGAACAATACAATCAAGCTGAATGAAAATGTCTTTGTTACAGATTTGTAAATCTTTTCAATACAGTGGAAATTACTGTTAGATTACTTTTGATTATTTTACAGATTACTTTATGGATTACTTTTTATACTCAGTGTGATATGCCTAGATATCACGCTGTGACATTTCCTAGAGAAAAGGTAAGTAAAGCAGTTTTTTGTTATTTGCAGTTTTTCAAGTTCTCATACAAAACCAACTCCACACAACAATTTTCAAGGAAAAACAGTCAATGTATTCCTATGGAGAAAATGTGGTTATCGGTTAAAAGGTAAGTACTTGGTTGTGGGAGGTTGTATTCTGCGGTTAGAACCAGGGGTCCCCCAGGGTCAAGGATGCACTCTTGAAGCAACCTCAGCGGCACTAGGGCAGCAGAGTGCTGAGGCCCAATGTTATCCAATGGGGGCTAGGGGGCCTCCGGTTGGTGGCTGCTCACAAGCAGGCCACAGGGTTGTGGGAGCAAAGCTCCTGGTGTTAGGCTCAGGGCAAAGGGGGATCCGAGTTAGCACCCAAAGTACACAGTGCTGGGTGCTGTTTTGGCGTCGGGTGCCCTGTTGATTTCAATGGGGATTCTCCGGTTGCAACAAATATGCAGGCTCGGGGACGAAGATCTTCTGGAGGTGACCACCGGTTGGAGAGGTAAGTTGGGATGCCTGGGGATGCTGGGACACCGTCGGTTGGGCCACTCAAGGCCGTGGGGCGTCGGGTGCAGGGGTGTATTTAGGCGTCGGGTTTTCTTACCAGTTCCGGTCGCGGTCGGGGGATCCTCTAGAAAGAGGCTGCAGGCTTCGATTGTAGTTTCGAGGCAGGTCAGAGATCACAAGTCAAGATCGCCGGGGAGACCTCCTCGTGGTGTTGGGCCACTCGAACTCGGGCCGTGGGTGTCTGGTGCAAAGTGGTGCAGACTCACGGTTTTGGCTGGAGTCTGAGCCTGTTGGTGAGCAAATCCGGTGCTCACGGGAGACAAACTATTTGGTTTGGAAGGCAGAGCAGGTCCTTCAGGTTCTTGAGGCTGCTGGCTGCAGGACACACCGGGAGCAGGTTTGAGGTGCGGACAGGCCGGTAGGGCTGGGGCCAAATCAGTGGGCGTCCTCCTCTTCTTAGTTCTAGCACGGCTTCTTCTGTCCTTCTTTTCTTCTGGTCGGTTCTTGTCTGAGGAGGCAAGGTTCAGGGTTGCCCCTAAATACTAAATTTAGGGGCGTTACAGGTAAGTAAAGGTTGGGACCAATGAATCCCTTCCTTGGGGCGGGTACACCCCCTATTATGCCACCCCCCAGTGGGAGGGGGGCATATGCCTCACTCTGGTTGGATGGGTGCCCCCATCTGCAAGATGGCGGGGACTGAGAGTTGTGCTTCACCTCGCCTCCCCCACCTGAGGGGTGGGGTTGGCAAAGGTGGGCACACCTCCCTTGGTTTTCCTACCGATTCTCCTGCCCAAAGTGGGGTCAGAACCGGTGCGAGCCAGTTGCTAGAAGCAGCAAAGGGCTGGGGTAGCTCACAAAGGCGTCAAGCCTTTGAAGCTTCCCCTTTGTGGACCCTGCCCATCCTGGTGGAGGAGATTTGGCACCTCGTCCCAGGATGTGCATTGTTTCAGACCCCCGAGAGCAGCAGGCTCTCGACCCAGGGGTCCAGAAACATGTCTGGTGGTGGCAGCTGGCGAGCAGCCACTCAGCCTGGACACTAGGTTAGGTCGTTTTGCCCTCTGAGTGCATTTTTCATTAAATCCCACACTGGCATCAGTGTGGGTTTAATGTGCTGAGAAGTTTGATACCAAACTTCTCTGTTTTCAGTAAAGCCATTATGGTACTCTGGAGTTGGTAATGATAAACTCCCAGCACCATATACTCTTAATGACATTACTGCACTTACAATGTCTAAGAATTTACTTGGACACTGTAGGGGTACAGGGCTCATGCACCTGTACCCTCAACACTGGTATAGTGCACCCAGCTAGAGGGGTGACTGATCTATGCCAGGGCAGTGGGTTGTAGGCATGGCACACAGGGATGTGTGCCATGTTGACTCTTCACTTTGTTCTGCACCAAAACACACAGCCTACAAAGGCAGTGTGTGTGTTTGTGTAAAGGTACAGGTCCTCTAAGGGTGGCACAATAAGTGCTGCAGCCCTTAGAGGCCTTCCCTGGCCACAGTGCCCTTGGTACCTGTGGTACCATTTACAAGGGACTGACCTGTGGCCATAAAGTACCAATTGGATTTTGTTTTTAATGCAGTTTTAGGGAAAGAACATAGGCCCTGGGTACATGTTTGGCAGGAACCCAGGGCACACTCAGTCAAAGTACATCAGCAGTTTAGCAAAAAGTGGGGGCAACCATGCAAAAAGAGGGCACTTTCTTACAACCAGTCACTCATTGAATCCTCTCAGCTTTATTGCCGGACGAAACCCTTTGTCCTTCTTTTCTACTAAGAAAACATTGCTGAGGAACCCTCGAGGATGTAGTACCAACCTCCTAATTGCAGCCTTGGAGAGTAGCTCCTGTACCTTGGAGTCTATCAGGCATGTGTCCTGCTTGGAAAAAAATCAGTGAATGTGGTCCTACAGCTGCCGGAAATCCGTAGAACTCTATGTTAAAACCTCTTACCGTCTCCAGGACCCAAGGGTCTGAGGTAATCTCTGCCCAACAGTGAGCGAAGAATTTCAGTCTCCCTCCCAGCCCAGGGAAAGAAAGGATACTACTGTGTTAGCCCCTCAAGCTTTGCAGTTGGCTCTGCCCTTTCCGCCTCCCCAGTTGGGAAAGCAAGTGCCCTGCCGTCCGTCAGCCCATCCATAGTTCCGGCGGGCTTGACCGCTGATGGGACCTGACTGGAAAGAGCGGCAAGAGGAGCGACCCCTGCCTCTTCCGGCCCAGTAGAAAACCTTCCCCGGGAAGATCTTTTTGATGGACGCCTGCGGTTTGTCCAGCACTGAGATGGTGGCCACGAACTTCCCAAGTTCCTTCGCAAATGACTCTCGAAATAAGTTGCCACGTGCAACGGGCCCGCCCTCCAACGACGACAACTCCCCCAGTTTAGGATCAATTTTAATCAGGAGTGAATGTCGTCCTTCAGTGGAGGGAGCGCTGTTGGCATTGCCTAACAGGCACATCGCACTCTGATCCCAGCCCGCCACAATATCAGTGGGTAATGGGGTTCCTGACTGCCTTGTCTGCTCTGCCAATTCTATGATTTTTGTAAGGAGGCCCAAGACATCTAAGAGTTTATCTTGACACCCTCCAGGAGCGGTCAATCCCCTTCTTGGGGTCCACCATATACTTCGCACAAAAAGGTACATAGTTTGGGGTGTATATCCGGGGTAGTCACCACCTTGCCTCCTAAGGTGGGCCTAGGGCACTGTGCCCGCAAACGGGCAGGCAACTCCTTAGCCAGGGGTTGGCGTATCTTGCTAGCCACGTAGTTTGCAACCTTCTGGTCCAGGAGCCATTCCGAAGATCTTGGGTGGTAAATACCATCAGGCTCAAACATATCCGTTGCAGTGGGATCCCCTTCCAAAGATCCTGAGGCGGCCGAGCCCAGGCGTCAGGGTCCGCCCGGATCTTGCCCCTCATTTGATGAACAATCCAGCTCCATGTCATCCTCCCCATGTTGGGAGGACTTCTCTTCAGGGTCAAAGTCTGGTGCAACAGCGTAGTCAATCTCCCTGCGGAAAACATCCGTCCGGTAGGGTACATTTTACAAGGTGCGCGTGCTCTTATAGAAGGCTTCTCTCAGCCAATCGAAGCCTTCCAGGTGCCCTGCGTCACGTTTCTGGGACTTCTTAGAACTTGTCGCGGATAAGCCGCTAAGCCCTGCCCCCATGTCTCCAAGGATACCTGAGCGGTGGAAACCTGGGACGTAAGCTTCTCCACACTCTCCTGCAGGGGTGCAAGCACCGTTGTGGGTGCCATTCCTCTTCAGAGGCCAAATTGGGTGCACACTCGTGATCCATATAGGATTCCTTTTAGTTAAGGTGCGAGCACCAGAAAAACAAAGTCTCACCCTGTGAAATAAGGAAGGGCAGCCCCCTTGTAGGTGCTCAGAAATGGGAATGAAGGAACCACCAGGTGTTGTGAAGTGAACAAGGCCTGAGAGCCTAATACAGTCTTACTGTGTTTGCGGTATCTAGGGAGGGTTGGTAGGGAGGGCTACAAGCAGGGGTCCAAAGTAAGCCAGGACACCTCTGCCATCTCCCTAGCTCATGCTGTAGGCCCGTAGAGCAGTGGTTCCCAAACTGTGCGCCACCAGAACTTGCCAGGGGCGCCGCGCACCTCTTGGGAACGTGTGAAAGGAAGCAGTTCTAAAACAGGTTAGTTGCATATTTGAAATGTGCACTTGCGGCCCGAGTAAACATGTCTTGCGGGGGAGTTTCGGAAGCGGCACCTGTCAGCCTCTGGAATGTTTTGGACCAGCGTATGACGTGTTGCAGGGCAGGCGCAAACAATCATGACCATGATGCTGAGCGTTATTGCTGCTCGTGCTCTGCAGTGACTCTAGTAAGGAAAATCGGGTAATCGTTATAGAAGTGAGATTGTTTAATTACAACTTTTTGTATATTTACCAGCTTAGCTAATGTCTTCATCGCCCATTCACTCCCACAACGTGTCCTTCATGTGCATCGGAAGACATCCAGTGAGCGAAGGTGACTCGTGTGCAAAGAATGTCGAATGCAAGGAAAGAGAGGCCTTGGAAGAGGGGCGCAGTTTCAAATTCTTATGAAACTTTCCTCTGAATACACGATAATAATATCCTATTCATGTGTGCTGCTGATTTGCAGATCACTGAACGCAGTGTGGTTCATGGCATGCAGTCCCCCCCCCTTGAAACCGAGCACCGGACCTGCCACTTTCTGCCAAGAAAGAAACAACACACAATTAAATATTAATTAACTCCCTGCTCTGATAACAGCCAGAGAATAGCGCCCATTTTCTATCGTCTTGATCCAGTAATCAGCTCAACAATAAAATAAAATAAAATAAAATTATGGTGGTGCTTAGCAGATAGGGAAGTACCTCACGTGTACTGTATATTCTTTTTCATTTGCGCACGAAAACCATTATAATTCAAGACATTTGGGTAACATTTCCATGCCCTTGCAGCTGTTTCTCTGTTGCACTTGGAAGCTAAGAGCGCTTCGAGAAGCCTTGAGCTGGCATGGCTGAGAAATTAGAGATATTTTCCTAACCAAAACTATTGGGGTTTTATCACGCTCAGCTGTGAGTGTTCGTGAAGGTATGGGGGTGTTTGAGATGACACTGTTGTGTGCGTTGTTATCTTTCCTGCCAATACAAACAAAATGCCACGTCGTCAGTTGGCTTATCTTCAAAATTAAGACAACAACCTTCTTATGCTCCCTCCCCACTCTTTCAAATATTCACCACTCTGTAAAACTTTTGGAACGTGGTAGCACTCGTGTGCTCATAAACACCTACTCATCTAAAGTAAAATACGCTTACACATGTGACTCACGAATCAGCACGAGTCCGTTTGGAGGTGAGTTCACAGCACTGATGGCTCCACTGTTCACACTGGGAATGTTCGCGACCAAGGCCTGCTCCAGTGTCAGCTACAGGACTCAACAGACAGCAGCACTTTGCATGAAGGTGCTTACTTTAATTATTTGTCACTTATCAACACAGCTCGAGAATACATTTAAAAGTGATCTCAAATTATATTTGCCGTTTGAAGCATGTACAGATCATAAGGGCTATAAAAATACCAACTTTGGGTGGTGTTGTTTATTTTTGGGCCAGCTGGGACTTAAAAATACCGGTGGTGCTGGTAGAAAACTGGTCAGGGGGCAACCCTAACTGGCTCGTTTATTTACTGTTGGGGTTTTTGTGTACATGCCACTTTAGCACAGTCTGTCTGTGATGCAGAACGCCCCTGTGTTTTTTGAACAACCATTGCATGTCTTGGTAAGCAAGTGACCAACCACCGGACAAAAGAGGAGAAAAATGGAAGTACTCCAGAGGCCGGGCTTACATCCCCGCCACCCAAAAAATAAAATGACATAATGGGGAGCCGCGAACAACTGCCAATAGATAAAGGGAGCCACGGGTCGAAAAAGTTTGGGAACCACTGCCGTAGAGCACTGTGTGGAAGTGCGCTGCTGATCAGGCTGCGACACGCGTAACGGGATCCTCCAACGGCGAGAAACAGCGCCACCTGGGGACCTGCATGGAATCAAAAGCGCTCGAGCTGAAGCCTACCACGCAAATCATACACAGCGCAAACTAGTAAATAGTAGGAAAAAAACACTGTGCAATGGCAATGTCACCAGAACAAATCAATCAACTGCACATGCTCAATACCCCCATAACCTGGAACCACCCCCATAACCTGGAACCACCCCCAAGGGTCGTTAAGAAAGCAAGGGACTTAACTGTGACAGCAGTGAAGAAAGAGGAAGGTCTTCGTGGAGCATGGATTTTTAGAGACATGCAGGCTCTATTATGATTGGTTAATGGCTGTCATGGACATATTCCCCTTTGGTTCATGGGATATGTAGGGTTCACAATTTTAAAAAATTGTTCTTTGAACCTGCTGAATAATCATTGAAGAACGAAATGCATAATCCTCACTTCCTGACATAGAATCCCAGAATGTGACTTGCTGCTGGCAAGGTTCCCAGTGACCATTCTATTACTTCTGTGGCGCACTGGGAGAGGTACTGGAGGAAACCACTTATGGCGAGGAAATAGTAACGCGCACAGTGACGGTGCGCGTGGCTCTCGTGGGCGGAAGTGCAATAATCACAGTCGCGCCGCACGCTCTATGACGCTGCTAGAGACGCGCCGGAAGCGATGCGCTCTTGGCTCAGGGTACGTACAGGCCGAATGGGTTTCGTCACCGGAAGTGGCTGCCATAGTTTGAAGTATTCCAGCGCCTCGCTGACAGCAGGCTCTGGCTGAGTCGGAGCCGGGTGGTCTGCGCCAGAAGTACCTAAGTCCCCCTCCTCGCTCCCGTGGGAGGGCACGCAGACGCTGGCAGCGGAAGCCGCGGTGCCCCAAGGAGTGCCTATCGCGTCCCTGCCTTCCAACAGCGCCTTCTCGGGGCGGAGCCGGGTCACGTAGTGAGGCCGGTGTCTCCCGGTTCCAGGCGAGGCCCCGTACGAAGTGTGCCGACGCAGCGTGGGCGTGCGTTACTTCCAGATTACTTGTATTAAAGGTTGACCTCTGAGCTCGGTTCTCACCAGAATCTCCCCCTCCGAGGGGCCGCGTCTCCGTCAAACAAGGTAGCGCAGCCTCTTGGCTTCAGCCGCGGAGTCAGCAGCTGACACATCTGTTTAGAGTTTTTGTCACCCGAGATGCATGAGACCTGAGGTCTTTACACATACTTGGGGCTAAATCTCGCTAGTCTGCTCTGAGTGCAGTGGATTAAATAAGTGTGGTGGTTGATAGTCTCAAAACGTATTGTCACAAGTAACAGTGACAGCCTATGGTCTGCTAATGCATACGCATTATTACAACAACAACAAAATGACCCACTAAAGGCATTGATTAAAAAGACGTGTGTTTTAGTACAGTTGTTCTGGCTCGTTTTGATAATCCGTAACAGGCCACATTCTCTGCTTAGGTGGCTGGTGCGCTTGCTGTACCTTCGCTATGTGTCTCAAAAATCCTGAGTTGTAACTGGATTGGACGGTTCTCCGGCTTAATAAACTTGGTATAGAGATCCTTTGATCTAATGTATGTCTCATTCATGAAATCGCTTAAACGGTTAATGTAACCACTACAAAGTATTGCATGTAACGTGCATGTCTCTTCTTTGTGTCTTAGTAGCATGCAGTAGTCTTTCAGTTTGTGCGGAATCCCCTGTGCATTCATTAGGTCGCAAAATTCCAGTGCCGGTAAAATAGCACAACTGTTTGTGTCTCCCATGCAACCATCAACTTGTAACCTGCAAAAAATAACATTTGAAACCTTGCAGATTTTAACTTCATGTTCTGGTGTTCAAAAATTGTGAACACGAGCAGCTTTAAATCGGGTAATAATGGTAAAAAAGATTAATAATGAAATTTTTCCTTATAAATCCCATTAAAAAAAGACGTAAAAACCAAAATATTTTTAAATGGATCATAAAATAGCCTAGAACTGCTTTTTCAAGCATACATTTTCCCTGAATCTAGCCACTTTTCATTGCAGCATAGAGCTATGATTCATGCAAAACTGTACAGAATCTGAAATAGTTAACCAGACTCTCAAATAGTTATAATTTGGTGTCACAGATAGAATTTGTTCCCCAACATACCAACTGAGTACGTTGGTTTATCGGTGCGGTAGTAAACGTATATGAGTTCTGTTTGTTTAGGAGTTGGGTAGTAAATAACACCCGATCTTAAGATACAGCTAAGTTTTTTAATCTATGCAATGTAAAAAGATTAATTATTTAATTGCATCCCTAGGCCAAAGTACGTTACATACAGAGATTAAGAAAGCAAAACTTTTGTATATCTCGGTTTATCCGTTCATTTTGTGACATAATACACAGTATAGCTTTATTTTTTCTGTGCAGGGAACAATCCCTGTGAGACAAATCATTTAGCTGCTAGCTTACAATATGAATCTGTGAAAGGCAATTGTCAGCAATTGAGGCAAGATTTGTATGCTTATTTATGTTGGTGAGCTTGTATAGAATGTTCAGTAATGCAAATCCTTTACTATTAGGTTAAGTGCTCTAAGGAAATGCAGTGAGTCCAGCTTGTATTGCTGACCGTGGTTTCAGTTTAAAAATGTGCGCACTTTTGCAAAATTTAACCATTTTAGTCTACTTGTAATGGTCCCATAATGCTCCCTTGATTTTATGCAAATATACATGCAGGAGTATGAAAGCGAGGCCAGTTTTAATTTGCAGCAGGCCGCTTTTTGAAATGTGCCAGTTTTCTTTCTTCTTGAATGAGTAAACTGGGCCTAATTGAGCAGTGGACAAAATAAACATGTGTTCTTTGACCCCAAACAGTAAGCCTTGGGCATTGGGTGTTGGGTTCTTTCAAGGTGTGGAATTCCTATCTGATTCCAGATTTCCTTAATAAAATGTACCCAGACATACAGATGAATTACCAGAAATGTGGGATAGGAGGAGTTTACAACAGTCACTTGATGGGGTTCTGGGAAGAAGTTAGAAAACTCTGGGAAGCTGAGTTGACACATGGTAAATGGTATTTTAAGAGCCTAAAACAAATCTATTGGGATTATTCCTGTTACCAATTTTTCTAAAATGAAAGGCAAAGTAGCGTCTTTGGGTCTGCTGCTAGCTAAGAGTGCAGCAATACATGGGCTCCTGCCAATGAAACCCAAATGCAAGGGCTCCTGACAATGAAATCCAGATGAGACCTTTAACTAAGAGATCTCCAACGTACGTGCAGGATACTAGACAGATTGGCTGAAGATTTGCAAACTAGCGGGACTTTGTGTAACTGCTTCCCTCGCTTTCAGTTACGCAACTCTGTCCCGTCCTAATCAGGAGTTGTCAAGAACCACACCAAAGCCTAAATGCATTTATTAAACATTTCCCAATTCACTCCTGACCATTGGCAGTGATATGTTAGCACGACTTCTTCTTTTACAGACCTATTTAATGAGGCAAGTAGTTACTCAGTCCAGTGGTCCAGGATCACTCCCATTAGCCAATAATGGGATCTGACGAATAATCCTTGATTATGATCCTAATTGAGTCCTAGTAACTGGAAGTAGTAGTCACATTAAAGGTAGAATTCCAGTAGTTGGAGTAACCAAGCACTTTACAAGCTGCAATAATAATAATAGTTAGCTTCTAAAACCTTCAGCATGTGAGCGGGAGAGAGATGCTTTTGTTTCATGTAACAATGTCTTGATTTAGATTGCTGTAACTAGGAAGTTTTGCTGAACAGAACAATTGTACTGAAAGATTGTCTTACGTAGTGTAAATTTATTCAAGTTGCTGACCTGATTCATCTCACCAATAGACCAAATATTATCCCACAAAATCTACTGATAAATCCACTCCCATTTCTGTTTCTCAGTTGATTTGAATTTGTCGTGGGCAAGGCATTGCCTTTTGGCAAAAAAAAAAAAAAAATTATATAAATAATAAAGTTGTAACTCCATGTCATTCATTTTATGAACAATGAAAGTTTGAGTTATCCCTACAAGGAGTCAAACATGCTTGCAGCAGGTGAATTACTAATTGAACTATTTACCAAGATCTGAAATTGTGACCTCTGAAAAAATGCATGAATCCAGTGAGCAATCTTGCAAGGTTTCAAATTAGTGACCAGATGGTTACATGTAGGGCTGTGCAGAAAGCATCTTCAGCCCTCTACACTGTTTTGAGGATGTTATTTCAGTGTCTGCAGCAAGTACGGTAACTTGCTGAGCCTTCTTGCCAGTATCCTTGTTAGACATTGAATAGCTAGTCCCTTAATCAGCAGTAACATTTGACCAACAGATATGGCTAGGTTTCATATTGACTTTCTTCGGTGCAAATGAAGTAGATGAAACCTGTCGGTGAGGTCAGGTAATGCAGCCTATTAATTGCTCTTGTCTTTTACACCATTTAGAAACATGGCAGAAAACTATGCATCCTTCCCAGAGCCCAAGACTGCCAGCGCCTCCGAGATGGAAATGGACCAGGTGGAGTACACTCTGCGCAAGCGTCTGCCCCACAAGCTCCCACGCCGCAAGAATGACGTCTATGTCAGCATGAAGACTGACTTCAAAGCCCAGCTCAGTCGCTGCCAGAAGCTTCTGAACAGTGGAAACTTCAATGACATCTGCATCCACGGCTTGGGACTTGCAATAAATCGTGCCATAAACATAGCCCTGCAGCTAGAGGCTAACAGTTTTGGTGCTCTCCAGGTAGCTGCCAGTACCTCTACGGTGGAGCTTGTGGACGATCTGGAACCTGAGGCGGATGAGGGCGAGCCCATGGCCAGAACACGGAACAACTCTGCTATCCATATTAAAGTCTTTCGGGAGCTTCCCAATACCAGAGGTGTGCAGGACAGACCGTGATTGTTTTTCTTTTGCTGTCAACCTGTCCATGTCAGAAAAGACTCCTGTAAAGACGGTATTACTGATGAAGGACTGGATGATAAATGGACTACATGGGATGCAGAGGTTTCTCTTAGGAGTGCAGGTCTTTCTTCATTCCCTTGTGGTTTCCCTACATAAAGATGTTTGTGAAGGTGCAGCAAATGGTTGCAGTGGGAAGCTTGTTGGGAAAACAAGATGGAAATAGAACTGGGCAAAAGTTGATCACTGTATAACAATGCAATGCAAACAGATGTCTCTTAACTTAAGATACTCAGTGGACTGCGCCTCCATGCCTCTGCCAACCAACTGGGTTGGTACAGATGTCCGTAGGTCTCAGCACAGTTTGAAGTTTGGGGGTTTCGGGTTTATGAAGTACATAAAGATACTAATAAAATGTGGGGGAAAAGTCCATTGGCTGAGACAACTCATTCACGGGGTGTTGAGGGAGCAGTTAAGTTGTGCAGCAAACCTGGTGTCAGTTTGTGTTGTGAAATATAACCAAGTACACTCCACACTTCGTAGCTGTGGTATAAACTCTTTTATTTGACAAAGCTGTAAGAGTACACGAACTACCAACCTAACAGCAGGGTAGCCAGCAACCTTACAGCTGGACAGTCGGCAATAACTGAACTCCCTGGAATCCCCTAAGGCATCATGCAAAGCCATCCAGAGGCTCCACAGAGTGACGACTGCATGAGTCGCAAGCACATAGATTAACCACAACCGTTTGATTGCCCTTTAAACTCACTGTTCTCAGTAAGTTGCAAGAAGTGCGGTTGTCGAAGAATGTGAGACTACTCACCTTCAAGCAGCCACAAGTGGCAGAGCCCAGTGAGACTGGTTTCAGTTTGATCAACAGCTATGACGAGTAGTAGATTAACCTGGGCTTTCTTGAGACTTGTGCTCAGTCAATGGGAACTGAAAGCACGGAGAGGAGTCTGGTTAA
Organism: Calotriton arnoldi; assembly: GCA_963921515.1. Taxonomy (NCBI): domain Eukaryota; kingdom Metazoa; phylum Chordata; class Amphibia; order Caudata; family Salamandridae; genus Calotriton; species Calotriton arnoldi. The sequence goes on from CAWUFW010000129.1 coordinate 395,477, forward strand.
AGTGTGCTTGAACTTGTACACAAGAATAGGAATGAAAACCCTTAAAAAGCATATTTTACTGGCTGAACTGTTTCTTGGCACAGCTTGACTATATTGAGGGAGCATGGTTTGGAAAACAGTGGCTTTAAAAGTCATTTGAAAGACTAACAGTTTGATAGTGTTAAAGATCCAAAGGTAAGGGCCGCCAAACCATTATGACCTGGAGCTTGCTAAGCATAATTCTGGAAAGAGGAAAGAGAAGCAACTGTCTTCATTTTTTAGGCCCGGGTGGCATGTTTCAAAGGCATACGTTTCACATCTGGCACCAGCGAAGTATTGTATTGTAATTGCAATTGTATAGCGCTTACTACCCCTGACGAGGCGTCGAAGCGCTTTTTCGGCTAGTAGCACGCTACTCCGGGACCCATAGAGGATTAGTGTTGAATTAGTATAGTGAAACATGCAAGTACATTTTAAGTGGTGGATATGTTAGTCAGTTATTTGGATTCAGAAGGATAGCGGAGGGATAGAAGAGGGAAAAAAGGTTTGCATATATATAGCGCTTCTAACCCCTGATGGGGTGTTGAATTGCTTTTTTTTGGGGCGAGTAGCACGCTACTCCGGAAACCCATAAAGGATTAGTGGTGAATTAGTATGGTGAAATATGAAAGTAATTTGAGTGGTGGATATTAGTCAGTTATTTGGAGTGAGAAGGATAGTGGAGGGATAGAAGGGAAAGAAAGGTTTGCATTCATATAGCGCCTGTTACCCCTGGTGGGTGTTGTAACGCTTTGTTGGCGAGTAGCACGCTACTCTGGAACCCATAAAGGATTAGTGGTGAATTAGTATAGTGGAATATGGAATTAGTGAAGTGAACATGCTAGTCTGTTATTTTGATTGAAAAGGATAGTTGTGGGATAGAAGAGTGAAGGATTTCTTTTTGTAGGTCATAGCAGTAGGAGGAGGCTTTTTGATGAGTAAAAAGGGTTTTGGAGGGGAAGAGTCAGAGGGAAGAGTTTAGAAAGGTTTGTCTTGGGCATTGGTACAGTAAAGGAGGTGTCAGAAGATACAAGGAGGGTAGAGTAGGAGAGAGTCAAGAAAGGGTTATTTTGGGGAACATAGTAGTGGTATGGCGTTTGCGATAAATGAGAGAGTGGGTGTAGAGGATATAATGATAGATGTATAGGGTGAGATAGGGTAGTGAATTGGAAAAAGTAGTAGAAAGAAGTTTGAGATGAGTCAAAAAGTTGGGCTAGAAGATATATTGAGGGAAGTATAGGCTGAGAAATAGGGTAGTGCATTGGAAATGCTAAATTAGAAGAAAGTGATAAATATATAGATCCATAAGTACATTGAGAGTATATAGATGCATAAAGGAGGTAAGTATATGCAGATTAAAAATATTGATAGAGGTAGCGGATGTGAAATAGGGTAGTGCATTAGATATGCTTTTTCAGGAGAAAAGTAATAGACACATTAATTAATGGGAAGATGGGCAGCATTCCTGGCCCTGGCCCGTCTCGAACAGGCTCAAACAGGCACTCACCCTTGTCCTCTCTGCCCTTAGCCTCGACGCCCGTAATGTTTTTTAGTTTGGTTTTATGAATGCTCTGCAAAGCATAAGGTGCTAATATACGAGGTGGGTTGTAGTGCAAGAATTGGCTGGCTGCTTGGGTGAAGTCTTCTTCATGAGTTAGTAAAGCTGCGCTCTCTCCTTTTCCTCCAGTGATAATCATGCATATCCACTGGACTGCCTAATCATTTTATTCTTCATTTTGACATCTGAGCTGAGCTCTGAAGAGTATGGATCACCGGAAGGTTACTCCCTTTCTAATTAGTGAGGGTACTAGTGCTCCCTTAAGGAGGCTGTGTGGTGACTGGCAGCGGTAGCAGTAAATTCATAATTATGGGACAGAGGCCTTATCCCCTATACACCATTGATTTACCTACTGTCTTTCTCTAGTTAAAGGTCAGAACAGTTCACATAAGTGGCTCCTTGCATTAATAATGTGTGGGACACTAATTGATTTGGATGACTCTCAAGGGCTCTGTTCCATTGGCGGTAAAAGAGACAAATGTGAAAATTAAGCGAGAGACAGAAGGACCTAGCAGAGCAATTTCTGAGGGTTTTTCTGGATTAAATTTATCATAAATGAAGTCGAGCAGTGTTCCAATGTTCCAGGTCGAAAATAAAAAGTGCCTGACCACCTTAACAAGCAAAATTGTAATGGCTGCTTGCGTGAGAGGTTTTGAGCCAGAAGGAAGGAAGTAATCTAGCAGAAAGGTATAGAAAGGATTAGAACTGGATACATTTTGGGCCAGAACTATATAAAGAGCAGTGTGCAAAATCGTCTTTACAAATATTCACAGGAGGTGTATATCACTGTAGAGATTGACAAGCTTCTGCAGTCTGCCCTCAGTGAATGGTGAGATTTTCAATTTGTTAAAGTTTCCGACGGTCATGAGATCAGAGGCATCATAGATCTGACCAGAGAGTAAAAGGACGTCATCATGGTTCATTCGTGGATGAATCCATGATTTCTGTGTGTTTTCCCTAAAATGAACTTGACAATCATGCATAGATCACAGAGGGCTGGGTGGGGGTTAATCCAAAGTGCATTATCTTTTTTGTGAGGGTAGCTACTGTCCCCTCTAGCAGGCATATGCTAGACTGAAGGTGCCAAGCTATGCAAGACTGATGGTGGTTTTAGCATATTTTGGTCGCAGGGGTGGGCACAGGGCTCTTCACCTGTATCTCTGTTTGGCCGGGGGGGGGGGGGATCGCCACCACTGCCCATGTAAATTTCTTTTCGCCGCCCCAGCGACCCTCCCCCCACCCGACTGGGGCCTTTTGCTTTCATTATGAATGGGCCATGTATAAAGGGCGGTATGTTTGAGGAATGTGTTGTACTGTGAAGAACCGCAAAGATGCACAAGTATGCTATCACACAAACAGGGGCAATGTGGTTTGCAAGTGCTTCTTTCCTCTTCTGGACCATCTGGCTGGCAACCACTGAGGGAGGTTGCCAGATATGGAATTGGATTATGGGAGATGCTGAAGAAATTAAGCTCCTTATGATGCAGCGACTCTACACCTTTTCAGGAGTGATCTAATACCGTGCCACAGTGGACCGTGGGACAAGTGCCACTTCTGTATATGCAGTGTCCCTTTGTGGGCTATGAGGATCCTGAACACTGGGGTATACATGATCAAATAAAACCCAAACTGGGATTCGGAAATTACCTTAAATGATTTAGACCACATTTCATCCTGTTACACAATCCTTTCACCAAGTTTAACAAGTCTACCCACCAGAAAAGTCTTGAAAGCCCATCTCCGCTTCAGCTTTTGGTAAAGGAAGCCGTTGGGCAAAGCAGAGCACAGGCCTGTGAGGATGCCTTCAAAATCATCCTGGGACAAACTGACCTCAGCACTATTGCTGTCTTCTGCCCACCGATGATAGTCCTACTTCATTCTTATGTGTACAACACAAGAAGCACTTTGGCCTGAGCACTTTCAGGGTGAAGGGCAGCTAGACCCCTTCCTTACGTGCCAGCCTCCGTTTTCCATCAAACAAGTTGGAAAGATCATTTTTTAGGAAGGTACAGCAAGATGCCTTCCTGAGGCAACTACAATATTAGAAACCAGGAATCCTGTGGTAAAATGCAGTCCGCACACTGTCAAAATAGGGCACCTCATGTTTGCCGATTGGGAAGCGTACTTGAAGATTTTACCTGTGCATGTGACGCATCAACAAAAATGTGCCTGACTTTCATGGCACCATAAAAAGCTGCCTCATGCAGTTATATTCAACTGGGAGAGGTCACTGTGGATGTGACTGACCATGTATGTTGTGTCCTGGTTCTTGTGCAAATGGACTGATAGGTAGACATTAGAATTGGCCATGATGAAAAAATCTGGCAATGGGGTTGCCCAGTGGAAACTGTTAATCACTGGGTTTCTTCATCACCTAATGTGTTCTGCCAAATAATTGGCCCGGAGAAGAAGTATTTACATATATAGTTTGCAAGTAAAAATAAATGTGGCCCATGAACGTGTTATTAGAGCAAGTAATAAACACGCTTATTACTACAGTAGTGTAACTGATAAGAGAAAGCGCTGCTTATTGTTTCTTTGAATGCATGTTACAATGACTTGGAGGTAAACAACTGTGCTAATAGTCATGAGGTCTGTATGATGTTCTCTCAATGCATGCATTTAACCTGGTGATTTCTGGGTACCTTTGTTTGTAATTACTACATGCAACAAACTAGCATGGCATAAGCCATGCATGTAGATCCACAAAGAATGTGATCCGTTTATTAATGTACATGTGTTGGACAAAATATATTAAATTATCATTAAAGTATATGCTTAGGCATAACTATTTAAAAATGCCTATTCGTATTATTAAAATCAATATTGGTGATTGAACACTCCTATTGGTACAAATGTTCTTTATTAGTAGTGATGGATCTTATAATTATTAAATAATGGATTAAACTAAATATTCTCCCTTGAAAATTGCTTGTTTGATACCAATAGCAGGATACCTATATTCCCCCGAAAATACTGGGATATCCGGTAACAAACAGACTGACAACATCTGGAAGATGTTACCCAATATAAAAATAAGGGTTACCCTCCCTGAAATGTGCAGCCATTGAAACGTTTCATAAATACTTAAATGGCAAAATAATTACTGCAAGGGCTGCTGAGAAGAAAGTCCCTTATGAATGGGTAACTGTTGCATCATGTCTAGCATGTTATTTATGTTTTTTGCCACGTGATCTCCAAATCTGGAGTACTAGGCGGATAGCCAATATGTTTCCATAATCACATTCTATGCGTAGAGGGGTATTGGGTGATAATTGATTAGCAAGGGCTGAGGACTATTAGCTTGTACCTGTGGGCGAGGCGTCCTTTCACCCTTTGGTAAATAGATCCAGTCTCGTTATCAGGGCTACTTAGTTCTCTGTGAGTGTATGTTGTGCAGTTGTGGGTATGCGTCATATGCATGACCCAAGTAACATACTAGTAGTGCTCTCTGCGAGAATATATTGCATTGAGAACACAATGGTTAGTCTGGCTTTCCTGCCCTTTGAGCAGCCCTTGGGATTACCATACCATACCAAAACATTTATAGAGCGCACGGCTACCACCAACGGCGGTGTCCCGGGATTACACTTCCGAGACCCCATGCCAGTTCACTCTTGGGCGATTTCTTGATGCACTCCACATCCAGGCCAGGGACCTGTTGAAAACAATAGACTGTCATTAACCATTTTCGTTGCCCAGGCAGATCTGCTTCCGTATATACCACTGGATAGCTTACCTACGCTCAGGGTGTCTTTGGTAGTGTAGAGCCATCTCTGGCCTCCCTATTTGTGTTGAGCTGAGAGCTATCTGGAAACAGAAGGAAACCTACTTTGGTAGACTCCCCTGACATTCATGGAATAAACATCCCTTTGAATAGTTGGTGTCGCCTCCCCCACCCACCTTCTTTATACCAATACGTGAGAACGTGCCCTGCTATGGAGCAGGGTACTTAATTTTTTTTTAAAGGTGAAACATTTAACATTTTCATTGTTGTTGGGCCCCCCACTGTTGACTGCAACAGTGAATAAGAACTGGTCCCCAAGAACCAAATGTTTACTTTATCTTCAGAGGCACTCTGTAGCCAGGCTAAGAGAATGCATCCAACCAGAACTCAGTTTTGATGTGTCCCTCCAAGACTATTGCTAATCTAAGGACAATGGATCTGCCTCACTGGATATTCCTAGTTTTTATGCAGTGAGCTGTGCTCTCAGGGCAGCACTTTATGCAATTCAAAATTACTACTTTTCAACCCTTCTTTAAAATACTTGAGGAGTTTATAATTTTCTCAAAAATATTCCAGGACAGGAGTTAGAACAGTAAATAAGCCTCCTGGAATATTTGGGTGGGAAGTTGTTCTTTCCCCCAAATATTCTAGGCATTGAGTTAGAATAGTAAATTTGACTCTTCCAGTGTTTGCCACGCCCACTGCTGCCCTGAGGGCACAGTTCAGGGCAAGAAACACAAACTAGTGCCACAATGTTGCACCCTACCCTGGATGAAGAAAAGCTGCAGGACTGCCCAGAAGGGAGAGAAGTAATCTTAGCCAGGAGGACAACCAGCGAAACTTGGATTATTGAAGACATGCCTGGTGAACACATGAAGGGTGTGAGCTGCCTTTGTCATGGATGAGCAAAAGGACATTCAATGTCCATAGGGTTGAGGGCCCACTGCTCTATGGTTGTTGCGAAATAAGAAACCAGCAGTGACAAAGCCAATAGGTCTAACTTGCTTTATGGCTTATAAACCAGACCCTTTTTTACCTGCATAAAAGGTACGGCACTTTTATGCAGTACCTTTAACTATAGAACACTACCATGGAGTGGTATCAGGACTGTAGTCTAAACCAACTGAATGTGAAGCCAGACTGGACTGGCAGACCCTACTGCAGAGACACTACTCCCTGGAAACTGGTCATCCCTTTTCCAGGGTCATGATAAAGTGGTCAGGGAATTAACACTGAAATGCCTGTCTATAAAATATGAGTGACTGGTACTGAATCCCTCAAAGTGCATCGAGCCAAGCTGCTAGCACAGTCATTCTAATTACTGAAGATGTAACCAAGGGAAATTTGACTGACTTCAGATCCTATTGCACTGCTGTGTAAAATGTCCTTACTGGATGGCAATAGATTGGCGAACGTAAGCGATACCCGTATTCTCCTATCTGCACATCCACTTGGGATGGATGTATGTATATGGTATTCTTACAGCACAAATGTACCCAAATGGCAGCGGAGCATTGTACATGGTCAAAGACAAGCAGAAAGTGAATGAGTAATTGAAGAGGATGCTGGGTTTTGGGCGGTTAATGCATTATGTTGGATGTGTTGTGAGAGTTGTCACTCGAGGACTGCTTACGCATGGAGATTTGTTGTTTTTGACTGCGGACACTCCTGTCTCATTTAAATTACTCCTTTATGAAACCACGTGAACCATAAGGCATAGTGTCACCCCGCATTACCATGTCCTGCTTACTTGATCCATGCAGGATCTCTTACAACCTAGGTGGTCCTCTCTAGATCTGGGGCATATCTTTATATCTGTAGTTGAAGCAACACCACTCATCCCTTGAGGACTTGCTTGGCATTGTTATTACATAGATTGGTTTCTTGATCTAGCCTTTGACCTCTCTTGCCGACCAATAGTTTTAGCAGTCACTACTTCTTTGAATGTTATGAGTTTGATTATATATCACCATAATGTTTCCATTACTTTCTTGAATTCCAATAAAGGATTGTAGCACAAGGACTCCCATGGCTTTCCGAGCTCTAGGACCTTACGGCGTAAGTACTGTTTTTTTGTGCTGGTCTTGGTTTTTGCTGTTCTACATTTTGCTCTTGAAAAAAAAAATCTTTTAAAGCTTTCACTGAACAGCATCCTTTAAGGGATTTTGTTACATTGTGTCAGTAAGTAGCTTTTTAGCTTTTTTGGTACGTGTTTCATGATTTATAGAATGTCTTGGGCATGATTAAAATGTTTTATGCAAAAAAAAAAAAAACTTTTAAATTGGTTTGTTTGCTTGATACAGGTTGGATAGAACATTCTTGGGTGAAAATAACAATGCACTGTAAAGTGCTTTGTTGCGATATTTGGCTGCCCCTGATGTGCTTCCTCCTGTAGCTTTTAAAAAAAATATATATTTTTGAGTTTTTACTGCACGTTGCAACAAACCAATGCGTAAAAGAACATAACTGCCGACTGGCTTAGTTCAGAGACATGGCAACAAAAGTCAAATAACATAATGCAGCTACAGTGAGAGTCAATAACAGTATTAACATACCCAGCAGAAGATAGGCTCCACCAAGGAAGGGATGTTCAAAGCAGAGAAAGACAAGCAGGACCTCCCTCTACCAGCAAACCCACCAAGCACAGATCCGAGGTTCCCCCACACACAAGAGGGGACAAGCAGAGCAAGGAAGCAAAGAGATGGGAAAATCCCAAAGGAGTGTCAATCAGGTTCGGACTGAGCGCTCCAGCATCCGAGGCCGGTACAGACCTGCCAGAAGAGGAACCATCCACAAGTGCCTGGCCCCCACAATCCATTTGCGGACAGGCTAACAAGATGGCATCTCATGCAGGTAATATCGGCACTTTCCGAACCCCCCTCCAACCCCACAAATTGCCTCCCTTTCACAGTATGCCCACCCTGTCAACTCTAACCACCAGCGGTAGACATCAGGACCCCAGGCCGACTTCTAGCTCATGGTCAGTTGACTACGTTCAAGAATTAAGGCAAAATCCGTAACCTTCCAGGCCGTCAAGCATTCGTGGAGGCTGAGCAAGCATAACGAAGGACTTGGAGGACAGTCTCTGTCCGTGGCCCCCTGAACCACCTGGAGGACTCTTGTCCAATAGGGTAATAAGATCGGTCAAGACCAAACCACGTGGAAAAAATCTGCGTCCTCAACGGCGCACCTGGGACACTCTGAGGTCGCAGCCGGAAACATAGCGTGTATACGTCAGGGAGTCAAATAGATCCAATGTAAATAAAAGAATGTTTGAAGCAGGCATTTATAGATACTTGAGAATTAAATTCCAGTATTTTCCTCCAAGAGGAATCAGAGAGTGGTGCTCCTAGGTCTGCATCCCAACATAACTGTAGGATCGTGGGAGCTGGTCATGCCCCCTCCAACAAAGCCCTATAAAGTAATGTAAATCTTTCGTCTGACCCGTAATAACAAAGAGATGACGCAGGCAGTCATGTTCTGGAGGTTCCAAAATACCGGCGCCCCACCACTCCCATATCTTGCGTGTCAGGGCTCCATGAAGGAGGAAATGGCCCACCGGAATATCATAAGACTCCCGGAGATCTGAAAAAGGACACAATTCTCCCCCCATAAAGAGATCACCTAGGACATCAATCCACGCGCCGGCCACTCAAGGAGACCAGGCCACGCCCCTGGATGACCACCGCTGGATTTCCAAAAGAAGAAGCTCACTGGAGGATGGGGACGGCGCGTGAGTCTACCGTAAGGCATGAGCCCAAACATAACGTGCAGTCCTAATCAGGATATAGAAGCAGGAGTGGGCTTTAGTAGAAAACACAATAAGCAATCCTTGGTAGGAGAGCCATTCTCAGCAGCTCCCACACCATTCCATAGAAAGGCTCGCCAACGTGCCACCCATTGAAGCTGCACCGCTAAGTAATATATTTCCAAGTCGGGAGCAGCTAGGCCCCCCTCAGCCACAGGCAAACACACCCTCCAGAAGACAACACAAGCTGCCTCAATAAAATGAGAGAAGCAGACCATCCGGCTCCCGAGATTTTTTTGGGGCCAACTCCAACAGAAGTGATGCAAACAAATATAGAAGACACAGCAAGAGGATCATTTTGGAAACGGCCACTCGGCTACTGACCGAGAGAGGCAATGTAGACCAAAAGGCAACAGACCGACGTAGCCCAGCCAACACGTGGCCAAAATTCCTCTCGTATAATAAGTCTGGGGAGCAGTAAACAGCCACACCAAGGTATCAAATCACATCAAGCTCCCACCCCAACGTCGGAGCTGTAAATACAGGACTTGTTCCAATTGACCTCCAGTCCTGAGTGAAAGTCCGATAATGCCGCAACCGCCTGCAGAAGGTCTATATCCCTCCTCCTGAGATACAATATCATGTGAACAACATACAGAGAGATATAGGTACAGTTAGAGGTAGTACTCAAGCCCTGATAATGTAGTCCCCTGGCGAACTGTGGAGGCAAAGGGCTCCATAGCGAATGCAAATAACAAAGGTGATAGGGGGCAACCCTGCAGAGTACCCCACTCCACTCACCTCCGATATCAAAACACCAATACGGATTCTGGCCAGGTGGGCAGTGTAAAGATGAATCGTCCACTTGACGAAGGGCAAGCCCTTGCTAAGCATAGTAGCATAAAGGACTTCCCAGCAGAGTGAATCGAACACCTTCCGAATATCAACCGAGATAATCAAGGCTTCCGGTGGGAAGTGGTCCCGGCGGTGTAAGGCCAGGAACAATTGACGGATATTGATCATAGTGCTATGTGTAGGAATGAAGCCTGTTTGATCCGGATGGACAAAAGAACACACATTAGGCAGTAACCAAGTCGCCAAGAGTTTACTTACGATTTTGTAATCGGCATTAAGCATAGATAGGGGCAGTAGGAATCAAGAACGTCTTCATCTTTCTTAGGGAGTGACACAACGGCTGCTTCCCGCAGCGAGTGCGGAAGCTGACCATACTGCTGGAAATCGTTAAAAAGTCTAGGAACAAGGTCCGACGCGAAGGCCACATAAATTCTATAGGAAACCCATCAAGACCAGGCACCCCTCGCTATTTCCTTAATCGCTTCTCAAACCTCCTGCTTGGTAACATCCACAACCAGTTGATCTGCCACTGCCGACTTTAGGGACACCAGAGACGCATCTGCAATATAATTCAGCAATTCCTCCTCATCGCTCACCACTCCTGAGGAATATAACTCACGATAGTGCTGCAATAACACTGCATTGATCTCCTCCTGTGTAAATACATCTTGCCTCGAAGGACCGCGTAACTGAAGTATAGAGGGACCACCCCCGACATCTCGCAAAAGCCATTTCTGCATCCTGCCCGACTTATCCTGTTCCGCATAAGCAATAGCTGCATACACCTTATAGCGGTGAAGGTGCTTCACAAGCTCAAACAGCCTCTCACGTTCCTCTAGCAGGCGTCCCTAGCCCTCCACGGTCCATTACAGCCCACTTGAAAGACCATCCAATATGTCCTCCTGCCGTTGAATGTCCGAAAGGCGCTGAGTGCAAACCCCACTCTTCTAGAAATACAACACTTTCGGATCACCACCTTCATAGCCTCCCATTCTATCCCCACCGAGAGATGTGCTCCCCCAGTAAAACTCGGAAGGCCTGATCATCCAAAAGTGTAAGGTTTAAATGCCAGGTAGACACACTAGCGCCCATATGACGACCCACAAAACGTGCCCAGCACGGGAGCATGATCAGAATCTGTTTTTGCCAAATATTCCAGCGCAACAACTCAATCATGCAGTGCTCTACACATATAAAGCCTGCCAAGTCTTACCATGAGATCATGAAGACCAGAGCGATAGGAGTACACACGAGCCTCCGGGTGACGTGCCTGCCAACAATCTATCAAATCCCACTGACCAGACCACGATCGGGCCGCCTCTGCCAGCCTGCCCGCGGGCGCACCACGGAGGGGTGAATGAGACTGATACAGACTCAAATCCTCGACACAGTTAAAGTCTCCCCCCACCACCCTCCAATAGGGGACCATAAGGGAAATTAGGAGCGCCAGACTGGTAAGAAATGCAGACTGATCCACATTTGGTGCGTAAATATTTAGAAGGGCAACATCTGCCATCCAGACTTCCCAGCACCAGTACATAACGACCCTTCGGGTCAGTAACCATCCTATGCAAGTGGAACGGGACTTCAGGCCTAATCCAAATAAAAGTGCCCCGCAAGAAGGCAGAATAAGAAGTAGCATAGAGCTGGTCACCTGGAGAAACGCAAGTCGTTTCAAGTAAGAAAACACATAGTACGCTTAGAGGGGAAAGAAAGGCCACGCACATTCCAGGTAATCAGCGTAATTTGTGTCGCCGCAGGAGACAAACCAAGAAGGAAAAGGACCACCCATAGATCCCACCAACAGCAGAACCACGCAGAGCCAGGCGGGCCCCACTGTACCAAGTACACGGTGCCACAGCCTCAAACGTTCCACCGCTGGCATACAAACAAATGCACAACCAAACACTATAATACCTCAACAATTCCCCCACCACCCCCAAAGACTGAAATATACAGCCATCCTGTCCAAACAACACACCACATAAGCCCCAGATAGGAACCCACTAATGGCAAGAAGGCCAGCTAGATCCTTAACGAAAGAGCACACGTTGAGATGGCGCCGCCAGCAAGAGGTGGAGAACCAACACCCAAGAAACACAACAGTGCAAACAGAACATGTCCCGCAAGACCCCCTCCCTTGAACCTCTCAGGTAGGAGTAAAGAAAACAAACATCAATAAACAGCCAGTAAACTGACTCACCTCATAAACACTGTATATAAACAAGGCAAAACCACCCATGACATGCCCAGGGGAACATGTCAAGCCAATTCATCCAAAGACCCCAGTGTGACACCAGGCAGAATGTTTTCAAGACCAGGAGTAGTGGAGTCCTTGGAATCCAAAGCAGAGGAACAGCACCCCAGGGACATGGTTCGCAAGGAGTCCCCGCCTGTAGGAAAGTACTACTTTTGGCATGGTTACTACCCGCTTTTTGCCTGACTGATGCATCTTTGACCGAATGTGCACCGGGTTCCTGCTAACTAGGTTCTCAGTGCCTGTGTTCTTTCTCAAAACTGTACCTTTGTTTTCACAATTGGCACACCTCTGGGCCACATATAAGTCCCTTGTAAAAGGTACCAGTGGTACCAAAGGCATTGTGACCAGAGAGGGCCCCGAAGGGATGCAGCATGTATTTTGCCACTCTAAGAGACCCCTCACCAAACACAAGCATACCACCACTGCAGCCTGTGTGTTTTGGTGCAGATAAAAGGGAAGAGTCGACCTGGCACCCATCCCTGTGTGCCAGGCCTACCAGCACAGCAAGAGGCATAGGTAAGTCACCCCTACAGCACGCCTTACAGCCCTAAGGCAGGGTGCACTATACCTTATGTGAGGGCATAATTGCATGAGCATATATAGGGCATATCTTATAGGACATATCTACCTATGGGAAGGAGCAGCCCCTATATCAAAGACCACTGCCACAATACAGGGGATCTAAGGATCCGTGGCCAAAGTCCCTCTCACTGAACCCCTATAGTGTGCATGCGCAGATATGCCCCTATTGTGTCTAAGTCCATTCTTAGACATCATAAGTTCACTGTGAAGCCATACTTAGTACATGGGCTGGGAGCTTGTCAATACAAGTTCCACAGCCCCATGATGGCTTAACCAAATTCCAAGATGTTTGGTACCAAACATCTCAGATTAATGAGCCTACACTGATGCCAGTGTTGGATTCATTTTTAAATGCACTTAGAGGGCACCTCAGACGTACCCCCTGCAAACTTACCAAACCACTAGTAAGTGTCTGACTGATCTGCACCAGCCTGTCACCTCTAGACATGTTTCTGACCCCCTGAGGTGAGAGCCTTTTGCTCTCGTGGGTCAGAAACAAAGTCTGTTCTGGGTGGAGGTGCTTCACAACTACCCGCAAGCAGGAAAAGCATAGAACGGCGGTGAGCCTCAAAGGCTTCCTGCCCTTTGTTATGCTGACCAGGGCCTCTCCAGCTAGTGGAGATACCCGCCCCCCTGACCAAGCCCCACTTTTGGCTGCAAGGTCGGCAGGAAAATTAGTAAGCAGGAGAGGTGTGTCCCATCTCAGCCAGAACCACCCCTAAGGTGTCCTGAGCTGAAGTAACCCCCTCCTTTAAAAACCCTCATATTGTTTTGGAGAATTTTAGCCAATAGGGTTAGGGGTATGTCCACTTCCCAGAGGGAGTGGACATACAAAGGGTGAAGTCACCCTAAAGGTAAATAGCCCATTGGCTACTACCTTCTGATCCCTATAATGAATGTAAAACTAGTATTTAGGGGCACCCCTGAACCTTAATCCTCAGATTCGACAGATGAAAAGAAGAAACACAAGAAGACGTACTGCTGGACCAAGAATTGAGATCTGCTGCAGAAAGAAACCAGCACGAACCCTGCCAGCGGCTTAAGGACTCGACGATTGTGACGTGCTTTCTCTCCTGGAGCCTACATAGCCTCCAAGAACCCCGGAGTCCCTCCAGTCTTCACAAATTGCCACAAACCTCCCTTTGGGCTAGAGGCTCTAGTCCCCGGCACACCGCCAGTAAAGAAACTGCCAAATGGTGAGGACCGGCATAGAACGTGTTGACACGACTCTCCACCAACCCTTCAGTTGCAGCAACAAAGATTTGTTGGCCTCCACACCGGTGACCGACCCCTTCAGTGTGTCCTCCAGCCCCAGGGTTCCTCACAGCACCTGGAACGGACGCTGGAAACAGCCCCACTTCTGTGAGCCTGCACCCTCCTGCTGGTGGTGTCGACTACACCCAAAGTAGAAACTTGGGCATGACTGCCCCAACCGCGACGGCCTGCCCTACAACCTCCACGACAGCAGACCGCTACCGGTGACGGCCAAGACAACTCCTACGACCTCCAGTACTTCCGATCAAGAGGGTCTGAAACTGCCTGCTGTACCCGAGTCCTGGGCACCCCAAGACCTTCATCCTACCAGTGAAGGACTACCTGTGGCCGTGGTGACCCGGAACTCCCCGACGGAGTGTATTTCCCATCAACCGCAATGGTAAATGTGTTGGCGGTCTCCCGCCTAACTCAAGACCTTTCTTTGCAGTGACCGCCGCCGTCACTGTATTGGCGGTATGTCTGCCGCAAACTAAAATCTTGAATTATTGCTATTTCTCTGAACTTTGCAAATTTAAATCTCCGAAAGCATTTATCCTAGATCTGTGTTTATAGTCATATAAATTATATAAAAATCAGATATATTGTTTACAAACCATTGGTCTCTGGTTTAGTCATTGAGTGTGTGTAATCATTTCTTGCCTGTGCATGTACAACAAACGCATAGCACTGCCCACTGATAAGCCTGACTGCTTGCCCACACTACCACAAAAGAGAGCATTCGTATCATCTACTTTAGCCTCTGTAAAGCCTTTGGGGATCCACTGGACTCTGTGTACACTATACCTTACTTTGGTATAAACAGAGCCAGCTTCCTACATTGGTGGATCAGCGGTGGGGTCTACGACTTTGCATTTGCTGAACTACTCTACCAAAAAGGGACCACACGACTACAATCCAAAATTACCTTTAAATTCAACTGTATTTTTTTAATTTACAATTTATCAAAATTCTTGTAAGGGCCTTGGTTAAGTCCCTGTAGCATTTTTAAAAGTTTAAAAAGCCTACTGTAGTTAGGGGTAAAAGTGCCTAGAAATGTTTGTTAGTCCTTTTTAAAAAGGCCCCAGCCACCGCTCCTGTTCGCCTTGGCGATGGAGCCTCTGGCCCGGCTAGTCCGGGGAGACCCTCTCATCCGAGGGTGGGAATGGGACCCCTCTCGAGTGGACAAAATCGCCCTCTACGCGGATGATGTCCTTCTCTTCCTGGCGGACCCGGAGGTCTCCGGCCCACGGAGCATGGAGGTTCTCCTTGCCTTCGAACAGGTCTCGGGCCTGCGCCTTAACCCGGCAAAATCCACGCTGGTCCCTCTTCACCCGTCCCGATCCTGCTTCGATTGGCAATCCACCATCCCCCTGCGGCGACAGTCCTTTAAGTACCTGGGGATCTAGGTGACCCTGCTCCCAGAGCTCGAGTGGGCCCTCAATCTCACACCCTTGGTCAACAAGACCAAGACGGACCTTAAACGATGGCAGTCTCTCCCTCTTAATCCCCTAGGCCGTAGCGCCCTTTTTAAAATGATGGTTCTTCCCCGTTTTCTTTATATTCTCCAGAATATAACCCTTCACCTCCCAGGGAGCTGGTTCCGAGAGCTCGATGGCCTGCTTACCCGATTTTTGTGGGGGGCAGACGACCACGGATGGCGCTGGCTCACTGCCGGATCCCTCCATATGACGGCGGTATGGGGGTGACAAATCTACATCTCTACTACTTGACCACCAGGCTCATTGTGGTCCACGACTGGTTTACCGGCGGCTGGTCCGACCCGGCATACCGAGTTGAGCTCCAAAAGATGGATTTCCCACAACTCCAGGCGTACTTGTATGGGGCTCCGATACCCCAAACCCTTCCCCCCCCTACCAAGGCCATCTTCCTGGCCTGGCGCAACGCCCTGAGTCACACGAAATGGAGCCGGAAACTTACCCAACATACGCCCTTATGGCATGGAACTTGGCTGCGGGAGACTTCTTCCCTACGGGACTTTGACCACTGGGACCACCTGGGGATCTCACTTCTCGGGGATGTCTGGACAGGGGACCACATCAGGACCTTCATAGACCTGCAACAACGCTACTCCCTTCTCCCCTCCCAGTTTTACCGATACCTACAGCTACGGCACGCCCTCGCTGTGCACATCCGGTCCCACACCTCCCTTCCTGAATTTAGTCCGCTTGAGGCACAAGTGATGATGGGAAACCTGGGCAACGGGGGGGTATCAAGGATCTACCGCTCCCTAGTGAATAACGGCCCGCATCCCTGGACTCACTGCGCGCCCGCTGGGAGGGTTGGCTGGGCCCCTTAGAAGACGAAGACTGGCACGATGCACTGATGGCCCCCAGGACCCTCACGACCTCCTCTAAACTGCGTCTGGTGCAAATATATTACCTACACACAGCATATCTCACCCCTGAAAGGCTGCACAGGGCGCGACTGCGGCCTGCCCCGAACTGCGCACGCTGCGACCACTCCCCGCTGATTTTTACCACATGACCTGGCAATGTCCCGCCCTTACAGCATTCTGGACGGGGGTGGAACAGGAGCTCACATTGGCCCTGGGGTGGGAGATCCCCCATGACCCGGTGCGCCTGCTTCTGGGGGTGTTTGATGGCCTGGGTGGCTCACGAGCTGACAAGCGTCTCCTTGGCACTGCGGTGGCTGTGGCCAAGAGGGACATTGCAGCGCTGTGGTCTCAGAACAAACCCCCTACAGTGCGGAGATGGAGACGGGGGGTGGACTGGTGCGGATCTCAAGAGGAACCTCTCTTTGAGGCCCGAGGCTGTCCTGATTTATTTCAAAAAATTTGGGGTAAATGGTTCAACCTCATATCATAACCAATGTGGTGGTCTTGGGTGTGGGGACAAACTTATAAGGGCCCCTGGGACAGCGAGTAGGGAAGTGGGTTTGGGGCCTTTTTCTCTTGCTACGCTTCCACAAGCTACTGTGCTGATACTGGCTGTCGTTGTACTGTTGTTGTGGTTTCTCTTAAATGTCAATAAAAAATTGATTATAAAAAAAAAAAAAAGGCCCCAGCTTTACTAAAATAATGGATACAGAGAATATGGTTGTGGAACTCAACCTGACCCCTTTCCTCCATCTTGACATAAAGGAGCTAAGGACCCTCTGTAGAGTTAAAAAACATTAAAACTGGTTCCAATCCTACCAAGACCAATCTCCAGGAGCTCTTGACAGAATATGCTAAGGAACACCCTTCTGAAGAGGAGGACCTCCTCCCAGAAGACGAAAATAGTACTGAGGGGACAAATCCCAACCCCCTCAACTAGTTACAGAAGATGTGTTCCCTGCACCCATCTTTCCAAAAGTAGTGATATGGGTACCTAGCTCAAACACAGGTGGGTCAGACACCCCAAGCAGCATTGAGGACAGTCGAGGGCTCGAAAAATCCACTCGCATTTGCGAGCCAGATTTAATTAGGGTGAGCTATTTTTAGGTCCTACTCGTCCTTCCTGGCGAGTAGTAAGACAGACTGACTTTTGACCTCTGTCTCTGAAAGCAGGGCAAATGTGACAAGATAGCAAGATTTAAAGGCATCTTTATTGCTCACAAAGTGAATAAGCAATAAAAATGCCTTTAAATCTTGTTAACTTGTCACATTTGCTCACAGAGGTCAAGTGCATTACAGTTAGGTCGAGTAGATTTTTGAAATTACTAGACCTGCAGGTCTAGTAAGAATGTTTTGATTTTTCGAGCTCTGCAGTCTCAATGAGGAGGACATCCTTTTTAGCAAGACTGACTCGCAGAATAGCCCTGGAGGATAGACTCCTGGCTATAGAAAGGGAAAGAGCAGATATGAGCCTAGCGCCCATGAATGGTGGCAGCAACATAATACCTAGGGACAGAGAGAACTCGTATGACCCTAAAATCCCCAAAGGGATTGTCCCCAAGTATGAGGAAGGTGATGACATCCCAAAATGGTTCACAGCCTTTGAGAGAGCCTGATCATGGAGACATGTGAAGAAGTCACACTGGGGAGCATTGCTTTGGGAACTGTTCACTGGTAAGTGCAGGGATAGACCCCTAACATTCACTGGGGCAGATGCTGAACCCTATGACCTCATGTCTCATGAAGGGTACCCTGATTAAGGGCTTTGGACTCACCACTGAGGAATATAGAATTAGATTCGTGGGGGGGGGCTAAAAAACAGATCGAGTCAGTCTTGGAATGATTTCATAGACTACTCAGTGAAAACATTAGATGGCTGGTTAACTGGAAGCGAAGTGCACAACTGTGATGGGCTTTATAATCTGTTTATGATAGAACACATTTTAAGTAATTGCATTAATGAAAAGTTGCATCAGTATCTGGTAGACCTAGGTTCAATTTCTCCCCAAGAATTGGGAAAGAAGGCAGGTCACTGGGTCAAGACTAGGGTGACCAAGAGTAACACTGAGGGTGACCAAAAAAAGGGGTTACAAAACCTCCCCAGGGGAAAGTGGGTGAACATCCTAAAGATAAAAGTAAAGAATCTTCTAAAGGCCCCCAAAACCCATCTCAGGAGGGTGGGTCCCAGAACTCTTCACAATCCAACGGTGGGTACAAAGGTAAAAACTTTCATCCCAAAAAGGCCTGGTGTTACAACTGTAAACAGTTTGGACACAAAACTGGAGACTCTGTCTCAAAAAGAATCCCCCTAGTACTCCACCAGCTCGCACTGGTATGGCAAGTCTCCAGGTGGGATCAACAGTGTGCCCAGAACAAATCAGGGTTCACACTGAAGCTATTTCAGTCTCTGAGGGTGGGGTAGATTTAGCCACTCTTGCTGTCTGGCCTCCTAATATGAAAAAATCCCGACAGCAACCCTTGATTAATGGGACTAGAGTAGAAGCCCTGAGGTATACAGGTGCTAGTGTCACCATGGTGACAGAAAAACTGTTTTCCCCAGGATAGTATTTGGCTGGACAAACATATCCAGTCACCAATGCTGACAATGTAACTAAGATGAATCCCATGGCTATGGTATCCTTAGAATGGGGAGGGGTTACTGGCCTGAAACAGGTAGTGGTCGCTTCTGCAATCCCAGTTAAATGTCTGCTAGGGAATGATCTGGAGACCACAGCATGGGCTGAGGTAGAACTGAAAACCCATGCAACCATGCTGGGTAGCCCTGAATTGGTGTGTGCAAAAACGTGAGCACAGAGCGAATAAGAAGTGTTGGAGCCTGGAAAAATGACCCAACCTTCCAAGAGAAAAGGTAAGAAGACTGGGGGACCAGCTTCTGAACAGCAACAAGCTCAGGACCCCTCTCCTCAGGGAGAGGAGCTGTCACCCCCAGAGGGAACTTGAACCTTATCAGGTTGAGCTCCTGGGCCCAGGGGGACCCTCTAGGGAACAGCTGTGCCAAGGACAGAGCTTTGATGTTGAAAGCCTGCAACAGGAAAAGGGAGATGTCAGTGGCTCCCACAGACCTTATTGGTCTCCGTTATGCTGAGGCCAGAGATCCCAAACCTGGTATCACTAGGAGAGTGGTAGTGCCTCAGCAATTTAGGGATTTCCTCCTCACATTGGTCCATGACATCCCCTTAGCTGGGCATCTTGGCAGACAAAAACTTGGAATAGGCTATTTAGCCATTTCTATTGGTCAAACATGTCCCAGAAGGTGAAGGAGTCTTGCAGCCCCTGTGTCACCTGGCAAGACAGGTGGCCATCCAAAGGCCCCCTTAATTCTACTACCAGTGGTTGGGGTCTCCTTTGAAAGGGTAGGGGTGGACATAGTTGGTCCACTTAAACCTCCCACAGCATCAGGAAACAAATTCATACTGGTAGTAGTGGATCATGCAACCAGGTATCCTGAGGTAATTCCCCTTAGGACTACTTCAGGACTACTACAGTCCCATTACATTACACAATCTTGCATGATGTACTTCTTTTGTTCTTTCCAATAACTAAGATGTCATCTTGAAAGGAAACAACACCCGGCATATTACCAAACAATTTTGTCATAAGCCTTTGGAAAACAGCGGCAGCTGATGCTAATCCAAAGGGCATACAACAGAATTGAAAACAACGAAATTATGTAATAAACACAGTTAATGAACGACTGTCAAAATGTACATTGATTTGATGATATGCAGTAGGAAGCTCTAGTGTTGAAAACCATTATGAACTACTAGTCCAAGAAAGCATTTCATTTCATCAATATGAGATAGGGGAAAGGGATCCTCTTCTGCATTGCCTTTCAAACACCTGAGGTCAATACAGAGTCTTATTTTTCCACTTGCAGGAGTTCCATGACCAAAGGCGAAATCCGGTTGTATGATTTTATAAGCTCTATGATTTTCACATATTGCAATTTCTTGAGTTCAGTTCTTACCTCATCCTTAACTATGAAGCGTATGTTTCCTACTTTATAATTTTTTGGCTAGGCATCATATTTCAGTACAACTATATGTGAAAATCCCTTGAGGATTCCAATTTTGTCCCCAAACACCTTTGCAAACTTTTCTAAATCCTGTACCCTAGTCTCTTCGTTATCTCAGGCCACCAATACCTGACCTGCACAACTGTGTTCCAGAATGATATGTAATGCCCTCTGAGCCTTCTACTTTAAAACTGATGGATCATCTTTGGCAATATACAATTTACAAACATCCTTTCTATTTTAAACACCAGAGAACTGTAATCCAACGTTTCTATGTTATTGTCAGAGTAGCTTTCAGGATTTATGTCTGAGTGCTGAAATTCACTTCCAATTTTGGATGCAAATTCTTTCTCACATACTCTTTTTGCAATTATGATACATGGAGACCCTGAATTTGTTGTGACCTGCAAAGGTCCTCCTCCAAACGTCCCCCAAGACATTGGTTTGTTATGCTCATTCCCTTTTATATTTAACACAGCTTTCTATTTGAAATCTTTAACTCCCTATCTCTCTCTGACAAATTTGCATTGTTCTCTGCAACACAAAAAACCTGGTATTTCTTGTTCTTCCAATTGCATATCTGTTCAAAATGTCCTATGACCCCACGCGCCAAACATTTGGCACTGTGAGCTGGACATCTAATAAATTTAGCTGTGTGTTGCCTAGTACTACAATGGTAACAAGCCTGGCCAGTCCCATTTGTTAGTTGCTTTGATTTTTTATTTGTATCTTTATCACGTCTTTTCCTTCGGATATTTTATCTAATGTAGCACATACACCTTTAGTGTTTAGATGCAGAGCGGCTTTCACACATCTTTCTGATAATTCAGCTTTTTCACTAATACAATAGCATCATGTGAAGGCAAATTTCCAATGATCCACAATTGTCCTGTATACTTTAGTTTTTCGTATGCATAACCACCTGATCATGTACAAGTTTATCTTGTAAATTGCCAAACTTGCAGTTTATCGCTAATTTCTTTAAAGCAGATACATAGTTTTCCATCGATCTGCTTTTTTCTTGTTTTAATTGAAAACGAAGTATAACGTGTATTCGCTGTGCACACAGATGGTGAAAAATGTTCGTCTATGTCAGGGATAGCATTGGCAAAGGTACCAGTATCACTTGCCTGTCTATGCTTTTTTTGCATATGATTATAAATCTTGCAGTCTTTCTGGTCCCAGGCAGTGCAACACAACCCTTTTCTCTTCCAGGTGACAGTACTATACTTTCATCCTCATTTGTGGAAATATAATTAAAAAATACTCTTTCCATTCTGCCCAGGTCATACTCAGTTCACCAGACAGTGAAAGAAATTCCCTTGAAGGATTTATATTCAGAATTTGTGGGTTTGCCATGTTTGCTGAAGACGTAATTGTTTACAAATTAAATTTAAGTAGAAAAGTACATTTACTTCGAAAGATTGGGTAAGACGTAATTGTGTAATATTTTTTTTCCCGTTAAGATTGATGCATCAGAGTCTATCCAATGCCTTGTAGGTAAATAAACAAAAAAAAATCACTAAATTCCAATATATGTTAAATATACCACTTACTAGTTAGGTGTGTTCCATATATGTCCTTGCATTATAAAATGCAACTCAGATCGGTGTCTCCACAGATGTCTGCAGCACGTTTATTGTCAGGAAGATTGAACTCACTCGGCTTAAGTGTTAATGTGCAAAAGCAGCACGTTGTATCCTGGTAATATGTGTTAGTGGCAAGTTTTATCCTGGTAACCGTTGCGCTTACATGGTTCCCGTTGTGCTTCAATTTGTTGTTTTCATCAAGTTCTGTCCTTGAGCGTGACAACGATGCACTGCTGGGAACACACAGCGGTTCTCCGAAGAGCATGCACGAGCAGCAAAAGGGGTGCAGAAACGTGAGTCAGATCAGTTGCAGTTAGCTGTTACTGAGTCAGTTTCTTATTTTTACATTCAATGAGGTTTGTGCCCAGTAGAAAACGCATCTCCTACGAGCAGTCGAGACCACTTTCCTTGTCTCAATGGTCACACTCACAAAATGTTCCTCTGATACAGCAAATCCTTCAAAATAGACTTATACAGATTCTAGCAATCTTCTCAACATGGATCCGCTAGGCTGTTTAGATCTCATCAACAAATCTGTATTGATTATGCAGAGACATGTTACTTATTAAATCGACCTTTATTCTTTTGGACAGCCCATGGTCAATGGTGCTTCTCTGCCACCATTCTGTTATCTCCTGTCAACCAACAGTATATACAAGTAAAACAGATTCTAGATAAAACACACAACATTCCATTAAACAGGGATAAGGATGCAGAGGTGAAATACAAAAGCAATAAGTATATGCAATAAATGTGTGTCTAAAGTAGCCGACAATCCATTAAAGTGTGCATAAGGGCTCTTCAGGGTGACCCAACCTGCAACACTGGGCTCTTGCAACAGGGCTGGCATGAAATTAATTAACAGAACCTCAAGCAGCTGGACCCTTCCTCCTGCTAGACTCACTCAGCACTATCATAGTACAATCCCCCCTCCCCCACACACCCAGCCCTCAGAGACCAAGTTAATTGTAGCTTAAGACTTTGCCATCTTGAAAATGCCCAAAGTGGGTAGGTTTAGCTCGAGACCTTACCCCAATGGTTAGGACGTTCCAAGGGGTCATTCACACCCACAAGCTTGTGCCAGGCATAAATGTTGCATTTTCAGGCACCCACTTCAGAACACTCCTGGTCCTGAGGAAGATCAGAAGAGGACTGAACTTGCTGTCTGCGCAACTGGGGAAGAGCCCTGGAGGACTGGACCTGCTCGCTCTCTTGTATCCAGGACAAAGAAGTGGACTCCAGGTGTCATAAGGCTGACCTCCTGTTCAAGCTACAGGGATATAACAAGCTACAAGAGGCCTTTCCTGCAACTGCCCAATGACACCTGGACCGGGACTGGACTCTGCCTGCCACCCTATGAGTCTATGAGAGCCTCCCCATAGGTCCTGGGGGGAATTAGAAGTGTATTCACGTGATGGATTGGGATTTAAAGGACTAAGGGCCTGATTTATATATTGGTGGATAGGGTACACTGTCTCAACGGCGAAGGAGTTACCTCCCCGCCAACATAGTGGTCTACCGGCCAAATTTAATTGCGGATGGACTACAGCAGAGACTACTCCATATCCATCATGGCTAAACTTCTCCAATGGCCCTGGGGAGTAAGGGCCGACAGAGAAATGGCTACATGTCTGCACGCACAATTTACATGGGTGGACATGTAGTCCTCTTTTACTGTCTTTCACCGCTAGGCAAACACTGGTGGTGAGGAACTGTAAAATGCAAATAATGCTCCCAGCGCCATGGGAGATGAGTCCCATGGCGAGGGGAGCATTATTTTTTTTTTATCTACAAAAAGAAAGTCCCATTTGCAGATAAAAAAAGAATACTTTTTGTTACAGGGCTGTGTCCTGCTGATGCAGACCTGCATCAAAAAGTAAAATGCATTGACAGGAACTGCCATGACGGCGGTTCCTGCCACTGCTTTTATAAATGAACGCCTGCTTGCCAGTTATTTACACATTAGGCGGGTGGTCCCTCGGTAATGGAGACAGAGTAATTTACTTAATTCCCATGGTGGATCAGCGCACCGTCCACCTATATATATAAATCAGGCCCTAAGTCAGAAGATAAAATCATAGTAGACAAGTACGAACCTGGCTGGGGTTTCCAACTGTACTCCATCGTGGTTAGTGTCAAATTGTACCTAGGTCCCTGGCTACCGCAACCATTGACTATCATTGGTACTTTGTGCTTCCTGGCGTTAGCTCTACTTAAAACTTTAAAAATTCATATCTACAGATCCTGTAACTGTCTTTTTGCCAGTTTGTGTCATTGTGTTTATTTCAGGTGACTCGATTTTTCTAAAATTGTTTTGGGATATTTTTTGTTTTGGATTTCGACTTTATTACTGTTCTAGTACTGCATAAATACTTTAAACAATGCCTCCAAGTTAAACCTCTCTGCTCTGTGCCAAGCTGCCAGAGGGTTGAGCTCAGTTTTCACCCTAGTGATTCACCCTGACAAGGATTGTGGTTATTACTTGAAGTGGGTACTTACCCCCTCAACTAATACCCCAATTTCTTACATCAGGGAATTATTGCTAATGTTTCCTTCTGGCAATCAGATTATGCTTTTTAAAGTTTATGATATAGGCCATAAACAGGAGGAAGATTCATCTACAATCTCTGCCCTTAATGCCGGTCTCCATAATCACACGAGAAAGAGGCAGAAGCTTATTTAGTTATAGTTGTGAACTTTATTGTCTCCTTTGAGATTATCAAATATTACTCAACAGCAACAGAAGAGAAAGACTAATCCTGGGGCATTCCTCTACTGGTTAATAGGAAATTGCCCTAGAAGGTCGGACGGCAGCTTCCATTACTCACACCGTCTTGGCACCTGAAATGGACTCTGACTCTCCTAGGTATTCCACATTTTATCATGGTATGTTATTGATTTAACATGTCTTAATGTTCAGCACTGGGGCAGGACTTTAGATATGAAAGTTGAGTCCTGCATGAAAAGTGATCACAACACCTTGATTCCTTCCCTGGAGCAACTCAGTAGCTTAACAAGTTTGCACATTATGTCTGCAGACAGAGATCTCCTGGTAGTGACTAATCGCAGGAGACTAAAATGGTAGAATGTCGAATTAAGCTCTACTATTCTGTTGAGAAACAATTCTTTGAACACATTGTTAGCCTCAACTGAAATTATTAGATTAAAGCTCCACCAATATAATGCTCTGCACAATGCTTAAGTAAAATATATTGCTCAGCTCCTGTCCAAGTCACATTCCAGTAAGGAGATCCATTTACCATGTAAGAGACCATTGTTTTGGTAATGACTGTTGATTCACAGCCTTCATTGCAGCAATAAAAGGTGCAACCCATTATGAAATTAACACTGCAAGAATTCGACACAAAACATTTGTGAATACAAAAAGAACTGGGTGGGAATATGCCAGATGGCAGGAACTATTTGTAGCAACAAGAGCCAGGGACCAAGAGTCCTTTTGGCGTATTATCGCCTCAGGCAAGAAACAGCTCTAGGAGGCCTGAATTTTTTTCATTACTGAGGCTGTTTGGTACTCGCACTTTTTATCACTGTACTCTGCTCTAAGAGTGACTTCTAGTTCTCTGATTCCTATTATCACCGATCCGCTTGAGCCCTTCACTCTGGAGGAGAATATGGGCCTGATTCAGATCTTGGTGGACGGGTATCCGTCACAACGGTGACGGATACCCTGTCCGCCGAAATATATAATGGGATTTATATTTCTGTGGGTGGGATATCGGTCACCCTTGTGATGGAGTAACCCGTCAGCCAACATCTAAATCAGGCCCTATGTCTGCTATATATAGGCCAAAAAAGGGCAATGCAGCTGGCCTCAATAGTGATTTGTATAAACCATATCCCATAATGGGAGGTCGATATATTACTTTCTTGAGCAATGTAATCTTAAATGGAGCACCAGTCTCTGCTTGTTGCTTGGGAGCAGAAATTGTCCTTCTTTTTAAGGAAAGTGACAGAAACAACCCAGCGAACAATCCACCCATTAGCCTCATAGGCAAAATGTTTGCATGGGCATTATTGACCAAACTTTAGAACTGAGTGGAGGGTAAAAAACACGTCGTCTCATTGTCAAGCAGGCTTCTGAACAAAAAAAACTAGCAGAACAGACCAGGCTTTTAGATTTATGTTTCTATTATCAAAATATGTGTTAAGGAAATCTCCTATTTACATGGTATTTGTTGATCTCTGCTGTGCCTTCAATAATGTACCCAGGCATCCCCTACGGTCTTCTCCATCTGAGTAGGGCATCCCTCCTGGCATCCTATAGATGTTGATTAGAGTTTGCCTTAGGAAGTTTGCCAGGATTCGATGGGGCACTGCTCGGGAATCCTCAAGACCTTTTTGTGTTCACAAAGGAGTTTGGCAGGTGTGCCCATGGGATGTCTTGCTATTTTCTTTGTACATGAGTATGGTAATGGAGGACTCTTCTGTTCATGATGCCACTACTACTGGTGGTGGAAAAATTGTGACACCTTTGTTTGCCGACGACATCATTTTGGAGTTGACAACTCCTATAGGTTTACAAAACGTACTTAATAAATTTGATGTGATGTTCCAGCACTGGTTTATCAGTTAACAGAAGTAAAACTAAACTGATGATGTTTCGGCAACACATGGCATAAAACTCAATTTTAGCATAAATTGCACTTCTTTGGATCAGGTGCAATAATTCATTTATTTAGGTATCAACTCCGCTCAAGACCTTAAATGGAAACCAATTAAATAGGTCAAGAAGTATTGAGAAGCAGCGCTCTAAGGCTCTTCTAGGTTATGCCTGAGACAAGGGCGGGCTTTTCATTTGCCCGACAGTGGAAGTTATAGGGCCCAAGCCAAAGTGGATTAACGCAGCTGCACTCTGGGGACAAACTGATGCGTTTGATATGTACAGCTGTGAAGGAATGTTCTTCAAGCAGCTCCTTAAACTGCCCCTTAGTGCCTCAATAATGACATTGTTTATTAATCTTGGCACTGCTTTAAATGGACAGGTACTGTCCGGTACTGAGTACTTGCACTTCTTTAATTTGAAAGGGAGAGTACTTGCACTTCTTTAATTTGAAAGGGAGAGTACCTGCACTTCTTTAATTTGAAAGGGAGAGTACCTGCACTTCTTTAATTTGAAAGGGAGAGTACCTGGATTTCTTTGATTTGAAAGGGAGAGTACCTGCACTTCTTTAATTTGAAAGGAGAGTACCTGGATTTCTTTGATTTGAAAGGGAGAGTACCTGCACTTCTTCAATTTGAGAGGAGAGTTTAATTTGAAAGGGAGAGTACCTGGATTTCTTTGATTTGAAAGGGAGAGTGCCTGTACTTCTTTATTTTGAAAGGGAGAGTACCTGCACTTCTTCAATTTGAGAGGGAGAGTTTAATTTGAAAGGGAGAGTACCTGTACTTCTTTAATTTGAAAGGGAGAGTAACTGTACTTCTTCAATTTGAGAGGGAGAGTTTAATTTGAAAGGGAGAGTACCTGGATTTCTTTGATTTGAAAGGGAGAGTGCCTGTACTTCTTTATTTTGAAAGGGAGAGTACCTGCACTTCTTCAATTTGAGAGGGAGAGTTTAATTTGAAAGGGAGAGTACCTGTACTTCTTTAATTTGAAAGGGAGAGTAACTGTACTTCTTCAATTTGAGAGGGAGAGTTTAATTTGAAAGGGAGAGTACCTTGATTTCTTTGATTTGAAAGGGAGAGTGCCTGTAGTTCTTTAATTTGAAAGGGAGAGTACCTGTACTTCTTTAATTTGAAAGGGAGAGTAACTGCACTTCTTCAATTTGAGAGGGAGAGTTTAATTTGAAAGGGAGAGTACCTGGATTTCTTTGATTTGAAAGGGAGAGTGCCTGTACTTCTTTATTTTGAAAGGGAGAGTACCTGCACTTCTTCAATTTGAGAGGGAGAGTTTAATTTGAAAGGGAGAGTACCTGTACTTCTTTAATTTGAAAGGGCGAGTAACTGCACTTCTTCAATTTGAGAGGGAGAGTTTAATTTGAAAGGGAGAGTACCTGGATTTCTTTGATTTGAAAGGGAGAGTGCCTGTACTTCTTTAATTTGAAAGGGAGAGTAACTGCACTTCTTCAATTTGAAAGGGAGAGTTTAATTTGAAAGGGAGAGTACCTGTACTTCTTTAATTTGAAAGGGAGAGTAACTGCACTTCTTCAATTTGAGAGGGAGAGTTTAATTTGAAAGGGAGAGTACCTGGATTTCTTTGATTTGAAAGGAGAGTGCCTGTACTTCTTTATTTTGAAAGGGAGAGTACCTGCACTTCTTCAATTTGAGAGGGAGTTTAATTTGAAAGGGAGAGTACCTGTACTTCTTTAATTTGAAAGGGAGAGTAACTGCACTTCTTCAATTTGAGAGGGAGAGTTTAATTTGAAAGGGAGAGTACCTGGATTTCTTTAATTTGAAAGGGAGAGTAACTGCACTTCTTCAATTTGAAAGGGAGAGTTTAATTTGGAAGGGAGAGTGCCGGCATTTCTTTGATTTGAAAGGGAGTGCCTGTACTTCTTTAATTTGAAAGGGAGAGTAACTGCACTTCTTCAATTTGAAAGGGAGAGTTTAATTTGGAAGGGAGAGTGCCTGCATTTCTTTGATTTGAAAGGGAGTACCTGTACTTCTTTAATTTGAAAGGGAGAGTAACTGCACTTCTTCAATTTGAAAGGGAGAGTTTAATTTGGAAGGGAGAGTGCCTGCATTTCTTTGATTTGAAACGGAGTGCCTGTACTTCTTTAATTTGAAAGGGAGAGTAACTGCACTTCTTCAATTTGAAAGGGAGAGTTTAATTTGGAAGGGAGAGTACCTGGATTTCTTTAATTTGTGCACTTGAAAAGGTTCAGAAATCAATTTGCCTGTTTGAACACTGGCAATCAGACCGGTATATAGAAATTGGACCCAACAAATCATATTGAGGCTGAGGCCTAATTTTACCGGGGCTGTGAACATGAATCACCAATTAAGGGTGTCAAAAGCTTTTCAAGGTCGAGTATAAGGCACACTGAGTAGGGCCAGCTAGAGGGATTGGTTTCCAAAATTCTGATCAACTGTCTAATGTTCAGGAAGTAGTTTCTGCCTGGGATGAAACAGTTCTCATCCATATTGATCAAGCCTGGAAGTCCGGGTAAAAGTTGATTGTCTAAATATCTTAATTTATACTTTATAATCTGCATTTAGACTGCCAAGAGGTCTGTATGACAAGACTTCACGGGGGTCCGTTCCAGGATTAGGCAGTAATACAATAAGAGCCTCTCAAAGAAGCAAGTCGTGTGTTGGCTTTTAAAGTTGCCACATATAAAGCAGGCAATTCGGGCACAAGTTGTTCTGCGTATGTGCTGTAGAACTCTGTAGGGAGTTGCCAGTTCCAACAGCACCCTTCTCACCTTCTGTTCTGTGATTGGGCCTTCCATTTCATCCCTGTGTTCAGAGGTTAATGACGGTACTCTTCTGTCCTCTAAGAAATGCAGTACAGTGTCATCAGAGGACCAAACCTTTCCCTCATACATCCTTCTATAAAGCTCATGGAAGATTGCATACGTCTCTTTCTCGGTGTATAGTGTAGAGTCAGGTGGGTCCTTGATAGCTGCAATTGGCAAACCAGAATGCTCCCTCTTAATTGGCCATGGTAATTTTCTCCTGCCTTCTGATTTTGTTTTATCCACGCATTTTGACTGGGATGCAAGAAGTAGTAATGTATCAAAGCTAAGTATTCGGTAATAAGGTGGAGAGTAGAATGAGTATTCCCTAGCATCTGGATGTCTACTTCACCATCTGTTAGGTAGGGACGAGTGATACATCCATTGTGTAAGGGATTTTTGATAAGCATGGCAGATTGCAGAGTAACAGGGAATGGTCTATCTAGATTAATGTCTAATACACAGTTGAAATCCCCTCCTATTATTCACGGCAAATATGCCCATTTAGACAGCTCAGCCGGCACCCTTCTCAGGAATTATACCAAATATATCAAAACATATCTAATAACAATACATACATTCATAGCTGGTCTGCATTGGGGACATAAAAGCAGCCTAGTAGCATCATGATACAATCCAGTTCACCTTCAATGAAAATATACCCCCCTTCGCTGTTTATCTCGACGGAAATCGGCACCAGAGGGGTTCTCGGCTTTACCCAGATAAGCACCCTCTTGGCGTATGCTGAATAGCTGGTGTGAAAAATGAGACCTTTCCATCTTCTCAGCAACCCCCTTTACCACCACTGAGTTTCTTAAAGACCATGTAGGTCCATCTATGTTCGAGGAATACACTGACGCTGCATCTCTTTTTCATTGTGTTCAAATCCTGGACGGTTCAGCTCACAAACACTGTGTTAGATGGGGGCCCTTGTGAACCAGTGGGTGTGTGAGCTATTTCAAACCTATCGGCTGTCTGGAGCCTATGTATGCTAGCGAGGGGTCCTTGCAATACTCTAAAGGGAATGGATTTCACCTATAGCCTTCATTGCTTCCATGCCTGCCCGACTCTACTACACAAATGCCCACCAAAGGATGGAGAGCTACAGTCAAGCACTAAAACTAATGAGTAATGTGCTCCAGCCAGTCAATATTACTGTCTAAATGAGATGGTGGGCTGCTGAATGCATGCAAGTGTTCTATGTGAGCTCTCTGCCCTTGCCCTTATTTCCCTATGAAGTGAGTCTGTAGACGTAGGTACTCTTCCATCTTTAACCAATTCTTCAAGGTGGAGGAGGAGTTTTCAGTCCAACTTGGGGCCTCGCATCAATGCAAGACAGTCAGGTCACAGCATGAAAGTTGACACCCCGCAAGTGCGCCACCTTAGGAGGCCCCCCTCCCCTGGCCTCACTGCTATGGTGTAGCAAGGGGAACCCGAGGGGAGGGGGCCCCCATTCCCAGATGCAAGAAGACACATTCCTTAGGTTTGTTCGGCAATTAGGCCTCCACCCCACCCACGCAGAGGCACAGCGGGATGGCTATTGCCCTGCTGTTTAGCTCCCTGGCAGTATTAACCCTCTCTGCAGATAAGCAAGCCTCACACCTTCAGCCTTTGATGAGCTGTTAAGAGGTGCTTGTATGTGGCTGAGAGGGAGGGGCTGCAGCTTCAGGAGCATCTTTTCAGATGCAAACAGCCCTGAATGTGTCACGTCTATGCAATTTAAAGGGGCCTCGCACATTCTCTTTCTGCCCAGGGCCCCAAATATCCTAGAACCGGCCCTGTGCGCAGATATCCTAACGCCTGATAATTGTTTATGGCAATTTGTGTGCTGTCGCATCTGGGATGGCTTATGGGTGCCAATGTGATTCATGTACCGGTTTGTTTCATAATCTGAGGCACTACATGACCTAAGCAATTGCTGACCCTTGGATTCATATTGTGTTGGTTATTGCACTAACCGGACACTGGGTGCCCCGGCAGTAGTTGTTTCATATGTGCAGTACTAGTGATGTATGTCGTTTTATGCCTGTCTTGACCCTGATAACATATGCCATCTCAGCAATTGCCTCACAGGCATAGTGCCTCTGAATAGCCATAGCTTTACTGTACAGTTGCTATAAAAGCTTATATTATGGTATAGTGTGCACTTTTTTATTTAAATAATTTACGCCACTGCAAACAAAAGAATATAATTAGAAAACATTCCCATTTACAATGTCAATATCTCCAACTCCTAAAATGCGAGACCTATTGCATTGCAAATGCTTGTTTGAGTTCTATTCAAAGTGTTTTAGAATGTTTGCTGACAAGACCAAGTACATGAGCAATTTATTAAGGAAGGGTGCCAAGTTTGTTTTGAGCCATGAGTGCCAAGGTGCATTTGAGAACATTAAATCTGAGATTAAAGGGGCACCACCTCTAGGAATGTTTGGCATTAGGAAGAAGAAGACGAAATTGACAACTGATGCCAGAGCTCATGGTTTAGGAGCAGTTTTGAGCCAGGTTCAAAACAATGAGGAAGTCATCATTTCCTATGCATCGTGTACATTAAACGATACAGAAAAACGGTACTCCGTGATGGAAAGAGAAAACCTTGCAGTATTTTGGGCTGTGAAACATTCAAGAACCTATGTCTGGGGAATTCCATTTAAGGTTTGGCCTGATCACACGCCACTGATACATTTATTAACTATGCGAGGATCTGGGATTGCTTCACCCAGGATTGCAAGATGGTTGTCATCATCATCATCATAAATTATATTCGGATTAATAAAAATCCATAAAAGAATAAAACACAGTACATATTTTACATTGCTGTATTGTACAGTATTAAAATCTTCCTCATGACGTCAACAAATCAAAAACAGTTATCTTGAAAGTGCATAGAGATCCTGTAGTGCAACTATCACGTGTGTAAGAATCACAAAGTTAAAAAGACAGGTAAAAATGCATTACTTAAAACCATCATTTTAACCGTATTGTATCATATCCATATTAGATACAAGCACCTTGTCAAAGTGAGATATATCGGGAACACATTATTTGGGGGCCAACGTCTTATTAAAAAAAAGTCGAAAAATAGAGAGAAATTCACTTATCGATGATAATATTGTCAACACTTTACTGTACTGGATTAGTGCAAATGCAGACGGAAACAATCAGGTTCATGTAAATAAAATTAAAGCACATTATCTTCTTTATTCTGTCTTGTTAGTTAATCTTTCCAAATGTGCAATAGATCTCCTTCTTTTGATTGCAACTGAGTTATATATCGAAACTGCATAGCATATATCAAGATAATCCAATTTACATAGGAAATTAAAAACATCCTTATAATACATTTCTCTAATAAAAATGATGGACTTAAGAAGATTATTCTACAATCTTTATAGCACTTGCGAAACAAGGTAAAGTGCAATAGAGATTGGATGGATTTTCCATCCCGTGGACATTTGGGTAATTTTTCGGCCCATGTCTCCATTTTAGGGAATGCTACTAGATAGTGTAGAATACCTAAATGTAATCTAGTAAGGTAAAATCTGCTCTGTATGTTAGCTACCATACACAGGCACCATTTTATACCTTGTTCCACTGGGCCTGTAGTATATCTAGATACAGTAGATTTAGTACTTTCTCTTATTTCTCTTTCGGCCTCCCTTTTCCCAGTAAAAATCATTTTCTAGTTATTTTTTACTATATTGTAAAATGCTGATAGGGTACTCAGTGCTAATGTTTTCATCAATCTCCTTTAATAATTTGTTCACATGCATCAGCCATGGGATTTTGTCATGGTGCTCAAGTTTTAGACAGTCTTCTATAATTTCCTTGGTAAACTCAGTACATGCCCATCTCCATATGCTGTGCCAGATAGTAATCGAACTTAACTGAATTGCATCATCAAAGTAAGATACATAAACAAGATGGTTGTCAAACATGGAAGAATATAATTTTGAAACTGAGTTTGGGGAAGGGAGAAACAATGGACTTGCTGATAGCTTGTCAAGGATTAAACTGGTGAATGCACACAGTTGGGGCACTGGTGTAGAGAGCATGATGGAGAAAGAGTGGGTGGTGAATATGACCACTGTGAATTTGAACATAGTGACGGAGGATGAATGGAGGCAGGCATATGACAAGGCTGAAGAACTCATCACATTGGCAAAGTGAGTTCAGAGGGGTTGGCCCAGATGTAATGAAGTTTTTGAGAGGTTTCCTTGAATAAAAGATGAATTAAGTGAAGATATGGAGGAAAGCCTTCCTCTCTCAGGTCAGAATCATGACATCTAGGAAAATTTCACATGGGCTCAAACTCTCGGTAGCCCTCTCACCGACTTATAGAGCAGAGGCAACCATCACCCTATAAAATAATGGGATTATCCTCATACAATCCTCAGACCACAACCTAGAATTGTTTTATGAAACCTTCTCTACCATCAAAAATGCTCTAAATAGTCATGATCAAGCCACCTCTCGTGGCTCTCTTGTCTCTACTGATACCCGTATCCCACAGGTGTCCCCCAGGGTCTACAACACACACTACATCACCACTCAGCCTACACCTTTAGAACTGGAGACCCTACCCTTGAACCAATAATCTGGAATAAGGCCTTACCACTCCTCATTAGGAACGATCACAGAGACACACACCCATGAAAACAACCAGCTTACCATGACTATCCCCTGGTCGGCTGAACACAGTCCTGTAGATACAGCAACTATGCCAGAGACACTACACGGGACCCTAACAAATGCCCGTGCGAAGCCTGAAAGCCCTATTATGAATAATACCTTACTCCAAAAGACCCAAACGCTCCTACCCAACCAGTTCACTTGCTCTCACCCTCATTTTTTACACCCCAAGCTATCCACAACCCAACCTCCACTCCTTTGGTGCGCACAGGCCAGATGCACACTTACACTACAGGCTTCAATCATCGCCCACCTGCTCTCACACATCTTTAGAAGCCAAACGTAGCTGAATGGCATTGGACCTCCAACTACTTAAGGCAGATCTAAAAAGCCTCATAAGCATCCCTTCAAAGTTGGCGAACAACAGAGGAAACACCACTACACCCAAGAGGATTAGGCTCAATAACACCCTTGATTTTAATTATCGCACTAGGCCGAATCCACACCCCACAGTCAACGAGATCTCAACAGTCTTGCCATAACCCCGCCTGAATTGGCAAACGATACCCTACTCAACCAAAAAGGAGCTTAAGAGGGAAACAAATTCACAGGTCGCCCTCCCCTCAACATCTCATTAAATCAAAAAGACCTGTGTACGTAAGGCTCCTCTACTTGAGGTATATGTATAAGTGGCGGTAGAGATTCCTTCACTACTTATCTATCTATACCTCCTCATTTGAAAACAGAGGTAGTGTCCTACCACTTTACTGCCCAATTTTTCTAAAAACAACCTTTTTGCGACTGACAGTCAAACAACCATATACCCCCTCTACACATAGGGGTGTATTTTAATTGTTATAAAAAATTAACAGGTTACACCCATCTAGATGTTACCTTAACCCAAAAAAACAAAAATTGTGAAAGGGCAAAATGGCACCTCACGTGCGCACCACCAGTCGAGCTTACTGATTGGTACTCATCAGCTATGCTCACTTTCCTCATCATCGGCCACCATATTGCCCAAATAATGTGCGTTTCCCAAAACAAAATATATTAGTGCCAAAAAGTGTTAGTGCCAGTTGTATATCACAACCACCACCAGAACATGACCCCGTGCAGGATAAAATTGAGATAAGTAACACAATCACAAACTTTTATTCTTCACTTGTGTACTTATTCAAATTTAAAAACCGGCTGCTTTACGCAGACCTTTGCCGCAAACATTTGCCAACATGTTTCATTGCCCCTGTTACTTCAAGGCAATTTCGTCAGGGCTGGGTCATCAATCACCAATTTTGGACACTGGTAACTTGGTATAAAATGACTGTCAGAAGCAAAAAGAAAAATGGCCCAGTTACTACCAATCATTCATTCTACAAAGATTCACATCCACATCATTAAATATGCATTACAAATCTCATTACCATGTGGGAGCCTATGTCACTCGTACCAGCTCTCCACTCCGTCAATGTGAGGAGACTTCCAATCGTGAATCCCTCTTTCTAGGCGTACACTCAATTGTCGTGTCAATTTCTAAACATCAAAAAACAAATGGTAAACATCTCGTTTCTCATGCGACCCCCTCAATCTTTCTACACTGAACGGTGTCTCGTTATTCTTCTCCGTGACCTGCTTTACTCTAATAAAGACTAACCTTTCACGTTTCATTCACCCACCTTCTTTTTCTTTTCAATGGAGCGAGTTAAGTTGATATCTCACTCCCGATACTGAATGATTATACCGGATCAATTATCGTGCTCTTCTCTTTCATAATCACAAAGCGCATTCTATTATCCTCTCGCTCCTAAAACCGGGGTCATTCTAATTCTAGAGCTTCCAACCTTCCCTCATTTCTTTTTGAAAAAATGGGTAGCTTCATCCAAGCCCTTCATTAGACACACACAACACCTTACCGCCTTGTTCTCCCGGGAGCGCTTTACATCGACCCTCGCTCTCGAAGCAGAGCAACCGAGGTTTAAAAACCTCCCGCTCCGTCTCACATTACGTCACCACGCTCATCACGTTATCGGGGCTGACATTCACATCACGTAACTCCGGCTTCGACTGTAGCGGCCATCTTTGACCGCCCCTAGTCAGCCCAAAAGTTATAGTGATCACCACACTGTGCAAAAGGATAATCTATTCCGTTTTCAGTAACAACCACTCATATTATATTATTCCTTCTCAGTGGTTTTATAACGTTGCTACAACATCATAGGTTTTAAACAAAACTTTTTAATGCTTACTTCTTTTTCTTTTTTTCTTTTTTCAACATACTGTCTCTAGAGCTTTTATTGTTCCACAGTATTTTTCACACATTACCTCTCTGTAGTTCTTATAGTTACTCAGACATCGTGGGTTTTCCTTTATTATGTAAAGCTCTTTCATGCTTTTTTCTTCAAATTACTGTCTCAAGAGCTTTTATCCTTCCGAAATGTTTATTAACACAGCCATTTTTTATGCAATAGTACTCAAGACACTGGCAAACACTGAAAGAACTCACCCTCTCAAATACCAAGGACTACAGACACCGCTTTCAAAAAATGTCTAGTTTCTGACTTTATTCCATTCAATAAAGTCATTCAACCCGGTCTGATCACATTTTTCTTGAAAAATCCAACGCGCCTCTTTAGTAGCCAGAACCCTATCAATACTATATGGGTCCCCCCTACTTTTTCTAGTACCACCCATGTAAAGGAATGCTTGTATTCATTGCAATGTTGTACTAGTTTAGTCGATCAATTTTCCTGATTTTATAGTACTAAGATGTTCCTGTATTCTCACTTTAATCTTCCTTGTGGTGAGCCCAATGTACTGTAGTCCACACTGACATGTCAACCTATATACGACATTCATTGTATTACAGTTACTAAACTGGTTCAAATACCATATCCTTCCGGATTGCAAAACCACCTCCAGCGTCTTTTTGTCAAATTACACACTGAACATGTCCCGCAAGGATAATGCCCTGGAGGGACTGTAGTCTCTTTGTAATGGTTTAAAGCGGGAATGTACCAATTTATCCTTCAGATTACTGGACCTTCTAAAAGCAAACCTTGGGGGTGGCATCTTAAAGTCAGTTGTAGATAGTAACCTCCAGTGTTTCCTTATTGATTGTCTAATCTGGGTTGCCAATCGATCAAAAGTCATAACAACTGGTAGACAGTCGTTCTTCTTCTTTACACTCTTTTCCAAAAGCGCACTGCGTGGAGTATTAAGCGCTCTTTTTCTTGCTTGATTCACAATTTTGTGCGGATAACTTCTCTGCCTCAATCTTTCACATAATCCCTCTGACTGTTCTAGATAAGCCGCCGTACTAGAGCAATTCCTGCGATAACGCAGAAACTGCCCCACCGGCAAATTATCACGCAAAGCCCTCGGGTGACATGAATGGTAATGCAGGAGGGAGTTTTTGTCAGTCATTTTTTGATGTACCCTTGTACACAGTGTATCATTTTCAACCATGATGTCCAGGTCCAAAAATACAACTTTTTGGTTACTATATGTCCAGGTAAAACGGAGACTTGTATCTTGGACATTTAACCAATTGAGAAATTCGAGCAGAGACTCCTCTCTACCCAC
This sequence comes from Calotriton arnoldi, assembly GCA_963921515.1. Classification (NCBI taxonomy): domain Eukaryota; kingdom Metazoa; phylum Chordata; class Amphibia; order Caudata; family Salamandridae; genus Calotriton; species Calotriton arnoldi. The sequence goes on from CAWUFW010000129.1 coordinate 433,086, forward strand.
CCAAATGCATAGCACATCGTCTATATACCTCTTCCAGAGGCGAATATTCCTCTGGAAGGGGTTAGACTGATGATACACGCAAAGCTCCTCAAACTGGCCTACATATATACAGGCCAGACTGGGCGCAAAAGTTGCGCCCATAGAAGTGCCCGTAATTTGTAAATACAGGTCATTTTTATAACAAAAATAATTGCGAGTAAGTGCCAGTTCAATGCATTGCAGCACAAAAGATTGTGGTGTATCATAGAACCACTCCTGTTCCTTCAAGGCCCTCGCTGCTGCCACCAGCGCGGCATCTTGAGGTATGCATGTATACAATGACTCTATGTCAATTGTGACCACAAATTCACAAGAAGAGTCAAAATGGACATCTTCCAGCACATTTAAAACATCAGTGGTGTCCTGAATGAAAGATCTTTGATTCACCACGGATTCTCTAAGAAAAAAGTCAGCGAACTGGGATAGTGGTTCTAAAACCGACTGAATCCCAGATACTATAGGACGTCCAGGTGGAGGACGTTGCGGTTTATGAATTTTGGGCAGGATGTAGAATGCCGGTATTCTTGGTTTATTATTTATCAGAAACTCGGCTTCTTTTGTTGTAATCCATCTTTTTTCTTTAGCCATTCCTACCATTTCTTTAATCAGATGTTGAAGTTCGCTCCCTGGGTCACGCACCAACGGTTGGTAATTATTGCGTGCTCCCAGAAGTCTCAATACCTCATTATCATAATCCACAGTATTCATAACGACCACTGCCCCACCCTTATCGGCAGATTTTATGGTAAGCAAGTGGTTGTTCTGTAGACTCTTAACTGCTCGCCAGTCCTCCTGACTCATATTATTAAATTTTTTCTGTCTGTTCGTTTGTTCAAGTGCTGAAATGTCTTCTAGGACCTTATTTTCAAATACCAAAACTTCAGGGCCCACCATCACATTTGATGGACAAAATTGGGATGGCTTTTTTAGTGTAATACTGAAAAGAGAAGGGGGATCTTTGGGTTGGTTTGCAAAAAACTTTTTAAGTTTGATTTTCTCATAGTCTCCTGAAATTCAACCCTACATTTAAACATATCATGATTGGGAGTTGGAACAAACCCCAACCCTTTGTTTAAAACTCTAATCTCACTGATAGTCAAGCTATGGTCAGATAAATTGACCACTATATCACTCAAGGTTGACTCTTCCCCCGGCTGCGTGTTATCCGGGGTGGATATGTTTGCCATGTTTGATTCTGGTTGCCCCTTCCACGGCCTTTGCCTGTCTGGCCTCCTCTTCCGCCCCTCTGGTTCTGCCCTAAAAAAGAACGGAGTAAAGCTCCCAAATCTTCATTAGTCTTCTCCTGCTGATTAAATCTCACCCTGTTTAAATTAGACGGAGTTTGCCCTTCTTCTTCTTCACTTGACGTATTGTCAAATGTCCAATTTTGTGGGGTGCGCCTACGCTGTTGCTGACTTCCTCCCCTTGTTTGCCCTATATATTGTCGTTGTTCTGGGCCAGGAAGATAGTATTTATCATCAACATAGGGAAATGCCCATTCATGTGTGTACCGTTCAAGATTACGTTTCAATCCTTTGATTTTTTGATTAACCATATAACTCCTATATTCACCAAGGTCCTCTTGGATCCTTAGTAATTGTTCTTTGGTATCTGTGAGGGTGGTATCTCTCTTGATCTTTTCTTCTAATTCCAGAATTTCTTTTAACAGCTCCTCACTTAATCTTTTCGCTGTGCTGATAATTAGAATTAACCAATCGCGAGTGTGAGAAGTTGGCCTGGCATATGCTGTCCACTAATTATAGTGGGCACCTTGCACCAGTCCAAATCGACTCTTATGGTAGGTAGGTTAAAGACAACCTTATTGAAAGCTATCCTAGTGGTAGCTATGGAGAGCAGCCTTCAGGCTAAGTCTTGAAGGAATGTAAAGCAGCTTGTTTTACCCGTCTATAATCTCTTGAGTGACCAAATGAAAGAGCACCACACCAGGTATATATTCAAAATATATGTATTTATTACTAAACACACCCCTCTAGTCTCTTTATGAGGCTAGAGTTCGAAGTACATAGGTTATAAGATCTTAAATCACAATAATAGCACAAATACACGTTTGGGCCCTAGGGGCGTACCAAACCATATACCAATAAAGTGGTATGCGAACCACGACTGAACTAGACACTAGGCCTAGAGCCTCTAGAAGTGCTTGGACCACAAGGAACCACCCAAGGTAGTGACACAGGGGACCCACGGGAGGCAGCGTGCAGTGTAAATACACAACCGCGATACGCCTTTAACTTCTATGGAGAAAGTCGGGATCGGGAAAATAGAGGAAAGGGACACTTAAAAGAGGACTAGGACAAAACCCTTTGAGATCTAGGACTTTGAAGAGTCTCTACCCACGGGAGCACCGGAGTACTCGTGTTACCTCACCCAGGGAAGCCGGGTGCATAGGTGCCTTTCGGGGTCGGGTTTCGTCGTCGATTCGAATGGCGATCTGCTGCAAAGTGCTGCTGGCGGCCAAGAGAAAAGTGTCCGGGTGGATCCAAGAGTGGATCGGAGTTCTGGTGAACCTGAAAGCAGAGGGGACAGAGTCTGGGTCACTAGCCAGTGACCAGGAAGGCGATGGACAGATGCCCACCGATGTCGAGTGCTTCAGGTGCGTTGACGGTCGTCTTGACTCTTCAGCCACGAGGTCCGGGAGGCGTTGTTGGTGACCAGGAGCAGGATTCGGGCTGGTGCTCGATGTCTGTCGAGTGCTGAGGTATCGGCGACCGGATTGGACCCAACAAGCCTTGGCAACGGCAAGTCTTGAGTAAGATGAAGATCGTCAATGGTGCAGACCAGCAAGGTCTGTGGAACTCACCCAGCGAGGGTAAGTGAGGGCAGGCCTGGAGCAACCAGGATGCCAAGTAAGAAAAGGATTGGCCTTCGTTAAGGGCTACTAGCCAACTGGGCTAGCGACCGCGAAGGAGCCTCGTGACGCCGCACGTGGAGCTGGCTTGCAGGACACTCGTGGAGTGGGGGCCAGTGATCTTCGGTGCAGGTGGTGCTGGAGGCTAGGGCTACTCGGAGCCCAAAGCACGACTTCTTGGGAGACCCAGAAGATGGTGCACTTGCAAATGTGCTCGGTGTCCAGGGGTCACGGTCTCAAGTCACCCACGATAGCCACGGGCCTCAGCTTTGCTGGGGACTCAGGGTAGCCTCGGGAAGTCTGAGAATCCACCTCTGGTGATGCGATGACTTCGGCGTCCGACGGGAGCTTCAGTAATGCGAACCGGACAGATGCTTCTTTGGTGCCTGCCAAGCAGGGAGTCACTCCTTGACCCCAAGGGAGATTCTTCAGTCCTCTAATCTTGTCGTAGAGCGTCGAAGGTCCAGGATTCAGTGTCAGAGTTTCGTCCAGGTATAATCTAAAGTCCTAAGGACTGGGTTCCTACCTTTATTCTAAAAATAGGGGTTGGACTACTCTGTGGCCCCACCTATGGGTGGGTCAGGGCAGAGGGGTGGCTACACCCCTTTCCCTTTGTCCAGTTCGCGCCAAAGCAGGGGCTGCAAGCCCCTGAGCCCCTGATCCGGGTGCTTTGAAGTCCTGTGCCCCCAGTGCAGGACTTCAAAGCACCCGAAAGTGCTCCCGCCCAGCCCCAATACACATTATCCTGTCTGGGGAGGTGGTCACACCTCCCTGGGACAGGAAACCTATTGTCCAGGCCTCCCCTGCCGGAGTTTCGTCCAGCAGCAGGAGGCCAGACTCGTGTCTGTGGCAGCAGCATCCATTTTGTGATGCCAGGGCTCTGGAAAGAAGTTACCGGACTCGTCAGAGTTAACATGTCTTTCCCTCTAGAAGGGTGGAATGCTACCCCCGCCGCCAGGATTGGCGGGGGGTAGTATTCCAAGATGTTTGACACCAAACACGACATGTTTAGGTGCAGCCATTCCAAAGTTAGCATTTTACCGCGAGGATATAATGCGCTTAAGAGTATATGGTCAGGCTGCACTACAAACAGCATCAGAGATGGTCTCCGAACGCTGCAGAGGGCCCTGCTCATGCAGGGGCACCCTCTCACATAGGAACCATGCACTCTGCCTTTAGGATTGATAAGGCCTGCCTTAGGAGTGACTTATAGGTTTATATGTGTGTATGTATTTCGTGATATAGGTAACCTATATCACAGTAAGGGTGCATGCACCACCTTACCCAGGCTGCAGTAGCAGACCTGTGGTGTCAGTTTGGATGGCCTTCCAGGGGTGGCATAATACATGCTGCAGCCCCTGGCAGGCCTCTGAGGTACCTATGCCCTTGGTACATAGTATACCATATACTAGGGACTTATAAGGGCACTCAGATTCCAATCAGAGATGTGCCTAAGGCACATGGAAACCATTTTAGAGAGGAAGCAGCTATGCTGGGGTTCTGATTAGCAGGGCCCCAGCCAGACTAATGTCGAAAAACAGTGAAGCATCAGCAAAAAGTGGGGGTACCCATGTGAAGCAGATCCTACTCTCCTACACAACCCCCCCAAACGTAGGGACATTAAACTAACCTTGCCCAGTTAAGTCTTCATGTTCTAAGTGGAAATACCTAGAGAGTCCATCTGCATTCGCATGGTTACTCCCAGGCCTATGTTCCACTGTAAAGTCCATCCCCTGTAGGGAAATGGACCACCTAAGCAGTTTGGGGTTTTCACCCTTCATTTGTTTTAGCCATAAGAGGGGCTTATGGTCTGTCTGAACCAGGAAGTGTGTACCAAACAAGTATGGCCTCAACTTCTTCAGAGCCCAGACCACAGCAAAGGCCTCCCTCTCTATGGCTGACCAACGTTTCTCTCTAGGGGTCAGCCTTCTGCTAATAAAAGCTACTGGCTGATCCTGACCTTCTTCATTCAATTGTGACAGTACAGCCCCTACCCCCAATTCAGATGCATCTGTTTGAACAATGAACTTCTTGGAGTAATCAGGACTCTGCAGAATTGGAGCAGTGCACATGGCCTGCTTGAGGTCATCAAATGCCTTTTGACAGCTAACTGTCCACTGAACCTTTTTGGGCATTTTCTTAGAAGTTAAGTCATTCAAGGGTGTCACTATTGATCCATACCCCTTGACAAATCTCCTATAGTACCCAGTCAGGCCTAAGAAGGCTCTCACCTGAGTCTGGGTAGTGGGAGCAGTCCAGTCCATGATGGTCTGGATCTTGCTCTGCAAAGGTTGAACCTGGCCTCCACCCACAAGGTGGCCCAGGTACACAACCTGACTCTGCCCTATCTGGCACTTAGTGGCCTTGATAGTCAGGCCTGCCTTTGCAGGGCCTGTAAAACATTCCTGAGGTGGACCAGGTGATCCTCCCAGGTGGAGCTAAAGACAGCAATATCATCTAGATAAGCTGCACTATAGGCTTCCAGTCCTGTGAGAACTGTGTTCACCAACCTCTAGAAAGTGGCAGGTGCATTCTTCAGACCAAAGGGCATTACCACAAATTGATAATGCCCACTAGGGGTTGAGAATGCTGTCTTGGGCTTTGCAGTATCAGCTAGTCTGATCTGCCAGTAGCCAGCTGTTAGGTCAAATGTGCTGAGATATTTGGCAGAGGCCAAAGTATCTATGAGCTCATCTGCCCTGGATATTGGATGGGCATCAGTCCTAGTGACTGCATTGAGACCCCTGTAGTCTACACAAAACCTCATCTCTCTTTTTCCACCACTGGTGTGAGGTTTCGGTACTAGGACTACTGGACTAGCCCAAGGGCTATCTGAGGGCTCAATTACTCCCAATTCCAACATTTTCTGGACTTCAGTCCTGATACAGTCCCTGACATGGTCAGGTTGCCTATAAATCTTGTTTTTAATAGGCAGACTGTCCCCAGTGTCCACTTCATGAGTGCACCAGGTGGTCTGACTGGGTGTCAGTGAAAACATATGTCTAAACTGATTGAGGACTTGCCTGCAATCAGTTTGTTGCTGGGTAGTGAGGCTGCCTGCCAAGGCTACACCATCAACTGACCCATCGTCAGGGTTCTGTGAGAGCAGGTCAGGGAGTGGGTCACTCTCTTCCTCCTGCCCTTCATCAGTAGCCATGAGCAAGCCCATGTCTGCCCTGTCCACATATGGTTTTAACCTGTTGACATGGAGAACCCTGTGGGGACTCCTGGGTGTTCCTAGGTCCACTAAATAAGTGACCTCACCCTTCTGCTCAACAATAGTGTGGGTTCCACTCCATTTATCTTGGAGAGCTGCTGGGGCCACTGGCTCCAACACCCACACCTTCTGTCCTGGCTGGTAAACAGTCAGAACAGCCTTTTGGTCATGCCAGGCCTTCTGAAGTTCCTGGCTAGCCTCAAGGTTTTTGGTTGCCTTTTCATGTACTCAGCCATCCTGGAGCGGAGACCAAGTACATAGTCCACTATATCTTGCTTTGGGGGCTTGAGAGGTAACTCCCATCCTTCCTTCACCAAGCACAGTGGGCCCCTCACAGGGTGGCCAAACAGAAGTTCAAAAGGGCTGTAACCAACCCCCTTCTGAGGCACCTCCCTATATGCGAATAAAAGGCAGGGCAAGAGTATGTCCCATCTACGCCTAAGCTTTTCTGGGAGCCCTTTAATCATGCCCTTCAAGGTTTTGTTGAATCTCTCAACTAAACCATTGCATTGTGGGTGATAGGGTGTGGTGAACTTATAAGTCACTCCACACTCCTTCCACATTGCTTTTAAGTACCCAGACATGAAGTTAGCACCCCTGTCTGATACTACCTCCTTAGGAAAGCCCACTCTTGAGAAGATTCCCAGGAGGGCCCTTGCCACCACAGGTGCTGTAGTGGTCCTGAGGGGAATAGCTTCTGGGTACCTGGTGGCATGATCCACTACCACCAGGATAAACCTGTGCCCAGAGGCTGTTTGGGGATCCATGGGACCAACAATGTCAATCCCTACCCTTTCAAAGGGCACCCCCACCACAGGTAGTGGTATCAGGGGGCCTTTGTAGTGCCACCTGCTTTGCCACTGGCTTAGCAGGTTACACAGGAGCGACAAAACTCCTTACTGTCTTCAGACATGTGGGGCCAGTGAAAGTGAGGGACAATTCTGTCCCAAGTCTTGTTCTGGCCCAGGTGACCTGCTAAGGGAATATCATGGGCTAGGGTCAATAGGAAGCCCCTGAACTTCAAAGGTATTACCAACCTCCTGGTAGCACCAGGCTTGGGGTCTCTACTCTCTGAGTACAGGAGTCCATCATCCCAATACACTGTATGGGGACCACTAGCTTTCCCAGCAGCCTCAGCAGCAGCTTGCTGTCTGAGGGGTTCAAGGGAGGGGCAGCTCTGCTGCTCCTGGCTCAGATCTGCCCTAGAAGGTCCCCCTGTCCCCAAGAACTCAACCTGGTCAGGTTCCAGTTCCTCTAGGACAGTTCCTTCTTCAGGGCTGAGATCATCCCCCTCAAGGGACTGATCTTCCTCCTGAGCCAAGGGGAAGGCACTGCCTTAACCCTACTACTCCTCCTCTTGGAAGGCACTTGGTCCATTCTTCCAGAATCCAAGGCCTGTTCAGTGCTAGACATTTTGGCTTGTGACCTGGTCACAGCAAGCACATCTGCAGGGATCCCCAGCATTTCTGCATGGGTCCTGAGCTCCACTTCTGCCCAAGCAGAAGTCTCTAAGTCATTGCCAAGCAAGCATTCGACTGGTAGGTTTGCACTTTGTACAACCTTCTTAAGGCCAGTTACCCCTCCCCAGGAGAAGTTAACAACTGCCAGAGTATGGTCTGTTCTGACATTGCTAGCATTGGTCACTTGGTACATCTCACCAAGCATAACTTGCCCAGGCAGCACAAGGTCTTGTGTCACCATTGTGACACTTGCCCCTGTGTCCCTAAATGCCAAAGCCTCACGTCCATTAATTAAAGGCTGTTGTCTGTACTTGCCCAGATTACTGGGACTCACAGTGGAGGTCACATCCATGCCTCCATCACAGACTAGCACAGCCTGAGTCAGTTCCCTGACTAAGTCAGAGCCCAACTCAGTTCCCAGGGTGAACCCTACTAAACCCTTTGCTGGAGCACTTCCACCAACTGTACTAGGGGGGACAGGTGCCTTAGGGGCATTGGTGGGTGCTGGACTGGAGTCTTTGGCCTTGGTGCAATCACTGGTCCAGTGGGTCTTTTGCTTACAGACCTTGCACCATGGTTTTCTTTGGCCTTTACCCTTGGTAGACTGGGAATCCCCACCAGAAGAAGATTTTTGGGGGCCTGATGAAGACTTTTGATCTTTACCCTTCTCCCCACCCTTGTCAGAGTTCTTAGCATCTTGCTTCTTGGTTTCCCCACCTTGGTTCTGTACCTTCTGCTTCACCCTGGTTCTGACCCATTTGTCTGCCTTCTTTCCCAATTCTTGGGGAGAGGTCAGATCAGAGTCAACCAGGTATTGATGCAACAGCTGATTTTGACAGTTATTAAGAATCTGCTCCCTCATTATCAGATTATACAATCCTGAGAAGTCACACACCTTACTGCCCAACAACCAGCCTTCCAGAGCCTTGGCAGAACAATCCACATAGTCTACCCAGTCTTGAGTCTGTGCTTTTTGGGTGTCTCTGAACTTCAACCTGTACTGTTCAGTGGTTAGGCCAAACCCATCAATAAGAGCACTCTTCAAGACCTTGTAATTGTCAGCATCCTCCTCTCTAACAGTGAGGAGCTTATCTCTACCTTTGTCAGCAAAGGAGAGCCACAAGATTGCTGCCCACTGCTCCTGAGGGACCTTCTGTACTTTACAGGCCCTCTCTAAAGCAGTTATCCATTTGTGGATATCATCCCCACTCTGGTAGGGAGGGACAATCTTGCTCAGGTTCCTATGGTCATAGGACCTTTCCCTATCTCTAGGGACATGGCTGCCACCATGGGACTCTAGTCCCAACTTTCTTCTCTCTCTAAGGAGATCTAGGGATTCTCTATCTAAAGCTAATTGCTTTTTTCTGAGTTCCAGCTGAGTTTCCTCATACTGGACTAGCCTCTTTCTTCTCTCATGAGAGGATTCTCTCCTATGAGATGAGACAGAGCTCCCTATAGAGGTGCCAGAGTGGTTAGACTCCTGAGAAGGAGACCTAGACCTTCTGGGCACACTCTTAATCCTTCCTGGGGGACAAAGAGGGCATCATTCTGATCATCCTCATCATCTTCCACAGGAGGGATTGGGTTATCCAGGTCAGGGTCATTGTCACCCTCCTGGCCAGTTTCAGAGGGGGCTGGGGGTATTGGTACCCCTGGCCTCCTCCTCTTCTTCTGCCCCACCCTCAGCTCCTACCCCTTCAGTCCCTACAGGCTTACTAAGGTCATAAGCCACCAACAACTCCTTGAGGTGTTGGGTGGTGGGAGCTTTGGCCTGTCCTTATTTTTCTCAAGTTACATAAAGCTCTCAATTCCAAGAATGGGAGTGTATCATACTTGGAGGGTGGAAGCTCAATGGCTTCCTGCAAGGATTCTTTGGATCCTGCCCTTAAAGACATTACTAGTGTGGTGTGGTGTATGCACTACCTACTCTAGTGTGGCCTACTAAACTCTCTTGAGTTGTAGAAAGGGTTGTGCTATCCCTTAACACACAACTCTAAGTTCAGTAGAACTTACTGTTATTCTAAGCTTAAATTATATGTACCTTAGGTACCTTTAGTGGTTTTCAGTTGATCAATTCAATTGAGATTATCTGGTAAAACAATAGCAAGCTGGAATCCCACACGCTGCACACCAATGTGAGAAGTTGGCCTGGCATATGCTGTCCACTAATTATAGTGGGCACCTTGCACCAGTCCAAATCGACTCTTATGGTAGGTAGGTTAAAGACAACCTTATTGAAAGCTATCCTAGTGGTAGCTATGGAGAGCAGCCTTCAGGCTAAGTCTTGAAGGACTGTAAAGCAGCTTGTTTTACCAGTCTATAATCTCTTGAGTGACCAAATGAAAGAGCACCACACCAGGTATATATTCAAAATATATGTATTTATTACTAAACACACCCCTCTAGTCTCTTTATGAGGCTAGAGTTCGAAGTACATAGGTTATAAGATCTTAAATCACAATAATAGCACAAATACACGTTTGGGCCCTAGGGGCGTACCAAACCATATACCAATAAAGTGGTATGCGAACCACGACTGAACTAGACACTAGGCCTAGAGCCTCTAGAAGTGCTTGGACCACAAGGAACCACCCAAGGTAGTGACACAGGGGACCCACGGGAGACGCGTGCAGTGTAAATACACAACCGCGATACGCCGTTAACTTCTATGGAGAAAGTCGGGATCGGGAAAATAGAGGAAAGGGACACTTAAAAGAGGACTAGGACAAAACCCTTTGAGATCTAGGACTTTGAAGAGTCTCTACCCACGGGAGCACCGGAGTACTCGTGTTACCTCACCCAGGGAAGCCGGGTGCATAGGTGCCTTTCGGGGTCGGGTTTCGTCGTCGATTCGAATGGCGATCTGCTGCAAAGTGCTGCTGGCGGCCAAGAGAAAAGTGTCCGGGTGGATCCAAGAGTGGATCGGAGTTCTGGTGAACCTGAAAGCAGAGGGGACAGAGTCTGGGTCACTAGCCAGTGACCAGGAAGGCGATGGACAGATGCCCACCGATGTCGAGTGCTTCAGGTGCGTTGATGGTCGTCTTGACTCTTCAGCCACGAGGTCCGGGAGGCGTTGTCAGCGACCAGGAGCAGGATTCGGGCTGGTGCTCGATGTCTGTCGAGTGCTGAGGTGTCGGCGACCGGATTGGACCCAACAAGCCTTGGCAACGGCAAGTCTCGAGTAAGATGAAGATCGTCGATGGTGCAGACCAGCAAGGTCTGTGGAACTCACCCAGCGAGGGTAAGTGAGGGCAGGCCTGGAGCAACCAGGATGCCAAGTAAGAAAAGGATTGGCCTTCGTTAAGGGCTACTAGCCAACGGGCTAGCGACCGCGAAGGAGCCTCGTGACGCCGCACGTGGAGCTGGCTTGCAGGACACTCGTGGAGTGGGGGCCAGTGATCTTTGGTGCAGGTGGTGCTGGAGGCTAGGGCTACTCGGAGCCCAAAGCACGACTTCTTGGGAGACCCAGAAGATGGTGCACTTGCAAATGTGCTCGGTGTCCAGGGGTCACGGTCTCAAGTCACCCACGATAGCCACGGGCCTCAGCTTTGCTGGGGACTCAGGGTAGCCTCGGGCAAGTCTGAGAATCCACCTCTGGTGATGCGATGACTTCGGCGTCCGACGGGAGCTTCAGTAATGCGAACCGGACAGATGCTTCTTTGGTGCCTGCCAAGCAGGGAGTCACTCCTTGACCCCAAGGGAGATTCTTCAGTCCTCTAATCTTGTCGTAGAGCGTCGAAGGTCCAGGATTCAGTGTCAGAGTTTCGTCCAGGTATAATCTAAAGTCCTAAGGACTGGGTTCCTACCTTTATTCTAAAAATAGGGGTTGGACTACTCTGTGGCCCCACCTATGGGTGGGTCAGGGCAGAGGGGTGGCTACACCCTTTCCTTTGTCCAGTTCGCGCCAAAGCAGGGGCTGCAAGCCCCTGATCCGGTTTGAACTGGGGTATGCACAGGGACACCAAATGTGCCCCCAGTGCAGGACTTCAAAGCACCCGAAAGTGCTCCCGCCCAGCCCCAATACACATTATCCTGTCTGGGGAGGTGGTCACACCTCCCTGGGACAGGAAACCTATTGTCCAGGCCTCCCCTGCCGGAGTTTCGTCCAGCAGCAGGAGGCCAGACTCGTGTCTGTGGCAGCAGCATCCATTTTGTGATGCCAGGGCTCTGGAAAGAAGTTACCGGACTCGTCAGAGTTAACATGTCTTTCCCTCTAGAAGGGTGGAATGCTACCCCCGCCGCCAGGATTGGCGGGGGTAGTATTCCAAGATGTTTGACACCAAACACGACATGTTTAGGTGCAGCCATTCCAAAGTTAGCATTTTACCGCGAGGATATAATGCGCTTAAGAGTATATGGTCAGGCTGCACTACAAACAGCATCAGAGATGGTCTCCGAACGCTGCAGAGGGGCCCTGCTCATGCAGGGGCACCCTCTCACATAGGAACCATGCACTCTGCCTTTAGGATTGATAAGGCCTGCCTTAGGAGTGACTTATAGGTTTATATGTGTGTATGTATTTCGTGATATAGGTAACCTATATCACAGTAAGGAGTGCATGCACCACCTTACCCAGGCTGCAGTAGCAGACCTGTGGTGTCAGTTTGGATGGCCTTCCAGGGTGGCATAATACATGCTGCAGCCCCTGGCAGGCCTCTGAGGTACCTATGCCCTTGGTACATAGTATACCATATACTAGGGACTTATAAGGGCACTCCAGATTCCAATCAGAGATGTGCCTAAGGCACATGGAAACCATTTTAGAGAGGAAGCAGCTAGGCTGGGGTTCTGATTAGCAGGGCCCCAGCCAGACTAATGTCGAAAAACAGTGAAGCATCAGCAAAAAGTGGGGGTACCCATGTGAAGCAGATCCTACTCTCCTACAGCGAGTACATTTATTCGCTATGTAACTCCAATCAACACGAAATTTCTTATCTTCTAAGAAAATTCTGGGTTCAATCCGTACAAGTAAGCTAGCTGGGGCTGCTCCTGCTCTTAAATATTCGGTCATTAACGCCCCATGTAAAGCTATTCTTACTTGTCTCTTTTTGATGTTACTCAATTTCTCCCATTCCTCCCTAGCTGACGTTGCATTCAATAATGGGGTATCTGGGAATAATGAAGGGCCTGCTAAAATGGCCGCTATCTGCTCATCTGTGAAGGCTAAACAATTTATATCCATCGCCTTCCAATACTAAATCCTAATCAAATAATGATGTGTTTCCAACTCATACAACTAACCTCAAATGTAACAAATCACAATCAACTGGTACCAGTAAAAATATATATACTCATAGCTCTCACGGCTGATCCGCCGTTCACAACACTCAATCAAAAAGGAGCTTAAGAGGGAAACAAATTCACAGGTCGCCCTCCCCTCAACATCTCATTAAATCAAAAAGACCTGTGTACGTAAGGCTCCTCTACTTGAGGTATATGTATAAGTGGCGGTAGAGATTCCTTCACTACTTATCTATCTATACCTCCTCATTTGAAAACAGAGGTAGTGTCCTACCACTTTACTGCCCAATTTTTCTAAAACAACCTTTTGCGACTGACAGTCAGTCGCAAAAGGTTGTTTTTAGAAAATTGGGCAGTAAAGTGGTAGGACACTACCTCTGTTTTCAAATGAGGAGGTATAGATAGATAAGTAGTGAAGGAATCTCTACCGCCACTTATACATATACCTCAAGTAGAGGAGCCTTACGTACACAGGTCTTTTTGATTTAATGAAACGATACCCTACCCCAATGCCGATTCGCACCCCCACAGTTTGAAGGAGCCTCTTTCTGATAAGGACATTCATTCCCTCCTCCTATCAGGGCCGGACTGACCGTAGCGGGCACCGGGCGTTTCCCCGGTGGGCTGCCAGGGTGGGGGCCGGTTTTGGGCCAGTGGGAGGCCGTTTTTGTTACCGGGGACCAGCAATACCGGGCCCCTATTACAAAATTTGCCGAAACCGGACCTAGCAAATAGCTCGGCCGCACCCCACCCTTCCCCCCAGGGGGGCTGCCCGAGCAGTTTGCCAGGGCCGGTTTCGGTTCCCAGTCCGGCCCTGGTTTTCACCCCGGGGTGTCCTAACACTGCTGTACTAGGCATGAGTGGTACATCTTATACAGCAGCAATAGAAGTTCAAAGCAAATCATTGGCTGTTTGCGGTGGTATAACTTGAGTCAAGTCAGAGTTAATGCTTGGGGGTTGGGACGAGGAGGAATAGCCGACAGAATCATCTGATTCAGTCGCTTGCTATAACCGAGTTACCTGGAATGTGTAATACTGCAGTGGAGACAAGCCCAGCTTGTCTGTCTGCCTGTTTCTCAAGTGGTGAAGTGGCCTTGTGTGTGTTCATGAGTTTCCCTTATATATGGGTAGACTTTCCCTTCAGCATTACTTCTGGGGAGTGAAGGAAGGTACTCCCTTCCTCCCAGTGCTGACTCCACAGTGTTGTATTATTCAGCCCAATTCCAAGCTTCCCCTGGTTCGGTGAGAAAAAAAAGATTGTTGGTCAGCCAGTACCTTAAGCTTCGTGTGAAATAAAAGGGTGTATAGAGGCCTGTGTCTCTGAGTTTGCTCTCCCTCCCCCCCCTAATCAACGCACATTGGTGCTAAATAGTCAATTTGTAATTGGGAAAAATCATGATTTAGCTTCACTCTATTTCATAATGTCAGGCAATCCCGGCTAGTTGGAGAATCACATCTCATTCGCAAAGTCTAATATTTTCACCTCAATGGATCTCGGAGGAGTCCCCGGGGATGGATGTATTAATAGTACTCAATAATCTCTTTCCACAGTGAACAATGGGTCTGTGGAACCAATGTTATTTTCCACCAATTTCAATGTAAGCTGTGGAGTCTGGATCCTTCACCCCTCAGGCATTCAGATGACACAGATGCTGTAGCGACAAGCCCTTCCTTCCATGTCTTCTACATTCTAACAGCCTGAGTTTTAAGTCTTAGATGACCGCCTTATTGTGGCTTATCCCCTCGGAGAGCTCGCTTTGGTCCTCGCAAAGAAGACCCAAGTCAATCACAACAGAATACATTTTTCCTTCCAAAGTGTTTCTGGTTTTTGAAATCACTTCCAAAATTTTAGCAAGTTTATCAGAGTTTGAGGGAGGACTCTAGGGATGAGTCAAGCCCCACTCCTGGGTAAGGTTCTCACCATCGGTCTCCGACTTATTCAAACCCATCTCTTCCATCAGCAGCAGTTTTTTGCTGACTCTCACCTTGCCCATTATAAACAAGAGAAGCAGGGGGTAGGCGTGTTGGTAAAGATTGAGCCTTGTATATTGATGTTTTACACTAAAAAACATGGTGATGATCCTCTAAGACAATGCCTGGTGAGAAAGACTTCTCCTGGGTTGGCCTGTCCTCTCCCAGCTTCTCATTTGACTGCCCTAAGGAAAGGAAGTAAACATAACAAGATGATGGACAGAGTGCTGAAACTTTTCAACCACTCCGCCCCAGTCAAGAGATCTGGATTTAATCCATCAATTGTTTGCCCACTACGTGACCCCAGTTTGGACCCAGCCATATGCAAATCAGTCTTGACCCTGCTCCTCATGGGATCAGTCCAGCCTGAATTGTCAGGCCAGGTCCTCCCTGGACCGGAAACAAACACCCTGGGACCGGTTTCGGGGTATCACTCCTCATCAGTCAGGCTAGCTTGAATCCAGTGGCACAGCTAACAAGGAACCCAAGTCTGGGCATACCCTTGGCCACTTAGGGCGAACATAGCAAACACAATAAGATGATGGACAGAGTGCTGAAACTTTTCAACCATTCACCCCTAGTCAAGAGATCTAGGTTCAATCCATCGTTCTTTTGCTCACTATGCCACCTCAGTTTGGACCCATGCATATGCAAATCAGTCTTGACCCTGCTCCTCATGGGAACAGTCCAGCCCCAACTGCCAGGCCAGGTCCTCCCTGGACTGGAAACAAACGCCCTGGGACCAATTTCAGGGTATCACCCCTCAGCCAGGCTAGCTTGAATCTGGTGGCACAGTGAGCAAGAGACCGACATCTGAGGTTGCCATTCAAAAAATTACTGTAATTTAAGTATAATGCATACAAAAGGCCTGAAAATGATATAGATACTGAAGTTGACAACACGTGTTTCGTGTTATGCACAACTATGCTGGTACATGGATCTGCGGCCTGGAGCTATCCTTCCACTCACTACTGATCTGCTGCCATCTTGCGCATCAGAAAGGCTAGCCGGAATCAGGTGACATACCACAGTATTCTGTGCCTCGGAAAGGGCCATACTTGTTTGCTTGGAGAGTGGAGAGAGGGCCCTGAAACCATGGTTGCACTCGTCTGACCCCTGCTCATGTATTGCAGGGTGTACCACAATATGATAACTAATATGATTCTAGCAGCGCCCCTGGTCCATACTACCTCCATCGGGGGTGACGTTCTGTGTCTAGGGAGTGGAGGGAGAGCCCAGTGACTCCTCTCCTCCAATCCACGAAGCTGAAGCGGTCCTGCTCACCATGCGAAGTTAGCTCACCATGAAGATCCGTCGATGAGGGCCCCACGGGCACCACACAAATACCACTGCCTATCTTGGTCCATTGGCAGACAGCTGTCTAGCCTGCAGTGTAATGGCTGCAAGCAGATTACAAGCAAGGGTTGGGGATTCTAAAATTTTGCTGCTGTCATCTTGTGTGCACTAGCCATGCCCCCACCCACACAGCTTATCATAAGAGAAAAATAGGGCCCGTATCTTGTTTATTTTATGACCTTAAAAGGTTCCACAAGGATCTTATTAGAAAAAGGAAGCAAGTTAGTGACCGTGCATAAGCAATTCAGGAGTTTTGACACTGTTCAAAACCATTACAATGCTGTGGACGAGGAGAATAGCTGCCTACCCTGAAAGGTGCCCTACCTCACTGCCAACACTACCATAGTGGATAGTGGCCCCATTGGCCTGACCACCAAGACGGTGCTACGCCCAAGCCCCAAGAAAATAATGAAGGGAGTGACTAGCCAGTCAACACAGGTGAACCAGTACTCCACTGCAATGCAACAGAAGATGAATGCTGGTATGGCCTCTGATCAGGTTCGATCACGACTGAAAAAATCTTCAAGGGCTCGTCTCACTGGCTGTCAGTACAAGCATCCATCCACAACAGGCTGGCACAGTATATGTGACTTGGGACCCTGCCGCCATCCAGGCACCACGCTGGCACACTATCACAGTCTGTAATTGCACCTCAGTGGCAGTTTGTTTTCGTTTCTTTTTTGATTTATTGTTTCATAGTTTCTTTTTACCCCTTCTCCCCATGCCCACTACTGGTGCATCCCCAGACAAAGTCCATGACCAATGTTTACACAAACTGAGGCTGCAGATATTCTATTCCTGATTGATGAGTAGCCTTTTTGAGATGTGCATCTGACAATTTTTATGCAAACTACTGTTTCATGGATGCCAATGTCAACTGTTTTACCGTGGACTACTGTAAGGGGTGTTACTGTTCTTCTGATACTGATGTATAATATATCTAAAACTCTAATAAAATATGCTGCAAAATCATCCATCCACAACAGGCAGGACAATGTAAAAGAGTGACAACATTTGGAGAAAGCCTAGCGGGAGTACCTGAAGGACAAGTTACTTATCTTCGGTAACTGCTTATCTGATAAAGCATTGATCTAGCCCCAGATTTCTTACCTTTGAATTTCCCAGGCGTCAGACTGGATCCGGAAGATTTTTCGTCCAGTAATACCCCTGCGTGCTAGTAGGTGGCATCGATTGGCTCTGCGTGCTGTCGTCTGTGCCAGAAGTGACATCCGTGTCACCTATACAGGCGCCACCTCAGTGCGCTGACGTTAGTTACTTTTCACGACTTTCCATGACGGCAGAGCGGAGCCATTGTGTGTACTGACCTTGATGTGTTTGGAAAACTAGGGCCCTGAAAGGGATTAGCCCTAACCCTAGAAACCTGTCCACAGTACGGGGAGGATGGGTAGGTTGGTAAGGAATCTGCGGCTAGATCGTCTCTACCAAATAAGGTGTTACTGAAGGTAAGTAACTTATCAATCTGATAGAGACATCTAGCCACAGATTCCTTGACTATGAATAGATACCCAAGCAATACTCATCCCCTGAGGAGGTACTGGGACAGGTTAGACTAGAAATCCTGCAAAACCGAGCAGCCAAAATGCCTGTCCCTGCGGACTTGACTGTCCAGGCAGGAATGCTTGGTAAACGTGTGCAGTGATGCCTACGTTGCCGCCTGACAGATGTCCAGGACTGGGACTCCATGTTGCAATGCAGTGGTAGCAGCCATAGCTCTGGTGGAATGAGTCCTTAAGCTTTCAGGAGACTGCTTCTTTGCCAGAGTGTAGCAAACCTTTGTGCAGAGGACGACCCATTGTGAGTTTCTGTACCACACGACCTTTCTTCACTCCAACGTACCCCACAAAGAGTTGGTCGTCCACCAGGAACTCTTTTGTGCAGTCAAGGTAGAACGGCAACGCTCTTTTTGGGTCCAGGCAGTGGAGTCGCTTCTCTTCTTTAGAGGGATGCTGAGGAGCGAAGAAAGTGGGCAAGGTGACAGACTGCCCCACACAGAATGGTGTTATCACTTTTGGAAGAAAAGAGGCCCTAGTGCAAAGCACCAACTTGTCAGGGAAGATCGTCAAGGATGGGGGCTTGGATGATATAGCCTGCATCTCGCTCACCGTCCTGGCAGATGTGATTGCCACTAAAAAGGCTGTTTTGATGGTGAGTAGCCGGAGGGGGCAATTATGCAGGGGCTCAAAGGGAGCACATCAGGAAGGTGAGAACCAAATTTAGGGCCCACTGAGGCATAATGAAAGGGAAAGGTGGGAACATATGTACAAGGCCTTTCAGGAATTTATGTACATGGGTGACTTAAATAAAGAGGGTTGGTCTGGCAGCCTCAGGAAAGAAGACAAAGCAGGCAGATACCCTTTAAAGGTGCCCAGAGAAAGACTTCTGCTGGGCAAGGGTAAAAATAAAATGCAAAACATCAGAATGGGAAGCAGACAGAGGGTCAATAGACTTTTCTGTACAATATATTACAAATATGTTCCATCAGCAGGCGTACACTGTCTTGGTGGAGGGATGCCTGGCTGCCAAAATAACATCATCTACGACTCCAAAGGAGAAAGGGTCCTAGGGAAAATTTAACGACCAAACCACAGACTTAATCCCCAATACAACTTATAGCAACAACAAATAAATCTGATGGTCTACAAAAGGGAGCAAATACTGAATTATCAAATAACACAAACAGTGCCAACACCCAAAAATACCAAAAAGCATAAAGTAAATGACCTTTGCGAACTAATCGGATTTCCATCAACTACCAAGAGAGGTCAGTGTCATCATTTGGATATCCTTCCTTCCTACCACTACTCCTCTAGATCACAGAAGAGGGTCATGTGGATCGGATTTCGACCAGGTCACAGAAATCACGACAGGAGGAAGTGAAAACAAATAAGAGAGAGAGAGACCATTTGTTCACCTAGTAACAGGCCTCAACAATGGATATTAATTGCTTTAGGGTGATGGAATTATAAGTGCAGTGCATGTGAGTGAAGTTAAAAAGGAATTGGATGAGAAAAAACTCCTTTTAGTACAAATATCTCTACCGATCCTACATTCAAAATAGTGCAGAAGCAGCTTTGAACACATGGGCCGCTTCACAATATGGTCAAAAAGTTTCAGCCTAATGGGCCACTTGCCCAGGCTTTCTTCAGGACCTAAACAACAAATGATATTGCTACTGCATTACCAATTTGGTCATAGAACTTTTATGTGTGTAAAGTTGTCATAAAATACAACCTTCTACATGATCATTCCTCAGTACAAGCGGAGTGTTCTTCACACCTGTCTTGTATGAGGTCAAAACCTCACCTCACCCGGTAACAACTCAGGTATGGGAGACCCCGCCCTCTCCGTCAGGAGAGCCAGAGGCACCGAGAATGAGGCTTGAACACCGAGGCTCCTCCATCGGCCACCAAACGGGGAGAAGTCGAAGCATGCTTCGACTTCTTGTGTTTTTTGCCTCTTACCTCAATGTCCCCATGTTTTCGAGTGAGACAAAGAGGACTTGGGACTCCTGGAGCTGTGCTGGGACCTTCCTCTCGACTGGGACCATGACCTCCGAGGAGTCGAGCGACACTGTGTCATCTGCTGGGCCGCAAGCAGCTTTAGGAACTGCTCCCTCAAAGCCTTCGGAGTAATGGCCCGGCAGTCAGAGCAGGACTTCAAGTTGTGGTCACACTCCAGACACCACATATAAACCACATGCAGGTCCATAACCGACCGACATGGCGCGGTGACAGGCGCTGCAGGGTTTGAACCCTGAAGTCTTCCTAGACATGACTTCCTATACACCAAAAAAAGAGGTCGAAAAAAGTCACAAAATCTTGTCAAAAAGTGACAGAGGGGAGCTCTCTTCATGGATTAGCGCTTGACTGGTGCTGAAAGAAAAGAAGTGATGTAAGCGCACCGAGGTGGCTCCTATATAAGTGAGGCAGACGTCACTTCTGATGCAGACGAAGCCATGCGGAGCCGACCGACGTCACCTGCTGGCGTGCAGGGGTATCGCTCGAAGAAAAATCTTCCCAATCCAGTTTGACGCCTGGGAAATTCAAAGGTAAGGAATCTGCAGCTAGATATCACTATCAGATATAAGCTTCACACGTGCACCAAAGTATCTACCCCTAGCTTCCCACAGCAGCTGTTCATATACCATTACTCGCTACCTTGTAGATTTTGGCAACCAGACCCACCATCGTTTTGAACAGGCCAAAGAAGTCTAGCAGCATAAACTCACAGACACTCCAGAATATGCAGTCCATCTTGCTACCATCAGGAAGGGCCCCTTCAGAAGCAATAGCAGACCTGAGGTCCATAAAACAACCACCACAAATTTTTGGACTACAGATAAGAAATCACATGTGGAAGTTACAACACTTACTCTGCAACTGTGAGAAAGTTAGTTTTCACTTAGGTGTCTCATTGTGAAGTAAATCCTTCTAACATTATCAAGCGACAATCCAGTGTAATAAGGTGCCCTCTTTTTCATGGTTGCCCCCACTTTTTTTCCAAACTGTTGATGTACTTTGACTGAGTGTGCCATGGGTTCCTGCCAACCATGTACCCCGTGCCTATGTTCTGTCCCTAAAACTGCATTAAGACAAAACCCAATTGGCACTCCTTGGCCACATGTCAGTCCCTTGTAAATGGTACCATATGTACCGAGGGCACTGTGGCCAGGGAAGGCCACTAAGGGCTGCAGCACTTATTGTGCCACCCTTAGAGGCCGTGTACCTTTACACACATACACTGCCATTGCAGGCTGCGTGTTTTAGTGCAGAGCAAAGTGAAGAGTCGACATGGCACACATCCCTGCGTGCCATGCCCACAACCCACTGTCCTGGCATAAGTCAGCCACCCTTCTAGCTGGGTGCACTATCCCAGTGATGAGGGTACAGGTGCAAGAGCCCTGTACCCCTACAGTGTTTAAGCCAATTCTTAGACATTGTAAGTGCAGTAATGCCATTAAGAGTATATGGTACTGGGAGTTTGTCATTACGCACTCCACAGCACCATAATGGCTTTACTGAAAACTGAGAAGTTTGGTATCAAATTTCTCAGTAAATTAAACCCACACTGATGCCAGTGTAGGATTTAATGAAAAATGCACTCAGAGGGCATTTTTGAGATGCCCCCTGAAAAACGACCTAACTCTAGTGTCCTTGCTGAGTGGCTGCTCGCCAGCTGCCACCACCAGACATGTTTCTGGACCCCTGGGTCGAGAGCCTGCTGCTCTTGGGGGTCTGAAACAATGCATATCCTGGGACAAGGTGCCAAGCCTCCTCCTCCAGGAAGGGCAGGGTCCACGAAGGGTAAGCTTCAAAGGCTTGCTGCTTTTGTGAGCTACTCCAGCCATTTGCTGCTTCCAGCAACTGGCCCCCACCGGTTCTGAACCCCACTCTGGGTGGGAGAATGGGCGGGAAAACCAAGTGAGGGAGGGAGGTGTGCCCACCTTTGCCAACCCCACCACTTAAGTGGGGGAGGCGAGGAGACACAACTCTCAGTCCCCGCCATCTTGCAGATGGGGGACCCTGCCAACCAGAGAGAGGCATATGCCCCCCGCCCACTGGAGGATGGCATGATAGAGGGTGTACCCACCCCAAGTAAGGGACCCATTGGTCCCGACCTTTACCTACCTGTAACGCCCCTAAATCTAGTAATTAGAGGCAACCCCGAACCTTGCCTGCTCAGACAAGAACCGATCAGAAGAAGAGAAGAAGAAGGACCGAAGAAGCAGTGCTGAACTAAGAAGAGGAGGACACTCACTGACTTGGCCCCAGCCCTACCGGCCTGTCCGCAACTCGAACCTGCTCCAGCGAAATCCCGGTGTGTCCTGCAGCCAGCAGCCCTCAAGAACCCGAAGGACCTGCCCTGCCTTCAAAAACCAAAAACTTTGTCTCCCATGAGCACTGGATTTGCTCACCCACAGACTCTGGCTCCAGCCAAACCCACGAGTCTGCACCACTCTGCACCTGACGCCCACGGCACGAGTTCGAGTGGCCCAAAACCACGAAGTCTCCCCAGCGATGCTGACCTGAGATCTGGTGGACTCTGACCTGCCTCGAATCTCCAATCGACGCTTGCAGCCCCTTTCTGGAGGATCCCCCGACCGCGACCGGAGCTGGTAAGAAGACCTGATGCCTAAAGACACGCCTGCACCCAACGTCCCACGGCCTTGGGTGGCCCAACTGATGGTGCCCCAGCATACCCAGGCATCCCAACTTACCTCTCCAACCGGTGGTTACCTCCAGAAGATCTTCATCCCCGAGCCTGCAGTGTTTATTGCAACCAGAGAATCCCCATTGAAATCAACAGGTCACCCAACGCCAAACCAGCACCCTGAACCCAGCCGCCCCTGCGGGTACACTTTGTGTGATAAACTGGATCCCCCTTTGCCATGAGCCTAACACCAGGAGCTTTGCTCCCACAACCTTGTGGCCTGCTCATGAGCAGCCACCAACTGGAGGCCTCCTTTCCCCATTGGATAACATTGGGCCTCGGCACTTGGCCGCCCAAGTGCCGCTGGGGGTGTTCTTAGAGTGCATCCTCGACCCTGGGGGAACCCTGGTTCTAACCCCAGAATACCAACTCCCACAAACCAGTACTTACCTGCCAACCGATAACTTTGTTTCCTTCCATAGGATTGCATTGACTGCTTTTTCTTGCAAATTCTTCCAAGTGTGGAGTTGGTTTGTATGAAACATTAAAAAACTGCAAATGTACAAAAAGTGAATCACTTACGTTTTGTCTAGGAAATGTCTCAGTGTGATATCTAGGCATATCACACTGATTAGCAAAAGTAACTTAAAAAGTAATCTAAAAAGTAACGTGCACAGTAATCTGTAAAGTAACTAAAAAGTAATTTTGAACTGTGGACTTACCTGTATTCAGCCACCAGCATTTGAACTTGCATTCAACTGTAAATCACTGCATAAGATTTTGCAAAGTATTATTTCACTTACCTGCACCAGGCTTGGCTTGGTTCTAGAAACAAAATAATTAAATAATATTTTTGATACAAACAAATTGGTCTGAGTTCAGTCTTTGAGTGTGTGACATCATTTCTTGCCTGAGTGTGTACAGCAAATGCTTAACACTACCCTCTGATAACGACTTACTGCTTGCCCACACTACCACAAATAGAGAATACGGTGCTATCTACTTTTACCTCTGCTTACCTTTGGGGTTCCACTGGACTCTGTGCACACTATACCTCATTTTGGTATCGGATATACAGAGCCAGCTTCCTACATCCAGACATTCATGTTATTTAAGAGTGACCCAGCTAGTGACACCATTTTGCCACTTTCTTTAAAAGTGCAACACCGCTACCACCTGTACAGCATCTCACAACCTGACTGGAGTCAGACCATATCACACCAACGGCCAAGAAGCATCCTTGACACTCCAAAGTGACATCCGACCATCTATGCTAAATCTGCTCACCCCACCAGTTATCTAATCCAATCTTCAGCACACTCTAACAATGATCCACCTCCCCGAGTGAATCGCGAGTGATTTGGAGGTGGCTCATCAGTAGTCTTGGAGTGGCCAATACATGCTGCTCTAACACATGCAGTTAGCAAAACCAAAGGGGATGATGGACGGAGTGTTGAACATTGCAAGCACTCACCCCCAGTCAACTGATCTGGGTTTAATCCATCATCATTCTTTAGCTCACTCCGCCACCCCAGTTCAGACATGGCCATATGCAAATCAGTCTGACCCTGTGCCTCATGGGAACAGTCCAGCCCGAACTGCCAAGCCATGTCTTCCCTGGACCGGAAACAACCATCCTGGGACCGGTTTCGGGTTCATAACCCTCATCAGCTAGGCTATCTTGAATCCAGTGGCAAAGTGAGCAAGGGACCCACGTCTGGGCATACCCTGCCAACTTAGGGCGAACTTAGCAAAACCAAAGGGGATGATGGACGGAGTGTTGAACATTGCAAGCACTCACCCCCAGTCAACTGATCTGACACATGCAGTAACATGGCAACATAGCTTCACCAAAGAGATGGACTTGACGCTGCTCCAATGAAGAACACTGGATTCGGAGATGGATCTGAGGATGATTATCTTCAGAAGTCAAGCATCGTGACTAATGCTAACTCCAGCAACGTTTCTTCAGTGCTGCACAAGTGAGTTGTTGGACAAAAGAAATGAAATATCAAAGGTATCAATCAGCAAGGTTGGCCAGCTGTGAACTGTAGAAACATTGTCGTGTCATGTACGTCAAACGTCTTGGACATCTCTGCATGTGTTTGAACCATGAAACACCATCATGATAAACAATGACCTTGTGTAACAAAACCCTGTTGCAGCTGTCGTTGGTTTTCCAGCTCTACACCACTGTCCTAATGATTGAGTCTGAGATTTTTGTTTTGTACCAGTGGCCTCTTTGGCCTCTCGTATTTGGGAGGAATGTAGTGTCCGTGTGGTCATGTCACAGGACAGCTCCATGCCCTACAGGACTGTCGCTCACACACACACACACACACACCCATCTCTGCACAGGCGTCACCAGCATTGCTTTAACATGGGTAGAAACTGTCAAGTACGGAGTACCTGCACTTGTTTATTTTGAAATTGATAGTATCAGAACCTCTAAGCACTGGTGCAATACTTTTAATAAGAGCGTACTAGTTCTTCTCAGGTACAAAAGGGGGGTACTCTGACATAATGAGTACCTGCACTTCTATATTTCCGTGCCCTAACTTCAGTTCTATTAACATACAGTACAGAAATGGCACAAACATCTATTAACCCCTTCCATGCTCATGACGAAATGGTTCCGTCATGAGCACAAGTTCAAGTGTGCTCATGACGGAACCATTCCGTCATGAGCACATGCTCAGGAAATCCCTCTGCTGCAGACAGCAGAGGGATTTCCCTTTTTTTTTTTTTGCCTGGGGAGGTGGGGAAGGGTTCCCCAACCTCCCCAGGCCTATTTTTGAATTTCATTGCAATGACGATCGCGCTATCGTCATTGCAACGAAATCGAAACTGAAACTTAGTTTCAGTTTCTCAGTTTCGTTGCTTGTGGGGCTATCTCAGCCCCCTGAGCACCGAAAAAGATGGGAGAGGTATCGTTGAAAAGGGGAGAATCTCCCCTTTCCAATGGTACCCTTCCCTAGTGGATCCCTGCTTGGGGATCACCCCAGGAGGGCGATCCCCAAGCAGGGATCCACCCACTAGCACCAGGGAGGGGAGAGCGGACCCTTGGGCAAGGGCCTTTACTCCCCCCATATTTGTTTGGTCGCAACAGTCTTCCCCAATTTGCCCCCCCCGGGGGGGCGGAAAGCCCACTAGAAACCAGGGATTTTTTTTTATTGACGTTGGGGTGGGGGCTGCCCAAAAAGGGCATGGCAATGCCCCCCCCCAGAGAAATGTCAGTCTTTCTGCCCCCCATGGGGGGCAGATGGGGGCAGTAGCCCCCAATCTGCCCTCCGGGGGGGCAGACAGCCCACTAGAAACCAGGGATTTTTTTTTATTGATGTAGGGGTGGGGGCTGCCCAAGATGGGCAGGCCAATGCCCCCCCCCCAAAAATGCAACAGTCTTTCTGCTCCCCCCAGGGGTAGATGGGGGCAATAGCCCCTGATCTGCCCCCGGGGGGGGGGGCAGAAAGCCCACTAGGCACCAGGTATTTTTTGTTTTATAATGTATGGGTGGGGGCTGCCCAGAATGGGCATGATAATGCCCCCACCCCAAAAACAATTACCACAGTCTTTCTGCCCCTCCCCGGAGGCATATTGGGGCAATAGCCCCTGATCTTCCCCCAGGGGGGGACAGAAAGCCCACAAGGCGCCAGCGATTACGTTGGCTTTTTTTATGCGTGGGGGCTGCCCCGAATGGGCATACCAATGCCCCCACCCCCCAAAAACATAGCCACTGTCTTTCTGCCCCCCTTGGGGGCATATCGGGGCAACCCCCCCCCACGATTCCCCCCCAGGGCGGGAGAAAGCCCACTAGGCACAGACTTGTTTTTAGCAATGTGCCTACCTGTGGATTTTGGGCCCTAGCGCAGCCGGCACATAGGGAAACCTAGCAAACCAGTACATTTTTTTAAACTAGACACCAAGAGGAATCCAGGATGAGGTGACTTGTGTGCCTCTCACCAGGTTCTGTTACCCAGAATCCCTTGCAAACCTCAAACTTAGTTAAAAAAAACACATTTTCCTCACATTTCTGTGATGGAAAGTTCTGGGATCTGCGTGGATCCACATAATTCCACCCACCCGCATTCCCCAAAGTCTTCAGAGAAAAATGGTACCAAACTTGTGTGGGTAGGCCTAGTCCCCGCGACAGGAAACGGCCCAAAACACAATGTGGACACACCACATTTTCACAGTGAAAACTGACCCTTTTTTTGCAAAGTGCCTAGCTCTAGATTTTGAACCCTAGCTCTGCCGGCACCTAGGGATACCTAGCAAACCTATACATTTTTGAAAACTAGACACTCAGGGGAATCCAGGATGGGGTGACTTGACTGGCTCTCACCAGGTTCTGTTACCCAGAATCCCTTGCAAACCTCAAAATGTGTAAAAAAAAACACATTTTCCTCACATTTCTGTGGTGGGAAGTTCTGGAATTTGCGTGGATCCACAAAATTCCACCCACCCCGCATTCCCCAAAGTCTTCTGAGAAAAATGGTACCTCACTTGTGTGGGTAGGCCTAGTGCCCGCGGCAGGAAACGGCCCAAAACACAACGTGGACACACCACATTTTACAGTGAAAACTGACACTATTTTGCAAAGTGCCTAGCTGTAGATTTTGAACCCTAGCTCTGCCGGCACCTAGGGAAACCTAGCAAACCTATACATTTTTGAAAACTAGACACCCAGGGGAATCCAGGATGGGGTGACTTGTCTGGCTCTCACCAGGTTCTGTTACCCAGATTCCCTTGCAAACCTCAAACTTTGTAAAAAAAAAAAAACACATTTTCCTCAAATTTCTGTGGTGGAAAGTTCTGGAATCTGCGTGGATCCACAAAATCCCACCCACCCCGCATTCCCCAAAGTCTTCCGAGAAAAATTGTACCTCACTTGTGTGGGTAGGCCTAGTCCCCGCGACAGGAAACGGCCCAAAACGCAACGTGAACACAACACATTTTCACAGTGAAAACGGACCCTTTTTTTGCAAAGTGCCTAGCTGTAGATTTTGAACCCTAGCTCTGCCGGCACCTAGAGAAACCTAGCAAACCTATACATTTTTGAAAACTAGACACCCAGGGAAATCCAGAATGGGGTGACTTGTCTGGTTCTCACCAGGTTCTGTTACCCAGAATTCCTTGCAAACCTCAAAATTTGTCAAAAAAACCACATTTTCGTCACATTTCTGTGGTGGAAAGTTCTGGAATCTGTGTGGATCCACAAAATTCCACCCAGCCCCCATTCCCCAAAGTCTTCCAAGAAAAATGGTACCTCACTTGTGTGGGTGGGTCAAGTACCCGCGACAGGCAAGGGCCCAAAACCTATTGAGGCGACATCAAAATTACCTATCACAAAACAACCTGGTTTTGCAAGGGGGGTATACAAAAACACAAGAGAGAGAAAGGGATTTCCACAATGTGGAGGGGAATACTCCTAGTCCCCTTTAGATTCGGTAAACAAACAATAGGAGGAGTACAACCAGGAGACAACTCAATGTCTCCAAAGTATTGGGAGAAGTGCACAAGAAGGAAAACGTCCTTTCTTAAGAAGACCCCTCACTCACCAACCTAGTTGGTGACATGCTTCATCATCGGGGTCCCACCCGAATAGCCGAATGCCATCCGGGTGTGCTTCGACACCTGATTACAGTGGAGCGGGTTGTTTTTGTGTAAGTGAGTGAAAAAGTGATTTAAAAATTGGGCAGATATAACTCAATGAAAATTTTTATTATGGAGCAACTGGACAATATTAAAAATTATTGGTAAGATACTTTTTGGTTAGATTGACCAACTGGTATCTTTAAGTGATAAAATGTGCAAAAGAAGTGCATAAAAAGGACTACATGTTTCAACCTGTAGTTGATAGTACTAGGTTTTCGTCAGGACCAAAATGCGTGACCCGGGCGGTATACACACGCTAAGGTGTACCCTACCCTTGATCACTAGTACCTAACCATGTACTTACAGTCAGGTGACCTTTCATCCGATTAGTCGAAAGGAAAAATTAAAAGACGCAGCTTCGCGTGCCTCATGGGGGTCGTGGTGCTGGCTCAGTTAAACAATCGTCAGTCACTGGCTTTTGCGCCTAAAATACAGACCCGCCACAGCTCCCCGAAGTGAGTGAGGTATCATTTTACTCGGGAGACTGAGGGAAACGCTGTGGGGTAGGACATTTGTGCCAGCACAGTGATTCCACCCAAAAATATGTGGAAAATGTGTTTTTTTCAGCTAAATTTGAGGTTTGCAGGGCATTCTGGGTAGGGAAACGTTGGGGGATCCACGCAAGCCATACCTCATTGGACTCCCCAGGGTGTCTAGTTTTCAGAAATGTGTGGGTTTGGTAGTTTTCCAAGATGGCCGCCGAGCCCGGGGACAAAAACCCAGGTGACCCCTCTTGCAAAACCAGGTTGTTTTGTGATAGGTAATTTTGATGTCTCCTCAATACATTTTAGGCCCTTGCCTGTCGCGGGTACTTGACCCACCCACGCGAGTGAGGTATCATTTTTATCGGGAGACCTGGGGGAACGCTGGGTGGTAGGAAATTTGTGGGGTCAACTGGGTTTTTGGCCCCGGGCTCGGCGGCCTTCTTGGGAAACCTACCAAACCCACACATTTCTGAAAACTAGAGACCCAGGGGAGTCCAGGGAGGTATGGCTTGCGTGGGTTCCCCAACGTTTTTCTACCCAGAATCCCCTGCAAACCTCAAATTTTGATGAAAAAATCATTTTTCTCAAATTTCTGTGTGGGTAAGTTCTGGAATCTATGTGGATCCACAAATTTCCTACCACCCAGCGTTCCCCAGGTCTCCCGATAAAAATGGTACCTCACTCGCGTGGGTGGGTCAAGTACCCGCGACAGGCAAGGGCCCAATATGTATTGAGGAGACATCAAAATGACCTATCACAAAACAATCTGGTTTTGCAAGGGGGGTCACCTGGGTTTTTGGACCCGGGCTCGGCAGCCATCTTGGAAAACTACCAAACCCACAAATTTCTGAAAACTAGACACCTGGGGGAGTCCAGCGAGGTATGGCTTGCGTGGATACCCCAACGTTTTCCTACCCAGAATGCCCTGCAAACCTCAAATTTAGCTGAAAAAAATAACTTTTTCTCAAATTTCTGTGTGGGAAAATTCTGGAATCCACGTGGATTCACAAATTTCCTTCCACCCAGCATTCCCCCAGGTCTCCCGATAAAAATGATACCTCACTCGCGTGGGTGGGTCAAGTACCCGCGACAGGCAAGGGCCCAAAACGTATTGAGGAGACATCAAAATGACCTATCACAAAACAACCTGGTTTTGCAAGAGGGGTCACCTGGGTTTTTGGCCCCGGGCTTTACGGCCATCTTGGAAAACTACCAAACCCACACATTTCTGAAAACTAGACACCCGGGGGAGTCCAGCAAGGTATGGCTTGCGTGGATCCCCCAACGTTTTCCTACCTAGAATGCCCTGCAAACCTCAAATTTAGCTGAAAAAAACACATTTTCCACATATTTTTGGGTGGAATTACCGTGCTGGCACAAATGTCCTACCCCACAGCGTTCCCCTCAGTCTCCTGAGTAAAATGATACCTCACTTGTGTGGGTGGGGCAAGGGCCTGTGACTGGGAAGAGCCCAAAACATAGGGAATAAGGGTATAGCACCGAGAATTCTAAGCGCTACATTTTAAAACAAATACGTTTTTAGCCAATTCTGCATTGGACACCCACACAAGTGAGGTATCATTTTACTCGGGACACTAAGGAGAACGCTGTGGGGTAGGACATTTGTGCCGCCACGGTGATTCCACTCAAAAATATGTGGAAAATGTGGTTTTTTCAGCTAATTTGAGGTTTGCAGGGGATTCTGGGTAGGGAAACGTTAGGGGATCCACGCAAGCCATACCCCATTGGACTCCCCAGGGTGTCGTTTTCAGAAATGTGTGGGTTTGGTAGGTTTCCCTAGATGGCGGCGAGTCCGGGGCCAAAACCCCAGGTGCCCCCCCCCCCCCAAAACCAGGTAGTTTTGTGATAGGTAATTTTGAAGTCTCCACAGTCCGATTTGGGCCATTTCCTGTTGCAGCCACTATGCCTACCCACACAAGTGAGGTACCATTTTTATCGGGAGACCTGGGGGAACGCTGGGTGGTATGAAATTTGTGTCAGCCCGGTGATCCTACAACTTTCCCACACAAAAATGTGAGAAAAAATAGATTTTTTCAATAAAATTTGAGGTTTGCAGGGGATTCTGGGTAGGGAAATGTTGGGGGACCCACACAAGCCATACCTTGCTGGACTCCCCCGGGTGTCTAGTTTTCAGAAATGTGTGGGTTTGGTAGGTTTCCCTAGGTGGCCTCCGAGCCCAGGGCCAAAAACTCATGGGACCCCCCTTGCAAAACCAGGTTGTTTTGTGATAGGTAATTTTGATGTCGCCTCAATAGGTTTTGGGCCCTTGCCTGTCACGGATCTTGACCCACCCACGCGAGTGAGGTACCATTTTTATCAGGAGACCTGGGGGAATGCTGTGTAGAAGGAAATTTGTGGATCCACGCATATTCCAGAACTTTCCCACACAGAAATTTGAGAAAAAAGTGATTTTTTCAGCTAAATTTGAGGTTTGCAGGGGATTCTCGTAGGGAAATGTTGGGGGACCCACGCAAGCCATACCTTGCTGGACTCCCCAGGGTGTCTAGTTTTCAGAAATGTGTGGGTTTGGTAGGTTTTCCTAGATGCCCGCCGAGCCCGTGGCCAAAAACTCATGGGACCCCCCCTTGCAAAACCAGGTTGTTTTGTGATAGGTAATTTTGAAGTCGCCTCAATAGGTTTTGGGCCCTTGCCTGTCGCGGGTACTTGACCCACCCACACAAGTGAGGTACCATTTTTCTTGGAAGACTTTGGGGAAAGCGGGCTGGGTGGAATTTTGTGGATCCACACAGGTTCCAGAACTTTCCACCACAGAAATGTGAGGAAAATGTGTTTTTTTGGACAGATTTTGAGGTTTGCAAGGGATTCTGGGTAACAGAACCTGGTGAGAGCCAGACAAGTCACCCCATCCTGGATTCCCCTGGGTGTCTAGTGTTCAAAAATGTATAGGTTTGCTAGGTTTCCTTAGCTGCCGGCAGAGCTAGGGTTCAAAATCTACAGCTAGGCACTTTGCAAAAAAAGGGTCCGTGTTCACCGTGAAAATGTGTTGTGTCCACGTTGCATTTTAGGCCGTTTCCTGTCGCGGGCACTAGGCCTACGCACACAAGTGAGGTACCGTTTTTCTTGGAAGACTTTGGGGAATGCGGGGGGTGGAATTTTGTGGATCCACACAGATTCCAGAACTTTCCACCACAGAAATGTGAGGAAAATTTGTTTTTTTTAAACAAATTTTGAGGTTTGCAAGGTATTCTGGGTAACAGAACCTGGTGAGAGCCAGTCAAGTCACCCCATCCTGGATTCCCCTGGGTGTCTAGTTTTCAAAAATGTATAGGTTTGCCAGGTTTCCCTAGGTTGCCGGCAGAGCTAGGGTTCAAAATCTGCAGCTAGGCACCTTGCAAAAAAAGGGTCCCTTTTCACTGTGAAAATGTGGTGTGTGCATGTTGCATTTTGGGCCGTTTCCTGCCGCGGGCACTAAGGCCTACCCACACAAGTGAGGTACCATTTTTCTCGGAAGACATTGGAGTACGCCGAGTGGGTGGAATTTTGTGGATCTACGCAGATTCCAGAACTTTCCACCACAGAAATGTGAGGAAAATGTGTTTTTTTTTAGAAACTTTTAGGTTTGCAAGGGATTCTGGGTAACAGAACCTGGTGAGAGCCAGTCAAGTCACCCCATCCTGGATTCCCCTGGGTGTCTAGTCTTCAAAAATGTATAGGTTTGCTAGGTTTCCCTAGGTGCAGGCAGAGTTAGGGTTCAAAATCTACAGATAGGCACTTTGCAAAAAAAGGGTCCGTTTTCACTGTGAAAATGTGGTGTGTCCACGTTGTGTTTTGGGCCGTTTCCTGGATTCCCCTGGGTGTCTAGTTTTCAAAAATGTATAGGTTCGCTAGGTTTTCCTAGGTGCTGGCAGAGTTGGGGTTCAAAATCTAGAGCTAGGCACTTTTCAAAAAAAGGGTCCGTTTTCACTGTGAAAATGTGGTGTGTCCCTGTTGCGTTTTGGGCCGTTTCCTGTCGCGGGCACTAGGCTTACCCACACAAGTGATGTACCATTTTTCTCGGAAGACTTTGGGGAACACTGGGTGGGTGGAATTTTGTGGATCCACACAGATTCCAGAACTTTCCACCACAGAAATGTGAGGAAAATGTTTTTTTGGACAAATGTTTAGGTTTGCAAGGGATTCTGGGTAACAGAACCTGGTGAGAGTCAGTCACCCCATCCTGGATTCCCCTGGGTGTCTAGTTTTCAAAAATGTATAGGTTTGCTAGGTTTCCCTAGGTGCCGGCAGAGCTAGGGTTCAACATCTACAGCTAGGCACTTTGCAAAAAAAGGGTCCGTTTTCACTGTGAAAATGTGGTGTGTCCACGTTGCGTTTTGGGCCGTTTCCTGTCGCGGGCACTAGGCCTACCCACACAAGTGAGGTACCATTTTTCTCGGAAGACTTTGGGGAATGCGGGGTGGGGGGAATTTTGTGGATCCACGCAGATTCCAGAACTTTCCACCACAGAAATGTGAGGAAAATGTGTTTTTTTTTTACAAATTTTTAGGTTTGCAAGGGATTCTGGGTAATAGAACCTGGCGAGAGCCAGTCAAGTCACCCCATCCTGGATTCCCCTGGGTGTCTAGCTTTCAAAAATGTATACGTTTGCTAGGTTTTCCTAGGTGTCGGCAGAGCTAGGGTTCAAAATCTACAGCTAGGCACTTTACAAAAAAACGGTCAGTTTTCACTGTAAAAATAACGTGTGTCCACGTTGCGTTTTGAGCCGTTTCCTGTCGCGGACACTAGGCCTACCCACACAAGTGAGGTACCATTTTTATCGGGAGACTTAGGGTAACACAGAATTGTAGAGCAACTGTTATTACCTATTGACTTTCGATGCATTTCTGCCTTCCAAATGAAAGACAATGTATAAAAAAAAATGTCATTTTGAAAAATGATCTATAATTCTCATGCTAGTATGGATACTCACAATTTCGGAAATGTGCAAATATCTACTGTTTCTAAACTCTATATTTTGTTCCAATTTCAGAAATACATAGGTGTCTTTCATACCGATTTTTCCATGTATATATTTTCCCAAATTAATTGCTATATACCCGGTACATAATAAAAAACCATTGCAAGACGCTGCTCAGTTATTGGCTCTGGGTTCGTCGGGTTCTTGGTGAACCTACAAGTCCTATATATCCCCACAACCAGAAAGGTCCCGCGGATGTAACAGTATATTTCTTTCAAACAGCTGTCATAATTAGAAGAAGTTACAGGTGAAAACGTTGACACAAATGGCTGTTTTTTTCAACTAATTTTCAATTTTTCCTATATTCAACGGTTAGTTTCTATAAAGAAACCTTGAAGGATCTACACAAATGACCCCTTGCTGAATTTTTTCTAAAATGTATAGCTTTCCAGGATCCATTATTGCTTTCATACCCATTTCTACCATTAACTGGAAAGAGGTTGAAAGCACAAAAAATAGGCTATGTCCCAGAAAAATGCCAAAACTGTGTAAAGTCTGCTTGTCCCTGAAAGCTGGGAAGATGGTGATTTCTAGGGGTGGGCGGAATTTGCGTAGTCGCGCTACGCAAAGCTCCGCGAAATGGTAAAAAATCTCCGCGAGCACGCAAAAGTTCCGCGAACACGCGGAATTGCTTGTTCCGCCCGTTCGCGATGCTTTTTTCCTGTTCGCGAACGCTGTTTGCGTGTTCGGGGAGAAATATCTCGCGAACACGCATTTTGAAAGCGCGAACAAGAAAAAAACTCTGCGAAGGCGCGGATCGCGGAATTTTTGGCAATTCCGCGTTCTCCGCGGGACGCAAAATTACCCAAATTCCGCAAATTCTGCGAGCGGAACGGAATTTACCGCCCAGGCCTAGTGATTTCAGCACCACAACCCCTTTTTTGATACCATTTGCAGGGAAAAAACCAGACGTTTTCATCTGTAGCCCTTTATTCCCATTTTTCCAAAAAAAAACAAAATTTACCTGTATTTTGGCTAATTTCTGGGTCCCCTCCAGGGGAATCCACAAACCCTGTGTACCTTTAGAATCCCCATGATGTTGGAAAAAAAGGACGCAAATTTGGCGTGGATACCTTATGTGGTCAAAAGTTACAGGGGCCTAAGCGCAAACTACCCCAAATAGCCAAAAAAAGGCTTAGCACAGGGGGGGAAAAGGCCTAGCAGCGAAGGGGTTAACATAAAGTACAGAAATGGCATAAACATCTATTAACATACAGTACGGAAATGGCATAGACATCTATTAACATACAGTACAGAAATGGCATAAACATCCACTATAAAAACATGGAAATATCACACAGAAGTATTTTTAATAAAAACGGGGAAGCAATGCTCACTGTAGCATTGTTCTTGTGCCTTGCATATGGCGCGCATGCTGACAGTGTGCCTGTCTGCACGCACTGTGAACTGTCATGACATGTTTACTTTCTTGCTGGGTTCCACGTTCTACAGCTGATGTGTCGCGGAACATCCCTCACAGATGTAACTCGTCTACCCCAGTGCTCCCGAATTGCTGCTTTCTTCGCTTCAGATGCTCACCCTGCCGCTAGCCTCACTGCTGCACAGTGTCGGCGCTGTGGGATTTTGTGGAGGGGGCCCGGTTCCCGCGCAGGGACTCTCGCCACCTTCCCCCACAGCACTCTGGCACGCGCACACAGCGGTTGCGTGCTCAGCGCCAGTGCCGCGGCAACGCGCGCCTGCATCTGCCGATTTCAGCCTCCAACGTGCACGGCCGAGTATGCAACACCATCCTGCAACGTGGGCACGTATCGCAACGCCAGTGGTGGCCATCTTGGATCAGCAAGATCCACGTAATATTAATATAAACCAAGGGGGCGCGCTTATTAATGCCTTAGAGGCTCAGCAAACTCTACTTTTCTTACTGTAAACTCTGATATTCTAGCAGGGCAATTGATTTCAGCAGTCTGGGCAACATCCACACAAGTAAGGACTGTATTTAACTGGTTTTCTCAGCCTCATTCATTCTGCTCTGATTGTGTTCATTTTGATCAGTGTTTTAATATCTGTGAGCATTTCTTTATTTCTCATTTTACATTTTCACTTTCTACCCATGGCCTCTAAGTACCAATTAGCACAGCTTGTACCACTTTTTGCAACATACTGGATGTCGCCGTCCCACTCACCTGTAAACCAGGAGCTGCAGAAAGGGAGATAGTCCTACCTCTCAACTCCAGGCCAGCCCTCCACACTGAATAAGCAGCATGGACGGTTTGCCCTGAGGGGAAAATAGGGGAAAAATAATGGGGAGAAGGCAGTGTGTCCAAAATGCAGCGTGGCATACTCTATGAGGAATGGTTCTACTCTGGGGATTCCCCCTCTTCGTCACTGACCGTGCTGGATACTGTAGTGTCGTGCTGGACACATTCTAGTGTCTCAGCAGACACTGAGTTGGTCAGCCACTCCCTTGTGGGAGTGGACACACATGCACCCCACACCCATCCATCACAGGTGTCACGAGTGATGTGACCCTGCTAATAAAAGGGCCCGGGTGCACGTGCTCGTGGCCAGTTAACTAACTATCATCCTGTGTCCGTGTCACTTATTATAGTAGCATGTGGGTCTAGTTCCCACATCACTACAATGGCGACGAGCGGGTCTGCCCCGCGTGTAGGTGTGCAGCTCTTAAGCTTGGCATGGGGAAAAGTGTAACCTGTGTCTAAGGTGTCCCTGCCTGCACGTCAGGCCGCCGGGTAAGCAAGTACCGGCATGGAAAGGTGACAGCGGCCGTGCCCGGAGGTTGAGAGCAGGACAGCGCCGTCAAGGGATTGCGCCCCAAGACCCTCAAAATACGGATTGCCAGTGCATGTCCCCGTCATAATGTGCTGAGGCGCCCCAAACTGTCTGTTCCAGTGAGTGGGTGAAGAGGAACGTCTTCCCGACATGGCGTGACACGCCTGAGCCCCGAGCTGGTACCTGCAGCCCTGCATGCCAAGACCCCCAGAGAGAGAGGTAACGGGGTTGCAGCGGTAGGCAAGGGCACCCTTTGGTGGCATCCCTGGTGCCAATGTAAATGCTGCATGGAGGTTGGTCTGCTCCACCGTTACCGTTGCAGTGCCCGGAGGAGCGACTCACCGGTGGACAGTAGCTGGCCACCGCAGCACCGCCTTATGAGAGGCTTGAAGACGACGGCCCGACCGGGCGAACCTACGGGTAAAGTCAGGCTGCCCTGCTGCAACTGGTGAGTGGTACAACCCTGTCTCTTCCTGCACAGAAGAAAACGCCGCACCAGCACTGGGAGAAGTCCACACCCGTAGTAGCAGCCCGGTGACTGCCTACACTTCGCCCCGAGAAGAGGATAGATCTTGGCCCCACCGGGAAGGAGGCTAGAACAGAGTCTGCTCATCTCCCACGCCACGTCGCAACTACTGCCTGACACCTGCCGCAAGGCTGAGCGAGTAGCGCGAGGAGGTCCATGTAGCGCTGCCCACTGCCAGTGAGACTGGTGAGGCTCTTTGGAATGAGGCTCAGAGAACTACCACCTGACATCAGGGCCTGAAGGTGGAAGTGACTATAATACAGAACTGCAGCGCCACTGTAAATGTCTCCCTACCCCCATCTTCACTCACCTGGTCCTGAGGAAAGGAGTCTGTTGGTGCAAAAAGTACTGCGGCCCGACGAGGGACGACAAGCTGCTTGACTCGCTGCCAGCAAGTGAGTACTGTATCCCCGCAGGAAAGATGTGCATGCATGGCCAAGAACCTGAGGCTGCACCAAAACTGAATGTTTCCCCGCACTGACAGCGCCCGCGTAGGTGAGAGGACTGCACCTGCCCTCTGGCAGCCCGTGTCAAAGAGACGGGAGAAAATCTGCGCCCACCGCGGCCCACCAATTCCTGTCTGCCCTGCGGCAAGAGAGTCAAACGGGCCTGCAGCGAGAGGAAAGCTGCTGAGGCCCCTCTGAAAGCACCCACAGTGCCACACCGCACCCTGAACTGCCAAACAAGGAAAAAGGGCAGAAGGAGGCTGAGAGACAGGCAGCCACGACTGGTGTTGAGTGCACCACACATGCCCCTGAGTGGCAGTAAGCCACCATTATGAATTATAGCATGCTAGCCTAAGCATAGATAAAACTAACCAAGGAGCACCACAGTCCCATGTTGGCTACACTTCAGTGGCTACACGAAAATGGGGAGAGACTGGGAAGCCCTGCTGAAAGAGTGCCAAGAAGCCCAGCAATGCGCTAGCCCAGAGAAAACCCCAAGCAGTCCAGCCAAAAACCAGTAAGCCTCATGGAAAACATGCGCTGTGCACGCCCCCAGTGGCTGTCTGAGGCCACCGCAAGAGGGGAAACTGCAACACACATCCCCAGGTGGGCTGCGCAGTGCTCTGAAGGGGAGAGATTGTGAACCCCGGCAGAGGGGCAGAACCCCGAAGCTACCCCGCCAAGTAAGCTGCCAGGAGAACAGTAAAAGCAACGGAGTGAAATTAAAGGCAGCGCCCAAGAAGAAGTTCCTGAAAAGAGAGGACCGGCGGTACAAGGTGCCAAGAGAGAGCGCCAATAAAGAAGGACCAAGATCATGAAGTCTGAAGTGCACTGCTGCCTACTCCCCGAAACCTGACAGCATGGGCAGAGAGAGAGACCTCTTTTTGAAAGGAAGAAGCACTACTAAATGGAAGAGGCTGCGCTAGCCGGCCAGCCGCTGCACCAAATGGTGACTGTTGGCCCAGCATTGAGCGTATCACACAAAGTGACCGACCCTGCCAAGCATGCCTGAATGGAGGCAGGAGCAAGCGCCACAACAGCGCAGGCACTACGCCGTCAAGCGAAGAAGATGGAAGAAGGTGACCCTCCATCCAGGTAGTGGAGCACCGAGAAGATCCGTGAGGAGGGGACGGGGCCCACGAGAGGTCCACAAGGAGGAGAAGCATGTCCTACCGGAAGCGAGCAACCTCTCTCCGAAAAGAAGAATCAAGCATACAGGGAGTCAGCCAAGAGCCCCCTCCAAGAGACTACATTATGTACAGAGAGAGCCTGGTTGCCTGCCAGGCAACCAGCATTCCCCCAGAGAAGAGAGAGGAGTAAAGGCCTAGCATGGCCCGAATGCAGAAGGGAGAGCCTCTACTTCTCCACTGCACCAGCACCGCCCCCTGCAGTGGGCCAGCCAATCAAGGAATTGCCCCAACACTGCGTCGTACATGGGCCCATTACAGGCAGAAGGAGATCTGCACGTCCCCAAGTGGCAAGCAACCACCACGCAACACGGAGAAGAGAATGTGGCACGACGCAACATCATGAAAGAAGAGAAAAGTGTCCTCCCCCCACACTGCCTCAAGATGGAGTCGCCAGTGGCCCAATACAGGCAAGAGGAGAGTCGCACACTCCAAGTGGTAAGCCGCCGCCGCCACCACAGCTCCCTACTGCCCGAGGAAGCCATTCCCAGAAGAGGGAACACCTGGAGTAGGAGCTTCAAGAAGCTCCCTGAAGAGGGAACACACGAGACAAGTGGCTGAATGCCACCCAGCACCTAAGAGGAAGAAGAGAGACAGGAAGTCTCGCCAGCATGGTCCAGAGACCGTTGTAGTTGATAGGCCCTGTTGGCCTGTTTTGAAGATGGTGCATGCCACTGCACCCTGAGGAAGAACTGAAGAATGACAATCCTGTCACCATGAAGAACCGGACGAACACAGGTGCGCTGAAAAGACAGAGGGGAGAAGAATGAGGACTCGCACCGCCACAAGACAAGAGTGCACCCAGAGGCACCAGACAGCCACCAAGGCGGACAGGCGGACCAACGTCCCTGGAGACAGCTCAATGGGAGAACCAAATGTAAGCCGCAGCTAACATGAACCGCGTCTCTCTCCAACGCTTCCCAGTGCGACCGTCAAGTCCAGAGCGTCGGCAGTCTAAGTCGGACGGCATCCCTGCTCCTGACCGCAGATGCCACAGCAAGACGAAGATACGTGGCTGCGAAGTCCCTCCAGACGTCCTGTCTCCCAGCAAGTCGCCACCACCTATCGTCCAGGTTCAATGGCAACCACAACATCACTGCCATGTGCATCACCCCATTCAACCAAGGAGTGACATCGTCGCCGGGGTGGAGCCTTGAAGAACCAAGAGATTGAGGCACTCCCATTGGAATGAGACCAAGTATCCCAGGGCTATCTGAGAGTCCATGTGCCCGTGTCCTGTTGGCAAGCCCACCGACCATCTAGTCACACACCCGGGTGGCTGCCCAAACAACGTCGTCGGATCCTGTCAGTGTTCCTGCAGCGGCCCCCAGGTGGCCCACAAGCATCCCTGCACAGTTCACACAGTATCGTGGCAGCCCCGCACAAGAGCCTCAAGGACATTTTTCTGCACCCAGTGATCCTCGCACGAGAGATGGTCGAGAAGCGGCTCCCCCGACAAGGTATCGGGAGGCACTGCGGACTCAGAGGATAACGTCCCGAACATCATCAACGCCATTCCAGCCCTGGCAGATTGGTCATCGTAGTGCCCAGACACCTCAAGCGAAGACTCTGCAGCAGGACTGATGCACCATTTTTTAGTTGACAGACACCAACAGCATCACCGCCAGAGCACACAAGTTCATCCAGCAGTGTGTAAGAGGACATTGATCTGACGGACAGGCGGTCAAGGAATCCCGACTCCATCAACGCATCGTTCGTGCCCAGTAGACTCTGGTTAAATTATGGATGTGTGCTGAGATGCTCGGGTGCTCCCAGCTGCACCTGTCCACTATTGTCCCGCAGTCTGCCTCTCTGGACCAACAGACTGTGTGGTGTCCTATGTGAATAGTTATGTTCGAGAGGTTGGACTTTGTTTTATTTTGATTAAAGTTTGGGAGGAATGTAGTGTCGTGCTGAACATGTTCTATTGTCTTAGCAGACACTGAGTTGGTCAGCCACTCCCTTGTGGGAGTGGACACACATGCACCCCACACCCATCCATCACAGGCGTCACGAGTGACGTGATCCTGCTAATAAAAGGGCCCGGGTGCACGTACTCGTGGACAGTTAACTAACTATCATCCTGTGTCCGTGTCACTTATTATAGTAGCATGTGGGCCTAGGGCCCACATCGCTACAGATACCAGTTCCTATAACACACAAACACAAGGAACACCAGGTAAGTAATAAGTAGCCCTACCCCCCAAAAAAACCTCCTTTATATACACTACTCACGAAAAACCCTAGATAGGCACTTCCCAGTTTCAAAGATAAGCACGCACCATTTCCCATAATCGTCCACAAAAGAAAGGGATGATCAACAACAGTGATTTCCTCTTAGGTTTCATAGAAAATGACTTCTCAGATGGAAATAAAAAAAATAACATTCTCGGCATGCTGCCCAAAAGCTCTATTAAGTAAACCAACAGAAGATTCCAATGTACTCTCTCGGAATATCCAGGAATGACAAAACTGGGTAAATGCAGCAGTGGCGGCTCCTCCGCTATGGCGGAGGAGCGTTGCCCTAC
Source organism: Calotriton arnoldi (assembly GCA_963921515.1). Classification (NCBI taxonomy): domain Eukaryota; kingdom Metazoa; phylum Chordata; class Amphibia; order Caudata; family Salamandridae; genus Calotriton; species Calotriton arnoldi. The sequence goes on from CAWUFW010000129.1 coordinate 473,984, forward strand.
TGCTTTTAAGCAGTTTAAATAAAGGAAACATAAAATGATAACTTTGAGTTATCATTTTATGTTTCCGTGCTGCTTTGTGGGCGGGCAGGGCTTGTCTGCTCTCGGAGCAAGGCAGGGGAGGAGTGGTTTGCCCACTCCCAAGTGCACATGAATGTTTGGCTGGCCCTCTGGGACCGGCCAAACATTCATGCGCACTTTCCCTGTTCTCCAGACTGGCTGCATTACAGCCTGTGTGGAGAACATGCCCAGGCCCCCATTCCCTGGCTGTGCGTCAAACCACGATGCTCAGACCAATCACAACGCTGCGTTGTGATTGGTCAGAGGAACCTGGGTGCTTACCAATCACAACGCTGCATGCAGCATTGTGATTGGTCAGGGGTCCCTGGTTGGAAACCGCCATTACAACGGATGCGTTACAACGCATGCTTTTTACCCCGCATTCCATTACAAAGCAAATGGCTTGTTGCAGGGGGTATAAGGTGTTGGATTTAACTCCAACACCTTTCCTACTGTTGCACACACTGGAGGTGGAATAGTAAATTATACTATTCCAACATCCAGCGCACCCGACAGCAAGTCGGGGTAAAAATTTGCGTTATAACGGAATGCGGGGTAAAAGCATGCGTTGTAACGTCATACACCGACCCTGGCTGTGCTTCCTGTTCCTAGAGTCCGACGGAGGAGAGCAGGATCAGAGACGCGTGACCCGGCGGCAAGGTAAGCGTTAATTTTTAAACATTTTTTTTTACATTGCGTACCCGCCCGCCCCGCCACACGCGAGCCGTGCCGGCCTCCACTGAAATTTAGCCAAGGGATAATCAGGAGCAACACATAGGTGAAAACGCCAGGAAAAAGGGATGGGAAAAAACAAAATTTGAACTAAGTAAACTAAACCTACATACCTACCGTACAGTGCACTGACCAAGAAAAACAGTTTTACATACAAGCGTTGATGGCCAAATCCAGCCAGAAGATAGCGAGGAGCAAATCCAAAAAGCCGTCGTAGGAACTTCCGTGTTCCAAGATACAGGATTCCTGAGGGCGAGGAGACAGTCTCAGCGGGCCAGTATTGAAGAACAACAGCAGTGGTGCAAGACTGGTAACTGCAAGGTACATGTCAGGGATGCTGCATGGGAAAAACAGGAAGCCAAAATTCCAGGGACAGCCATACAATGATCCTTCTCCCGATTGGAGAAACATAAAGCCAAGAACCGTGGCAATGGAGAACGCGCTATCTATAGGCAGCGCCCCCATACCACATGATTCATGACAAAGATGCTATGTTGAGATCTTGCGAGATCTCGTACATAGTGAGGGACACAGAACGGAGGGAGGAAAACAGAACAATAAGCTATTTTTTATGTGAATGCAGAGGAATAAAAAGGCAACAAACAACAAAGGTAACGCAGCTGGCACTCATACAATCATCTACTAATTTGTGCAGTGTGCACTCCAGGAGTGGAGGCTCTGTGCCTATGGGATCATATCCTAATCTATGAGTCTGTCATAGGAGCATACAGTGCAAACGTACTGGGTGGTAACACTAGGAAACCACCCATGACTTGAAAATATTGGTTCCACACTTTTGAGAATTATTTAATTGCTATTGACGCAGTCAAATTTGAGCCAAAGATAAAAACTGCTCTGCTGTTTAGTCACCTTGGCCAAGAGAGAAAACAAATATTTGATAACTTACCTGAGGTGGATTTCCCACCTGGTCAATTTGGAACAGAGAATGAGTATTTGGAGGCCATTACAAGGCTTAAAAATAAATTCTCGGAGAAGCCCAGTGTTTTGCTTGACCAATTTAATTTCTTCAGGTGTAAGCAGAATCATGAAGAAAGAGTTTAGAGGTATATGTTGGCGTTAAGGCTACTTGCTTTCACATGTAACTTTGGCAAATCACTGGATATCTACATCAAGGACCAATTTGTTTACTTTTGCTGTTCAAAGAAAATACATGATGAGCAGTTATTAAGTTGTAGGGGTCCAACACAGTCTGAGGTTATTGACATGGCTAAAGGTAAACAGTATTCAACAGTTTCCAGCAGACATATGGCTTTAGAAAAAGACTCCAGTTCTTCAGCTTCTGTCAACACCATACAAGATTCTGATTCTTTGGGTGTCATCTCTGTATGGTTCTAAAGCACATCTGACCAATAGCCCTAGGTTAGTCCAGCAGTGGATAAATGCTGTAATTAAGGTAATAGAATTGTTAATTTAACTTATCCAAAGAAGTCCTGACCATTGATACTGACATTTATAACACAGTCAAAGCTAAGGGTCCCTGGTATGGTTTTATCATAGGAAATGTGAATTTAATTATGAATGATAGCCAACTCAGGGGCACCTTTCACTATTATTTCTGACATGTTGTTCTTCAAGAAGTGGGAGAAAATGTTCCTCTAAACAAACTTGATGTTCATACCAACAGGATATTGATATGTTGTAAGAAAATCAATGTAGCCAACAAAGGGAGGCACACTGTTGGCAGGCAAAACCTGTCCAGGCTTGGGTTAATGCTAGTACCTGGTTCAAACAATCTAGTGTTGGTGGCTAATTTACCAATCTCACTTGCTGAAACTGTTGATCTAACTGTTGACAAGGTTATAGGAAAATGTAGTGAAATTTCCTGGAACCATCAGCAAATTTGAATGTTTAATTAGCCTGAAGGCTAATGCAGTACCAGCTGTGCACAAGGTCATGCCTGTACCTCTTAGTGTGGGACATGAACAAAAAAACTTCTCGACTGTCTTTGCACTGAAGGCATCATTCAGGAAACCAACTCAGCTGAATGGGTCAGTTCAGTGGTAATAGTGAGGGAAAAAAAGGTGAGATTTGTTTGTGTGTGGATCGCCCCACTTTAAACTAGAACATCATTGTTGATTGTCACCCGTTACCCAAGGTGCATGAATTATTGGCAAATTTGGAGCAGGCCAATTTTTTCTCTATTCCAGATCTCAGGTCAGCATACCATCAAATCCCCCTTGCTGCAGAATCACATGATTTAAACCCATTCATTACCCCCTGTGGTGCATGCAAATTCTTGCACTTACCCTTTGGTTTAGCTTCTGCAGCAAGTGCCTTTCAAAAACCCATGGAGATCATATTAGTGAACATCCCTGGTGTACAAGCCTTTCAAGATGATGTACTGGTATTTGCTGAAGCCATAAGAGAGCTTAATTTGATTTTAGAGATGGTTTTACATGTTTTTAAAGATATTGGTATTACATTGAGAGAAAAAAAGTGCAATTTTGTTTTACACAAGAAGTTGTATTATTTTTGCGTCAGTGTCACCTCCCAGGCATCAAATCAAAATTTTCCCTGAAACAGGCAATTTAAGATGCCAGTCCACCCAAGGACAAAGACACTTTACAATAATTTTTATGTCTTAGCAAGTAGTACTCTTGTTTTATTCAGGGCTATGAATTCATGGTAAAACCAATTCGGAATCTCTTAAAGGAGATACATTTGTGCAGTGTGATTTGGTTAATGAAGCTTTCCTTAAGGTCAAACAATTGATTGTATCTGCACCTGCTTTGTAGCCTTTTATATCAGGGAACACATGTTTTTTGACACTAGATGCCTGCCAGTCAGGCTTAAGAGCTATACTTTCTCAATGTGTCGAGAAAAGGCATACCATTGCTTTTGTACCTCTCGGTTACCCAACCTGAGACTCCCTACAACACATAGAATGTCAGGCATTAGCAGTTGAGAAATGTAAGACATGTTTATGGGGAGCCAAATTTGAAATTTTCACTGACCACAAGCTAATGATATATATGTATAATGGTACAGGTAAAGACTCAGCCAGTTAGTTAGGTTGTTAGCTAGGCTTCAGGAATATAATTCAGGTTCAGGTATATGATTCAGGTTAATTACACTTGCTGTGTAACTGAATACACAGCAAAGAGCCCCACACTGAATTGCACCAAATAAGAAGGACATATAAAGACGTATGCTTACAGGAGAGGATAATTCCCTGAAAACCTGAATCATATACCTTAATAAAGGACTGAGACTTTTGGAGTACTAGGAAGTAATCAAGATTAACATCTATTCGACCATAAAGCTCCTGGGGGAGAAAAGATTGTTTTTATACTGCAAGGAAGAGTGAAACGGTTATAACTACGCTACCATGCACCAAATAATGTTTTGATACGACAGGAGAGAACTAATTCATCCTGAAGAAGGTGGCTCGAATCATTGGGATTCCACGGAAAAGCTTTGATGCAATATTTTGTACTAAATCTACAAGGCAACGAGTGATACAGTGGATATTAATGAATTTCAGATACCCTGTACTCTGGATCATGACCATATAGATTAGTCACTTGAAGACATAAGGGTTCTGTCAACTGTATTCTCCTGGGCTTTGTGTGTATATGTATATTTCTTAAAATTAGTAGTTTATTTTGTATACAACTGTGCACCTAAAGAGAAGTGTGATTAATTATTGTATATTTTTTTTTTTTCTTACTGTTGACCTGCCTATACATTGAGAAGACTGAATATTTTTATTATATGTAAGAATTCTGAACTGTCAGAGCCTGTTTTTAACAATCTCAACAACTTATATAAAGAACTGTTTTTATTAATCGTATATATTGTAACTTTTATCAATAAAGAAAGAAATGTACAGTCACGGGGTCCAACCTTGATGTCTCTAGGGAATTATAGGATATAACTGTGAGCTGAATGTGATTCGAGCGTTGGAATCAATAAGACATTTCCACAGGGAGCTCTTTTATATGACTTGAAAGCCTTGTCCCAGAAGCGCCTTATATGCAATACAAAGCATTTTAAAAAGAATCCTTTGATGCACTGGGAGCCAATGAAGGCTCACCAAGGCCTGTGAGGCCGACTGGTACCTCAGGATTTTCACCAGCAGCCTCGCCGCTGTATTCTGTAAAGTCTGCAGCTTTTTCAATCAATCAATCAATAAGGAGTTTGTAAAGCGCAGCTACTCACCCGTGAGGGTCTCAAGATGCTGAGGGGAGGGGCGGGGTGGGGGAGGGTAATGGCTGCTGATCTGTGTGGGTGTGGAGGTTCAGTCGAAGAGCCAGGTCTTGAGGTCCTTCCTGAATTGGCTCAACGACGCAGATTGCCTGAGGGGGAGAGGCAGGGTGTTCCAGGTGTTGGCGGCGAGGTAGGAGAAGGATCTCCCCCCGCTTCTGGTCTTGTTGATCCGTGGGACGGAGTCCAGGAGGAGTTGGGCGGAGCGGAGTTGTCTGGTGGGTGTGTGGAATGCAAGGCGGTGGTTCAGATATTCTGGTCCTGAGTCATGGAGAGCTCTGTAGGCATGTGTGAGGAGCTTGAAGATGATTCTCTTGTTGATTGGGAGCCAGTGGAGTTGTCGGAGGTGTTGTGTTATGTGGCTGCGGCGGGGGATGTCGAGGATCAGTCTGGCTGCGGAGTTTTGAATGTTCTGTAGTTTCCTAAGCTGTTTCTAGGTGACGCCGGCGTAGAGTGCATTGCCGTAGTCAAGTCTGCTGATGATGAGTGCGTGGGTGACTGGATTCTGTGGGGAACCATCTAAATGTCTTTTGTAGTAGGCGGAGCGTGTGGAAGCAGGATGAGAATACTGCGTTCGTTCGTGAGGGAGAGGATCAGCTGGGTGTCGTCGGCATAGGAGACGATGTTGAGTCCGTGGTTTCTGACGATGGCGGTGAGGAGGGCCATGTAGACGTTGAAGAGGGTGAGGCTCAGGGAGAAGCCCTGGGCACTCCACAGCTGATCTCTGTAGGTTCTGAGAGGAACGGAGGTAGTCTGACTCGCTGTGTTCGGCCGGTAAGGAGGGAGGGGGTCCAGTCCAGTGCCCTGTTGCGGATGCAGGGGTCGTGGAGTCTCCTGATTAGGGTGCGGTGGTAAACAGTGTCGAAGGCGGCCGAGAGATCCAGTAGGATGAGTGCTGTGGTTTCGCCCCGGTTGAGGAGGGAGAGGATGTTGTCGGTGGTGGCGAGGAGTGCGGTGTTGGTGCTGTGGTTGCTTCAGAAGACGGATTGGGAGGAGTCCAGGATGTGGTTCTCTTCGATTAACTCTGAGAGTTGGGCGTTGATGGCCTTCTCGATGACCTTGGCTGGGAAGGGGAGGAGGGAGATGGGTCTGAAGTTCTTGAGGTCTGTCGGGTCGGCGGACGGTTTCTTCAGTAGGTGGTTGATCTCGGCGTGTTTCCAGTCGTCGGGGAAGGTGGCGGTTTCGATGGAGCAGTTGATGGTGTGGCGTAGCTGGGGGGGCGATAGAGGCGGCTGCTCTATGGAAGATGTGGTATGAGGAAGGATCCGATGGGGCTCCGGAGTGGATGCTCTTCATGGTCTTGAGTGTGTCGTCTGGGATGAGCGGAGTCCTGTTGAGCACGATCTATTGGGGTGCGGCGTGGTGGCAGGGGTTTGGGTGTCAAAGCTGTTGTATATCTGCTGGATCTTGTGGTGGAAGAAGGTGCCGAGTTTGTAGCAGAGGTCTTGGGAGGGTGGTATGTCTGTGGTCTCGCTGTTGGGTCTGGCGAACTCCTTGACGATGGCAAAGAGTTCTTTGCTGTTGTGTGCATTGGCGTTGATTCTGTCTTGGAAGGCCATTTTCTTTGTGGTTTTGAGGAGAAGGCGGTGTGCATTGACGGCAGATTTGAAGGTTGCATGGGTTTCTGGGGTTTTGTTATTCCTCCATCTCTTCTCGAGTCGTCTGCAGGTGCGTCTGGACTTGTGGAGGGCGGAAGTGAACCAGCTGTCTTTTCTTGGAGTGTTGCTTATCTGGTGTCTTCTTGAGGGGTGCCAGAGTGTCGCCGCAGTTGGAGATCCATCGGTGAAGGTTGCGCACTGCGGTGTTGGCGTCTGTTGGTGTTAGCGGAGTGGTCGTGCCGAGGAAGTCAACGAGAAGTTAATCGATGGCCTTGTTCCAGCTGCAATATGGGAGGATGAGGGTGGTCGTGTACGGTGGGTGGGGCGAAGGCGAGTTTCACATAGTTGTGGTCAGTCCAGAGAAGTTTGGTGGTGTGGCTGTAGGTGATGTTTCTGCTGGCAGAGAAAACGGGGTTGAGCGTGTTTGCGGCTGTGTGGGTCGGTGCGGTGACTAGCTGCTTGAGTCCGATGTTGACGAGGTTCTCCAGTAGGGAGGCGGTGTTCTGGTCCCTGGGATTGTCCAGGTGGAAGTTGAGGTCACCGAATAAGATGTAATTGGTGGATGCGAGAGCCTGGGGTGCGATGAGGTCTACGATGGCGTCAGTGAAGGGCGTGCGGGTCGTGGGGCTGGAGACGAGGGTGCTGCGGAGAGTGTTGTTGGGGCTGGTTTGGATCTGGAAGTGGAGGTGTTCCATGGTTACCGTTGGGCCGTTTGAGTGCGTGGTTAGTCGGAGGGTGTTCTTGTGGACAATGGCGATGCCTCCTCCTGGTCGGTCGGTGCGGTCCTTGGAGGTGATTTTGTAGCCGTCGGGGATGGTGATGACGATGTCCGGTCCAGAACAGGGGTTTGTGCAGGTTTCCGTGAAGAAGGCGATGTCGGGAGAGGCGGCGTCGATGAGGTCCCAGATTTCTGTGGCGTGTTTGTGGAGGGATCGCAGCCTAAGGAGGATTCAGTTGAGCCGGTCGGGTGCACTGTTGGACGGCTGGGCGGCGAGAGGATCTGGTGTTTTGACGTGAGTGAAGGTGTGTCTGCAATACCGGCAGGCGAAGGGTCTATGGGCCACCTTCAGCGGCGCGAGGGGGCAGGCGGTGTGGTGTCCAGAGTTGAGGGCGAGGAGGGTGCTGGCGTCATAGCGGTGGAAGGTCCGAGAACCAGGGTCCCTGGCGCTGGGCGCGGTCCAGGCGCGGACGGGTGCAGCCGGGCTTGCCTTTGGTGCAACCGCACAGCAGCTGCCATTAAGTTGTGCTGCGGGGGGGCTGGACAGCTGGGAGGCAGGAAACGAGGGAGTGGGAAAGGTCACTGGAGGGGGGCAGGGCCTTAGGGGGTGGCAGGGGCGAGGGTGGCAAAAAAGGAAAAAGCAGAGGAAAAACAGGCAGAAGCAAAAAAAGAGCAGAAATAAAGGCAAACACAGAATAAAGCAGAAAAGAGAGACAGAGGGGCAGCCCTAGCAGTAGAGCAGTGACGCTCTGCCACTAGACCTCCAGGGATGAGACGCAGGCAGGAGCCTGCCGGTGGAGGAGGGCCTCGAACTCCTGACCAGCGTGTCAGCAGCAGCAACCAGGATGAGCTGTGCCGTGAAGGGAGCAAGTCCACTAAAGGTAAGTAGACTGCGCTTTCACCACGCAGCGGCCGCCATTAAGTAGTGCGGCGATGGGGGCTGGACGACTGGTAGGTGGGAAACACGGGAGCGGGAAGGATCAGTGGAGGGGGCGGGGCCGTGGGGGATCACAGCGGCAGGAGTGAGGATGGCGAAAAAGGAAAAAGCAAAGGAAAAACAGAATAAAGGCAGAAGCAGAAAAAAGAGCAGAAATAAAGGCAAAAACAGAAAAAAGCAGAAAAGAGAGACAGAGGGGCAGCAGAGCAGCAAAGCAGTGATGCTCTGCCACTAGACCACCAGGGATGAGGCGCAGGCAGGAGCCTGCAGGTCAGCAGCAGCAACAGGGGCAGCAGCAGCTGCCAGGCGAGGCTGCGCCGTGAAGGGAGCAAGTCCACTTAAGTGAGCTTTAGGTAAACTAGCATATAGTCCATTGCAATAGCCCAACTTGGACACTACAAGCCAAAGGACCACTGTTTTCAACAGGTTTGAGGGAAGAAACGGTTCAATTTTCCTGATCGCCCAAAGCATAAAGAAGGCTGTAGAAGTTACCTTAATGAATTGTTCTTTATATATCAATTTATTGTCTATCAGGATACCCCAGTTTTTCACCTTTTTACTGGAACCGGGAGCAAACCCAATTTGTCCGGCTGCCATGAGGGATTCAAAACAGGAGACGTTCCCAAATAAGATAACCTCTGTTTTTGCAGAGTTCAATCTAAGACAATTTGCATCAATCCAAGCACTGACCTCCCGCATGCAGTTCTGGAATGTCTCATTTACGTCTGGACGCTTAGTAGAAAGGGAGACAACAATTTGTGTGTTATCCGCATATGAGACAATAGATAGACCGAACAATTTCGCCAATGCAGCCAGCGGGGTAACATAAGAATTGAAAAGAGTTCGACTCACCGAGTAGCCCTGGGGAAGTCCACACGTTAAGAAAAATGGTTTAGATGTGAAATCGCCTATTGACACTGTCTGGTTTCATTCTGTAAGAAAGGATCTAAAAAAAAACCAAAACTACCCCTTCTATACCCAGATGCTCCAGCCAGTTCAACAGAAGGTCATGACTGACCGTGTCAAAGGCTGCGGTGAGGTCAAGAAGGATGAGGGCAGCATGGCCCTCACCATCCACTGTGGCCCTGATCATCTCTGTAGCTACAATAAGAGCAGATTCTGTAGAATGCCCCTCGCAGAACCCATATTGGGAGTCATCCAATAGCTGATCGCTATCCAGAAAGGCTGATAATGAAGAATTTCCTAGCCATCGTAACGGAAAGTTTCAATTCTATGGCAGGACCCAGAGGCGAGGATTAGGCTTTTCCTTCTTCACTTTTTATTACCAGCAGCCTTTGAAAAGCAACATTTCTTAATAAACAAACTACATTTCCCATGACACATTGGGAACATTAACAGAAAACAGTCCATCCAATCGGAGTGCCGCACTGCATATAACGGTCTCCCTCTTTCTTCCTGCGAACACAGTATCTCTGCATGTAGTCTACTCCTGTTTATTGGCCTCTGATCCTGGAATAGAGGTATAAAGAAGGTGTAAAATTTCGGGTCTCACATACCAGATCCAGTTGCATCAAACATAGAATACATTTAATCATCACAGCATAAGCCATCTGAGATCTCAAGTCAAAGTATTAAACAATCCAAACTTTTGAACATTCCCACATATCTCACACAACCATCATTGCTTCTCTGGCAACCAAGCATCATAGTCCCTCTGTCAGGGTAAGTGATGGTATATGACCGATATCGGGTGGGCTAATCCTCGCCTCCGTGTCCTTAATAGAACTGAAACTTTCCGTTACCATAGCTAGGAAATGTTTCATTTTATGGCAGGACCTGGAGGCAAGTATTAGGCTAGTTTAAAGCTGGTTTACCACTACGTTTGCCAGAGATGACACCGGTTTAAAATAGAACTTTTTAAAAGTGGAATCAGATGACCTATCAGCAGCGTTGAGGATATCCTCCAGTCTCACTCCCAGAGAGAAAGCTTTGGAGGCCATGACGCCTCTAACTGAGTGGGCCCCAAAGTGGGCAGTATTAATGCTTGCTTCCTGCATTACCCATCTGATCCATCTGGCAATCGAAGGGGAAGAAACTGCTCTGTGAGGTTTAGTCAAAGCAATCAGTAGCTGTCTTTCTCTATGAGGACAGAAATCTTCTGTGACCGACCATCCATTTTAAGGGCACGAACCACGCATAATTTCGGCACTCCTGGAAACTCTGGGTAAGACACCATTCTGGAATTACATTTTGTTCTGCGAGCAATATGAAAGGTCACCCCTTCCAGAGTGAAAACTCTACCTGTAATGTCCAAAGCATGAACATCAGAGACCCTAAGACATGAAATGAGGCATAGCAACATTGCCAGCTTGGCTGATAACTGCTTTCTAGACGGATACCTATTAGAAAGCCATGACTTAAAGAGGTTAAGAACCTTATTCACATCCCATAAAACAGAGTATCTGGGTTCGGGAGGTAGAGCTAATCTGATACCCCTCAGGAGCTTGCACACTAGACGATGTTTCCCACCGGATGCCCGTCCACGGGTAAGTTTCCTTCCGAAATTGCTCATCTGAAGGTGTTAATGGATCGGTAGGCCAAGCCTAGAAAAGCCAAGCTCGCCAGAAAATTCAGAATCTGGACAATTTCTGTCCCCACGGGATACACCTGGTGTTGGACACACCCGCACAACCACCTGGACCAGGCCAATCGGTACCGTCTGGTGGTGCTATCAGCCCAGGCTCTGGCAAGTAACGAGGCAGCCTCTCCTGAAACTCCTGGGACTTTCCATCGTTCCTGGTAATCCTCAACGCCATAAGGCGAAGGGAGCCTGCCAACACCAGGGGGTGAGGGTTGCCCTGAGGATCCCTCAGGTGATTCAGACCTAGGTGTAGAGGGATTGGAAAATCCCAGGAAAGTTCCATCATCACTGGAAACCAGGCTTGTGACCTCCAGATTGGAGTGATCCCAACCAGGTCCGCCCTCTGCCTGCGCACTTGAGCTGACAATCGCACTATCATCGAGAATGGAGGAAACGCATAGGCCTGCTCCGTGCTCCAATCCTGAAGGAAGACGTCTGTGGCCACGGCCTGGGGATCAGGTCTCCAGCTGCAATACCTGTCCAATTGGAAGTCGAGGTGGGACGCAAAGAAGTCTACAGAGAACGGGCCCCAACACTTTTGAAGTTGTTGGAAAATTGGGGGGTTCAACTTCCACAGGCTGACATCCCTCCAATGGCGGGAGTGCCAACCCCCTATCTGGTTGGCCTGCCCTGGAAGATTTTCCGCCGCCAGGTAAATGTGATTGGTTAAGCAATACTCCCATAGTGTCTGAGCGATGTCCGACAGGGCTTTTGATCGAGTGCCCCGAGGTGATTGACATAACGGACTGCCGCCACGTTGTCCATCTTCAAAAGGACTGAACATTGAACTATGTCCTTTGTCCAGCAGCGGAGGGCAAACGAGCCCGCCATCAACTCCAGGCAGTTGATATGAAGGGCCTGCTCTGCGGAAGACCATTTTCCTCCGGTGGAAAACTCCCCACATCAGCGCCCCTCCCCGAGCCACTGCCATCGGATTCAATCACCAGATCGGGTTGAGATCCGAATATCGCTCGTCCATTCCAGGCCTCCATGTGAGAGATCCACCACTGCATCTCCTCCTTCGCCTCCGCAGAGACCGGAATCAACTGAGAATATGAAAGCCCCTTCTGGAGATGCATTATTTTAAAGCATTGCAACGCCCGATAGTGGTGGGGGCCCGGGAAGATGGCCTGAACTGAGGACAAGAGAAGCCCCACTATGTGTGCCAGTTGTCGTAAAGAGACTTGGGGTTTGGAGAGAGTTCTCCAGAGTTCGTGTCTGATCCTGGTCAGCTTCTGAGGTGGAAGACTGAGGATAGCATCTACTGAGTTGATGAGGAACCCCAGGAATTGAAGGGATTAGGAAGGAACAAGAGCTGATTTCTCTGTGTTTATTATGAAGCCCAGTGACTCTAGCAGATCTACGACCATTTGTAACTGAATGGAGAGACGCCGAGGGCACTGACTCATGAGAAGGATATCGTCGAGGTACCGTCTCATCTGTTTTGTGAAAAACCAAGGGGCTAACGAGAGCCCGAAACGAAGGGAAGTCAATTCGAACACTTGAGATTTCTACCGTAATTGCAAGAAGCACCTGTGAGGTTGAAAGATTGGCATGACCAGATAGGCGTCTTTTAGGTCCAGGTGGACCATCCAATTCGACTGCAGAAGGAGATCTCTGAGGAGGTGTATGCCCTCCATTTTGAAATGTTGGTAGAGCAGCCACCCACTGAATTCTTTTAGGTTGATAACTGGGTGCTGACCCCCGTTCCTTTTCTCCACCAGAAGGTCGTTGCTGAGGAACCTATTGGGATGCACCGTCATGTGAACAATAGCCCCTTTCTCCAAAAGGCTTGCTATCTCCAGGTCTATCAGGGCCTGTTGTTTCTGTGGGAAGACCAGAGGCCTGGGTTTGTGGAAATGGGTAGGGGTCCCGCAAAATTCTATGCGAAACCCTTGTACTGTCTGAGGGACCCACGCATCTGTAGAAAGAGCCTCCCAGTTCGGAAAAAATGCCGCCAAACGACCCCTAAGCCGGAGCCCCTCCAGGCTTTGCGTTCTCACCTTGTGTATTGCCGTAGTTGTTGTGGCCTCTAGGGCCGCCTCAGGCTCCTCTACGGCGGGCATAGGTTCAGGTTGGATAGAAATTCCCAAACTTGTTGGAGTTGTGGTATTCGCCCCGATGGGCATCTTCCCCACTGGAGGCGTGATGAAAGGGGTGGCCGGTTGAGCGCCCCCTAACTCGGCCAGTGTTGGCAAAAACACAGGGTTAAAAATTCTCTTTATAAAGGTCTGGGCCTTGTCCAAGGAGTTAAAAGTATTGACAAATTTCCCTAGCTCCCGTATGAAAGGAACCCCAAAAAAGTTGCCCTGGACGACTGTACCTGCCTCTGAGGTGGAGAGGTCCCCTAATTTGGAGTCGATCTTAATTAACAATGACCTGCACCGTTCTGTAGAAAACACGCAGTTCGCGTTTCCCAGAAAGATAATCGCTCTTTGAGCCCAGCTTGACAGAGCGTCGGAAGAGATCAATGAGCCGGAGGCCTTCGCATCCTTTGCTATGTCCATGATTTTGGCCAGGGACCCTGCCAAGTCCAGCAGTTTGTCCTAGCACGAGCGCCAGGACCTGTCAATACTCTTCTTGGGGTCACGGACGAACTTGGCGAAGAAGGTGGCCATCTTCATGTCTATCTCTGGGGTGAGGGCCACTTTCCCCTCCAAAGACGGCTGAGGACATTCTGCCTTGAGACAGTACCTCACTTCGCCAAAAGAGATTGTTGCATCAGGTGCCACGAGCGCTGAAGTCGGTGCTGCCAACACGTTCACTTAGAAACTCATTAATTCATCCACTCACAGTGACTTGAGTATTGAAAAATACATCACAAATTAACTCCATGTGAAGATAGAAACAATGTCATATTTTTAAATTAGGGCTTCCTTTTACAATTTGTCCACTTCAGGCTTGTTTGCACAGGTCTTCCTGTAGTGTATGCTAAACATGCTACATTTTATCAAGTGTGCACCGAATCATTTGCACAACATGAATGACTCTTTAGTCCCCAAGAGGCAACAGTGGTGGAAGAACGAAAAAGTCATATATGACTCTTTCAATTTAGCTCCTAAATGGTCATTCTTTTTTCGAAACAGTTAACCCTTTCCATCTTATAATAAGCCAATTACATAGAGTGTAGTGGGTCAGGTGTGGCATTTTACCATTAGTGGATTTAATTGAGGAGACGGACAATGGTTTCTGCAGCATACTATTGCTCATTTTGCTTTTGGACACTTTAATCAACCGGCATGCATGTTTGGATCAATCAGTTTTAGCTGTTGTGTTCATTCATCTAGTAATTGAATTTAGTGGAAATGAAATGAAAGGACACACTTGTAGAGACAATGCAGCAAGTATGTGAAATTTAAACACACAAATACTTTCCTGCTATTAACTAACCTGCTTCAGCCCACTGACAACCATATTTTAAATCACGAAGCACATACACTTGTGATTCTGGATGAGGGTATCGTTTTTAAAAGCTTTCTTTGTTTAGGGTTCTCGTTAGCATGTCTTTTTAATTTGGTAAAGTCAAAAGCAACTTGTAGATTAGAAACAGCCTTCTTTTCAGGGATCTGCTATTTCTTTCAGCTATTTCTTCCAACAAATGTGGACTTCTTATTTCCTACAGCTGAGCCAGTGTGAACTATCTGTCACAATGAAAAGAAAACACTACAAAAATGCACAAAGTCCTCATTTTCAAGGCAAACACACACATGACAAAATCAGCAAGGGCCCTCCCAGCGCCGAAAATGATTTGCTCCACTTACCTGATCTTTGAGGGGTGATGGGCTAGTCACATTGTGTTGCGTCACGTTGTGCTGACTGGGTTCAGCATGCCCTGCTATGCCTGCTGCCCAGCTGCTCCCTGTAATGCTGCCAAGGCCTTTGCCACGCAATTAGAGTGCTGGCAGTTTCTAAGTGCAGAGCAGCACGTGCACACCGTAGTTAGTGGTGGACCATGAGCACTTTGAAAGCAGAATTACAGACAGCTCCATGTCAGTCCTGATAAAAATGCATGCTACGAGTACGCATTCTTTTTTAATTTCAGAAAGGCAGGGCAGCAAAATAAATCTACGGAGTATTTCATAGCATCCTGCTATCAAACCCAAACTATGTAACTCAAGCACAGCCTCTGGCAACCATCGGTCGGATTTTACAAGACACTAAATTTGAAGCGCAGGCCCTCAGCACGAAAGACACAAGATTAATAGAATGTGCCTTAACGCCAGATATGTATTTATTTTTTGTGCGGCTCTTGTTGCTTTTATGAAGCAAGTAAATCCAATCTATGAAACTCATACCTGTATTGATCGCAGGCGCTCATGTAAATTCACTTCTGCTGGACGTTGTACGTTATTGTAAAACATTTTACCTGCAGTCCTGCACACTTCCAGCCTGCATTGCCCCAGTTCAGCCAAAAGCCCGCACTCAGCCATTATCCAACAGAAATAAAACAATGTTCCTTGTGGAAGGCAGGCGCGATCTGCTGATGTGACATCACTAACGTGATATCAATATTCCTGGACCAGGGTGGGCCTTCCTATGAGGACATACCAGGCAGCAACAGAGGAAGAGCAGGAATTTATTTTTAATAATTACCAGGCCTTCTGCTTGAGGAGAAAAATCGTATAGACACGCCCCGGTGAAATAAGTGCCGGTGCTGAGCACCGGAAAGCACCTGCACAAATAAATCATTCTGATTCCTTCAACAAGTTCTTTTTTTGCCTTCAACACATTTCAGGTCAACGTATGACCTAACAGTCCAGCTCCTCCTGATGAAATGTACATTTATTTACCTTGAGGGTTAACCCTTTGTCACACAACCTGCTCAAAACAGCTTGCACTCTATCATCATACTCACCCAAAGTGTCCCCAAAAATCAAGATGTCATCCTGGTACACTTTCACAGCTGAGAGATCTCCCAATATACTGCTTATCACTTTTTGAAAAACTGAAGCTGTTGACACCAGCCCAAAAGTCATTCCTTTGAATCTACAAGTCCAATTGATCCTAATAAAAGCTGTAAGATCCATGGAAATTTCATGAAATCTAATCTGATGGTATGCTGAGGCCAAATCCGAAGTGGAAAACCACTTGGCATCCCACAGCATACCCAGCCAATCATTGACACCCAGGATGGGAAATCTGCCCACACCCACCGCCTTATTTCAACCTCTCAAGTCCACACAAAACATAATGTCCCCACTATGCTTATGCGCTACTACCACAGGGGACAACCACTCTGTTCCTTCAACTTTCTCAATCACACCTGTTGCCTCCAATTTCTTCTTTAATAACAGCATCCTTAACTTCAAAAGGTACTTTCCTCATCTTACTCACAAGAGGGGAAGCTCCTCCGTTGATCTTAATATTAAGTACATATCCTTTCAGACATCCTAATGTGTTACTGAACACCTGATAAAATTCCTTACAAAAATCACTTTTAAAATTGTTATTTTGCTCCACAACTTTTGAATCTACATCTTCACGTAATCTTATTAGAAGATCACAATTTGGATCTAAAATAGTACCAAAATCCTGCTGATGAAATCAGCTGATTACAGCATACACTTTTACAGCAACATAAATTTTCCCTGCCACAAATCTTCCTAGGTACTCCAACTCACCATCAAAATACCCCACTAGCTTTATAGGTTCACCACCATACCAGGTAGGTCTTATGTCAGGTTTCAGTAGTTTTACAGTCTTGCTTATCTTGTTTTGAAATACATCCAAATATATAATGGTCAATTTTGCTCCAGAGTCACACAGCATCTTTACCTTCTTCCCATGCACAAGTACATCATCATGGGGACCATCACCCTGTTTACCTGTAATTTGTATACAATTTCCTCCTCTTCTTATCATCTATAATGTCATTTACCTTTCCAGTATTAATCCTACTCATACTACATTTGCTCATATGTCCTTTATGCATACACAGCTTTCAGATGACCTTCCATCCCGGACAATTCTTATCATTGGCCATATGTCCCACCATTCCGCACCTAAAACATTTTCCTGAAAATTGTTTACTTTTACTTTGCCCTTTCATTACTTTGTCGTCCACTTGTTTAAATGTGGAGCATGATTTACTCATTCCTGTCATTAAACAACTAGCACTACTCTCTGAAACATTCTTCTTAATTTCCTCCACATATGCAAGACTGTTCCAAACTTTTGGCTAAATTTATCATTTCAGTTAGAGAAGGATTATCTCGAGACCATAGTTCTTCACTAACTTTATCACTAACACATCTCAACATAACTTGATCTCTGATACGTTCACCAACAACATTCCCAAATTTGCATGAAGAGGCAATTTCCTCAAAACAGTAACTTATTCAACAGATTCCTCCTTCCCTGCATCAGTTTCCCAAAATGAAATGTTTCAAGAATAGACAAAACGTTAGGTAAGAAATGATTATCTAATTTATTAAGACACACTTCAAATTCATTCAAACCATTAGATTCTTCTTCTGACAACTCAGGGAGGTGATCAAAAATTCCCTGACCCTCAGGACCCAGACAGTGCAGTAATAACGAGGCCTTCCTTTCTGCACTCAAACTTGGTCCACGCACCATGGCATATCTCGCAAAAACATTCTTCCACTTCTCCCATTTTATCAATGGTTCATCTGGAGAAGTTAGAAAGAATGGTGGAGGAGAAACGATTTGCATGGTAACTATGCTAAAGCATTGAATGCTATTGAATATGTTCACAAATTAAAAGTCCACGAAGTTTTGATATGAAAGAGTCAAGCAGTCATAAAAACAGAAAAATATCAGACACGGCACAGAAATTATCACTGTAGCAAATAAGGTGTGAAGATCACCGTAGATTCAGCACAACAATATTGTGAAAAGTTAAAATCCAACGGCGATGATAACAGCCGTAGCAATGTCAATGTATGCCATAATCTATGCACGAATGAAAATGTTGTTAATGGTAAAAGCAATGTCGATGTACGCTATGATTTAGGAATGCATAACTATGTCAATATCAGTAAAGACAATATCAATGTATGCTATGACAACTGTATGCACAATGTTGAGAATGCCGATAACAATGATACCAGTGAATGCCATATTATTTTTGGGAGTTCTAGTGAACTCACATCATTGCTGTCGGATTTACCCAAGGTGACCTCCCCATCAACCCCGAATCAGAGATATGTGGTAAGGCAGGTCCTGCGACCCACACCCACGCCTATCGAATAACAGGTCACAGGTGGGGTCTCTCTTTATCCAAAGACAAACGCGCGCCCAGGGAAAACCCCGATCAATCCCAGAGATAGATAGTTGCACCACAAACAGGTCCGAGGCAAATGGCCCCAATAAAACACGTTTGGCCAAAGGCTTGCATTCCCCAAAAATACCACAAAGCTAGATACCCCATGTAGATAGAAACATTCAGCCAGTCAGGACACAACATGCATACCACACGTAGTGATAACGCTCCTCCTTCTGGACTTCTGGACACATACACACTGGCCCACACTAGCTCTCCCTGAGGCTGAGAGCCATCTGTGTCCTTATCTGATGCCTGAGCTTGTTAATTTATGACCGAGATGCTTTTCAGGAATGCAGAAATTGCTTTTTTGTATCTCACGAAATGGATATAGTACCAGCCAAAACTGTGAACACCAAGAGACTTTCCTCAGACGCATTCTGTCGAGACTCTACCGGCTGCTACTTTTAATTAAACCAACTTGTTCCTGTTTGTCAAACGCCTCTTGTCTTTTCATTTCTTTAAGGTAAATTCATATCCGAGCAACATTTTAAATGTTAAATTGTAGTAATGCATTCACCAGCTGACAGATCCTGATTTTAATCCAGGAATAAGGCTTAAACATCCAACACATGTGGAAAAAAAAATAAGTGTTGAAGCACTGAAAGAGGTGTCCACACCTTGTTTTTAACTCGTCACCAAAATGTTGTGGTCAGCTAGTCAAATAAGTAAAAGATCCAGCAACCAGAAAGTCTCCTTTAAGAAACAGGTATATTCCATTAAGTGCTCCAGCTCCAACAGCCTCTCTGCATCATCTGAAACCACCCACACATTCCGAATCCATTTACATCAGCACATGCTAGTTGTAGGCCTAAGGCAAGCACCTTACTGACTGAATGTTGAACAGAATTGTCGAGAGCTAGTTCTTTCCCCTACA
This sequence comes from Calotriton arnoldi, assembly GCA_963921515.1. Classification (NCBI taxonomy): domain Eukaryota; kingdom Metazoa; phylum Chordata; class Amphibia; order Caudata; family Salamandridae; genus Calotriton; species Calotriton arnoldi. The sequence continues at coordinate 493,017 of CAWUFW010000129.1, forward strand.
GAACTCCTCTTTGTTATAGAACTCATAGTGGTCAGCAGACGAAGAATCGGACTGATCTATAGCTGAGGAAAAGGTAGCATAAGGGAGTAGATTAGTAACACATCCCGAAGAATACCAGGGGTAAGAGGAGGGGGGATGTAATTAGGGTGGGGGGGGGCAGCCACAATCCAATATACATGTTTCTTCTGGATGAGGCCTCAGCCGGCCCGCTTCCTAGCTCCGCAGGGCAGCCCTGTATTCCAAAGATTATACAGCTTCATTGGACTCTGCCAGGAGGAGCATAGCACAGCTGAAGGTAGTGAATTATCAGAGAACAGATCAAGTCACAGCTACAAGGCCCGGGGCCAGTCAGCATGTGGTATTTGCCAGGCACTCATGGAGAGAACCAACAGCTCAAATTTTATCCAGCGGTGAGCGGGTGGCGTCATCCAGCAATGAGTGCAGCACTAAATGAGGGAGAGGGGTCCATGACTGGTGTGTTCCAACACAAATGCGAGGATAAAGTAACTGAATGAGAGAAGGTACAGTGCTTATTAAGATCCAATAAACGCTAGTGCAAAACACTGCAAACAAGATGAGTGAAACATAGCAAATAAGTGTTATCTATGCAAGTCTTAACCACTGGGAAAGTTGGTTGACTTATCTCAGGCTATAGCAGCAAAGAAAGAGGAGGGGTTGTTTATGCTTTGGACTAATATAGGGGGGTGTATGCCCTGATTGGAGGTTGGTTTCATGGGAAATTTAGTTTTGTCTGTTTTGATTGGATGCTGAACATTTGCAGTAAAATATTGAAAAGCATAATCTGAGCCTCTGGTCCTGACAAATAACAAAAATATTTCCAGCTAGCGCATCAAGAATTTTCAATTTTCCACCGCACTGTAACACAACGTATAAACTGATAATTGATAATGTGCATGTGAGATAGTCTCATACTTGTAACGTATAATGAGCTTGTTCAATAAAACGACTTGGGCCATGGAGGCGAGGATTATGCTTCTCTTTCTTTACTACTGAAAAACACAGCAGCCAATCAAACATTAAACAGAAATAAAATGACATTTCCCATGATTCTCAGTTTGACCATACTGTTGCCCTTAGTCCTTCCTCTTTCTTTGCGAAGTCATAACAGCTTCAATCCATGCATGAAAAACCTGTCTCCAACGTGGAAATCAGGAACCTACTGCAACCATCTATCAACTGAAGAGCTCGAACTCGGTATCCAGGAAAACTGATCCTTCAGCTCCCATTCCTTACTCCAGAACCCTTAAATGGTCTGCTGTCCGACGTGCCTCACTCTGATTTGTTATCCATGCCTGTCAAGAAGAAACATTTGGGGCCCGATTTCGATGGGGTTGGGAACAGTCGTACCGCATCGGAATTGCCCGTTCGGATTCCTTTCTAACCGAACCATTTTGATGGGCTCGGTCGGATTGGAATCCGAATCGGTTTTCCGAATGACCTCCGACGGTCTCGGAGAGCCCGTCCGCCATTCAGAAATCTCTCAGTAATTCCTCGACCGGCTCTTTCTGGCTGAGGGATTATGATGGCAGCTTCCCACTGCCTTTCTGTGCCGGCCTTTCCGACACAGAAAGGCACTGGGAATCTGTCTTTGGGGGCCCCCAGCATAGGGGGATAGGCCGCCGAATGGCTGCCAAGGGGGCATCTATGATGCCCCCCTGTTGATCCCTGCACTTGGTGGCAGGCACCTTGAGGTGCCAGCCACGAAATGCAGGGATGAACTGCACCTCTGCTCTTTGCAATGAGAGCATGCATTCCATTCGGAATGCATGCTCCCATTGTAAAGAATAGGCATGCGACCAAACAGGGTTCAGTCGCATCCTACTTCTTGGGCTGGAACCGACAACAGGAGGTCGTTCAGTTCCAGTTCCAAACCGATGTCGGACGGACTCCGGTCCGTCCAACATCAGAATCTGGCCCTAAGTTGTAATATCTCCTCTTCATCAGAGATAATGATAACATAGGGTGGGTTAAGAAATCAGAACAATATCAGACTGATAGCAAACATGGTATACTTCTCCACTAATAATCATTATGACAAACATGATAATGACTCTTGCGGGCGGGATAATTCTCGCCTCCGTGTCCTTAATAGAACTGAAAATTGTTGATGCACTAACGGAGGCTTCGGGTTATGCTAGTTCAAAGCTGTGCCACCACCGTTGAAGACACATCCACAATTGGTTTGTGATAAAACATTTTAAAAGTGGTATTTGATGACCAGTCAGCAGCCGTCATAAAGTCTTCCAGCCTAGGCCCTGAAGAAAAAGCCTTCAAAGCCATGGCGCCTCAAACCGAATGCACTCCAAAACTGGCTATATCAATTCCCGTTTCAGCTAACAACCATTTGACCCAGCCGGCCAACGCTCCTGAAGAAACTGGACAAAAAAGCTTTTGGAGAGAGATAAGTAATTGTCCCAAGTGGTCCCTGCAAAATTTGCGGATACAATCTTCATATGCTTTTAGACATTTCACCACACACAATTTCTGATTGTCAGGAAATGCTGGATAGCTTATACAACGTGAATTAGTCTTAGTATGTTTGGATATACGAAAAGAGACCCCTGAGGGTGTAAATACTCTACCCGCTATATCCAGGGCCTTCACATGGGAAACCTGTCTACAGGAAATGAGGCACAAAAGAACAGTTAACTGAGCCGACAACTGTTTCCTCGTGAGATCCTCATTTGCCGGCCATGCTAGTAAAAATCAAAGAACCACATCAACATTCCACAAAACCAAATACTTTGGTTGAGGGGGGAAACCATCCGGATACCCGTAAGGAGTTTGCATACTAACGGATGTTCCCCAACAGGTTTACCTTCTAAATGAGGGTGAGCCGCCGAGAAGGCAGAGCGAAAATTATTGATCGTCCTATAGACTAAACCCTGAGCGGCCAGATGTGATATAAAATTGACAATCATCTGAACATTTGCCCCCAAGGGATCCACACCCCGTTCACTACACCAATGAACTCATCGTAGCCATGCCGCCATATACCTCTTGAGTACTGGGGGCCCAGGACTGGGATGAAAAGAACATAGCTTATTCTGAAATACATGGCACTTGCCACTGTCTCCTGAAATTCTTCACGCCATGAGCAATAACCGTTCCATGACCACCAAGGGATGAGGGAGACGCATCGAGTCCGAAAGAATGCCCTTGAGAGACTGGATCAGAACCGGCTGAGCACAAGATAACACCATCGCCACCGGAAATCATGATTGCGCCTTCCAACAAGGGGTCACCAGAATCACCTCTGAGGTCTGATGGCGCACCTGAGTGAGAACTTTCTGAATCACTGAGAAAGGGGGAAAGGCATACAGCAAGTTCCTCATCCATGACTGGAGAAAAGCATCTGAACTCGCAGCCAGAGGGTCCGTCCTCCAACTGTAAAAGATTGGAAGATGAGTATTCAGACGTGGCTCAAAATGATCCACTTCACAGGGGCCCCATAAGCGGTCTAGGGCCCTGAAAATGCAAGGGTCAAATTTTCAGTCACAGGGATCACAAAGAAACTGTGAATTCTAGTCTGCTACAATATTCGTTCGACCCGGGATATATTTGCAAAAGCTCTGGCTAGAAGCTCGAGGCAATTGATATGAAGGTGAAGTTTGTCTGGAGACCGTCTGCCCTCCCCCCCCCCGATCTCCGCTGATCCACATCGCACTCCCCAGCTCCATCTGCTGGCATCCGACTCTATGATCACTTCCGGAACAGAGGGAAAAATAGCCTTGACGTTCCAGGCTTCCGTGTGGTCTAGCCACCAGAAGATTTCCATCCTGGCTTCCTCTAACAGGGTTATATGTTCAGAATAGGACAACCCTTTCTGGAGATGTAAGATTCTGAATCGCTGTAGCGCCCGATAGGGAAGGGGACCTGGGAAGATAGCCTGAATTGATGATGCTAGATGGCCCACCAATCTGCTAAATTTCTAAATAATATAGTCTGAGAGGCAAGGGCTCTCCTCAATTGCCTCTTGATGGATATCATCTTTAGAGGAGGGAATATGAGCTGAGCCAAAATGGAATCCACCCGGAACCCCATGGACTCTAGATTCTGCAACGGAGTCAGGAGGGACGTCTCGTTGTTGATTACAAACCCCAGATCTTGGAAAAGATGAATTGCCCTATAGAGATGGAGAAGGACCGTCTCACGTTCTTTAGTAATCATGAGAATGTTGTCTAGATAGACAATCAAAGGCACTCCCCTCTCCCTGAGGTATTAAACTACCAGACCAAGGAGCTTGGTGAAACACTAAGGAGCTGAAGAGAGACCAAACGGAAGGGCGGTAAATTCATACCACTGTAACTGAACCTGAAGTAATCGCCGGTGTGGAGGGAAAATTGGAACTGTTAGATATGTGTCCTTCAGATCGAGGTGCACCATCCAATCTCCTTCCTGCAAAAGGTCCCAAAGCAGATGGATGCCCTCCATCTTGAAATGGCATAGACCACCAAAGAATTAAATTGTCTGAGCCTGACAAAATAAAAACACCTTTTTTCTGTAGGAGGAAAATTGTGCTTACAAAGCCGTCGGGTGAGGCTGCTTGGGAACTATCACCTCTTTTGGGAGCATCCCCTAGATCTTGGCATTTATAAAAAGACTCTCTGACTGGGAAAAGGGAGAGGGGGAGGAGGAACCTCCTGAGACGGCGTTGCATAGAATTCCAGTTTGAATCCCTGTGCTGTTTCTAAAACCCAGGAATCCTGAGTAATCTTTATCCAATTGTGCAGAAAAAACACGAGTCTGTCTCCAAAGCAATGTCGGAAAAGGGAAAAGATTTTACCTGCATATGCAGGGTCCGGTGTTGTGGTTCCTTTGCGATAGCCGCCCCTGTAGGAGCGACCCCTGCCGCCTCGATGGGGGGGATAGAAGCTGCTGGAACCAGAGTAGGTTGACGTTCCTCTTCCTCTGTGTGAGTAACCTCTAAGAGAGAGGCCTGTATGAAACCACGGCCCGGCGCCCAACCCCTAAAACGTCCTGCCTTAGCAAAAAGGCCACTGTTAGAGACCAATCTAGGACTGGGCCGTATCTAATGCTGAGAACGTGGTAACATATTTGCCCAGATCTTTTACAAATCTATTGCCGAACAGGAGGCCATTCGCTAGAGGATTTGCTTTGGCAGTTGCTAATTCAGCCAATTTAGGATCGATGCGCATTATCAATGATTTGCGTCTTTCAGCAGAAATGGCACCATTGGCATTGCCCAGAAGGCACAAAGCGCGTTGGGACCATTCTAATAGGGCATCAGAATCTACTGGGGTGTTGGAGTCCTTAGCCTGTACAGCAAGTTCCAAGATCTTCGTGAGTGGACCAGAGAGATCCAGAAGTTTATCCTGGCAACCACGCCAGGCGCGGTCAATCCCTTTCTTGGTGTCTCGGTCCCACTCACTTATAAGCCAGGAGCCGCAGAAACTGAGACAGTCCTACCTCTCACCCCCAGTCCAGCCCTCCACACTTAATAAGCAGCATGGGAAGTTTGCCCCAAGGGGGAAAAGAGGGAAAAATATGGGGGAGAAGGCAGTGGGTCTAAAATGCAGTGTGGCTCACTCTATGAGGACTGGTTCTACTCTGGGGAATCCCCCTCGTCGTGATTAACCATCCTGGACACCAGCTCCTGTAACACACAATCACAAGGAACACCAGGTAAGTAATAGGCAACCTGACCCCCAAAAAAGACCTCCCCTATATACACTACTTAAGAAAATTCTAGATAAGTACTCACCGGTTTCAAACATCAGCAAGCACTATTTCCATAATCCTCCAGAAAAGAAAGGGGCGTTCAACAACAGTGATTCCTATTAGGTTTCATTGGAATTGACTCCTCAAACGGAAGTAAAAACAAGAACATAGTCTCTGGGTGCTGCCCGAAAGCTCAATCAAGTAAGCCAACAGAAGATTCCAGTGTACTGTCTCTGAATATCCAGAAATGACGAAACAGGGTAAATGCAGCCAAGGGAATAATCAGGAGCTACACATAGTCAGGAGAAAAAGGCAGGACAAAAGGATGGGAAAAGATAAAATCAGAACCTAAGAAAACTAAACCTACATACCTACAGTACAGTGCACTGACCAAGAAAAAGTTTTACATATGAGCGTTGCTGGCCAAATCCTGCCAGAGGGTAGCGAGGAGCAAATCCAGAAAAAGAGCATGGTAGGAACTTCCTTGTTCCAAGAAACGGAATTCCAGAGGGAGTTAAGACAGTCTTAGAGGGTCAATAAGGAAAAACAACAAAGCGCCAGTGGCGCAAGTTAGGAAACTGCAAGGTACACGGCAGAGATGCTTCATGGGAAAAACAGGAAGTCCACAATCCAGGGTCAGCCATACAATGATCCTTCTCCTGATTGGAGAAACAAAGCCAAGCACAGTGGCAACTGGGGACGAGCAATTTATAGGCCGCACACCCATACCACGTGATTCATGACAAGGACGCTATGCCGAGATCTCACGCATAGTGAGGAACACGGAACGGAGGGAGGCAACGGAACACTGAGCCATTTTCCAAGTGTGTGCAGGGGAATAAAGGACAACAAACAACCAAGATAACAAAACTGGCACTCATACAATCATTCTTTTAAATTGTGCAGTGCACACTATGGTAGTAGAGGGTCAGTACATGGGGGGGGTCCAGAGGCGCAATTAGAGCCAAATTTCGGGGTGGGGCTATTAAAAATTTCAGGGGGGGGGGGCTAATTCTTCCAGCAATAGGCAGAGTGAAGATGAAGGGGTGAAAAAGCAACAAAGCCTCGTTAACACGTAAATGGTCTTTTAAAGACCTGTGAAGTACTCAAAAACTGTCTGTGTGTGTGCCCGGGAAGCTGTCTCAGCCCGGGCTGACACACACAATGGGGGGGCTGAGGCCCTTTGAGCCCAATGGGCGTTGCGCGCCTGGGCGGGGGTCATATCCCAGTCTATGAGTCTGTTGTGGGAGCATATTGTGCAACCAGCCCAGGTGGTAACACTTGGAGTCCTTAGCAAATTTTTTCAAGAATGTTGCCATGTGAGGCCATGTGAGGGTCGAGATCGGAGGTGTCAGCGACCTTGCCTGGGAGTGAGGGACGAGAGCATTCAGGCAGCAAAGTGTTATGAGCCTCCTTTTCAAAACCCTTGTGCAAGGGGGTCTGGACATAATCAGCTACCTCTAGACAGGGAACCCAATCTATCGAACGAGGGTGAATGATGTCATCTGGTTTGAATAGCATTTTTGTTGCGTAGCCCAGCCTGGCTTTCAGTGGACTGATGGGTATTACGTTTCCGCTTAGGAGCGGGTTGGGATTCATCTTGGGATTGTTCCGAAGTGGAGGAGTAAGAGGAAGAGTCCTCTGAATCCTGCTCTTTCTCACGGGTGAGCCATGAAGGGCCTGGCGCCACCGTAGAGCCATATTCATGATCCAAAAGAACGGATTTGGCCATCTGCTCCAAAGACTCAGCATGAGGCTATTCGGCTGCCCCTTTTCGAAGAGGACCAGGGTCCGTGAACTTCACCCCTAGCTAGGGAGATGGAGTGGTGGGGTTCCCGCAGGGTCTGCGCCCAGTTCTCTCCTACCATAGCATATTAGAGGAGCTGTGAAGGAGCGGAACACCTTAACCAAGTCCCTGTTCATGGAGTCTTGCACGTGGTTGTCCAATGCCTCCACCAACCTTTCTTCCACTTGATGCTCATAAGGGACTTCATAGTACTCCACAAAAGAATCCTCTTCATTAACAAATTGGGCCATAATTGTGCAAAGCACTAGTATAATTCTCTAGAGGACGCCAATTATGAGGAGGGTAGAACATTCAAGAGGAAGGTGGGGGGGGCACCCCACCAGGAGTGATATCTGACAAAAGTTGCCTAGCCAGCAGTTAGGAACTAGAGGATGCCACCTGTATTCCCTTAGGGCAGGGCCCTCTGACACTTATTCAGCCCTGTCGGGCATAATTGGGGCTGGAGTCTCCTTTAATTAAAATGCAGTTGGGCACGCGTGTGCTCTCTGAGGCCGACTGCAGATTAAACGAAGGTGCGTGCCAGCAAGCATATTCATAAAAAGCCTCCCTCCCGCGCCATGCTGGTGAAATAACAAAGAGGGAGCGTAAGCCCTCATTAACCGCCCGGGTTACAATATCACACACAGTAAAGTAGAGAGAAAATACGACTGATCTGTTGCTGTGCAGCAGCAAAGAAAGAGGAAGTACTAAGGTCACATGATATCTTATATGGGCTGATGGATCATGATTGGAGGAACAGTATGGTCGAACACAGACTCATGGGAAATGTAGTTTTATTTCTGTTTGATTGATTGCTGTGTTTTTAAGTAGTAAAGAAAGAGAAGCATAAACGAAGCCTCCGGTCCTGACATAGAATAAAAAATGTTCTAGCTTACGCAATAAGAATTTTTAATTATATTAAGGATACGGAGGCGAGGATTATGCTTCTCTTTCCTTACTGTTTATTTGACAGCAGCCAATAAGAAAACATTAAAAGTAAAAACGACATTTCCCTCAACCATATCATAACACAGTCACATGTACTATTCATAGAGCACCTTGCCCTATATAACAGAAAACCGCCATCTTATGTACTCTTTCTTTGCCCATCGAACTGGGAATCAACTGTCCATAACTATGGAATCCTTCAGCACCAAAATGTCCAGCAAACTTGAAAATCCACAGGACTCAACCGGAGTCCAACTCGAACACCTTCGCTCCAGGGCACTGCAGAACCTCCTCTCAAGGAGAAACCAGCCGAAAATGGCCATCAACTGATGAACTAGAATCTCCAGCCATCGCTCAAACACATCCTGGTTCGTGATTACATCTGGTCGTTTCTTATGAGAAAAGAAAAAAACTGAAGCCGTAATCACTGATCATCAAGAGTAATACTACATATCTCAGAACAGGGTGGGTACTTAATAACATCATCAATCACTGAATCCAACAGATATATATGTATATATATATATATATCCTACTGGCAGTCGCCAATATGTAGTTATAGTTAGGACCTAGTTTCCATAGGAAAATCATTTTTTGACTTGCCTATAACTTTGGCGCCATTTCACCAATCTGCATGAAATTTCCCCCAAAAAGTGTCAAAGTAGGTTCTGTGTGTCATGAAAAGTTTGGGTGTGATCGGTGCAGTGAGGAGCGAGAAATGGGAGCACAAAATAAGGGTGGGTTTGTAATGTTAATTCCTATAGGAACGCGTTGTCGAACCTACAGCCTGAACCGCTGAACGGAATTACACCAAATTTGGCAGAAAGGTAGATGTTGTTACGCAGATTGTGCTTTTTGTTATTTGGTGCAAATCCATTCAGTAGTTTTTGAGAAATTTAAGCCGAAAATTATAAATATATCTCTGGCTGTAGATATTTCAAGATGATTTTGCAATTAATTGGGAATGCGCGCGCCAACGGGAGTGCTCTGATTGGCTATATGCAACCTGAACAGAAAGTTGCGGCCGCCATTTTATTGATCAGGAACGGTTCCCAGGGCTAAAACTTTCTGTGAAAGCTAACATAAGGGGTCAGGGTGGAGGTATTCTGACTCCATGTTTGAGAAATGGGAGTATTAGTGACACAAATTATGTGTCCAAAATGGATTTTATTAATCTAGCGCAAGATTCGCGACGATGCCGCGATCGCCAGCGCGCCCCCCGTGTAACGTCGCTGGGACATGGCGACGTCATTGCGAATATTGGTGAAAATATAAAATAATATATATTATATATTTGTATACACTCGCCGGTCACTGTCACACACTCATGTATGCACTCACAAACTCACTCAGACACTTATACACCCATTCACATACCCACTCACACACTTATACATTTAGTCACATACCCACTCAGATACTCATGCACCCACTCACATACCCATTCAGGTACTCATGCACCCACTTACAGACTCACTCTGAGAGTGATGCACCCATGTACAGACCCACTCAGAGACTTATGTACCTACTTAGAGACCCACTCATAGACTCAGGCGTATAGTCTGATACCCACTTAGAGACTTTTACACCCACTCACAGACCCACATGGGCACTCATGTACCCACTCAGATACTCATGCACCCACTTACAGACTCACTTGGAGAGTCACGCACTCACTTACAGACACACTCACATATGTACTCACAGACCCATTGACTGTATCGGTGTGAGTGGGTGTATGAGTATCTGAGTGGATCTGTAAGTGGGTGTATGAGTGTCTCAGTGGGTCTGTACTCCCACACTCCCTCTCAGAGACTTTTGGACTCAGTCACTCACTCATACACTCACAAACTCACAAACTCACTCAGATATACATGCACCCACCCACTCACTCACCTCCTCAAGGCTCATGCACCCACTCACAGACTCACCCAGACACTCGCCCTCCCAGTGACAGACTCACTCAGACAGTCATGCATGCACCCATTCACTCACCCACTCAGACTTATGCTCTCACTCAGAGACCCATTGAGACACTCTTACACCCACTCACAGATCCACTCGAAAATTCATACATCCACTCACAAACCCATACAGTCACTCACACACCCACTCAAAGACCCACTCAGAGACTTATTCACCCAGTCAGTTATACACTCAGGGACTCATGTACCCACTCACAGTCGCACTCAGAGACCCATGCACCAACTAACGGAACCTCTCAGACATTCACGCTGCCAGTGATAGACCCACTGAGACTTATGCACTCACTCACAGACCCACTCAGACACTCATGCTCCCACTCTCTCACTCACTTAGACACTTATGTATCCACTCACAGATCCAGTCAGATAGTTATATACTTACTTACAAATGCACAATGGCACTCATGCACCTACTCACAGATTGAGTTGAGCTGAACCAACTGTAACTCGCTCCCCCACAATGCATTGCTTATGACCTCACATATTACATCTCTCATGACATGGTCAGTGACATCACTGATGACATCATCCACAGAGTCTCTGACGCACCCACTCACACCCCATATAACCTTTCGTACACCCACTCCAACTTCTACACTAACATTCTCAAAACCATTGACACACCCATACAAGTACTTACAAACCCACTCACTGATTCATAGGTCTACACACACATCTACTCAGTCACCCATACAGCCACTCATACACCAACTCACTCAATTATGCAGCCACTGATATATCCACTCATGCACCCATACAGCCACTTACACACTATCAGTCACTCACAGAGCTACTCACTCACCTATAGTCAATCACACAGCCATTTACTCACCTATAGTTATGCACACACACCCACTCACTTATTCATACAGATACTAACACATACTCACTCACCTACAGTCACTCACACAAGCACACACTCGCCCATACAGCCACTATCACAATCTCTCACGCACAGATAGTCACTCATATACTCCAACACTCACCTATAATGCTTTTCACATATCCAGTTACGCACCCATATACCACTAACACATCCATTCACTCACCGACACAGCTATACACACACTCAGTCACCTATACAGCTCCTCACTTACACAGTCACGAACCCATAACGCCAATGACTCACCCACTCACGCATCCATGCAGGCAGTCACATACCCTCTCACCCACCCATACAGACACTCATACACCCATACAGATACTCAGACAACCAATCAATCACCCATACAGCCACTCACGTAGCCACTTACCATTCCACACAGTCACTTAGACACCATCTGACAGACTGATACAGACATTCAGACAACCTAGTCAGTCTCCTATACATTTTCTGAGACACCTAATCACTTACTTATACAGTCAGTCACACACCCACTGAATCATCCATACAGGCACTCATACACACACTAATTCAATACACCTTGGTATATATAGTTAACACTCATAAACATTTAAAAAACACTCACAGCCACTGGATTATGTAATCAGTGATGTCATTTGAGATGTCATCAGTGATGCCATCAGTGATGTCACTGACCATGTCATGAGTGATGTAATATGGGAGGTCATAAGCAGTGCATTGCAGGGGCGCGAGTTATAGTTAGCTCAGCTAACTATAACTGCTGAATTTCACTGTTCTTGTACAAGTGTGTCACACAAAAACAAAACCTGGTTATAGAGAACACAATGTAATCTTTGAAAAATCTGTTAGACGGGAGTATTATAATTTACTCCTAGGTATGGCTCTGCTCAATTATCTAGTCATGCCCACTGTGAGAAGCTGGCCTGGTATATGATATCCACTAATGTAAGTGGGCACTTTGCACCAGTCCAGACAACCCTTATGGTGATTTAAGAGGACTCAGACAACCTTAGAAATCTATCCAAGTGGTAGCTGTGGAGAGCAGCCTTCAGGCTTTGTCTTGAAGGAGTGTAAAGCAGCTTGTTTTTACCAGAATGCAATCTTATAGTATAGATTAAATGAAAAGGAACCACACAAAGTATGTATAAAAATATGTATTTATTATAGAACACTCTAGTACGTTACTGTATCTCCTACACAGAGACAGACACAAAGCACACAATACTTTAGCAAAGAAATCACAGTAAATAGCACTAATACACAGTGGGCCGGGGGGGGGGGCCCAAACCATATACTAAGAAAGTTGTATAAGAACCACGACACGAGTCAGGACAATGTCGAGAGGATGTAGAATTGCTGGGGACCCACAGAACCACCCAAGGTAAGAACACGACAGCTTGCTCCGTACAAGTCTATGTGCAAGTCGGGGTTGGAATTTTAAAGATTAGGGACCCTTCCCAGTGGACCCTGAAGAAACCCTGTGGAAGACAGAAGGTTGGAGAGCCACCCCACCCGTGGATATCGTGGTACTCAAGTTATCTATCCCAGGGAAGCCGGGTGCATAGGTGTGAAGTGCCGTCGGAAACCGCCGTCGAACCCAATGGAGGACTTCAGGAAAGTGCCACTGCTGGAAGAGGAGAAACTATACGGGGGAATCCAAACGTGGATTCTTGAAGAGGAGTACCCGAAAGCAGAGGGGACAGAGTCTATGTCACTCAAGGGTGACCAGGAGACTTGGAAGACGAATGCCCTCCGATATCAGGTGCTTCAGGAAGGATGACGGTGACCTTGACTTTGGAGCTGCGAGGACCAGGCGATGCTGAGGACGACCAGGACTCAGATATGAGCTGTCCCACAAAGGATGTCGAGTGCTGAGGGGTCGGTGTCCGGCGGGAGCACCAACAAGCCTTGGCAAATGCAACCCACGCAGGAAATCAAGAAGGTGCATGGTTGGGACCAGCAAGGTCCAGGAGACTCACCACAAGCAGGGGAGTCAGGGCAGGCCCCGAGCACTCAGGGGAGCCCAAGGAAAACAAAGGTGACCCTCAAATGGACCCACAGGCCGGAGGCACAGGAGTTGATAGAGGACCTCGAGCAGCTTACCAACAGGAGCAGGCCACGGTGCCCACAAGGCGGTGTGGCTGAAGGTCTTGGTGGAAGAAGTTGCCGGAGGTTGGGGCTACTTGGAGCCCAATGCACTTGTCGCAAAGTTGCCAACAAGCATATGCACTTGCAAAAGTACTCGGTGCACAGGGGTTCAGTAATGCTGCCCCCACGAGGGATTCTGACCTCAGACTTGGTGAGAGGGCAGCTCGGGCCTTGGGAGACGTAGATAACCACCACCTGTGTTGTTGAACCCTTCGGAGTCCGAGGAGCTCGGGATCAGCAGACCAGTCAGCAATGTTGAGGTGCCTGCGAAAGCAGGGAAGTGACTCCTTCACTTCAAGTGAGATTATCTTCAAGTGTCTTGGATGCTCTACAGGTCCTGCACGGATCCTGTATGGTGCACAGGCACAGACGATGCAGCAGACTGAAAGGGAGATGAAGTCAGGCCCAAACGAAGTCCAGCGAAGTCCAGCGTGTCCAGACGGTAGAAGTGCAGTGGTTTCAGTTCTGAATCTTGTCAAGACGAATCTAGGGACCTACACCCAGGTAAGCCCTTAAGTACCCTAAGGAAAGGGTTGGGAAGATTCAGGGGACCCTCCCAGAGGAGGGTCTGGACAGGGGGGCGGTTACTCCCATGTCCTTTGTCCAGTTTTGCGCCAGAGCGGGAGCCAACGGCTCCCAGGACTGGTTTGAACTGGACTATGCACAGGGACACCAAATGTGCCCCTCATGCAGACTTTCAGGCGCTGGCAAGCACACCCACCCAGCCCTAATACACTAAATCCGGTCTGGGAGGTGGTCACACCTCACTGTGACAGGATGCCTATTGTTCTGCCTTCCCCTGCTCGAGCTTGGCTCAGCAGCAGGAGGGCAGAAATGTGCCTCTGGTCGGCAGCAACCATTTTGTACTGTCCAGGACTAGAAGGCTGGTACCGGGAACACCGAGAGCATAACAGAGGGCTCTTCCAGTGCTTGGAATCATACCTCCCACACCGTTTATGGTGTGGGGATATGATTCCAACATGTTTGATACCAAACATGATAGGATTAGTTGCAGCCGTTTTCGAGATGGTCATCGTGCGGTCACGCGATGCCCTTCTATATAGTATATGGCTGCTTCACTGACAACCCAGGAGCATGGACTCCGTAGGCTGCAGGGCTGTCCTGCTCATGCAGGGGCACCCTCTCACTTAGAACCAAGCACCCTGCCCTCAGGATTGTAAAGGCCTGCTAGAGGGGTGACTTATAGGTTTTAAGTGCAGTGACCCTTAGATATAGTAAACCTTTATCTTTAGTAAGTGGTGCATGCACCAACTTACACAGGCTGAAATGGCAGGCCTGTAGTTCCATTTTGAATGGTCTCGCATGGGTGGCATAATGCATGCTTCAGCCCATGGGAGACCTCTGGGGTACCTGTGCCCTGGGTACCATATACTAGGGACTGACAAGGGTACCCCAGTATCCAATCTGGGATGTACCTAGGTACTGGACACAACAGTTTAGGGAGAAAGCAGATAGACTGTGGTCCTGATTAGCAGGATCCCAGTCAGACTAGTCAAAAACCAGCATAGCACCAGGCAAAAAGTGGGGGTACACATGCAGAAGGATCCTACCTTCCTACACCCACTTATAAAGATGGCGCCCGCTATAATCCAGGACGACAGCTCTGGTGGAGTGAGGGCTGTCTGAGTGCGGAAATCCGCCCCTGAAGCCCGCGGTCACCAATCGGGAGAGGCGCCACTCGAACCCTTCCAAGGATCGGGGAGTGGCCTCTCACCATCTTCCGGGGTACCGATCGGTACTTCACAACGCGCCCGAATCCTCGGCACTTGTGGAGGATCGGAACGCGTACTGATGGTCTGGCGGTGAGTGAAGAGGGGGTTATTTTACTGCGTGACGGCCGATTTGCATATGTTCTTTTTTAGTAATGCTACATGCCCAGTCTCGCTATCAATGTTGGATGAATGGGGCCGTTTGTGTTAAGCCCTAGTCCACAAACGCAAGGATAACTTTAGCAATACCGATGTGCTATGGCATAATTGTTTGGTCCATTTTCCAAGAATGTTTTGGGTAAAGATGGCGTTGAGTGTATGTGAAATTTGAATACACCCTCTTACCTTGACACAAAGAAGATTTTGGAGGCTAAATGCGATTTTACCATTCTGCTTCTACGATGTGAATGGTAAAATGTATGTGTTTATTCACAGGTATATTTTCCTTCCGCTGCATTGAGTTCCGTGGGGGTGGCTAACCCTTAGAGTCCCCCCTTGGTGAGTTGCTGGTAGGAGTCCACCTGGCAACCACCCGGTAACTATGTTATAGTGTGAAGACACAAACTTGAGATGTGCCGCAATTTGAATGTGTCAACACATGCTAATTGTTTTTAATATCTGTTCTTTTTGTCTCTGGCACTTTAACTCTTTCTTTTATCTTCATCAACCACTACAGATCCATTGCATCATTGAGGTGGAGATGCGTCCCCGTGCCCTGATGAAGTTGACAAAAATTCTTTGGGCAATGAAACATGTCGGCCGTTCAAGTTAAAATGGTCCAAAACATGCAGTTTCTTTTAATCGAGTATGGACACTATTAAATTTAAAAATGTGTGGGATAGTTGTTCACAACTCATTTTTAATCAGGAGATCAATTCACTCCTTTTCACAATTCGGGGCTTAGACGGTTGATAGATGACACCATCATTTACACGCTATTTTTTCACCACTTCACATGAGCTTAAGAGTTAGGTCACACATTTTTTCTGTCAAGAAAGGGCCGATGATGACAGAACAAGCAAACTGGTGAGTACCAACCAGTAGCTCCAAGGATGGTGCTTAAGTGAGGCACTTTCTGACTTTTCTCACAATTTTCCTTTGGTGGGTGTGAGAACAGCTGTGGATGCTTGATGATAATTTTTTTTTAACAATGAGGAAAACTTATAGGTGGGCATGACTAGATAATTAAGCAGAGCCATACCTAAGAGTAAATTATAATACCCGTCCAACAGATTTTTCAAAGATTACATTGTGTTCACTATAACCACTTTTTGTTTTTGTGTGAAATACGTGAGTGGAGGGCTACCTGGTTATATTCCCTCCCATGCTCCTTATTTGATTGCTGAATGCTCTTTGTACAAGTGAAGCCTGAGCCATAGAACTACTCACACACATAGACACACAGTCAACCACCGAGCCACTTACTCACCCAAACAGTTACACCCACACCCACTTACTTACTCATACAAATAGTAACACAGTCACTCACCAATACAGTCATTGACAGAAGCATGCACTCATCCATATAGCCGCTCTCACATTCGCTCACTCATGCATACAGTCACTTATATACCCAGTCACTCACCTAAAATGCCTTTCACATACCCAGTTACTCACCCATACTGACACAAGCACTCTATCACCGCCACAGCCATACAGACACTCACTCACCCATACAGCTTCTCACACAAGCACTCACTATCCCATACAGCCACTGACTCACCCACTCACTCATCCATACAGGCAGTCACACACCTCCTCACCCACACACACAGACACCCAGACAACCATAGAGATAGTTAGACAACCAATCAATCACCCATGTAGCCATTCACTTACCCACTAACGCACTCATACACCCACTTAGACATCAACTGACAGACAGATACACACATTCACACAACCAGTCACTCACCCATACCTTCAATGAGACACCTAATCACTCACTTATACAGTCAGTCACGCACCCACTCAATCATCCATCCAGTCACTCATACACCCACTGATTCACCATTACACCTAGGTATATAGATTTAACACTCGTAAACTTTAAAAAACCCTCAGTCACTGGATGATGTCATCACTGATTTCATTTGAGAAGTCATCAGTGATGTCATGAGTGATGTCACTGACCATGTCATGAGTGATGTAATATCTTGCGGTCATAAGCAGTGCACTGCGGGGGCGCGAGTTATGGTTAACTCAGGTAACTATAACGGCTGAATTTCTATGGTTTTGTATGAGTTAAAGTTTACCCTAACTATAACGTCCCTGTAACGTTTGTTTTTTTTTGTGAATTTCTAAGGTTTTTCTAATTCAATTAGACTAACAATAACGTCCTTGTAACCTTTATTTTTTTCAGTCAATTTCTAAGGTACTTTAAATGCTATTTCCTAACTATAACATCCCTGTAACCTTTGTTTTTTTTTTTGTGAATTTCTAAGGTTTTTTAACTAGCAGTCGCGTTTGCGGAGTGGTGGAGAGAGGAGGCTGGGCCTCCGACCAGCTCTCAGATATTCCGCTGCTGTCAGGGTCACTCAGCCTCCTAAGAGAAAGGGTGCCTCAATAAATTTGATCTCAATTAAACCCACTGTGAAATCAGGAAAAGGGGTTTCCAGACATGGAAATAGAGTCAGGAGATTTTCCAAGATGGCCACCAGAAGTCGACTCTTGATGCAGCATTCTAGTGTTGCAGATCTGAAGAGCAGTTTGGAATGTCCAGGGAATTCTCCCTCAGAAACTAGCTCTTCACCTGATGTTTCTGAGGAGAAGGACGTCCCAGCATCCAGCGGCACATTTAGTCAGTCAGGGTAGTGCATCGCACACATTACTCGACGTTTTAGATTCTGCCGTGATTCCGAAAAGACGTTTGAGGAGAGTAGCGTCACTCTCTGGAGTCTGGGCAGTAAGCTTTGGTATTTCTCAGTATTTCTTGTACTTTTCATTGGGAGTTGTTTTGAAGGAGCAGTTGCTAGAATCTAATAGCTGTCTCCGCTGCGCGCATGTAGGAGATTAGCGAGTTACTGAATTGTGAGTAGTGTCTGTTTTACGGAAGAGTCAGCACAGGTAGCGCGATTTTTGCCCTAAGTCAAAAGGGAACTCAACTTAAAGAGGTTAATCATTCAGAAAATACCTGGGCAAGTGAGTTGACAATAAATAGTTGTTCGCTAGTCATCACACACTGAAGAATCTTTAAAGTGCAAGTTAGAACGTTTGGCAATAGGGTTCAAGACGAGAATAGCAGTAAATATAATAAGACTAAAAGAATTATTCGTACTAACCAAATTAATCGAAGGTGTATACAGGGAGCTCCGCTTCCGTAAAAAGAAGGTGAGACATCTAAGACGAGAAAAAGGTGCATATTATAGTGACATCTAGTTGAACAAATAATTGTGAGATTAATCATATTTATATTCCCACACAGTACCAGCAAGCAGATTAAATACAAGGAATAAAAGAAGAGACGCATTGGTCACATTGGTCACACAAGATAGGGGTAGGTACTGTATAGAAGTGCTGGGACAAGTAAAAATCAAAGTTAAACATACAATATAAGTAGAGTGAAATAATAAGGTTGAACTATCATATCTTGCAGTTCCTCATCCAAAACAACACGACCCTGCTAAGAATTGAAGTGGCGAGTAGAGTGAAGAAGTTGGAGGAAGAACCTGAGGAAAAAAGTGACTGTCTCTTCTCTGTCCCATTCCCCTTTCCTCCCTGTGGGCTCCTCAGTCATTCACTTATTCATACAATTGTTTGACTGGGAAGCTGGAGAGGGGCATTGGGAATCATTCTGCTCCCGTGCATGCAGTGGATTGTGACCTTGACAGAGTGAAGTGCCCACGTTGTATTTGCACCTGAGCAGAATGGCTGAGGGGTTTGACCTTAAAAAATTAGGAGAAGTCTTGGAAGGGATACAAAAAGAATTAATAGCAGTCAGAGAAGAAAATACGGAGCTGAGACAGGACATAATAACTTCTAGGAGAGAGACAACCGATTTAACAATTAAAATGAATAGCTTAGTATCTGGATCTAGTTTTAAAATTTCTTCACCTCTTGAGGAATCTTCTAGTTATTCCACTAATCCTACTCCTAAGGTTACAACTCAGGTCATTCATTCTTTGTCTCCCGCAATACCACTCGCCCCTCCTGACAGGTTTAACGGAGACCCCCAAAAGGCACAAGTATTTTTGACGCAATGTACCTTACATTTTATGTGCCGCCCTGCGGTCCTCAGCGGAGACGCAGGGTTGTGGTCAATGCCACTAGTGGCCAGAAACGATCCAATTTTGTATGATATAGATGACTTCAAGAAAGAATTTCTCCGGATTTTCGATCAGCGAAAGGCATTGCAAGCTACGGACAATGAACTACTGGAAATCAGACAAGGCAATCGAGATTTAATTGCATACTTAGCCCAGTTCAACAAACTGGTAGTTGAAACGGAATGGCCAGAGAATAAATGAGCTGCAGTATTTTATCGTGGATTAAAAGATGAATTAAAGGATGCTCTTACCCAAGTACCTAACAGACCCACGGAAATTTCTGCTTTAATAGATTTAGTATTAGAAATTGAGTTTCGTCAGAATGAAAGGAGAGGAGAAAAAAGAAAAGATTTCCGTTCAAGCATACCCAGATATGATCGAGCAAAGACCGAAATTACCAAGGTAAATGATACCCAACATGGCACTGAGCCTATGCAAATTGGAACAATACGAGGACTGCTATCTAAAGAAGAGCAGGAGAGACGGAGGGCAAATAAGCAGTGTCTCTATTGTGGTGCTACTGGCCATTTTGTTCGGAATTGTCCGAAGAAACCCAAACAGACGCCGTCGGAAAACTCCCAGCACCATCAGTAAAGGGAGTTGGACTGGTGGGTGCCGATTTGGAAACAACTCCAAAGAGCCATTTGTTAGCAAATACCTTGCAATCCTCTACACCACATCTAGTGATGTTTATGACCCTTAAGTTCAGAGAGACCCAATTGGAACAAATAACAGTGATGGTGGATTCAGGGGCTACAGGCAACTTTTGCGATCTGAAGTTTGCCGAGAAGATTGGGTTGAAGGCGCTCAAGAAGGCAAGGAGTGAAGCGGTACGAGCGGTAGACGGGACGAATCTATCGTCCGGACCCATTGTGAGCCACACCGAACCAGTGGAACTGGAGTCGTTGGAGGGTCATCGTGAAACATTACAATTTAATTTGATTGATGCCCCTCAATTCCAACTGATTTTGGGTTTGCCTTGGCTCACGGAGCATAATCCAACCATTGATTGGAGTGCTCGATCAATCGTTCTAAACTCAGAATTTTGTAAGGAGAATTGTTACAAGAACAATAAGACAGCCAATGCTATGACCCCAGCGACACATTTATGTGAAGGTGGAGCTACGGTTTGTGCAATTCACAGCACGAAATTACCTTCCGAATACGCAGATTTTCAAGATGTATTCAGTGAGTAGGAAGCAGAGAAACTCCCTCCACATAGAGCATTCGATTGTAAGATAGAATTGGAACCTGGTTCCAATCTTCCTTGCAGCAGAATATACGCTTTAACGGAAAAGGAAGACCAACATTTGAAAGAGTATATTCAGAAATATCTAGACAACGGCTTCATCAGACCCTCTCAATCTCCGGTGTCTTTGCCGCTGTTCTTCATTCCGAAGAAGGATGGCGAATTGAGAACCTGCACTGATTATAGAGCAATAAATCGCATAACCATCAAAAACCGTTATCCTTTGCCCTTAATCTCGGTTCTTCTAGACCAAGTAAAAAGAGCTCGGATCTACACGAAATTAGACTTGAGAGGGTCTTATCATCTTGTTCGAATCAAAGAAGGAGATGAATGGAAAACGGCCTTCAGGACAAAACATGGGCTTTTTGAATACCAAGTGATGCCCTATGGTCTCTGCAACGCCCCAGCAGTGTTCCAACATTTCATCAACGATGTTTTGAAGGAATATATTGATCAGTGTGCAATAGTATATATTGACGACATATTGATATATTCAGTTCAGCAACGGAGAATTTAATAAAGGCCAAAGAAAGTTACAAGCACTACGCAGAAAAGAAGAGACGAAAAGAGCATGAGGAACACGTGAAAGGAGTGTTGCAGAGGCTAAGAGAGAACAGTTTGTTTGCCAAATTGGAAAAATGTGCCTTCAATGTAACAACAGTGGAATTCTTGGGGTTTGTACTGTCGCCAGATGGAATTACCATGGATGAAAACAAGATCAAGGCAGTAACAGATTGGGAACCCCAAAGACAGTAAAAGAAGTTTAAACTTTTATAGGCTTTGCAAACTTCTATAGGAGATTTCTCCAAGAAATTAATTCCGTTGACAAGCTTGTTTAAGAAAGGGGTTAAGTTTAATTGGTCCAAAGAAGCTGAAGAAGCATTTACGCAGTTAAAAAAAGATTTCACCACAACTCCGATTTTACTGCACCCGGACCCTTCTGAGCCTTTCTTTGTTGAAACCGACGCTTCAAACCTGGCATTAGGAGGTGTCTTGTCACAAAGGCACAAGACAACGGGCAAGTTGCATCCAGTGGCATTCCGGTCACGGAAACTAACTCCGGCGGAGATCAATTATACCATAACAGAGAAGGAGTTGTTGGCGATAAAGGATGCGTTCAAGGAGTGGAGGCATTACTTGATGGGTGCCAGACATACAGTCACTGTCTACACCGATCATCGGAATCTGAAATTCTTAAAGTCGGCAAGAACTTTGACTCCAAGACAACTCCGCTGGTCATTGTACTTTGCTGACTACGATTTCGTCATCACCTATAGGCCAGGAACAAGAAATGGGAAGGCTGACGCATTATCCAGATTGGGTACTGAGAACGTACAAGGAGAGATAGAAAATCAAAATATCATTGCTGAAGGAAAAGTAATCGGTGCAGTACTTACAGAATCAATGTAAGTATCGGCGCAAATCTCAATGGGTCTGGAAGAATTGAAGAAGTGGGCAGATCAAGATCCAAGGAGGGAAATTCGAGGAAACTTGCTGTATCATGCTGGCGCCCTCTATTTACCGACCCAAGAGTTGCAGCAGAAGGCCTTAAAGGAGTGTCATAATAATATACTGGCAGGACATAAAGGAATACAGAAGACTGAAGATCTAGTGAAACGTCGTTTTTGGTGGCCTAACATGACCAAGGCTATTCGTCAGTATGTGGCCACTTGTGGAGTTTGCGCTCGGGGAAAGCCAGAAAGACAGGCTCCTAAAGGGTTACTTCAACCCTTACCCAACCCACCACACCCATGGCATACTGTGACATTAGATTTAATTGTTGAGTTACCATCTAGCCAGGGTTTTGATACCATATTAGTTTGTGTAGATGCATTTACAAAAATGGCCCATTTTGTTCCTTTGAAGGGAATCCCAACAGCAAGAAAATTAGCACACATATATTTAGCCAGACCATAGTACGAGCACATGGAATTCCAAAGGTGCTGGTGTCTGACCGCGGCTCTCAGTTTTTATCCCATTGTTGGAGGGCCTTTACTAAGAAATTGAATGTTGAAACATGATTTACTACTAGCTATCATCCAGAATCTGATGGTCAAACTGAAAGAACCAACCAAGAACTAGAACAATATCTCAGATTGTGTTTATTAGATCAAGAGGGTGACTGGCCTGAATATCTTTGGGCCGCAGAGTTTGCACACAACAATGCAAAAAATGTTTCCACAGGTTATTCCCCATTTTATCTAAATTCCGGCAGACTTCCAAATCTTTCTATAAACTTTCAAGAAGCAGCAGTTCCCGCAGTCAAGGATTTGGTAGATCACATGACTAGGTTACATAGTTCAGCAACGGAGAATTTAATAAAGGCCAAAGAAAGTTACAAGCACTACGCAGAAAAGAAGAGACGAAAAGAGCCAGATTTCCAGGTTGGGGAAAAGGTTTGGTTAAGTACAAAGAATCTTAGACTCAAAGGGAACCGAAAGCTCCAACCAAGATTTGTGGGTCCATATATAATTGAGAAAAAACTGAGTACTTTGACTTACCAATTAAAATTACCTAATGGATTAAGAATACATCCAGTATTTCTTGTTTCCTTATTAAAAAGAGCAGCAAAAGAACTAAGAATAGTCAAACCCCCAAAACCAATTCAAGCAGAGACAGGAACAGAGTTTGAGGTAAAACA
The DNA here is from genome assembly GCA_963921515.1 of Calotriton arnoldi. Classification (NCBI taxonomy): domain Eukaryota; kingdom Metazoa; phylum Chordata; class Amphibia; order Caudata; family Salamandridae; genus Calotriton; species Calotriton arnoldi. Next base: position 516,337 of record CAWUFW010000129.1, read on the forward strand.
AATATTAGATTCAAAAGAAACTAAAGGTCAGATTTACTACCTATTAGATTGGAAAGGTTATGTTCCGGAAGAGAGATCTTGGGAGCTATCCTCAGATGTACATGCTCCCCGATTGATTAAAATCTTTCACAGAACATTTCCCGACAAACCCAAGCCGGTGGAATCTACCTTGCGGGGGGGTACTGTCAGGGTCACTCAGCCTCCTAAGAGAAAGGGTGCCTCAATAAATTTGATCTCAATTAAACCCACTGTGAAATCAGGAAAAGGGGTTTACAGACATGAAAATAGAGTCAGGAGATTTTCCAAGATGGCCGCCAGAAGGAGACTCTTGATGCAGCATTCTAGTGTTGCAGATCTGAAGAGCAGTTTGGAATGTCCAGGGAATTCTCCCTCAGAAACTCGCACTTCACCTGATGTTTCTGAGGAGAAGGACGTCTTAGCATCCAGCGGCGCGTTTAGTCAGTCAGGGTAGTGCGTCGCGCACATTACTCGACGTTTTAGATTCCGCCGCGATTCTGAAAAGACGTTTGAGGAGAGTAGCGTCATTCTCTGGAGTCTGGGCAATAAGCTTTGGTATTTCTCAGTATTTCTTGTACTTTTCATTGGGAGTTCTGTTTTGAAGGAGCAGTTGCTAGATTCTAATAGCTGTTGTCGTGTAGTTCCTATAGTACCCCTGCAGGATCTGCACGTTTGGATAACATAAACTGTGGGCTTGGTGATAGACTGACTCTGTGCACCCCCACCGCGTATGTTAGCCGGATTTGCATTAGCTAGCTCACAGTGCCACTAGAATCTCCTCTTATCGGGGAGAGATTAGTTTCTGGCAACCTTAGATCATGACAACCCTGATCCCTCAGAATCGTGGAAACAATGTACTACTTTTCGCTCAGTCACTCGTGCTTACTTATTCGGTTTGTCTCAGAGAGTTACACAGAATAAACAGTCTGGGCGTTTCAATAAGTATTTATAGAACAGTTGTTATTCTAGTGTAAAATATATGTGCTGCAGTAACCAGCAGACAATAGTAGAGATATATTATCAGCAGTACGATAAAAGTGAATGGATAGAACAGTTCTACCATGTTGTAATAATCATGAATACATACATGAATATAAAAAGCATTGTGAAAAGTGCGCGTACTCCTACGCTGCCGAACTAGATGTACCTAAGTGTACCTAGCATGTGTGTAGGTCTAAAAGCCTAAGAGCCAAGAATCCTTCTAGGATTTAGTCGAACCCCATTACCTGAATAGTGTGGGACCCGGTCCTGGTCTCGAGTTGGACACCCCGCAAAGGCTGTGTTAGACCGCTGTCAGCTGGAGCGACTGCATGCAGGAGCCTCAGCGTCTCTGGTCAGTGTGTCAGCATGGAAGTCTCGGTTCCCTCTATCTTACCGGGGTAAGATGTGGTGTATTTATACCCTGAAGACTCTAGTTGCTTCGTATGGTTTGTATTGGGCCTTGTTAGACTTGAGGAAGACGTCAGGGGTGAACTTTGTACATACATATTATGCAGGTGGTGTATTCCTAGAGAGTCATGCATAATTGATGAGTACAGTGTGGGCCTGTGTTTGGGAAAAACCCTGCTGTATTCAAAACCACAGGCAAGATAACGTTCAGCCCACAGAGCTGGTTGTGTACTAGCGAGGACCAATGTAGGTGAAAGATCATGCCTATATAAGGAATCATGACTATAATAGGACATGTACAGTTATGACCGTAATAGGGCATATGCGGCTTTGACCATAATAGGGCAAGTACGAATATGACCGTATTAGGGCAGATACGAATACGTCCATTTTAGGGCATGTATGAACGGGTCTACATTAGGGCCTCTATACGGAACATAACACCCACTCCACTTCCGAATAGGATGATAATGACCATACTTAAAATCTGGACAATTTAAAACATTTTAAAAGCAAGTAAAAACATGGTTTTAAAATTTGTTAAAAAGAAAATTCTCAAAAATGTTATAATTCAGCTATTTCCAATTGCCACTAAAAAATGTTTATTTTGTTTCTCTATATAAGTTTCTTCACTCAAAGCGGAAGAAAGCCATGCTTTTCTCAAGCAAAAGTGTCAATTTAGGAAATGTTCCAAATTCACTCTGTTATTATGAAAACGAGTGGAGGAGCCGAATTCTTTCCCAGGACGCGATGAGCCAATTTGAGATTAAGTGTCCTGGCTGGGAAGCACAACATTATCAGTGTGAGCTACTGCAGACGACAAATCCAACGCCTCACAGAGAACGTCAATTGCACATAGATGGTATGTAGCATTGCCAACAGTCAATGCTGCGGCAGCTTGTGCGGCAGTTGTTACCTGGGTGCCTGAGGAGGAGTCACCTAACCCAGCAGGAGCAAACGGCACCTGTGGATTCTCCAGGAATGCGTTCATCAGAATCGGAAGGCGCTGGGGACAACCCAGAGCGTGGGCCTTTATGGGGTCCAGCATTGCATCCGTGTCCGGAGGCGCATCTAATGGAAATGTTAGACAAAGATCCAACGTGCATTCTTCTCCGCAAAACAGGCATCGAAGAACAGGTAAGATGAGGTCTATCCAGACTGGTCTAAATGATAGAAACCAGGAGGCACTGAGTTCTCGCAGGCAAGAAATGCCCAGAAGTTGTACCATGCGTTCACGGTTTTCCGCTCCAGGAGCATGTTCGCCATTCCCTCTGGAATTGGGCCGTCCATTGCGTAGCAGTAGTATTATAAATAGGACCCCTGCAATCAGTAATAGGATAAGCGGGAGTCCTCCAAATACGCTTCCCAATACGGAGTGTATAAAATTTGGGATTACTCCGAGGACTGTCTGAAAGGTGCTTAACAGTCCTGACCCTATGGTCTTAAATAGGTGTACAATACCGCTCGTATCAGACATATTGAAGATACGACCCACCATTTCTGCGAAATGAATGGGGCAGTTTGTACGTATGAAGCACCTGTATCTCACTCGAGGTCCTTGCAACTTGAAGTTCATAGGTTTCTCGAGCGGAGGTTAAGGGCACGGGTTGCTGTAAAAGCATGGCTTGCAGTCTGCTCAGAGTATCAAATTGTATGAAAGAAACGTTCAGTGAAGGCTATAGCGGCGCCTCCCTGACTGTGTTCTGTGACGGAAACAATACTTGCATACAGCAAGTAACCCTGGAGTTAACGGCCTGCCTGCCTTTGCTCAAGACAATATTGAAACTGAAACGTAGTGACCGGCAGAGTGATTTGGCCACGAATTAGCCATTCAGTTGATGGTAATTCAGCCACAGTAAATGGTAACCTTTCCAATTTCTCAATATGCAGCATTGTATATTTGGCTCCCCTTTGTGCCATTTATGTCTGTTTATCAGTTAGATTGTATTCTGAAAACAGAGACGTGGTGTTTATAAAACGCCAGGGCACGTAGCCTGCACGCAAAGATTGTATCGTCCAGCTTAGCATCATAATAGAACGTAACTGTGATTGCCCGTGTTGTAACAAGGCCAAATCTTGTTCTAAAATGTCGATTGCCTAAGACACAATGTTACCTAAGGAGTAAATCCTGGAGGTCAAAGTTGTTAACCCATTATCCACTACAGCTAATGCCTTCTCCAGGTTAATTCGGTCTATTTCCCGTATTCTTTCTGCGGCCTCTTGTTGGGATAGTTTTCAGTTTTCATTATAGTAGGCATAAATGCCGGCATATATGAAACGTTTCTGAGGTGTTTTCCTTGGGCCTAGTAAAAAATCCCTAAGGTCTACATCAGGTGTGAGTAAGGTCAAGTGATGTTTTACTTCTGTGAGTGTTGAGGTCTCTAGCCAATCAAGGCACAACTGCCCAACACTATAGGATGTCACTACCCCTGGGTGTTGTCTTTGTACATAGCGTGTATCTGGCCTATGGATACTAAACCCTTCGGTTGTATTCATAAATCTCAGTTGACAGGTGTTTATGTCAATGGGCCAAATCAGCCATTTCGTCCAATCAGGATCTGATCTGTTGTACTGGAGAATGTCATCTAATCCTACCCCTTGTGTAGTTGAATTCTGCCCCCCACCCATCTGTGATGGTGTTGGAAACCCCGGTGTGTTCATTTCCTTGTTCTTGGCTAGTCCAAGACAGGATGTCTGTTGCACAGTGTCATTTAGAAATATCATCTGCTGTGGAATGAGGCATGCTCTAAAAAGCGCTTCTGTTCCCTGGATTTGCCAGTCCCTAGAACCCCAGATTGATTTTAAATCTATAGTGTCCTTCCATAGGTCGAAACCCTGTGTAGACAACTGGGCCAAAAAGGAAGCAGAGTAAATCTGTTTGGTGTTAGTCAACATAATTTTCTGTGCTGATGTTTTTGCCACTTTGTAATAAAATGACTTCGGGTCAGATGTATTAAACCCTGAAAAGTATGTGAATTTCTATGCAAAGGTTTGCGAACTACCTTTTGGAGGTGTTGGGCAGTGTTCCCACTGGTGGTATTCAAATACATTTCTAGGTGTTATAGATTTGTGTAAGAAATGATGACCATAATGTTGGTAACAGTACAATGTATCATAGTCTGAAGTACCTTCTAACATTTCATTATTCGGAAATGCAGCAGTTTTTTCTAAATCAGACATCATAGCATTTACAGTTTCAGTGTCCCAATCATCAGAAAATGTACTGAAGGTAATGATATCACTTAAAGAAATTTTAAATACATGTTTAAGCTTTAAAAGTTCAGTCGGACCGAATATATCAAAATCAATCTTGTCCCATACTATACCGTCCGGTATAGGAACTGCTGTGATGTTCACTGAAGACAAGTCTCTTGGTTCACGATGTGAAGACTAGTGTGGTTTTAAAATCAAATTGACTCTTTGGGCTGTAGAGCTCTGCTGGAGGTATCGTCCATTAATAAGCATACTAAAAATTAAAATTAAACCTAGCCAGAAAAGAAAAAATAGAATCCCAGTGATATACCATAGTTCTATCCAAGGTGACACCAGGTAAGTCTTTCTAAAAAGTTCAAAAAGTCAATGAGTTTCTGTTGGTGTGATTTTTGGCTGGCGTCGTTTCCGGCTCGCTTGGATCCAGTGAAAACGTATCAAAGTTCATGAAATAGCCAGAAGCAGTTCGATCTATTGTTGGAATTGCATCGGGATTTGTTGAAATTGGATTTTGCTCTTGACGAGGAATGTTGACGTAGATGTCTGTAGTCGGTCTTATTGCAACTTGGTTGTTAAGTTGAGTTTCTTCTTGTTGAAGTGGAACGAGTTCCATAGCATTGTTGCTTAGTCCTTCATTCCGTACAGGTGGCTCTTCAAACGTGATGAGTCTTTCTGTTTGAACTTCTTGGATTGTAGCGAGAGGAGGGCGTCTGCTACTGTGGAGTCCACGAGGCCTATTATTTAGTATCGGCCACATAGTGTGGTTTGATTAAGTCAATTGAGACAAATCTTTTCTCCTTTTTCCCGGCAAGAGGGGGCAGAAGTACTGTTCTTGTGCCTTGGATTGCTAGGACCAGTACAGCTGTTCTGTATGATGGTCTAAATTCTTTCTTGTCTGCAATCTTTTCTCTGACCAGATCCCCGACTTTGGGATCCAGACAGGTCTTGCCGTTACTGCCTTGACTTCCTCAGTGGCGGTCTGTTTTAAGTGGACGTTGCTTTGTTGTGTCCTGGATTCATTTAGATCCTGTAAAACAGCCAAACGATCATGGATATCAAACGGTTTTTCATCCGCCACTGTGCCTTCACAATCAAGATCAAGTACCCACATTCTTGTCCCAAATAGGACCTCGTAAGGAGTGACACCCCCTAGAGAGCTTCTTGGCTGATTGTTTATTGTCCTTTGTACCCCATATAAGTGATCGACACATCTACCGCCCTTGCCTAATACCCTAGCTGTTAAAGATTGCTTTAAGTCACGGTTTTTCCTCTCCACGACCGAATTACCCTCAGGATGGTACGGAGAGGAGTACCGCAATGCTACGTCCATTCCTTCCATGGCCTCTTTGTAAGCCCGAGAGCTAAACGCCGGCCCACGGTCAGAATGTAACGTGCCAACTGCGTATGTGCCGATAAAGACTCGCAAATCTTTTATAACAGTTTGAGCGTCAGCCGAGCGCTGAGGCCAGACCTCGATGAAACTTGAGCTGGACGCACACGCATAATGGTATCTGTACCGGACTTGTTGTAGTGGACCCTTTCATCTGCTTGCAGATGTTGCAGTTCCAGACATAGTCTCTAATCTGCCTCCTCATTACAGGCCACCAGTAGCGTTGTTTCAATAAAGAAACAGTCGTCCTAAGTCCCGAATGTACAGAACCTGTCCCTTCGTGTGCTGCCACAATTAAACTTTGCCTACGATCCATATTTGGTATTACTCTATCCCCCACTCCAGGAATCTGAGCATATGGAATGTTGTGTGCATCTAACTTGTAGGAGTACTTGAGTGGAAATTTCTTTGGTACTGCTGTGCTGCCTTTGCGTGATGCATTGACAGCTACCATAATCTTGCCGTCTACTCTCGTTTTTGAACAAGTAACTGCAGCTACGGCGGCTGTGCGTACAGCCCCCTTCGCGGCTTCATCAGCCAATGAATTCCCTTCAACGTGAACGCAATCACGCTGATGACTCAGTGTATGTATCACGTGAGCCCTTGGTAGTTCGTTTCTCAACTCCACTACCTGTTCCCATAGCATTTTATGCTTAATTGTGCCACCTTTTGCATCTTTGAACCCGTTTTGTTCCCAATGATGTAGATATTCATTGTATGACTGTACACGGTAAAAGGAATCACACACAATTAGTGTGGGGAATTCGTGTTCCGTATTTACAAGTGCCAGTATCAGTGCTTTTAACTCTGCTAACTGAGCCGTGCAGTTTCCTAGAGATTGCGTTTTAGTGCAACTTGGATGGAATTTTCCATCGTACATGCGACCTTTAACAATTGCACACGCTGCGCTGTAAGCTTGCTTACTCCCTATGGCCGGTTGAGCAGATCCGTCAGTGTAAATAATATATTCATACTGATCTAGAGGCAAAATCGCATTCGGTAGAGGATATTCTTGTTCGTATTGCAGAAATGCTTGTGTTTTTAAACTTGGATCAAATCTGTATTCAACATCCGTTGCAGTAAGAGAATCAGCCCATTGTATCCATCTGGGATGTAATGCTTTCACATTTGGAATGCTAGCCTTTGTAACAGCCTCTAAAGCCGGTACCGGGGTTACGACAATTATGCGTTTCCCCTGAGCCAGAGCTCTTTCTCTTGCTAAAGCGGTCTGCACTGCTGTCAGGATTTTTTCTGTTGAAGTGAAGCGCATCTCTGCGTTCGTGTACAGGTGTGATTTGTATGCGATTGGTACTGTTTCTCCTTCATTGAAGGTCAAATAAGTGTACCCACATTGACCCGCTATTACTCGGACCACCAAATTGTGTACGTTTACGCGTGTCTGTAAATGTTTTGAAGCTATCATATCTTCTTGTAGTGAACGTAGGATGTTTGTATGTTCCTGTGTCCATTGTCTGACTGAAAAGTCAGGTTTTATTAAGTTGTAGAAAGGTTTTACTCCTTCTGCGTAATCCAAAATGTATGTTCGACCAAAATTTAGGAATCCCAGAATTGATTGTAAATTCTTTAATGATTTTGGAGGTTGGAGCAGCGCACACTTTTCTAAAAAGTTAGCTGCTAGGCTTTTTCCTTCACTTGACAGCTCGTATCCTAAAAATAGGACACTGAGGTGGGCAATTTTAGATTTTTTGAAATTAAATTTATAGCCCTCAGAGGCGAATCCCATAATAATGGTGCTCACCCTGGTCAAGTGCCTCGGTAAGTCATTATCCGTCAGATAAATATCATCTACATAGGACAATGCTTCTTCATCCAAATTTTGTAATAACTCTGTTACCCTTGCTGAAAATACCCCCGGGCTGTTCTTATACCCTTGGGGGAGTCGACAAAATTGCCGTTATGACCCTAGCGCTGAAAATGCGGTCAGATACCTGCTTTCAGGCGCTATATTTTGGCACAAAAATTCATTTGAGATATCTAGTGTTGTTTTGTATTTTTTCCGCACAATGTTACTCATTAATGCGGCACTGTGTGCTTTTTGAACTGCAAATGTCTTTGTGCAAGTGTTTAAATGTCTGTAATCCAAAACTAAACGATATGTGTTGTCAGGTTTTGATACGGGGAACAAAGGATTGTTCATAGGTGAAGTGCAATTTTCAATCACCCCCTGGTATTCTAGTTGATCTAGGATCTCCCTTACTTGTTTTTTAGCTTCCTGCTTTATAGGGTATTGCCTTTGAGCATTTGGTGAAACTTTTAACGGGATCACGTGGTGGGTTGAATCCTCATCCCAACCAACATGATTTTTGTACAATGCTGGAGCTAGGGCAACCGCCCACTCCTGCGCATATGCATGTTTTAAATATATGGGAACGAGGTCGAAAAATGCTGGAAAAATTATAGTTTCTCCCCTAGGGCACTCCATGGCGAATGCTGGCGGCCAGTCTTGCTCTGCTAATAGGATGTCATATCCAGATGACAGATTTTTCCAAAATAGACCTTTAATTTTCCTGGGCTTGTCCCCCTCCATCCGGAGTGTTATCTCATGTAACTTATGTGGGACACTTACCCGAGTATCAGGTGTTTCCACCATGATATACTCACTCAACTCCGCTGTCACCAGAAATTCCATCAGGTTCTGGCGAGCTATTGTTACTTCTGCCGCGCTGTCTAGCATCGTCAGAGCCCATTCCCTGTTCAGAAGCTGTGTCCTCAGAATTCTGGGCATGTCTGATCTTGAGACCTGCTACCTTCTTCTTTTTGAACTGAGGTTTTGATTTTTGTTTATCTTCTTTTTTAGGTGCATAGTCCGCAGCGCGTTGCGTGTCTCTGGACTTTGTACACTCCTCTTGTCTGTGTTCTGACCGTCCTTCCCTCTCGGAGTTTTTTGATGAACCCTGAAAGGAACGAGAGGAACGTGTATCAGTATCCTGATACCTGTCAGGTTTTTTAATATTATCCCTATTCCTGAGGTTATACCTCCTTTCAGAGGGATCCTGTTGAGGAGACCTACCTCTGGATTGAGATCTGCTGTCTTTAGACTTTTGTTGTTTTTTATTTTCTCACTTCTTTTTATGGTTTTACTCTTTTTTATTGACAGTTGCAAAGAAAAGCAAACATAACGTTAGAGCCTCGCAGGGCCCAGCGCTAGAGTAAGCAAAACATGTGATGCTACGGAACTCGAACATCTCCCACCCCCACCCGCCACCCCGACAGTAAAGGAGGAAAGGAAAGAGAAGAAAGACCTCCCCCACCCTCTCCCGGTCCAGGCTAGTGTCAATGCATAGGCGTGAGCGGCATATCGGAGTAAGAACTCTATCCGGCTACTGGTTAGGATCCGGTGAATTAAGGCGTAGGAGGCGCAAATACCTCGGGCAGGTGAGCTCCCGAAACTCTTGTGCGAGAAGTGTAAGAAAGGGTTGCCATAGCTCTGTAAAGGAAGCACCCTTCCCCGCCAGTGTGAGGGAGATCTTCTCCATCCCCAAGACATGCCACAGTCGGTGATACCAGCCCGTGTGTGTAGGAATCTGAGGAGACCTCCAGTGGATTAGAATGTTCTGGGTGGCGGAGCCTAATGCAATAGCCATTTGTTTCCCTCTCCTGGCCTTAAGAGGCTATGTGAGCGGGTTGGGCACCCCCAGCAGAGTGTATGCGGGAAAGCGAGGGATCTCCGTACCTAGATGTTTGTCTATTTCGTCCAGGACATGTGTCCAGTATGACCGAATTTGGGGACAATCCCACAATAGGTGAACCAGGGTGCCCCTCCCACCACACCTGCACCAGCAATCCGGGCTCAGTGTCGTGTCGGTCTGGTGAAGCCGCTCCGGGGTGTACTACCAATGGTATACTAATTTAGTGAGTGTTTCTGTGAGCCCAACATGCGTTGCCGTGTGTCGTGCCCTGTAGCAAGCGCCGTCCCATTCCTCCGGGGTGAAGTCACGCCCCAGGTCCTTTTCCCACCGCGCCCGACCCGCATGATACATGTGTGTGTATCTCGATTGTAAGAGCTTATAAAGGTCTGAGATCAGTTTTTTATCCGATGTTCTCGTTACGAGCCATCGTTCGTATGTGGTAAGGCATCTGGACGCCTGTAGGCGGTTGGAAGGATGAAGAGCCCAGTGGCGTACCTGGAAGTAGCACATTCGTTCCGTGTCCGGCAAGTCGAATCCCTCCCGAAGCTGCTCGAATGTGATTAACTCACCATCGGTAAACAAAGGGCCCAGGGCCCAGCAGCCAGACTCCCGCCAACGGCGAAAAGATGGTTGATCCAGCCCTGGAATAAACTCCGGATTGTCCAAGATGGATGTGAGAGGGGAGGGAAAAGACGTTAAGTCAAGTTTGTCTGGTCCCAAGCCGTGAGTATCGTGCGGGTCACCTGTTAGGCATATAAGTTAGGTGGCCGGTGAGCCTTCTTAAGGAATGGGATCTTGCCTAAGTGAAGTACCTGCGACCGCTCGGTCTTGGAAGAGCCAATTCTTTTCAGATTCAGCCCGACTCCATTCAACCAGGTAGCGGAGCTGCGTTGCTTTGTAGTATAGGGCCAGGTCGGGAATCCCGAGGCCCCCCTCATGCGGAGGAAGGAAGCTAACTGCTCGTTTCATTCTGGGCTTACGGCCTTGCCATATAAAGGCAGAGAGATCCGATTGTACCTTTTGAAGCCAACCCCTAGGGGGGGGCAGAGGCAGAGCTTGGAATACATAGAGGAGTTGGGGAAGGATGGTCATTTTTATAGCGGCAACACGCCCCAGCCAAGAAATCTGCTGGAGTTTCCATCGCCTGAGTTCCACCTGGATTTGATCGTGGAGACGCGAAAAATTGGCCAATCTCATACCCTGTAAGGTGGGGGTCAGGTGTATGCCCAGGTACGGGACCGGGTCATCGGACCAGGCTATGGGGAAGCGAGCTTGTAAATCCGCCTGTTCGCTAGGCGGCAGGGACAGATTCAGAGCCGTGACTTGGAGAGATTAACTTTAAACCCAGAAGCCTCCGCGAAGGCATCCAGCTCCCCCAGCATGGCTCCTAGGGCTCTGTCCGGATTCGTCAGGGTAACAAGAACATCGTCCGCATAGAGGCTAACAGTGTGGGTGTCCCCCCCAAAGCGTATGCCCGTGATTTGTGCGTGTCGTCGGACCCTCTGCGCCATGGGCTCCATGTAGAGAGCAAAGAGCAAGGGCGATAGGGGACAACCCTGCTGTGTGCCTCTATGGATGGAGAAGGGCACCGAGGTATGCCCATTAACCCTTACTGTCGCCGTGGGGGAGCGGTAGCAGTTAAAAATGTGAGTCCGCATCTTATCCCCGAGGCCCACACGGCATAGCACCTGTTCGAGAAACGGCCAATGGACCCGGTCAAAGGCTTTTTCGGCGTCAATTGTGAGCAACATGTATTTCCCGGGGACGCGGGAAGCTTTTTCAATGAGGTGTACCACCCGTTTCGTGTTGTCGCTTGTCTGCCGCTGGGCGATGAACCCGGCCTGGTCGGGATCCACCAGTCCCTGCATATAAGGGCCCAGACGACTCGCCAAAATGGAGGTGTAGAGCTTTAAATCTAAATTCAGAAGCGATATGGGTCGGTAGGACCCGCACACCGTTCTGTCTTTCCCCGGTTTGGGGAGGACGACGATCGCCGCCTCCAGCATAGTTGAGGGTATCGCCCCTGCCTCCGCAAATGAATTAAAAAGCCGCGTCAATAAGGGGGTGAGAACGGCATCAAATTGCTTATAAAAGGCCGCGGTGTAGCCATCAGGGCCCGGAGATTTACCTAGTTTCAGCCGCGCTATGGCAGAGATCACTTCCTCCGGCCTGATTTCCCTCTCGATGTGTGCTGCCTGTTCCGGTGTCAACATCGGAAGGTCTGCCCCGGAAAGGTATGAGGTAATGTCGGCTTCTGCTAGGTGTTGGCTATCGTAAAGGTGAGCATAAAATGTGCGAAAGGTGTCTGCAATGTTCGCGTCCTCGGAGGTTAACACCCCGGCGCTGTCTGTGATCTCCCGGACGCCCTCCCGAAGCCGAGCCTCGCGGAGTTTGTGCGCCAGGAGGCGGCCGCACTTGTCCCCTCCAGCATAAAAAGCATGCCGCAGGCGCAAGGAAGCATATTCAGCCTTGTCTTGGTCCAGGGCCAGCAGTTTCTTCCGTGCGATGGACAGATGACGCCACACTCGAGGCGCTCCGGTCCGCTGGTGCATCTGCTCCAGCTCCCTAACTCATCGCGACAGGTCCCCCCTTTTGGCCTTCCGATCCGCATTATCTGCGGCGAAGATGGCGATAATCTCCCCCCGGACGACGGCTTTAAGGGCTTCCCAACGTGTCGCGAGGGACGTGTCCGGTGTATCATTATGTGCAAGATAGTCCGTTATGACGCGTCGCAGTTGGGTGACCGTGTCCGGCCTATGTAGCAGTGTGTCGCGAAATCGCCACCGTCCGGGGCAACGGCAGGATTGGGGAAGATTCAATGAAATCTCCACCGGGTTGTGGTCTGAGAGGGATGCAACCAGGATGTCCGTGTCAAGGGTGGCCGCACGAACAGCCTTCGTGCCCAAGAAATAATCTAGCCGCGCGTAGGTCTTGTGTGCGTGGGAGTAATAGGAAAAGGCTCGGGAGTGTGGATGATGTTGTCTCCAGATGTCGGCGAGGTCGAGGTCGTGGAGCCACTGGGCCCCAGTGCGAGAGAGTGCGCCCACCTGGCTGGTGCGTTGGGAAGACCTGTCCATGTCGTTGTTGAACACCAGATTAAGATCACCCCCAATCAAGATGTGACGTTCTTGTGTTGCAGTGGCTGCCGTAAGGGCAGTCTGTAAAAAGTGTTCCTGTCCCTCATTAGAAGCGTATACCGATCCCACCACCACTGTGTGACCCCCGATTAAAAAGTGATAGGTAAGTAATCTGCCCTTGATCTCGGCTCCCCTCTGGAGCACCTTCCCCCTGAAAGCCCTGGAGACGAGGATAGCCACCCCAGCTGTCTTAGTAGCCATGGAGGAGAAGAATTGGTTCGGAAAGGCTCGGGATTTGAGACGATGGCAATCTTTGGAAAGGAGGTGCGTCTCCTGGAGGAGGCAGATGTCAGCTTGTGTGCTCTCTAGAAAGGACAGCAGAGCACGTCTTTTAATTGGATTGTTGAGCCCCCTAACATTGAAGGTGAGTATCTTAATTGGAAATGTCATCGATATAGCGAGTCAGTAGCCACCTAGCTAAGCCCTGCTGCCGCTCGCCGGAACTGCGTCACAGCCATGTCGAAGGAGGCAGGCGCTCGGGACCTGGACCGGAGCCCCGCTAAGTCGAAAGAAGCCCAGCGAGAGGCAGAGAAAGAAAAGAAGAGACACCCGACAGAAGAAGAGGAAGGACAAAAAGGGAACACCCTGGAGGCGCAACTGGCGCCAAAAAATAAGGAATGAAAAAAGAAAAATTGTACCCAGTCTATCAGTAGTCCGTCATCCCAGGATGAATCGGAAATAGGAGAGTGTCGTTGGGGTGAAATGGTGGCCAACAAAAGATGCCCCCCCCCGCCCACCAGCCATCTGTTAAGTGCAATAACCTCATCGGCCCGGATGTATTTCTAGGAGGGCACGTTGGTCTGGGCCCCCGGCACCACCGCTATAGCTGCCAGTTGTTCTCTCCTGACCTCTTGCGGGTCGGGTCTTCTGATGCGTCGTCAGCTGCATTGCCGCCGCCACCTTGGACGGTCGTCAGGAGCCTCCCGGTCCGTGCGTTCTTCGGGGTCCTGCTCCGCCGGAGGCGTGACGCCCAAGAGCCTGCACGCCTCAGTGAACGAGCGGAGTTGGAGGGTCCCATCATACCTAAATACCAAGCGAAACGGGTGGCCCCATGAATAGGAGATTTGCTTTTGGCGCAAAGCCTCTGTGATAGGTCGGAACATCCGGCGTTTTTGGAGCGTGATGGCAGCGAGATCTTGAAAGAGAGCCACCGGCTGATCTCGAAATGTGATTGGTTGTTTCAACCGGGCCTGGCGAAGGATCTCCTCCTTAGTGCGGTAGTCCTGCACGCATACTAGGATGTCCGCCGGGGGTGCCGAGGGTGCTCTCGGAGGACCCACTTTGTGGGCCCTGTCCAACGTTAGTTCAGCGTCCGACGCCCTGCCCAGGACAAAGTTAAAAAGTTCCCGCGCATAGGCAAAGACGTCCCCCGCCTCAATATCGGTGCGAGCCCCTCTGATGCGAATATTGTGGCGGCGCGATCGGTTCTCCAAATCTTCTAGGTGGGACTGCACATCCACTTGCTGCTCATGAAGTCTCACCACCTCTTGTTGCAAGGCCTCCAGCTCCTCATCACGGGTGTCGCTTTTGGCCTCGAGGGACGCCACCCTTTCCCCAATTTCGTCCACGTCTTTGCGGACATCTTTGATCTCCGCCGTGAGGTCGCGTTTCACTGCTTGAAGATCCTCCTGGAGGGAGGCGAACAAAGTCTCCAAAAAGGCCCGGGTCACGGGCATATCTGCCGCCTCAGCCATCTGTCTCGGTGGGCTGTCCCGGCGAGTCTCAGCCGGCCCCGCGCTCCTGGCCCGTGCAAAGAGGTCCGTGAGGGGCTTCTCTTTCGGGAGTGGTTTTTCCTTCTTGCCCCGGGCAGAAGACATGCTCCACTGGCCCCGATGGGGGGCCCCATAAGGCGAGGAGAGCCGCCCGCCGTGCCACCGCCTGGTCCGCCGGTCTCAGCTCAGATACTGGCTCACCCGCTCTGCTGTCCGGTGCGTAGCTTCTCCGGGAGGAACGTGGGCTCCCCCGGTGGCTGACCCGCCGATGCGACAGGGGTAGGGCCAGAGGCGAGATGTGTCGTGTAGACTCTCCGCAGTGCCGGGGCGAGGTCGTCGGCAGCCACTCCGGAGGCCTCCGGGCGTGAGGTCCGCGGTGTAAGTAGGAGATCTCCAAGAGATCCAGGGCAATGCAGGCCGGTGCCTCACTCGACGCGCTCTTAGTGTCAATGCGGCCTCTGTAGTGCGAAAGGCCCCGGTCTCCCACCGCTACGTCAACGCCGCCATGGGGTCAGGAGCGTCCCCGGGCCAACCCCAGCCGGGGGGCAGTGCGAGAGCTGCAAAGACCCGTCAGCGGGCTCCTCCAGGGACAACTTCAATGCGGGGACCCGCCGCCAGAAGAGGGCACGGAAGCGACCCACCACCTCCTCCGCGGCCTACCAGGTCCCAGCAGCCAATGCCGCAGAAGGTAGCGCTTCCCTACCAGGCGAAGGTCTCAGCCGCGGGGCAAGGTTCTTCAGGGTCCCCGGCGATGCGTCCCATCGGCGAAGGCTGATGCGAGAGTCCGTGCCCTCCGCCCCCGGGAACGTCCTGTACCCTCCGCTCCGGCTGTGTCTCCACCCCCGCCGCACCGTCAGGCAGCGCTGGGGTCTACCGGCGGGGCTCCAGAAGGCGGCCCGCAGCAACGGCCTCCGCCGTTGTCTCTAGGCCACATGGGCCCGACAGCGTCGTGCAGAAAGCCCGAGCCGGAGGCCGATCCGCCACCCGATAGCCAGGGTGCTCCGGGATCGGGCTCCCGCCGCCCGGGCCCAGGTGCCTGCAGTTGCGGCCTCCGTGTCAGGGAATGCCCCCCTGCCTCGAGATACAGGCCCGGCCCACCACCGGGAGCCGAAGCGCTCCCCGAGCTCGCGTGCTACACCAGCTGGCCACCCCTGCGGCCCCGGCCGGCGCTTCGCTCGGCGTGCCCCCAGGCGACTCGGCCGCGGAAGAGCGGCAGCCCCCCGGTCCCTCGCCGCCACACCAACTCTGCTGCGGGGGGTCAGGATCGGCTCGGAACCAGCCGTAGTCGACTCACCCGTCGTCTCCGCCTGTGCTCAGCTGTCAGTGCGGGCCTCCTGGGAACCATCCGCGAGGATCGCGTCTTTTCTCCTCATGCGGCTCGGTCCGCTGTCGAGCACACCCCCGCCGGAGCCCCTCGATCCCCGCCGGCCTCCGGGAACGGGTCCGTTAGATTCTACGGGGCACAGAGTACCCAGGGCAGCGCCTCAACACGGCGCGGGAGGCCTGGGCCGATGCTAAAAGACGGTGGGCAGAGAAGCACGTCTCAACCCTCCGCCATCTTGGCCACGCCCCCCCCCCACTTCTTTTTAGAAGAAGTAGGTGTCTGCTTTGTAGTGTCCTTTTCAGGACTGCCCACCAGTTGTGGTTTTAATGCTTTCCCACCTAGACTGTCTCTGCCTAGTTCTGCATATGCAGTTTCAATTATTTTGGGTAGTTCGTGTTGTTCATCTACTGGACTGAACTCCCTTAGGCGTTGGCGGATCGCCACTGAAGCTGCTTCCCCCTTAATGTTAGCTAGTATTATGGCTGATACCTGGTCAAAGTTATTTAGTAACTTCATCCCTAAGTTAAGGGCAGGCTCTGCTCCGTACTCATTTTGTATCTGTCTCAATATGTCAGGTACTACTGCTAATGACGGGATACCATGTGTTCTGGTATATATGGCAGCAAAGACTGAACCCCAAGAGGTGCAGTCCTCTACTTGTGGTGTGATCCCCATGGGCAAGCAGATTGTTAGTATTCTGTGTTTTTCATAGGTGGTAGTATTCGGGAATACCGCCTCAAGCTGAGTTATTTTCTGAGCTATCCAGAATGGTATTTGTTCGCGTTTTGCGGGCATTTTGCCCATTACCGCGTGTAATGTTTGAGGAGTAATTTTATTTCCTGTACCATGAGCTGGAGTACTAGTTGCTGCACCTGGTGCAGGTTGGATTGTTAAAGTCCTCATGACGAATTGTGTCAGGTTTCTGTAGATTTTAATTAAATCTCTGTGTTGTATGAGTAATTCTGGCTGTGGCATTGTTCCAATGTCAGGATGCGGTGTGTAAGCCGCTAGTATTGGCCATGTGGCCCCGTCTCCTCCGAGCGGGCCTAATCTTAGTCTTGTTCTTAAGTGGGGTAGGGCGCCATTAAACCAGAAATAATGTTCCTGGTAAGTGAGTGGAATCTCTATGTCCTCAAACGGACCATATTCCCTTGGTGCATCTCCTTTTATATAGTAGTGAAATGTCTTTGTTATGGCATTTGCTGCTGGGAATGTAACCCATGAATAGAACACCTCTGTTTTGTTTGATTCGTGTGCCTCAATCACGAAAACTACCATGCCACCCCCGCTTGTAAACCATTTTCTAATAGTCTTAGGGTGACTGTCCTTCTGAATTTTGGTGCAATCTGTATTGCATTTTCAGGATTTTCTCCTTCTTCTAAAAAATTCAGTTCATCTCGGTCTGTCCTTACCTCGTTGTCAGACATGTTTAGAAGAAGAAGTATTACAAGGGAACTAAGATAAGGTGTTATGCACAATTTTTAGGAACTAAATGTCCTTCAAGCTTGATTAACCAACAGCCAATAAATAGTATTCTTGTACTACTCAGCTGTGGCGGATTTTGTGCCCACCCACTCCAGACGTCTCTGGGGTTTTGTGAGTAGGTTCTCTGAGAATAGCACGACTGAACTACTCAGATTCTACTGTTAAATAAGTACCCAACCAACGTTGGTGGCGCCATGTCGTGTAGTTCCTATAGTACCCCTGCAGGATCTGCACGTTTGGATAACATAAACTGCGGGCTTGGTGATAGACTGACTCTGTGCACCCCCACCGCGTATGTTAGCCGGATTTGCATTAGCTAGCTCACAGTGCCACTAGAATCTCCTCTTATCGGGGAGAGATTAGTTTCTGGCAACCTTAGATCATGACAACCCTGATCCCTCAGAATCGTGGAAGCAATGTACTACTTTTCGCTCAGTCACTCGTGCTTACTTATTCGGTTTGTCTCAGAGAGTTACACAGAATAAACAGTCTGGGCGTTTCAATAAGTATTTATTGAACAGTTGTTATTCTAGTGTAAAATATATGTGCTGCAGTAACCAGCAGACAATAGCAGAGATATATTATCAGCAGTACGATAAAAGTGAATGGATAGAACAGTTCTACCATGTTGCAATTATCATGAATACATACATGAATATAAAAAGCATTGTGAAAAGTGCGCGTACTCCTACGATGCCTAACTAGATGTACCTATGTGTACCTAGCATGTGTGTAGGTCTACAAGCCTAAGAGCCTAGAATCCTTCTAGGATTTAGTCGAACCCCATTACCTGAATAGAAAGAGTGTGGGACCCCGTCCTGGTCTCGAGTTGGACACCCCGCAAGGGCTGTGTTAGACCGCTGTCAGCTGGAGCGACTGCATGCAGGAGCCTCAGCGTCTCTGGTCAGTGTGTCAGCATGGAAGTCTCAGTTCCCTCTATCTTACCGGGGTAAGATGTGGTGTATTTATACCCTGAAGACTCTAGTTGCTTCGTATGGTTTGTATTGGGCCTTGTTAGACTTGAGAAAGAAGTCAGGGGTGAACTTTGTACATACATATTATGCAGGTGGTGTATTCCTAGAGAGTCATGCATAATTGATGAGTACAGTGTGGGCCTGTGTTTGGGAAAAACCCTGCTGTATTCAAAACCACAGGCGAGATAACGTTCAGCCCACAGAGCTCGTTGTGTACTAGCGAGGACCAATGTAGGTGAAAGATCATGCCTATATAAGGAATCATGACTATAATAGGACATGTACAGTTATGACCGTAATAGGACATATGCGGCTTTGACCATAATAGGGCAAGTACGAATATGACCGTATTAGGGCAAATACGAATACGTCCATTTTAGGGCATGTATGAACGGGTCTACATTAGGGCCTCTATACGGAACATAACATTTTGTTCCTTTGAAGGGAATCCCAACAGCAAGAAAATTTGCACACATATATTTAGCCAGACCATAGTACGAGCACATGGAATTCCAAAGGTGCTGGTGTCTGACCGCAACTCTCAGTTTTTATCCCATTGTTGGAGGGCCTTTACTAAGAAATTGAAAGTTGAAACATGATTTACTACTAGCCATCATCCAGAATCTGATGGTCAAACTGAAAGAACCAACCAAGAACTAGAACAATATCTCAGATTGTGTTTATTAGATCAAGAGGGTGACTGGCCTGAATATCTTTGGGCCGCAGAGTTTGCACACAACAATGCAAAAAATGTTTCCACAGGTTATTCCCCTTTTTATCTAAATTCCGGCAGACATCCAAATCTTTCCATAAACTTTCAAGAAGCAGCAGTTCCCGCAGTCAAGGATTTGGTAGATCACATGACTAGGTTACATAGTTCAGCAACGGAGAATTTAATAAAGGCCAAAGAAAGTTATAAGCACTACGCAGAAAAGAAGAGACGAAAAGAGCCAGATTTCCAGGTTGGGGAAAAGGTTTGGCTAAGTACAAAGAATCTTAGACTCAAAGGGAACCGAAAGCTCAAACCAAGATTTGTGGGTCCATATATAATTGAGAAAAAACTGAGTACTTTGACTTACCAATTAAAATTACCTAAAGGATTAAGAATACATCCAGTATTTCATGTTTCCTTATTAAAAAGAGCATCAAAAGAACTAAGAATAGTCAAACCCCCAAAACCAATTCAAGCAGAGACAGGAACAGAGTTTGAGGTAAAACAAATATTAGATTCAAAAGAAACTAAAGGTCAGATTTACTACCTATTAGATTGGAAAGGTTATGTTCCGGAAGAGAGATCTTGGGAGCTAGCCCCAGATGTACATGCTCCCTGATTGATTAGAATCTTTCACAGAACATTTCCCGACAAACCCAAGCCGGTGGAATCTACCTTGCGGGGGGGTACTGTCAGGGTCACTCAGCCTCCTAAGAGAAAGGGTGCCTCAATAAATTTGATCTCAATTAAACCCACTGTGAAATCAGGAAAAGGGGTTTACAGACATGGAAATAGAGTCAGGAGATTTTCCAAGATGGCCGCCAGAAGGAGACTCTTGATGCAGCATTCTAGTGTTGCAGATCTGAAGAGCAGTTTGGAATGTCCAGGGAATTCTCCCTCAGAAACTCGCACTTCACCTGATGTTTCTGAGGAGGACGTCTCAGCATCCAGCGGCGCGTTTAGTCAGTCAGGGTAGTGCGTCGCGCACATAACTCGACGTTTTAGATTCTGCCGCGATTCTGAAAAGACGTTTGAGGAGAGTAGCGTCATTCTCTGGAGTCTGGGCAGTAAGCTTTGGTATTTCTCAGTATTTCTTGTACTTTTCATTGGGAGTTCTGTTTGGAAGGAGCAGTTGCTAGATTCTAATAGCTGTCTCCGCTTCGCGCATGTGCGTGTAGGAGATTAGCGAGTTACTGAATTGTGAGTAGTGTCTGTTTTAGGGAAGAGTCAGCACAGGTAGCGCGATTTTTGTCCTAAGTCAAAAGGGAACTCAACTCAAAGAGGTTAATCATTCAGAAAATACCTGGGCAAGTGAGTTGACAATAAATAGTTGTTCGCTAGTCATCACACACAGAGACAGGACAGAAATTTAACAATTCTTTTAATTTATGTCACATATGTATGTTTTGTATATAGTGTACTGTCCACTTCACCAGTCACCACATGTCACCTTCTCACAATAGTCACCTTTGTATTTTCGCAATTTACTTGTATTTGTGACAGCCATTTAATATTCAAAACTTCTTGAAATATACAAGAGTAAATCAACTCTCCCTGTGTTTTTCTGGTGTGTTCTCAATTGAAATCGTTTTTTCATTTATTGTGTAAAAGGGAGTGTGAAACACCTTTTCTCTTGTATTGAATACATTTATCACAGCAATTGTATCGCCCAATAGAACCAATTGTTTTCTTTATTAGGGAAGAGTCAGCACAGGTTGCGCGATTTTTGCCCTAAGTCAAAAGGGAATTCAACTCAAAGAGGTTAATCATTCAGAAAATACCTGGGCAAGTGAGTTGACAATAAATAGTTGTTCTCTAGTCATCACACACTGGAGAATCTTTAAGGTGCAAGTTAGAACATTTGGCAATAGGGTTCAAGATGAGAATATCAGTAAATATAATAAGACTAAAAGAATTATTCGTACTTACCAAATTCATCGAAGGTGTATACAGGGAGCTCCGCTTCCGTAAAAAGAAGGTGAGACATCTCAGACAATAAAAAGGTGCATATTATTGTGACATCTAGTTGAGCAATTAATTGTGAGATTAATCATATTTATATTCCCACACAGTGCCAGCAAGCAGAATAAATACAAAGAATAAAAGAAGAGAAGCATTGGTCACACAAGATAGGGGTAGGTACTGTATAGAAGTGCTGGGACAAGTAAAAATCAAAGTTAAACATACAATATAAGTAGAGTGAAATAATGAGATTGAAATATCATATCTTGCAGTTCCTCATCCAAAACAACACGACCTTGCTAAGAAGTGAAGTGGCGAGTAGAGTGAAGAAGTTGGAGGAAGAACCTGAGGAAAAAAGTGACTGTCTCTTCTCTGTCCCATCCCCCTTTCCCCCCTGTGGGTTCCTCAGTCATTCACTTATTCATACAATTGTTTGACTGGGAAGCTGGAGAGGGGCATTGGGAATCAGCATCATTCTGCTCCCGTGCATGCAATGGATTGTGACCTTGACAGCTGCATAGGACTTACAGGAGGTACTAGGAGCGCTTCTTGGCCCCCAAGGTCCCTCTGGAGCCAAGGGGACTTTATCCCCCAACTACTAGTGCGCCAGGAGGCACGTTCGCAGAGTGGTGGAGAAAGGGGGTGTGGCCTCTGACAACTCCTCAGCAATCCTGCTGTGTGGGACTTACTGGAGGTAACAGGAGGGGTAGTTGGCCCCCAAGGACGTCCTTGGGGGCCAACTACCCCTCCTATTACCTCCAGTAAGTCCCATACAGCAGGATTGCTGAGTTCTGATAGCAGACCACGCCCCCTTTCTCCACCACTCTGCAAACGCGCCTCCTGGCGTGCTCTTGGTTGAGGGATGAAGTCCCGTTTGCTGCTGAGGGTCCTTAAGGGCCAACTAGCCCACCTGTTACCTCCAGTAAGCCCCACACAGTGGGATTGCTGAGAGGTGGTAGCAGGCCACGCCCCTTTCTCCACCACTCAGCAAACGCGCCTCCTGGCGCACTACTATTTGGGGGATGAAGTCCCCTTGGCTCTTGAGGGTCCCTGGGGGCCAACTAGCCCTCCTGTTACCTCCAGTAAGCCCCACACAGCTGGATTGCAGAGAGGTGCTTCTTCACCACTCTGCAAACGCGCCTCCTGGCAGACTGCTTGGGGGATGAAGTCCACTTTAGTCCGGAGTCCCTCAGGAGGCAAAGGGGCCTCATCACCCTACCAGCAGTGCGCCGAGAGGTGCGTTTGCAGAGTAGTGGAAAAAGGGGCGTGGCCTCCGACCACCTCTGAGCAATCCCACTGTGTGGGGCTTACTGGAGGTAACAGGTGGGCTAGTTGGCCTCTAAGGACCCTCACCAGCGAAGGGGACTTCATCCCCCAACCAAGAGCGCCAGGAGGAACGTTTGCAGAGTAGTGGAGAAATGGGGCGGGGCCTCTGGGGAGTTGCAGGCTTCCTTTTTTTATTTTATTTAAGGAAGGGGGGCTGTGTGGCCCCCCTTCCCTTGATCCTTTTGGGCCCCGGGGACCCCATCCCCTGAGGGCTTACCCATTTTTTAAAAATAAAATAAAAAGGGAGGGGGCCGCGCAGCCCCCCTCCCTAGGCCAATTTCGGCCCCGGGGACCCCATCCCTCAGGGCTAGGCCTATCTTTATATTTATGTTTAAAGGGGAGGGGGGGCCTTTCGCCTCGGCCCTCGGGACCCCATCCGCCAGGGCCTGGCCATTTTTTTATTTAAAAAAAATTCTTTTAAGGGAGGGGGGCCGCGCGGCCCCCCTTCCCAGGCAGATTTTGGCCCGGGGACCCCATCCCCCCAGGGCATAGCCATCTCTTGGGGAGCGCGGGGGTGCCTGAAGGCCCCCGCGGTCCCGGCCGGCTCCTGCCTCCTGCGGGAGCCGGAATTGCTTTTTACCCCCAGGGAGCTGCTAAGATGCAGCTAACTGGGTGTAAAAGCAAAGTGTGCTCGCTTTGAACAAGCAGGAGCAAAGTGCTCTTGCTTGCTCAAAGCGAAGCACACTGTTTGCTATGGGATGGCAAGAGCACTGATCCTGCCATCCCATAGCAAACTGCAGTGTCCCGGGGGTGGGCACCCCGGGACATTGCTGGTGCCGGCCCTGGGGGGTGGCGGTCCCCATGGCCATTTACGGCTCCAGGGAGGGGGGGCCACAATGCCCCCCTCCCATTTTGAAAATAGCCCCAGGAAGGTGGTGCCCCCCCCTGCATTTTTCTGTACTAGTCCTGGGGAGGTGGCGGTCCCCGGGGCTGCGGGGACGCATGCCCCCCCCCCCGCATTTCAAAAAAATTTCCCCGTCAGGTGGCGGTCCCCGATGCTGCGTGGGGGGGGCTGGAGCCCCCCACTCATTTTAACTATAATAAAGCCCTGGGGAGGTGGCAGACCCCGGGGCTGGGGGGCGCGTGCCCCTGCACTTCAAATTATAAGCCCCGGGGAGGTGGCGTTCCCCGGGGCTGCAGGGGTCCACACGGGCCCCCGCATCTTTATTTCTAATTGCCCCTGGGACCTGGCCCACCAAAGGGACTAAAGTAAATGAAGCTCGGGAGTCCGAGCTTTCTTTTTTTTTTTTTAGCCAAATTCGCGGATCCACCGCAAATCCCGCCGAAAATTGTTCTAAAAAATGCTTTTTGTGGGACCCCTGAACAGGCCTAGGGGGTCAGGGCGTTTCTACCCTGACCCCTTTTCTTGTTTTTTAACGTTTTTGCTTGTGACTCGGTTCAACCGAGTCACAAGATGGCTGCCAACACTTCTGGTTTGAAGTGTTGGCAGCCAATCAGATCTCAGGCACCAGGGGCCAGATGTACGACGGTTTTAAGCATGCGCAAACGGGTCTTAGACCATGGGCCCATGTACAAACAGTATTTTGCGAGTCGGTATTTGGAAGGGGCGTTCCCTTCCAAATAGCGACT
The DNA here is from genome assembly GCA_963921515.1 of Calotriton arnoldi. Classification (NCBI taxonomy): domain Eukaryota; kingdom Metazoa; phylum Chordata; class Amphibia; order Caudata; family Salamandridae; genus Calotriton; species Calotriton arnoldi. The sequence continues at coordinate 540,216 of CAWUFW010000129.1, forward strand.
CCATAGCCATGTACTGATGTTTTGCGACCGCAATTGCGGTTGCAAAACACTCGCAAATTACCACCTACTTCAAGTAGGTAGTAATGCATTCGTAAATGGGATATATTTCTTGTATATCCGTCCTGTGTGTAGTTTTTCTGAATGCTAAATCACCTCTGAGGGCCTGTCCTTTCTGAGCCTTAACTCTCTTATTCTCTTGTACAGAGCTTCCTCTTAGGATTCCCTTTCTCCTTTGACTCGCTGTGTGATCTTGGGCAACTCTGTACCCAGTATTCTGCCTACTTTGTCTTCCCTGGCACCAGTCGTTACCAGAGTCCCTGACACATGCCAGTGTCACGGACTGAGTCCTGACACATGCCTGCACTTTTCAAAATGGAGTCACCAGAACTATCTCCCCCTTCTGACACGTCACCTGGGAAAGAACCATGGAAATCATCACAAAAGGAGGGAATGCGTAACTCAGGAAGGGAGAACAGTCCCGGAGAAAAGCTTCTGTCACCTGCGCTTTTTGGTCCAGGTGCCAGCTGAAAAATGCTGGGATCTGGCGGTTGAGGCGAGCGGTGAACAGATCCATTGCACAGGGACCACAAAGAAGATGGATAGCTTTGAAGATCTTCGGGTGAAGTCTACAATCGATGTAATCCCGGAGGTGGCGTGAATGCCAATCCGCAATGGTATTGCATTGATCTGGGAGATTCTCTGCCACAACTGAAATCTAGTGTTGGAGACAGAAGTGCCAAAAGTCCTTGGCTATCTCCGCTAGAAGATGGGATTTGGTTCCACCCAATTTGTTGACATACCGTACCGCTGAGATGTTGTCCATCCACAGTCGGATGCAACAGTCTGTCTTTCCTGGGAAAGACGCCTTATCGCGAAAGAACCAGCTAGGAGCTCCAGACAATTGATGTGTAGATTGACTTCCAATTCCGACCTATACCCTCCCATGGAGATCGGACCGCATCTCGCTCCCAGCCCAAACAACTAGCGTCCGATTTGAAAATTATCTCCAGAGAAGAGCCAAAGATTGCTTTTCCGTTCCAGGCTTCCATGTGATCTAACCACCAAGTCATCTCCGTCGTGGCCTCTTCTGACAACGTGAGACCTGATCCGAGTATTTTTAGGCACTTTTGAAGATGTTGGATCTTGGGCTGTTGAAAGGGTCTGTAGTGGAGTGGGCCTGGGAAGATGGTTTGAATTGAAGACACAAGAAGCCCAATGAGTCGGGCTATTGATCTCAATCTGGCTGCACAAGGCAGACCTCAATTCCTTCTTGATAGTTTGGACTTTCTGAGAGGGAAGGACTAGTTACGCCAGGACTGAGTCTATCTAAAACCCCAGAAGTTCTATGTGTTGAGTCGGAATAAGAACCGACTTCTGGGCATTGATAATGAACCCCAGGTCTTGTAGGATCTGGATTGTCTATTACAGATGTGTTAAGACGGTCTGAGGGTTCTGTGCCATAAGAATGAGGTCGTCCAGGTAAAGGATCAAGCGCACTCTCGTTGCCCGAAAGGCTTCTACGACCGAACTCATTATTTTCGTGACGCACCAAGGTGCAGAAGATAGGCCAAAGTGGAGAACTTTGAACTTGTAACATTGTCCCAACCACAGGAACTGCAGGTAATGGTGATGAGGGGAATAAATTGGAATGGTCAAGTATGCGTATTTCAGATCTAAACGCACCATCCCGTCCCCTTTTTGAAGGATGTCTTGCAGTATATGGATGCCTTCCATCTTGAAATGCCGGTAGATAATCAAGGCATTGAAATCTTTCAAGTTCAGAACTAACAGTGAACCGCCCCCTTTCTTCTCCACCAAGAAGATGGAGCTGAGAAAACCGCGAGGGTGAGAAACACCAAACCTTTAGCCCCTTTCTCTAGGAGTGTTTGCATTTCTGAAGTGATTAAATCTTGTTCTTGTTGGGAAAAATACATTTTCTTTGGCGGGGAACTCTGATGAGGGGTATCGTAAAACTCCAACTTATACTCCTGCACTGACTCGAGAACCCAGGAGTCCTGAGTCAACATTTTCCCTTTGCTTAGAAAAAGACTGGTTCTGCCCCCCAAAGTTTTTTTTTTTTTTTTAAACTTTATTTTTCAAGTTTGCAATAAGAAAAACAAACAGGGACAGTACAAGTATCGGCAGAATTTTGCAGCTACACTTTGCGACCTTGTTACATCAAATTGAGAAAATACAGGCCTCATACATCAGCTTACAAATCACGTACTAAGATTGTACAATTTTGGCTGCTAGCAGTGCGCTGTAGCACCCTACAGAGGAAATATTGCATAAGCCATGAAGTGTTACTAGGTGTCTCACGGCTAGGCACTCTCCATCCTTACCGCGGCCCCAACCCCTACAGGCCCCCTGGAGTGTCCCCGTCTTTGCCTTCTGCGGCCGTGCGTTCCTGTAAATATATTCGTAACGGTTCCCAGATGTCTCGAGGGCGAGACGTAGGTGGCATCAACTCCGCATACACAGACAGTTGTTCCTGGCAATATATTAGGTCCCCCAACCAGACCTTGAACTTGGGCGCTCGTCCTCTCCCCCACTTGCAGGCCTCCCTGCGTTTAGCTAAAAGTAAGCTTAACAATATAAATTTCCTGAAGGGCGCCTTAAAGTCTCTCTCTTTTTTTTTTTATTTGTTCTTTATTGGCATTTAGTTTCAATTATAACACACATTATTGTACCACAAATCGCCGTACTATGATTGTCCATATTCCAAACACAGTTTAGCCCCAATAAACAGTATTCCCATGTGAGGATATTCCCGTACATGATATAATCAGAGAGACATACATTTCAAAATATTGTGGTGTATAACAATGTCAATGCCATAAAGGTGAATAAACATAAACAGTAACCCTCCCCCGTGTGTCGTCCTGTCCCTTGTAGCAACCTGGCTCCTAGTGGTAGTCGGACCCTCAATGCAATCCGCGCCAATTACTGACGTACTGACCTTTCCAGGCCTGGGCTAATTATGCTCACGCCACTATGAGTCACGTCCCCTTGCTCCGCCGGTTGGGAGGTCTGATCCCGGTCCCCTTGGAGGTCTATTAACATGGTATTCCACGCCAACCTGTCCTCTTCTGCCTTGTCATCTCGCCTCACAAGTTTCATTCTGATGAGCTCCGCCATTGCCCACTCCTTCATATCTCTTAGCCAGTCAGTATGTGTCGGTGGTTGGGGTTGCATCCACCGTATAACTACTCGTCGCTTAGCCAATACCAATCCCAGATTTACAAATTTCCTACTCAGTGCCTTATTTTTGGGCCTAGGTAGTAGGCCCAGGAGTACCTGTCTGATTTCCCGTGGGATAGTCCAACCCGCAGCTTTCCCAGACATGTCAGGACAGCGTCCCAGTAAGGCTGGAGTCTGGGGCATTGCCAGATCATATGTACAAAGTCGGCTCCTCTGGTAGCGCACCTGGGGCAAGCGTCCGTGCGGTGTGGGTATATCGTGGAGGGTGCGTGGGGTCAGGTACACCTGATGAATGACATTGTAATGAAGTAGTTTAAACCTTGCATTAGCGTTCACCTTGCGAACCCCTTCATGTACTTTCCCCCATTCCGCCGTTGTCAGAGGGGAGTGCAGTGTTATGTCCCATTTGTGTTGCATACCCAAGGGTTCTAGCGGGACGTCATCTTGTAGCGCTCGGTAGAGGTGAGATATGAGGCGTCGCCCCTGTGCCATGTACAACATTGTCACTAGTATGTTAGTGGCTGGGGGTTCGGAGGGAAAGTTCGGCCACAGCTCCCGGGCCACTGTCGAAATTTTTGCATATTGCAGGAATTGCCCCGTTCCCAATCCAAACTCAACACGAGCATCTTCCTGAGTTATAAATTGCCCCGCCCTATAAAAGGTCTCCCAGGAGTAAACAACCCCCCTCCTTCCACCGTCTAATCGACATAGAGTCGGCGATTGCGGCAAAGGGTCGGATTTCCCACAGGGGCATGTCCGGCGCGTATGGAGCATGCCGGACTACCCGTCGAACTGCACTTTCCCATAGTGCAGCAACATGGCGTATTATGTATGGGTAGCCGCCAGGAATCGCTCCCCCCATCATTAAAAGTCCTGCAAGCGTATGTCGTTGGTATGTCCCCGCCAAAAGGGATTTTTCCCAATTGTCTTCGTCATCGAGCCAGTGCACCGCAAACTGGAGCTGGGAGGCCATATAGTAAAGCTCTAGTTGTGGAACCTCGAGTCCCCCCGTGCCCCAAGTTCTCTGTAATGTCGGTAAACTCACCCGCCTACGTTTCTTGCCCCACAATAAGTCTCCAAGCAAGACTTCCAACGTATTAAAAAAGGATCGTGGGATCATGAAAAAGGAGTGTTGGAGTGTATAGAGGCAGCGCGGTAATACAATCATTTTAATGATCGCTATGCGCCCCATTAATGAGAGCGGGAGATCCGCCCAAAAGCGGATGGAGCCTCTCAGACCCTCCACCACCCGGTTGATATTCAGTTTGTGGAAGGATTCGGTGGAGCCCGCTAGATAAATCCCTAAGTATCTTGACCCCTCTGCCGTCCACGGTGTATCCAGGGGAGGTCTCGATTCCGGGGCAGCCAACGCCAACCTGCCCATTGGTATCAATTTAGATTTTGCTGGATTGACGTGTAATCCCGAGATATTACCAAATGTATTCATCTCAGCTACAAGCAGTGGGACCGAGAGCTCTGGCTGCCTCAAATAAACCAAGGTATCATCGGCATAGAGCGACACCACATGATTAGTCGTCCCCAACCGTACACCCCAGGGATCCATAACCGTCCTCAGTCGTATAGCCATGGGTTCCATAGAAATGGCAAATAGGAGCGGTGATAAGGGGCACCCCTGACGGGTGCCTTGCCTCAATAGAATGGATCTCGACACAGTTTTACCCACCCGGACTCTGGCCGTAGGGGCCGAATAAAGCAGGTGGGTCCACCGCAGATATTGCGCCCCCCACTCCCATTGTTCGTAGAACGCACCACATATACGGCCATTCCACCGAGTCGAAGGCTTGGGCTATATCTAAGGACGCAATGGCAGTGTCGGTCTCGAGGAGAGCAGGAGCGTGCCACACGTGTGCAAGCCGTCGTAAGTTATAGGTTGTATTCCGCCCCAGTATAAACCCTGCCTGATCGTGGTGAATCAGGCATTTCATAAGTGGGAGAAGGCGTTCAGCTAAAATGCCACTTAAAATTTTAACGTCAATATTCAGTAACGATATCGGTCTATAGGAGCTCGGTAGGTTAGGGTCTTTATCCTGCTTAAGGATCATGACAACAAGAGCCTCACTCATGGTAGGTGGGAGTACAGTCCTGTCCCTCGTTGTAGACCTCCAGTAATTTATCCACCAGGAGTGGCCCGAAGCACCTATAGAACTCTGCGGGTAAGCCATCAGAGCCAGGGCTTTTGGCTGTCTTAAGGCGGCCTATAGCGCTTTGAATTTCCTCCTTAGTTACCGGGGTATCCAATATCTCTCGCTCTTCTCTAGCAAGTTGGGGGAGCCCCAGCGCATCTAGGTAACCTCCTGTTACCTCGGATCCTACGTCAGGACGGTTAGTATACACTCTTTCCAAATGGGTTGCCAGTGCCTCTGTAATAGCGTGTTGCGTATACACTAGGGCCCCGGCCTCATCCCTCATCTGCAATATTTGCGTCGCAGACGTTTCTTGTTTGAGCAACCGGGCCAGAAGTGTTCCAGTTCTATCCCCCTCCCTGTAAATCTGCTGCCTGTATGTCGTGTATGCGTATTTTTCTAACCTATGGACGTCCGTCAAAAGCGCCTCCTTAGCCTCAGTCCACTCTACCAATTTTTGAGGGGCTGTACTAATCTCTGCCTCCAACCTCCCCAGAGCAGACTCCCGTTGAGCGACATCCCTTTCCAGCTGTGCTCGGACACCAAATGTGGTCTTTATGCATATACCCCGGATCACCACCTTCATGGCCTCCCACTCCATAGCACGGCTCGAGGCCGTCCCCCAATTTTCCTGAAAGTAGTTACCTAGCTGCGTGGAGATTGTGGTTACAAAGGGCGGGTCTGTGAGTGCATCAGTGTTAAGTCGCCAAAGGGGTATGTCAGGCCTCACTCTTCTATTCCCTAATTCCAATAAGACCGGGGCATGATCGGAGAGGTACCTCTCTGATGTGTTACTCCTCCCACACTCCAACCCAAATCTGAAGATAGAAACCAATAATCCAATCGACTGGAAGTTTACGTGCCCGGAGTATAGCAGGAAAAGTGTCTCACAGTGGGGTGGCGCTCCCTCCACACGTCACGTAATCTTAGCCCTTGTATCAGCCCGTGTAGGGCTGCGGTCATTTTTGGCTTAGTGTGTAGCTTTGGAGGTTCCCTATCTAGGGTGCCGTCCAATACACAGTTCATGTCTCCGGCTAAAAGTATTGGAGCTCCCAAGTAGGGAGAGGCAGCCGCAAGAAGGTCCCCAAAAAAATGGGCGTTGTCATCGTTTGGAGCATATACGTTAATTATACAGATCTCTGACCCATCCAATCTCCCATGCAGAATGACGTATCGTCTGTCGGGATCTATAACATGGTGTAAGTGTTGGAATGGGACTCCCGGTGCTATCCATATGAGGGCCCCCCCGAGCAAAGCCAGAATATGAAGTGGCGTACACTTGGCCCCTCCATCGTTTCTTCAAACATTTTACGGAATCTCCCCATACATGCGTCTCCTGGAGACATGCCACAGCCACCCTATATCTTTTTAAAAAAGCAAATATACGTCTGCGTTTTTCAAGGGTGGCGATACCTCGCACGTTCCACGTAAGCCATTTGCTAATAGCAGCTACCCTAGCACTCTTCTGTTGACTCCCCATCGTACCCAATGAAAGCGGTCACATAGGAGGCGATCCCTACCCACCCCAGGTTCAGTATAGTATTGCTGCCTGTTCTTTTGAGCTCCACAAAGGATGGACTGATAATAATCAAACACTGCTCCCCCAACTTCCCCCCACCCTCTGGGCAATACCACATTCCCCCCCTGTGCCACGTGTAGCTCGGTGTAGGTATGTAGGTGCCGCCCCATTCCCAATTGGAACACCCCAATGTTTAACCCTATGAATGTAAAAAACAAGAAAATGTCAGTACCTCCCTCCCCACCCTTCCCCATGAAACAAGTGGGTGGTTGGCTGTTGAGGTGTGAGGACATGCCTCCAACTCCATCGACAGGCACCAGCCTCTAAGAGGGGGGGGCCCCCGCCATCAGGTGTGGATCAATGATAAACATAAATAAACAACAAAAGGAGTCTACCCTCAAGGATAGAGAAGTCTGTTCGTTAAGCACAGAGGATGCGCAAAGAAATAAAATCCTTTCTAAAAAGACCCCTCACTCACCAACCTAGTTGGTGACATGCTTCATCATTGGGGTCCCACCCGAATAGCCGAATGCTACCCGGGTGTGCTACGACACCTGATTACAGTGGAGCGGGTTGGTTTGAACAGCAGTGGTAGTGTAAAGTGAGTGCAAGAAGGTGGTGAATATTAAAAAATAGTCAAAGTTTAACTCCCTACAGGAATTTAATATGGAGTAACTCGACAAATGTTAAAAACAGTGTGAGACACTAACCAGGCTAAATTGACCTGTAGTGTCTAAGTGAAAAGAGAAGTGATGGTCTACATGTTTCAACCTGTAGTGGGATTACCAGGTTTTCTTCAGGACCGGAAATGGCCCGGGTGGTCTACACGCTCTAAGGTGTACCGAACCCAGGGACCATGGAAAATGCCACACTGGTATTACTCACTGTATGGCGTCCCCTCATCAAATCATGTAAGGAGAAGTCTGAAAGAGAAAATTGTCACAAGTACGTGCTGCGCATTAATCACTTGTGTCAATGCATGAACCAAAATGCTCCTCTCGCACAAGAGACAACAACAGTTGAAAAATGATGCATACTCAAGTGTAAAGTGCTATCTCACAGGCACAACCAACACATTCATGCGGTGTAACTGTGACAGACGGTAGTGAATAATACAAAATGATGACTAGATGTGGTTGTTCAAAAAGTCGATTTGACCGGGAAGAGAACTTCAATAAACATGCCTATTAGCATAACGACGGGTGCTTAAACATAAGCATGCCGGAGTAACTTTCACACTGCCAATTGTAGGGAAAGGTATAAACAAGCCTATTCGCAAGCGGCGGGTGCTTAAACATAAGCAAGCCGAAGTGACTGCAAAAATATATACAAGGGGGAGAGAGAAGGGTTAAAATCTTACTAGAGGCTTGAATCGGCCGTACCCCATGGGAACCGGGGGAAAGCGCTGGCTCTTAGTCAAACACTGGGGAAATAACGGAGGCTGTATTACAAAAGGGGCGAATCATACCTGCGAATGGTTTCATGAAGCAGCGGAGTCCACCCGCGAATAGAAACTTACTTCATCAAACCATGCCACCTGTGTCCGCACCTACTTGGTGGTCCCGCACGGCTCCCCGAGGATATCCGTGTAAAATCAACGATTACCGCACCCAGGCCAGGGACCTCACAACCAAACTTACAGAGAGAGGCTACCCAGAAAAAATCCTCAACAAGTGCCAGAAGAGGGCCCGAAATCAACCAAGGGAGGCCCTACTAGAAAGTAAGGACAGGCGCGAAGAGGAGATACCCTTAACATGTGTCACCACATACAGTACAGCCTCCAATCTGGTGACCCGTTCCATTAATAAACACTGGGGCATCCTGGGCACGGGGAATCTCCATTGGGAAAAACCTCTGTTTTCATTTAAATGTGCAAGGAGCCTAAAAGACTCCTTGGTTAACACACGCCCTAAAAAACAAACTAGGGACAACACACACACTGTCCTGAACGCTTGGGGCCTTCCTAACATTGTGGGCCACTTTCCATGTGGGAACTGTAGCGTTTGCCATCTGACGAGCCACACCAAAACACTTGACTTAGAACCTGGTAAAGTCTGGACCCAACGAGTCCTTACCAACTGCAACAGCCACAACGTAGTGTACCTCATCACATGCCCATGCAATCTTCGGTATGTGGGGATGACGAGTAGGAAAATTAAGCAGAGAATCTGCGAACATCGCAGCACAATCAGATGTAGAAAAACCACTACAAAACTGACAGAGCATTTCTTAAGGGTGGGACATACTCCCAATGACATGCAATGGACTATTATAGAGCAAATGAGACCTGGTGACAGCACGCAACAGCGACTATTCGAGAAAGAGCAGCGCTGGGTTTATAGGCTCTCCACACAAAAAGAGGGACTGAACGACGGTATCTCATGGAACTCTGTACTGAATAGATAAACGCCATGCCTGACTTTTTCGCTCTGACCATCCACATCAAACTATGGTCTTCAGTTGCTTCACCCCCCTTTTTTGCATCACCTCTGACCTTAAGTTTCTTTCCCCCCCCCCCCTTCTTCACCCTCCGTTTTCCTCTTTAATAGCTCTTTAATTTACTGACGCTAGCTCCAGTAGGAGCACTTCATGCCCTTTCAACCTCATTTGGCCATTCACCTTTGCGCTTTGTCCTCAGAGCGCTTTCAATCACGTGGTTTGTTAGCATCCACATCGTTACTTGCTCAAACGCGGCTGTTTTCCCCTCACATCAGCGCGGCTCTCTGACGTCACCGCGCGCCGCACGCTGTTGTGGGCGTATCCGGAAACACCACACAAACGCTCTTAATCCGCCATACCGCTCACACGGATATCCTCGGGGAGCCGTGCGGGACAACCAAGTAGGTGCGGACACAGGTGGCATGGTTTGATGAAGTAAGTTTCTATTCGCGGGTGGACTCCGCTGCTTCATGACACCATTCGCAGGTATGATTCGCCCCTTTTGTAATACAGCCTCCGTTATTTACGTAGCATTTGTTGACACCGCACTTCCCGCGTGACCGGGATGTCTAATCTGCCTACTAGCGGCAGAAGAGGGGAGTATAGTGTGTCCACTTTCATGCGGTTGGTGATAGCCCTCCATTCTCTATTGGTGCATTCCACCGTGGTTGGGTCTGTGCCTTTAGGGTTAGTGGGCGCACCTATATAGGCTGAGTAAGGGGTTAGAACCATGGGCCAGTGTTCTATCGGCAGGTGTGGCATATATGATGGTGGGGGCATCCAGTAGGCGGCGAAGTGCGCCTAAGCACTCTAGAAATAGAGCTCCATATCGGGGACCTCAAATCCTCCTTTATCAAAGGGTAGAGTTAGTACCTCCCATTTCAGCCTGGGTTGTTTGCCCCCCCCCACGTCAATCGAATGAGTTGTGATTTGAGGGCTTTAAAAAAGGATTTGCTGGATGCATATGGAATACAGGTGAAGAGGTAGAGTAGTTTTGGGAGAACGACCATCTTGATCAATGCTATCCGGGCTGCTAAAGAAAGTGGCATTGCTATCCATCATGTAATGGAGTCTGTGAGTGTATCCAGCGCCCTGCCATAGTTAGTCCTCATGAGGTGCTCCCTATCCCTGGTTATCACTATTCCAAGATATTTTACCTCGTCGTCACACCAATCCAGTGGGAAGTCCGGGGTGTATTTCTTGACACTGTCTGTGAGGGGGAAAATTTGGGATTTACTCCAATTAATGTTAATCCCGGAGTATTGTCCAAACTGCAGGAATGCTCTCAGTATGGGATTCAAGCTTTCCTCGGGGTCACGTAGGTACAATGTGAGGTCATCGGCATACAGCAAGATAAGAATTTGTCTTTCTGGGTATATAAGATCATGTTCCCGATGATGTTGCCTTAGCTTGGCCGCGAGTGGCTCCATGGCCAGAGCAAATAGGAGAGGGGAAAGCAGGCATTCTTGCCTCGTCCCCCTCGTGATAGGGAACCTGGGAGAGCATGCCCCATTAATGAGCAGTTTGGCCCGTGGCTTCGTATATAACAGCTGAATCCAGGCTAGGAAGGGGGAGGGGGGGACCCCATTCTCACCAGGACACTGGCCAAATAGACCCATTCAAGGGAGTCAAAAGCTTTGGTGGCGTCCAAAAAGACCGCCACCGCTGCCTGGCTCGATGTCCTGCATTAGGGCGAAAAGGGTGCGGAGGTTATGCGATGTTGCTCTATCGGGTATAAAGCCCGATTGGTCTGGTAACACCAGAGCTGTCATTAGAGGGCTGATCCTATTGGCAATCAGTTTGGCCAAGATTTTAGCATCGCAGTTGATTAGCGAGAGTGGCCGATAAGAATCACACCTATCTCCTGGTTTGCCTGGCTTGAGGAGCGATATGATGAGTGCCTCCCGCATTGTAGGCGGGAGTGTACCTGTCTCTCGCGCCTCCTCGTAGACCTGTTTAAGAACGGGGATAAGGGTATTGCTGTATATATGTCTTATAAAATTCGGCCGGTAGGCCATCTGGTCCGGGAGCGCGGCCAGATGGCAGTTGCATTATTCCAGAGCGTATCTCCTCGTCCTCAAACTCCGCCAGGAGGAATTCTCTCTGACCATCCCCCAGCCAGCCTAGCGCTATGTCTTCAAAATAGGGCACAAACTAACGGTTGAGTCCTGTGTGTTGTGTATAATTTGGTGTAGAATGCATGGAAGGCGTCTAGTCTAGTATGTCTGGGGTGTCTCTGCATATCCCGCTCTCGGGATCGGTAATTTCGAGTATGGTATTAGAGAATCTGGGTTTTCGAATGAGCTCAGCTAAGGCCTTTCCGGGGCGTTCACCTTCCCCGTATTGTCGGGCACGGTAGTATTTGCCACGGAACTTACATTCTCTCTCTGCAGTATCTTGATATTCAGTCAGTTTATCTCTGAATTGTCCCTTCAAGTGAGAGCTTGGGTCTGTTCGCATTTGATTTTCGAGTTGTTTGAGTTCAACTTCTAGACTACGGAGTGTATTGCGGATATCTCTTAGTATGCCTCCCCCTTTTGCAATACAAATTCCTCTGACGGTCACCTTGAAAGCCTCCCAAACCGTGGAGATTTGAGGGACAGTGTCGATATTACGCGGGAAGAGGTCAGTGATCTCTTGGCTTAATTCAGTTTGGAATGGGATATCTAGTATAGCATTCACCGGCAATCTCCAGTTTTGGTAGGGAGACAGCGAGCAGGGCGGAACCAGGGGGAGCAATACCGGCGAGTGGTCCGAGTATGTTCTCGGCAAGTGTCGAGCAGACCTAAGCCATGTTGTAAGCCCTCTGGAGAGCAGCCATCCATCTATTCTCGAACACGTGGAATGCGTAGAGGAGTGGCATGTGCCCTCTCTGGCGGCTGGGTGTAAACTGCGCCATGCGTCGATCATGTCATGTGTAGCTAGGATTTCTAACAGTTGTCGTTGGGCCCTTGTGTAGTGGTGAGGTTGTGGGCGCTGTCGATCTACCGTTGGGTCTAGGGTTAGGTTAAAATCTCCCCCCCATGCCACGTGAGTGGAGCCGATGTCAAGTATTTTCCCCCAGAGTACATTGAAGAACATAGGGTCGTCAATATTAGGGCCATAACAGCAGGCAAGCATGATGGATTGGGATGACAGTCTCCCCCATTTTATACAGTATCGTCCTTGAGGGTCAGCCATTTCTCCTATCGGTACGTAGGGGACACTTTTCTTGATAAGTATCACCGTCCCACGAGCATAAGTAGAGTATGTCGAATAGCATCTATACAATGCCCATCGGGATGCAAATGTAGCCGGGGATGTGGGGCCCATATGAGTCTCTTGAAGCATTTCGACATGGATGTTGTGACGGTCTAAATATGCCAATACGTGACGACGTTTCCTGGGGTTCCCCAAACCTCGCACGTTCCACATGAGAAGATTATAGCTAGCTGGAGTCGGGCGCGTCATGGATCATACAATGAGCGTGTACTGTACGGTGTAGTTTGTATTGTGTATAGGCAGTGCAGTAACTTGAAGTAAGGTCTGTATTTAGTGTGGTTGTATCTGTCGCCAACTTTCCCTTCCCCCCCCACCCCCCCCCAGTGCAGTGAAGCGGTCCTGCCTCCCTCCCACATCAGCAGCCCAATCCTGCCGTGGCCTACATACCCACCCTCCCTTCTTTTCCCAACAGAGCATAACAACAGAATTCTATCTTCCCTTGTAAGAAGATACGGTAAGAACATAAAAAGTAGAAGGGAAAGAAACAACAACCAATTAGCAACAAGCTTCTTAGGGTTGTCCTGTTGGGGAATCGCCCGAGGGCACCACAGTCTCTCCTGGCTCCGAACGAGGGTGCCCAGTTTCAGATTTGTTTACCCATTCGTTCCTGTGTCCCATTCAGATGACAAGTAGGGGACAGAACTATGCAGCCCATTAACTAAGGTGTGGCTACGCTTCATATCTGCCATTCTCTAGGGTGCCAGTTGCAATCGCCAGGTGTAGCCCGATTTGGCTCCGAAATCTGTGGATCTGTATTGCCCCGCGCAGCAAATTAGAACAGCAGGGGCATTACCGGCGTCGATTTAACCTTGATGTTTACTCTATGTCAGATAAAGCAGCGTTAGAGTGAGAAGGGCTCAGTTCTGGATCATTTCGAGGGGATTTCCGGAGGTTGCTTTTTAAGAAGTCTGCCACGTGCTGAGGGTTGGTAAAGAAGTGGTGTTTGCCCTGATGTGTGATCCGTTGCTTCGCAGGGAAAAGCATGGCGTAAGGGATATTGGGACTGTTGTTTAGAGATACAAGGTTGGTTCCGACAGTGGACTTTCAGAACTCTTTATTGAAGTTGGTGCACAAAGGACTTCTGGACGTTTCTAAAACTAAGGAGGGATTGAGAACTGTGTACCGATGGCCAGGAATGAATATTGAAGCAGAAAGGTTAGTGAGGGATTGCATACAATGTATTACGAGTGACAAGATACTTAAACCTAGAATTCAACTCATGGTTGTTAAGAAATTGCCTGGTGGTCCGTGGGAAGACATATTAGGACCACTTCACTCAAAGGCAGGAACTATGTATGTCGTTGTACTAATGGACATGTTCTTGAGGTGGCAGGAGGTGACTTTTACCCAGGGTATGGAAACAAGACATATTGTAGCGTCCCTGAAGGAGCTCATAGGGAGGGAGGGAGTTCCCAGTGTGCTGCTCACAGACAACAGAGTGTACTTGGTCTCAAAAGAAATGGAGGAATCTCTGATGGAGAAGGGGATCAAACACAAGAAACGGGAGTTATATCACCCAGAGGCCAATGGCATGGTAGAACGCTTTAACAGGGTGTTGAAAGAAACCATTAGGATGGCCAATGACAATGCATTAGAGGGGAGAGAAGAAGTGTGGAGGAAAGTTGAGATATATTGTTTGACTACGCATTCAGTTACTGGAAAGTCTCCAATCAAACTATTCAGGAGGAAACCAAACAGTGTGATGTTGCCATCTTGGGTGAATGTCAAGTGTGAGGAAAACAGTGCGAGAGATGTCTTGCAAGAGAGATAAATGAGGAAAATGGAAGAGAGGAAGAGATGGTTTGATGGCAGGAGAGGTGTGAAGGTCACTAGAGTAAAGGTTGGAGATTGGGTAAGAATCAGAATGCCAGGGTAGTGTTAAATTTTCCAAAGCAATACGTGTGGTGAAATTATTTAGGAATGCCATTAAAACGGTTGACACAAGAGTGTGGAATCTTAATAGAGTGGTTGTGGTGAGTCACAATGAAGAAAGTAAGACAGTCGGGAGGAAACAATGAAGAGAAAGGTGAGTTTGCACAAAAAAGGCGAAAGTAACATACTTATACACAACGCCTAAAATTCATAAAGACAAAAGACCTCCGCCAGGCCGGCCGATCGCGTCTGGCATAGGCTCCCTTTTAGAACCATTGTCACGCTTCTGTGACTTCTTTTTGAACCCTCTGGTACAGAAATCCTCCACTTACTTAAAAGACACTAAACACCTACTCAACCTTCTTAAGGACATGCCTTTTGACCCAGTAAACAACACACTGGTCGGGCTAGATATAGAAAGCTTATACACTAGCCTCCCCCAAGATGACAACCTAACAGTGATAAACAAAACCTTGGATGACACAACCTGGGATTTCAACACTCCAAGGGAATTTGTGATGAAGTGTGCATCTCTGGCCCTTAAAAACAACTACTTCGAGTTTGAAGGTGCGTTTTTCCTTCAAACCAACGGGGCATCCATGGGCAGCACTTTTGCCCCTAGTGTGGCAGCAATCTACGTGTATGCCTTTGAGAAAACCAATATTTTGGACAACAACAACCCTTTCAAAAAACACATCAAATTCTGGCGGCGTTTCATTGACGACATTCTGATGATATGGGAAGGCCAAGAGGAGACCCTAGAAACATTTATAACATAGCTTAATAGTCGTGACCCATACTTAAACTTCACAAGCACAGCAGACAAGGAAGAACTCACATTCCTGGATTTAACCATTGAGGCAAAAGATGGCTACCTAAAAACAACTACCCTTTACAAGCCTACATCAAGAAATACACTCCTCAAATTCGACAGCTTTCATCCGCGATCTTTGAGGGACAATTTACCATTTGGCCAATTCCTGCGCATTAGAAGGAACTGCAGTAACCTAGAGGACTACCGGGACCAATCAAAAGATTTATCTGAGAAACTGATAAATCGGGGTTACCCCAACAGAATAATAGAGAGGTCCAGAAAGAGAGCCAGGAACCAGAACAGGGACGTACTGTTGGAAGAAAACCAAAGGACAGATACAACAATCCCTTTAACTTGCGTGACCACCTACAACACGATTTCCAACAAAATGACCAAAATCATTAACAAGCATTGGAAAATTCTAAATACGGGCAAACTGAAGTGGGAAAAGCCTTTGTTTTCATTTAAACGAGCAGACAGCCTAAAAGATCGCCTGATCTCGACACGCCCCAGACTGACTACAAAACCAAAAGATACATCAGTCCTTAATGCGTGGGTCCTTCCCAGTGTCACAGGCCACTTCCCCTGTGGAGGCTGCGGAGTATGCCACCTAACTACAACCACCAAAACCCTGGAACTTGAACCAGGCAAGACCTGGTGCTTGAGGAAACACACCAATTGCAACTCTAGACATGTGGTATACATGATTGAGTGCCCATGTGGGCTAAAATACATCAGCATTACAAGCAGGAAAATAAAATTACGAATTGGCGAACACAGGAGCAATATTCGTTGCTCCAGGAACACCACCAGAATGACTGACCATTTCCTCAAATCAGGACATACACCAAATGACATGAAATGGGTCGTCATAGAACAGATCGATGTTACATCTGGAACAGCTGAGAACTTGTTACTAAACAAGAAACAACGTTGGATCTACCGTCTCTCGACCCACAAAAAGGGATTGAATGACAACATCCCTTGGAACTCTCTGCACGATACATAAAATTACGAAGAATAGCAAGAGAGACACACGTCTTCCTATGAGATCCTAGCCTTCTAGTTATCTGAATGCACCTCCCTCATATTTTCGGAAAAAAAACATCTGAGTAACATACACCATAAAATTAGCATCCAATTTTTACCATGCACAATCCAATGGGGTTCCACTACCCATAAATAAATAACAAGCGAGCTACTTGTCCAGTTACAAGTTAGGCTTTTGGCAGAAAATATGGGTAGTTGTTTACTATATGACTCTATTTATTTCTGGGTCACCACTCATCTAATCCCCACACATGAGAACATGTACCTGAGCAAAACAACCCCGCTTGTGCGCACCCATGCATTTACCTGCTCACCCAGGCATGCACCCTAAAGAAACATTCTATCCGAATCTATTTCTTAATGTATTGAATCCACGCTTTGCTCCCCTTTTTATTCATGTTTATTCATTTTTACTCATTCATATTAGCCAGCATTTATAACCACTCACTTGACATTAAAAATAGTCGAGAGAATCCTTACAGTACAGACATACGTAAGACGGCCCCTGATAGAGTCTTTCTTTTAAGTCCCACAACAAAACCATGCCCCCGCGTGATGATGTCATGATGCGGGCACCAAGGACGGGCCCCGGGAGACTCAGCGTTAAAAGCCGGTCTCCCAAGCAGCCATACATCCTCGGGATCCCGAATGAAGGCCGCAACAGGTATAAGTGGAGGGCAGTGAATCTTGATGATGTAAGTAGAGCCCCCGGTCTCATCTACCGGCACCGCGCTGTGTGTCACTAAGCATATACCGGCGTGCTAATCCTTTACCCTTGTGATTTCAGCGTATGACTACAGGCACTGCCCCCTGGCGGGATCCATGTCGTAAACTTGAAAAACGGCAGTAGTAAGCATATAGCTACGTTTTTAAGCCAAACACACCACTCTGCTGTAGGCACAGGGTTCAGTCCTCACGGATAACGATAACAAAGCTTTCTTCTCCCCACATATTGCGATGCATGCATGGGTGTACATTTTGTCACCACCTCATAAGATCAAACATAGATTGAGCCTGACACTGCGTGTGGCACACATGAGTGCATGCCTGTCTCTTGTTTTTTATAGTATATGAACACTATCCTGTGCACACGTAGTTGGGATAATAGATCAAAGCAAAGTCTCAAAAGTTGCCCAATTCAAGATCGACATCAGTTGTGTGAATCAAGATTATTTAATAATGAAACAAAGCAAAAGGAAGAACCAGCCGACACGTGTTTCGTCACAATGGGTGGTAGTCCCGTGACTCTTCAGGGCTGGGAAAGATACAAAGTATATCAAATGATGAGGAACACTCATACACACAATGTGTATCTGCGTAACTAGTGACAACGACACGCACTATCACCAGAAAAAGTGGAGGAAACCCCAGGGGAAATACATGAAGTGAATCGAGGTACAAAAAAACAACACAGCAGAGGAAAGCCAAAATACAAAGAAACATGGCTAAATGGCAACAGACTGTGGCTGTGCAACTGGACACAGTGACAAGGGTCGTTGGAGGTGCTAGCAGTGAAGAATGGAGACCGGTATAAAAACAGATGGTGACGCTGCAAGGACTGGTCAAAGATGACCAAACAAGGTGAAACAAGCATCCTGGAAATGTAGTGCGAAGGCACAAGAGAACCATCATGTGTTGCTATTCATGTGGAAGTGAAAGACATGGTGTAAAACACAGAACTGTGTCAGTACACAGATAAATCATATCACGGAGACGGTGTTTAGACGGAGTCAGAAAGGTGACCAAAATTGCAAGCACGTAAAAATAGTGGTACACAGTAGATACTGATAGAATGAATCACATGACATGCTACCACGGAATCACAGTGAGAAAGAACGCATGAGTAGAAAATAATTGTTCATACACCGTATCGTAATGCACAGTCTACTGGAAAGAAATTAGTGAACGGCGAATGTAACCAACGGAAAATACTGAGCTAGACGATGGTCACAGAGTACGTGAGTATGGTTCACAACAAGGGAGTAGGTGAAATGATGATAGGGTCGAATAGAAGTGGTGAGGTAAAGGGAAGAAGAGGAAACAAAACAAAACAAAAGGGAAAGGTAACAGCCGAGAGATGGTACAAGTGAGGAGAAATGAGATGGCATGGGAAGGAAGGAAGTGTGAACTCGACGAGTGAGGGTGTGTGCGTAAGTGACCCAAACGAGTACACGCTGTAGAACCGACCAACGGAGTAAGGGGTGACGTGAGGTAGGTGAGCAGAGCGGGTGATGTACCGACCGGACAGTGGGTAACAAACACGGAAAGGGAAAAGGGGAGCTTACCCGGAGGGTAGTGATGAACTGGGCGCAAGTGGATGGGACGTCTTGAATGAGAGACCACGGAGTCTGGAAATCCTGTTCAGAACCGTGTGGCCAGGGAGGATAATCCCCGTACTGCCAGGGGGGGCAGGGCCCAAAAGGACACGCTAGAAATGAATACAAACGGGGTGAGCCAGGGAAACAGTGGCGTGGAGAGGCACGAGGCGAAACCGGAGGGAACTCACCTTGAGTAAAGCTGCGTGTGTGCGGCAACGGGGAAAGATATCACAGGCGGGTGAGCCCGGGACCTACATAGAAACTGGGGAGGAAGGTGCACGGGGATTAGAGCAGGTGGGCCGGGGAAGAACGTCAAAACGAGCATGGGCCCAAGCACCAAGGACTTACTTAGAGGAGAAGCGACGTCCGTCTCTCGAATGACTGCCGGATGCGGAAGTCACGGTGGGAGTGGGAGGAGGGAATAAGAGGAGGCGAGTGCAGGGGGCGTGGTCCCAGCACAGGGGTGTGGTCTGATCGGGTGAAGCTGGATCCAGTGGGTGAAAACGGGGGGGAGGAGAACGGGTGAAGAAGTGAACAGACAGAGTGTGGACACAAAGAAAAGACAGAGAATAGGTTCAGGAGCAGAGTAAAAGGATACAAGAATGGAAGAGGTAAAAAAAGCAGTAAAACAGGAGGACAGCTACACAATGAGTGACATGATTAAACTCATAATGAAATGCATAAGTACAACGAAAGAACAGTATGGCACAAAGTGAGACGTTTGAAGTGAAAACAATGAGCACTAAGTAAAAACAATGAGCACTGGGTCACAGGGTAACTCAAAATTGTAAACCTGGAAAAATTGCTGGAGAAAACCACAGTATCACATGGCAAAATGATAATGACCAAATCAAAACATAAAACGTCAGAATCCTAAGAATGCGGGACTGAACAAAGTGGAAGGGAGAAGCATAAATGAGGTAGAGATAGCAAAAGAGGAGGACAGCTGAACAGTTAGTGAAATGATAATGATAATACCGAAATAAACATGAGCACAAGGGGAACTGCATGGAACAGAGGGAGAAGCTAGAAATAGACATAATGAACTCTATATAAGAAGAGCAACATATTATTTAAGAATCTAGCACAGTGGCTAGAGACAACCTCAGTATCACATGTCTCAAGATCTTGACATAAACCAAACGTCAAAGTTCAGAATCCTTAGTATGTAGGACTGATAAATGCATGAAACAGAAGACACAGGAAGAGCACAATCGTGGGTCAGTCGCCCAGAAAGTAGTGCAGTTCGTGATCAGTGTTGAGTCCGTGTGTCACAGAATGAAGGCGCATAATCCATGAGGCTTCTTGGCGCCTGAGTTGAAGTTCTCTGTTACCCCCTCTGGGGTTAGCAGAGGCAACATCACAACCAAAGAAGGAAAATCGTTTGTTGATGCTTTGGGTTGAACAGGTGGCCGCATGCACGGCCATCGGGTATCTGATATCCTGGTTTTGTAGGGCTCTGATGTGTTCGCTGATGCGTTCTTTCAGGGGTCTGATCGTACTGCCCACGTACCAGCGCTTGCATGTGCATTCAAGTATGTAAACCACAAACTTGGTGTGGCAGTTGATGTTGTGCTTGATCCAGTACATCCTCTTGTCATGTGCCTTGAAAGTTCTGACTCCATGCTGGGCTAGTCTGCAGACCCCACAATTCCCACATTTGTAGAAACCTAGAGTGTGTGTGCCTAACCAGGTAGGCCTGGTGACATGTCTAGGAACACTAGGGCTTAACCTGGATCTGAGCGTTCTACCGCGCCTGTATGTCACTAGTGGTCTAGCCGTGATGATATTCTTAAGGGAGGTGTCTGCCAGGAGAGTGCCCCAGTGTCTATTGAGGCTTTTCCTTATAACTAGACACATGTTGCTGTAGTCTGTCACCAATCTGACTGGTTGATCGCGTGTCCCAAATGTGTTCTGAGCACGGAGGGTGTCTTGTCTATCTAGCTGATTGACCCTGGTTTCAGCCTTGGATATCGTGTGGGGGTTGTAGCCTCTGTCCCTGAATCTCTGTTTCATGTTCTTGATACACTGTTGAAACTCGGGTTCTTCACTACAATTCCGTCTGGCCCTAACAAATTCACCATAGGGGATGGCCTGAATCTGATGTACCGGGTGGGAACTTTCTGCGTGAAGGATAGCATTGCAGGATGTTTCCTTTCTATAGAGGCGACTGTGTAGGGTGTCTGCCTTAATGTAGAGTTCCAGATCGAGAAATGTAATGTTGGTGATGCTGCTGTGGCTGGTGAATCTCATATTCATGTTATTGGAATTGAGATGCCGACAGAACTCATCGAGTTGTGTCTGGGAACCTGACCATAGTAACAGACAATCATCAATGTATCGTCCCCAGTAGATTATAGAGTTGACCCATGGGGCACCTCTGGAGCTCCATATCCACTCTGATTCCAGCACGCCCATGTAAAGATTAGCAAACGATGGTGAGAACTTTGAACCCATGGCAACGCCCTTGGATTGTTTGTACCAGACGTTGTTATACATAAAATAGTTATCATTGAGGATGATGTTCATCATGGTGGTCAGCATCTGGGAATGTTGCCAAAGGGAGGCCGGCCTATTGTGTAGTAGTTTAGTGATGACGTCCAGTCCTAAGATGGGTTCGATGGAGGTGTAGAGGGAAACTACATCCAAGGTAGCCAGAATCATATCTGGTTGCCATTGGAGATCAGATAAGATGCTCAAGATATGTTTGGTATCCTGAATATGGGATGGGAGATTCTTAACCATGGGACTTAGAAATAAATCAACATATTGGGCGATTCTTTCAGTCGGTCCCCCAATCCCGGACACAATAGGTCTGCCAGGGGGAAAAGGGGCTAGCTTATGAATTTTGGGCAAAGTATACAGCCAGGGATAAGCCGGTCTGTGTACTTTGAGAAATAGAAATTCTTGATCATCTATGAGCCCGGCTGAGTGCCATTCAGCTAAGTGGCCATTGATTTTGTCAGAGAGAGTCCCAGTAGGATTGAACGTGAGACGTTGGTAGCATGAGATGTCCTGCAATTGGGTGAGAATTTCATTGTGGTAGTCAGTTTTGTTCATGACAACCACGTTGCCGCCCTTATCGGCTTCTTTGATTATAATATCTGTGTTAATGGTGAGGGCCTTAAGGGCTACACGCTCATCTCTCCTCAAATTATCCTTGATCTTGTGTTTAGACCTCATGACTTTCTGTTCATATTTGTCGATGTCTGCTAGGACAAGATTATGAAATGTATCAATGGGGTTGCCTCCTGGTAGCAAGGGCGTCCATTTGGATTTGGGTTTGAGCCCACTACTCTGGGTGAGATCCGTCTCTATGTCAAGTGCGTGTAACAGACTGTCCATGTTAATGGGTGGTTCATCTGTATCGGTGAGGGACAAAAGTAAATGTGTATCCTGAATATCCTTGATGCTTTGTACTCCTGCAGGGTTGTCAATACAGATATTTCTGACACTCATGGTCGTAGGCAGCATACCGCTGAAATGTTTTTTAACTTTAAGACCCCTCATGAATCTAAAGAGGTCGATTTTATGTCTGCAAGTGTCCCCTTGTTCATGTGGGTTGAAACTTAAACCTTTGCTGAGTAAAGAGATCATGCTAGTATCGAGTATATGGGAGGATAAGTTAACCACCTGTATGCCCTGGTCTGGCGTTTTTATTTGTCCCTCTCGTTCCCTGATCTCAATCTCTTTTTGTAATCTTCTGTTGGCTCCCCTCTTGCCCCTCCGGGTTTTCTGTCTAATGTACCTTTTCTCTGTTGCGTTCTGTTTTCCCTTCTTATGGTTTGGACCTCCTTTAAAAAAGACAACTTGGTAGAGTCAAGTCTGTTCAGTTGATTCTCTGTTTCACTATCACTACTATGCAACATGTTGAGTGAGGTGGAGCTCGATGAGGCAGAGAGAGTATCTGTTTTGGTAGATGGATCGCTCCGAGGAGCGTTTCGTACCACCTGGTCGTATTTTCTAGCAAATGTAAAAACACGTCCCTCCCTATAGTCAGCCTCGTCTCTCCTCAGCTGTCGAGTCTTCCTTTCTTTTATTTCGTTCTGGTGTTTTGTGAGTATGTCATTCAGAATGACATAATTCTTTTCTGTGGCCTCTGCTAAATTCAGATCCGCTATCTCTTTTTCCAGACTAGTAATCTCAATTTGAAGTCTGGCTACTTTGCGTTCTGCATTTTCTATAAGAATATCAATAAGTGTGTTGGAATTCAATGTCAAAGTTTCTTCCCATTTACATAACAAATCATCGTCTAAATCATCAAAGGTTGGAAAAATTTGTGAACGGAGTCCCCTCGGGACTCTGTTAAGTCTGAGGTACTGTTTGAGAGTGGCACTATCCCACCACCTAGAGTTCTCAGTTTTCTTCAATCTCTCTAATCTCAGGAATTTCTCCCTGAGACCTTCGTTGCGTGAGGGGTTTCCACTTGTCAGTGTAGTGTTTGTCGGGATGCCCTTAACTAGATTCTCGAATAATTCTGATGCGATCTTTTCTCTATCCATAATATGAGGTAGTACTGTGTTAATTGTTGATAAACCACGCTGCGGCTGCCTGCCCTGAAACCAAAGGAGCTAAGCTGTGAAGGGTTTTCCGTACATCAGGGAAATGGCGCTCAGACTCGTACGCGTCTATGTAACACTAGCTAATGTATGTGTATGGTGCTAACAGGTTTGGGGAAATAACCCAATAACCCCCGTAAATCGTGTGAGTCAACAACCCACACTGGTAATATGAACACTATCCTGTGCACACGTAGTTGGGATAATAGATCAAAGCAAAGTCTCAAAAGTTGCCCAATTCAAGATCGACATCAGTTGTGTGAATCAAGATTATTTAATAATGAAACAAAGCAAAAGGAAGAACCAGCCGACACGTGTTTCGTCACAATGGGTGGTAGTCCCGTGACTCTTCAGGGCTGGGAAAGATACAAAGTATATCAAATGATGAGGAACACTCATACACACAATGTGTATCTGCGTAACTAGTGACAACGACACGCACTATCACCAGAAAAAGTGGAGGAAACCCCAGGGGAAATACATGGTGTTCGAGGTACAAAAAAACAACACAGCAGAGGAAAGCCAAAATACAAAGAAACATGGCTAAATGGCAACAGACTGTGGCTGTGCAACTGGACACAGTGACAAGGGTCGTTGGAGGTGCTAGCAGTGAAGAATGGAGACCGGTATAAAAACAGATGGTGACGCTGCAAGGACTGGTCAAAGATGACCAAACAAGGTGAAACAAGCATCCTGGAAATGTAGTGCGAAGGCACAAGAGAACCATCATGTGTTGCTATCCATGTGGAATGAAAGACATGGTGTAAAACACAGAACTGTGTCAGTACACAGATAAATCATATCACGGAGACGGTGTTTAGACGGAGTCAGAAAGGTGACCAAAATTGCAAGCACGTAAAAATAGTGGTACACAGTAGATACTGATAGAATGAATCACATGACATGCTACCACGGAATCACAGTGAGAAAGAACGCATGAGTAGAAAATAATTGTTCATACACCGTATCGTAATGCAGTCTACTGGAAAGAAATTAGTGAACGGCGAATGTAACCAACGGAAAATACTGAGCTAGACGATGGTCACAGAGTACGTGAGTATGGTTCACAACAAGGGAGTATGTTTTTTATAGTATATAGTTTATAGTATATGTTCCATGTGTGTTATGACGATTATTGTTTGTGTTTTTGTCCCTTTTCCTTTACAGAATTCATAAAGAAACAGTAGGAGGAAACGAATAGTTTCTCTCCAGCTTATCGCACCTTAGCACGTGCGCACTTTTTCACCCCAGTCTTGGAAACCTCCCATTGACTGAGTCACGCACTTTCTTTACCCCTGGTCCTGACGAAAGCCAGCATAGGATACAGTCTGGCTGAAACATGTAGACCTGTCTTTAGGATTCTTGAGACAAAACATTATACTCTACACGTATCCGCCAATCTTTTTAACCCTGTCATAGGGCCCCACTATTAAAGCTACTTCCACTATCTGAAGGGGACCCTATAGATAGTTTTAACATCACTAATCACTGCACCAATCACAACACACCAAAAAAAAACGCTCTGCTGTAGGTCAGGCGTTGAAGCACACCCAGGGTGCAATCTGCACTTTGGGTGGGACCCGATGATGAAGCATGCCACCAACTAGGTTGGTGGGTGAGGGTTTTCTTAAGAAACCTATCGGTTTCCCAAACACAAACTACAGGCTTTAACTATGAGCCAGTTCTTCTTGATTATACATGTTTAAATGAGGAAATGAACTAGCTCAACTTGGTTTTTCCTCTCTCTCTTGTTGATATTTACATACGCGTTGGAAAAACAGTCAGAAGTGAGAAAGAGTCAAAGAAAGGTTAAGGCACCCAAATATTTAGACGTCTGAGAGAGATGAGTGAAGCAGTAGTTCTGGATGCTTTACACTTTATCCTCAGTTCTCAAACAGTTCAACAAATGTGGTGCATATTACTTTGTATTTGTGCTTTACACGTGATCCAGCGCTAACAATAAAAATAATTCTCCTAAATGCTTTGGTCATCCAGGTGCAACTATTCCTCTAACACACACACTATATCCATATGACGGTGAGGCCCATAACACCGCATATACATTCACTTACTCATTTGTTCCCTGGATTTCCTCCGTCAATAACCTAGGAGAAAAACGATTTGCTGGAAGAAGACGGGATACCTCTTTAACATGACATAATATTTCTCATTTGCTTTAAGGTATTCCGCTCATTGGTCGATGGACCAACTAGTAGGAATCAGTTGATGGTGATTAAGACCAGCTCAATCACAATAAATTCCTTAACATTTCATTTTAATCATTGAGCTAAAGAATCACTGAGTCATTTGTTTAAAGAATAATAAAGTTTATATAAAGTTTTTATGCAAGAAATGAGGTTAAGTTTATTATTCTGATCATTACATTTATAATCACTATAAGAATAAAATGAAATTGCAATGCATATCTTTTAGACGGAAAAATAAGGTTATCATAGTAAGAACTCTAAAGATCAATCTATCTATCTGGGGAAAATCTAATAGTTCTAAAATAAAAATCTATCATGAAAAATTCTCCTAAAGCAGCATCTTATACTCAACTGGAAAAGAAAAATAGCAGCAGCAGCATCAGCTCGTCAGCATCAGCAACCGCAACTTCACCCATCTACAGCATCTAACTTCTCCAGTATCTCACTCTCCAGCAACTACCTCAGCAACTCCCGCAGCAACTCCCGCAGCAACTAACCCCTCCCACCAAGAGTAGGTCTTCTTATACCCTAATTCTAGCTTACAGAAATAAAATGTTTCATCTTCATGGCGTGATTCTTTCTCATTGGTCAAAACTCAGGCCCATATACATTTTAATCAAACTTCCTGGTCTTAACCAGTTCCTTGTGGAATGTCCATGCTTGCATCGTTTCCCACAGTTTATGTCACAGTTTATGTCATTGCTCATCCGTTTCGATCAGTCCAATTTGTATCTTTTTCTGCTACATTTTGGGTTTAACAGTTCCGTCCATTGATTCAGTTGAACTTCTCACGCTTCTTGTTGATCATCTTGGCACACATCTGCTCAGAAAGGTCACAATAGCCTTGACCATACTTCCATCTTAGCCTCTCAGCACCAGCACGTGATCATCCCTTTCCACAGCCTCTCTCCTCTATCACATGGTCCCCCGCTCATGCGTACTCTAGCAACTGGCGGCCATTTTATATTGCTGCTCGACAGGCCTAAGCGCACTATTTTCAAAGATAAACAAAATATTGTTAAAACAAAGAAATATAAACCCTTTCGTTTCCCTCCCGTCTTTCTACGTACCCCAATTAGGTATTACCTAGCAAAAAGCAACATATAAAGCTGTCCCTTACTTACCATCGCTTTATTTTGCAACCACACGTTTTATTTAAAAGCACAGATCATGCATTTATTATATAATTAGTAGGCAAATATTATGTTATGCTAGACACGTAAACAATTATAAGTTGATTAATTTGCACACGGAATAGCGTGTTACCTTTAACCCTTAACATGTAACATACATTGTTGGTTATTTACTTAAACGAACGTTTATTAATTATTTTACGAAAATATTAAGAGGTTAAAAAATTTTCATTTACCCTGCTCCATCACACGTTATCCTTGTGTCTTATGTGCATTCTTAGGTTCTGTATTGTTCGTAGATAATTTCACTGTTAGTTTTACAATTTTTGGTGATTTGTTTTAGATAGTCATTGTTTATAGGAGGGGTTGATGGTTTGTTTTATGAGAGAGAGATGTGCGGTAACTTAGGGTTAGATATGGAATATAAAGCCTGACTACAAGAAGATGGCTCGGATAGTTCTCCTGGAGCCTGTAACCTAATAAACCTTCATTCAACACTTTATATTCCTGGTGACTCATCTATCATTGGAGAAATGTACTTTTAACACTGGGACTTTGAAGTGAGCAGGTCGCGGGGTTCTGGATTAACATGTTATAAAATGCAGACTGAAACGTACCTGCTTTCAGTGTCACTAGACTCAACCTCGCGTTCACCTACTCACGTAAAAACACAGCAATAAAACTTCTCGCCTTTATTACTCAAAGCCCAGACCTATCGGCTTTGCGAAGTCAGTTTAGTCTGGCGCGCTGGGGATTACATAAATGCAGCGCCGCTTGTCTTTCCTCTGTTTTAGCTGACATATGGTTCGTCCAATTCCAGCTACGTCACTGGCCATAGCGTCTCGGCCACGAGCCCGCTAAGGCCAGAAAGCAAGTAAAAGCGACACGCCTTCGCGCCCAGCCCCCTTCCTGAAACGTTGTCCCCTGCACTCCTTTCAAATAATTGAACCGAAAGCTAGGACGTTTTGCCTGACGCACAAGTGGCTACTGCCGCGACGCAACACTTGTGCGCATGCGCCTCTTGACGTTTCGAGCGCCTGCACGCTCTCTTTGCTCGCCGTTCACCTCTTCCTCCTCGCACCCCTCCCCTATCGCACTAAGTCACGTGACGAGACGGGCGAGGGCGGCCATCTTGTACAAACACGAAAACAGAAGGGAGGAGGAGAGCAAGAGGAGACAGCAACCGCGGAGCCGAGGAGGAGTGTCACATAGAGTGATAGCGGCGGGGAACGCGGGGCGCCCAGCAGCGGATCGCAGGGCGGAGGGAGAGCGTGCCCTTCCGGGTAGCGGCCCGCCATTTAACAGCCCCGGGCCTAAGGGCGGCGCGATACAGAGAAGGAGGCCGCGCCCCCCCTCGCCGACCCCTTCCCTGTGGCGAGAGCCGCCCCCTCCAGAAAGCCGCAGGAGCCCGTCTCCTCTCAAAACCACAACTGTCAGCTGGGACAGAGCGGCCTGCCCGCTGCAGGTGAGTGGGCGTGATGGTGGCCAGGGGGTGTGGGAGCGATGGCTGAAGCCCTGTGGCGGAACGGGGTGGGGGGCTACTTCTGAACATGGAATGGAGGAGACTGTCCTGTCAGGCTAGTCTGTGACCCAGACCTCTAATTTAGACAGCACATTCCCATTCAAAAACGGCCCTCTATCTTCCGCAAAATGTCTCTCCATTCTAGTGTATTTCCCTGGAAAGTGCAAGTTGTCCCATCGGGTCAGTGTGTCACTGTTTATGAATATTGAGCGGTCTGGAAACCCCCCAAGCTCATTGGGGGATGGAATTGGGTGTTCACTTTTATGTTTCTAAGTCGTAGTGATATGTGCATTCCTGTGTGGGACGCGAATGGCCCTTTTCCCCGTCCAGTGGGAAAAGGGTTTCATAACGTGCATGAAGTATTTTGTAGTAGTACTTAATGCAATAGCAGAGTGTCAACAGGGGTCTTGCTCTAAAGATATGCATTTCTATAATGAACACTGCATCTTTTTGCGTTCAGGCAAAATGCTTAGTTGTGTAATATAAAGGATATACATAGTTTTACCAACGTCTGAAGAGAACGAGAGGGCGTGATTTGTGGGCGGTTTAGATTTTATCGGTTTAGGTTTGTTCTTTCTTGGTGTGATGTACATTCCTGCAAAGGCTGCGTTGCCGCCAATGTTTACTTGCATTTTGACAAGTTTGTGTTGATGACCAGTGGTGAAAAGCATAGCAGCCACGTGGTCCTTTACTTGTAGACAAAAAAACTGTCCTGTTCCAGTCTGAGTTTTTTTCTTCAGTCAAAAGTTGAAGCGATTGCGACTTTTCAATGTCTGACATTCGAGCGTTTAGAAAGTTGAAGACGTTAGTTATAATATTGCACATTGAACATATTTTTAGGAAAGTAAGTCAAAGCACCACAGAACTCTACAAATAATGCGTGGTTTTTATACCGGACTCCACATACCGTATGTCTCTTTGCATTTAATAAACGTAATTGTTGGCCCAGATAATAGCTTATGTTTTGTCGACCTCTGAAAGAAGAATCGAAATATTTGCTCTGTTAGGGTTCCCATCTGTGATTGCAGCGCTCGGTGGGGACCGGATCAGGTTCTTCCCGATTTTATGTGTGTTTCAGTGTACTTAGTAGTTTGACATCTCATTGCAAGTATAGAGTATCAGTGGAGGAATGCATAATTGTTAAACGAACTTTTTTTTTTTTAAAGACAAAAAGTGAGCCGTTTTACTTATAGATATCAGGTTTTCAATTAAAAGCTAGAGTGGCATTGCAGTGTCTGAGGGCCGACGGCTCCACTGACAGGTTGAGAGCTATGGCAGTACTCTGGTATTAATAGGCACGGTTTTATTCTCTTGACACACCTGTTTGGGAAATAGTACTCTAAATTTTGGGCTCCCAGTGGCCATACTTCGCAGGACCGGGATAGAGGGTGATTGATCTCGTTGTGCGATCTTGGTGATTTGGCTGCCTTTCTATGTCCGGTCCCCTTATTTGTAAAACTGGATGCGGTTTTGTGCAATGCATAACCAAACTAGTACAGGTAACTCCTCGCTTTTGATCTTGGAATTACATTGGTCGCATGACACAAGTGTAGTTTCTGTCTGGTCGCATGCATGCCAATCGGAATGCATCTTTCTTTTTCTGGGCGAGATTAGAACTAGTTAATGTGGTCTTTAAAGTGGATGATGTGGATTTGAATAAAAGCTAGTAGTTTTAATTGATCAATGTATGAATCTAAGTTATTAATAACCAACGAGGCACAAGTTCATCGGCGCTTAACACTTTTTTTAAATTTATTTTTTATACATCATTGCAGGCTTCCCTCTATGGGTTTTATAAGCTTTTTACGGTTTAGGGGTCTTGTAATTAACATCTGCACGTGGTTTCATTTGGATTGACACCATGCTCAACTTTTTTTTTTCAGTTCTCCTAAATGGCTGACATTCCCCATTTTTTCCCTCTTGAATAGTGTGAGGAAAAAAAAAAAGTTTGATTGTACGGTTGTCAAGGGCTCCAGACAGGAGAAGTGGAGTTAAGGCATTTACCGGAGCCGCCCATTGACAAAGGGCTTGCTTATTTGCGAAAACAATGGCGCTGAAAAGAACCAAGATTTGAATGCCTCGTTGTGAAAGTGTCGTAGTTGTACAATTGGCAGTGTCATTCTACCTTCTGGACTGACGCTGATCTATGGGGTAACTTTACATAATGGATTTGGTAGTGCTGATGTGGTGGAGGCTGTCTGTAAGGAAAGGGGATGATGTAGTGATGTGTCTGTGTGCGCACGGGCATGCTGGGAGTACTGATGCTTGTGAGAATGTGCTGGTGCATGAAATGTTGGTGTTTATGTGCTGGGAGAATAGAGCCCTTACTGGTAATTGTCAGACTTCAGCTGTATCTAGAAGCCGCAGCTGTATCTAGAAGCCTAACGTGAAATAAAGAACTTACCTCCGACCTCAACCACTTGAGACGTTTATGTTTTGACCCTGCCGTCCAGCTAAAACAGAGGGGTTTGCTCATTAGGTGGACTTGATGCCAGATCAGGACTGTGATGAAGCTGCACACTGCATGGCTGGCCTCTGCGCTGTTAATAGGGCTGCAGTGTGTAGTATGTGATTAAGCTACACACGCGACTGCCTATCTCTGTTATCTGTAAATAGTCTGTCCTAAAGCTGCACTCTATTCCTCAAGCCTCTGCTTTCTAATAAAGTGGCTCTGTTTAACTTATGCTAAAGCGGCCCCTGTACTCTGTAATAAAGTTATTTTGTTGAACCTTGTGTGCTGTATGATAAAGTTACACCCAGGACTGCTGGCCATTGTGCATTCTGTACTGCTCATCAATTTGTGAGTTGCTGTCAGTGCCGGTGACTTGTATGTGTTGTACAATAAAATTGTACTCTGTACTTCTGAAGTTTGTACTCTGTCGCACTTGGTATGGCTTTTGTATTTTCTGACCAGCTTATGATGGTTAACTAACT
Organism: Calotriton arnoldi; assembly: GCA_963921515.1. NCBI lineage: Eukaryota > Metazoa > Chordata > Amphibia > Caudata > Salamandridae > Calotriton > Calotriton arnoldi. The sequence continues at coordinate 571,189 of CAWUFW010000129.1, forward strand.
TTTTTATATGCTGTTTGTGGTATGCCTGCACTGTAGAACTCGCTTGCGCGATGCATGACTGTTGTACTTATTGTGCGGTCTAGTCTTTCTGGAACTTGCTGTTATGGATCACGCTGCTTTTTTCTCATTCTGTGGTGGTTCGTCGTACAACTGCCCATTTTCAAGGATGTGCCGTGTGCTACTCACCTGTGTACCTCCTGTGATAAACCTACTTTCAGCAATATGTTCATTTAGGTCTGGCGTTAACATGAATACTTCTGGTCTTTTTAGTAAGCCCTCTACGTCCATTGGTCTGCTGTAGTCATTCACATTTTGCTTCCACCCACTACAAGGTGGAGTACTGAGTCTACTAGTCATTAGCTTAACTGATACTGACATTACATTCTTGAATGTGCACTTCTGCACAGTAAAAGTATCCAGTTCCATGTCTTCTGGTGCAAAGTATGCTTTTCTATAAAACCTGTGTGCGTATGTATATGTGTGCGTTCACACAATATGCGGTGTGTGCCTTCTTGCAAAACTCAATTCACATACAAAATGAGCATTGGAGAAGTCAATAGGTCAGCAGCTAACAACAGACCTATACTGACTTTGCAATACTTATTTGAGAAGACAGTGCCGATTGCAGTCCGTGTGTGTTAGACACCTGGTTGCGGATTGGACGATTATTTTATTTCCCATATAATTTGTGTGGTGAGGGGGTTGTATTGACATTAATTACCATGCATGTCTTTACAATGTAGCGTTTATCATGCGTGGTAAGTATCTTTAAGGTAAGTGAAACATATGTTTTTTGTGGTAAGCTTCCTTTACGACAGCTCACCCCTCAAATTACCAATATCTCCTTTTACCACTACCCACTGCATAACCCTAAATTTAACTTTACTGTTAGATATAGATGATATATCTATCTATTTACATGCATGTTAAAGGCTGATTCCCGTTGGGGAGGGCACCTTTTTCCTTTTTTTTTTTTTTTTTTTATTTAAGGTCTTTCTTATTGGCAGAGCATTCGCTGTCACTGAGTTTGTTTACAATAAAGGACTTGGAATCCACCCATTGCTTACTATTTGTTGGCTTCATTGCCACTCTTTGCTGCTTACTAATTAGCCAGTGCGTGCTGGGTGTCACTTCCTTTTCTTTCTGTGGAGCATGGGCAAAGCACAGATCGGTTCCTCTCCATTATTTTCCGTCCACTGCTCGCACTGTGATTGGGTGCTGTTTATTCCCTCTCCCTGTCTGTGGCGCTTCCTTCTCCCTCCCACCCCTTCTGTGTGCTGCTGCCCTCTCCGACTCCCCCTTGACCGTTGTGCTAATTCCCCAAACTCATCGTCGTCGTTTGTCCGTACCCCGACCCACTCCCCCCCCCCCCCCTTTAGTTGCTTGTCTGTCATGCCCGAAAAAATGCAGTGTCGCGACGCCAGTGCTTGCTGCATTCTTGGCGCTTTCCTCCCTAACTTTTAGCCATGCTATACAGCCACGTTGCTGTACAGTATGGCTAGAAAGACATGCTTGTCTTCGTACGGTTCTATTCCTTCTGTACTTACCGAAGCTCGTCAACTTTTAAAGTAGGTGAACGTAAGAACCGAGTGTGTTAGTCATAAATTGTTTGCTTGGCTTACCGCAGCGTTATGAGCTTTTGAGCAGTTATTCTAGATCTATCATGAGGAAGTTGTGCTTGTTCGTGCAGCTAGATGGCTTACAGTCCATGGTAATGCCATATCTATTGTTGGTTCTTACTTCGGAAACAGACATTTCTTCACGTTTGTAATAAATGCTAAGCCTGAAGCTCCCTGGCGTCTGAGCGGTAGTTTGCATGTTGTCCTGGAATCTTTTATGCCAGTTTCTGCTCCCGAAGAAGTGAACGGTTAATTAGTAACTCCTGGTGTTTGGATGGGATCGATAAGCGCTTCGCTGTCTCAGCATGGAGTCTGCAAAATGGGCTTGTGCGGGTTTCCCAACCTTTCTTTGCCAACTGGCTGCTCACCAGCGAAGCGGGTCGTGCTCTCAAATTGTGATCCTCGGCATGTGAAAGAGCAGGCCTACTCCTCTGTCGGACTTCCTTAAAGCTTTAATATAGCCTTATAGCCCGCCGTAGCAGGCTATACCGGCTATTAAAGGCCCGCTCCCGCGTTAAAGGCCTGAGCCGAAGGCGAGGGACTTTAACACGGGTGAGGGACTTTAATAGCTGGTATAGCCCTGCTACGAAGGGCTATAAGGCTATTAGAACATTCTGCCACTAGAGGGCTGAATGTTCTAACAAATAAAACAAAGGCTTTTCGAAGCTCGAGGGGATCCCCTCGAGCTCTGAGAGGCCTTTGTTAAACATTGGAATGTTGCTCTGCGGGCCTTTACCGGCCCGTAGAAGCAGGGAGCACTCCACTGTCTTCAATGGAGCTCCCAACATTCCAATTGCCGTTACGGCCTTTCTGATACTTTTCATCTACAGTGCCCAATTGTTGGGATCGCAGCTCGTAGAGAGGTGAGGCTCTAAACGTTCGCTCTTCATTTAAGAGCGGCGGTTTTCGGATGTTCAGTTGGGTCAAATAAGTGTAAGCACTACGCTTTTAACTCTTGTAACCTGCGTGACATGCTGGGTACATTTGGTACTGCACTCCAAGATTATAAACTCTTGTCTTGGTTATTTGCCAGTCATCCTCAAAGGGGGCACTCGGTCTGGATGAACGATCGACTTCGGTGGGTGTGTAGCTGCTGTTCTCCATTGCCAACATGCCCCTTTCAAATGCTTTTCCTCTGTAGGTTGTTTTCTTGGCCATGCCATTATTTTAGGCCAGCAGTTATTAGCTATGCCTTTTCTAAGTGCAAGTAGACGTAGTTAATAGTCGGAACTGAACTTTACATTTGCTCTCTTAAACAAGATGCGCTGAATGAGTGCCTGATGACTGCCAGGGGCGCTGCTAGATGTGATTTTTAGAGGGAGGCATACGAGGAGCCACATATAAAACTGGCATACTAGCTATAACGGGGATCATGAAGTGTGTGTGTGTGTGTATGTATGTGTGTGTGTGTGTGTGTATATGTGTGTGTGTGTATATATGTATATATATATATATATATATATATATATATATATATATATATATATATATATATATATATATATATATACACACACATCCACATCCGCTGAAAGCTCAAGCCAGACTCTGGCTCAGCTCGAGGTCCTCTTGCACCCTCGAGACAAGCTTTCATGTGGCTACTGTCTGCCACACACACACACACACATACTAACCTCAAGCGCCAAGAATGAGACAGCCCATTCATCATTGATGTAAAACAGGATAACAAGATTTCCAGCTAGTGGCTGAAATACACAACTAGAAAACATGACCCAGCTTCCCTGTTTGTTTTTGTGAGCCTAGGTGACTATTTGATTTCCTTGATCCTCCTTTTCAGGTCTCGCCTGCAACAACTCGTGCGCTTTTTCTTGCAAGAGATTATATACAACAAGGGGCTTGTAGCCCACCTAATGGTTAACATTAATTCGCTTCATTTTTGCTCTTATCTACTGCTTTTTAATTGGCCAGCGGGTGCTGGCTTCACTTCTTCTTTTGGCTAGAGCATGGACCACATACTGATTGCTTCAGCTTGACTGCTGTCCTGCTTCTTGTGCTGTGGTTGAGGTACTACTTTACATTTTTCTTCCCTGTCGTTCTTGTTGAACTTCTTTCAATTTGTGGCTATGCTTTACTATGCCACACAATTCAAAGAAGCCATTTTCTCCTTTGAAATCAGTGGTCAAAGTGAGCGGGTCAAAGTGAGTGGGATCGAAGGGGCACAACGTGCCCATACTTTTTTTTTTCTCATTCATGAAAAACAGTTCCCCATACTTGTAAAAAAAAGAACCGCCCCGGGATGGTTAATTCTGTGAGTGAAATGCTTCAGCTGCAATGAAAGGCAGGGAGTCTCCTCTGCTGTGAAACAGAGGGAGAGGCAAACAACTAAACAGGCCTTCTTGCCAGGGTGCTTGCTTGCATGAAAGAAATGTAAATCTGCGCCACTGGTAAATCTGCAAATGTAGAGGCTGCTCAGAAGCCTGTATTGGCTTTAATTGATGGAATCACTTGAAGCTTCCTGTTGACACAGGTTTCCTTTTTGACTGGTATTGCAAGGGAGTTACCCACCGAGCTGGGAAGTGTGTGCTTTTAAAGGACCGTTATAAAAAAATACATTTGCACTATGTACAGTCTGGGTATTACTAAAATATATATTTTGGAAGCACACTTTTTTTTTTTATTTTTTTTTTATTTTACACGTTTTGTAGCATCCTATTTTATACTGTGGTAATTTAAGTTTAAAATAATGAATTGTATAGTCACATTGCTCTCTGTCAGACTGAGACCTCTTAGCACTAAACCTACACAAGTCACTATTCTTCTCTGCTCCAACCAGAATTCAATTGTGCGTCTCTCTGGTTACAAACAGACCTATTAAAGTACGATGGTGCATTGTCCACTGATGAACTTAAATTCCATTTATTTTTCATCTGGGCAGTGCGTTATTTTATATGTAGTTACCTGTAGGTGAAAGACCAAAAGAAGTTAGAGAATATTTTAATTTAGCCATGGCTTTGACCCTGCCCCCATACACACTCACCCCACCACCATTGCGCACATCACAGTTCCCATACTTTTCCTAATACACTTCGACCACTGTATGAAATGGATATTTATTGCGACAACAGATGTTCTCAACCAATCGGGGTTTATAAAGCGCAGCTAATCACCCGATAGGGGATCCAGGCGCTTGCAGGTCCAGGAGGCTTTTATTTGAACGGTCCGGTCTTGTGGGCCATTCGGAATTCCGGAAGTGAAGTGATGGTCCGGAGGTGCGTGGGGAGGCTGTTCCAGGTTTTTGCTGCAATGTGGGAGATGGAGAGGCCTCCACTTCTGCTTCGGTAGAAGCTGGGAGTATGGGCAAGTGAAAGGGAGGCGGAGCATAGTCTTCTCGACTGTTGGTGGAAGTTCAGGTAGTGGTTAATGTAGGCAGGTCCTTGGTTGTGTAGAGCCATGTGTGTGGGTCAGCAGCTTGAATTGGCATCTCTTCTGTACGGGAAGCCAGTGGAGTTTCCTCAGGGGGGGGGTTTGATGTGGGTTCGTCGGGGAAGGCCTAGGATGTGTCTGGCTGTGGCGTTCTGTATGGTCTGAAGTCTCTGTAGAAGGTGTGCATAGATTCCTACGTAGAGGGCATTGCCTTAGTCCAGTTGGCTGTTGATGAGGACTTGTGTTACAGTGCGTCTCATATGTAGGGGTAGCCACTTGAAGATCTTACGTAGCATGCGCAAAGTAAGGAAGCAGTAGGAGGAGACAGCGTTGATCTGTGATTTCATGGTGAGCTTTTTTCAGTGATGATTCCGAGGTTTCTGGCGTAGTTGGAGGAAGTGGGTGCGGGTCCTAGGTCTGATGACCCCTATGAGTAGTTTCATGTGTTGCTGCTGTTGCCAAAGATCAGTACTTCTGTCTTGTCTGTGTTGAGCTGCAGGCAGTTGTTCTTCATCCTGTCTGCGACGTTTGTCATGCATCTGTGAAAGTTGGGTCTGGTGGTGGTGGGGTTGTCTGTGAGTGAGAGGATGAGTTGGGTGTAGTCTGCGGTGGAAATTATGTTGAAACTGTGGGATCTTACTATATTGGCCAGCGGGGTCATATATGCGTTGAAGAGCGTGGGGCTGAGGGATGAGTCCTGGGGACGCCGCAAGTGATCTCCTTGGGTTCAGAGTGGGATGTGAATCTTCTGGGTTCTTCCAGTGAGGAAGGAGGTGATCCATCTGTGTGCGTCCCCCCCCCATGGACGCCGATGTAGTGGAGTCTTTCGATGAGTGTGTGGTGGGATACGGTGTTGAAGGCTTCCAAATGTATTTTCACTAAGATATGGGCATATGGAGAACATTTTTCTTTGCGCGAAAGGATTTTTAGGCCGCTGGTTTTTTTTTTTTTCTCTCTTTTTTTACACATGAGGAGATTAACTGATTAGCTCAATCACAGGGGTCCTAGCAAGCATTGGCAAAGCCAATAGGTCCCGCCTTTCAGACTATTTGCTTTTTAATTCATGCTGTACAGCTGGGCATTACCACCTTTGACAATGGTTTGTACCATGCTCTATAGCAGTCATGGCTGCTGCACACCATGGCTAAAAATAATTTAAACAAGCATTTGCAATGCAATAGGTCTCGCATATCCGCAAGTTTGAGCTATTGACCTTGTAAATGACACTGGCTTTTATGTTTTGGTTTTTAAAACATAAATAAGAACCATTGTCATTTACAATGCTAATAGCTTGAACTCTCACAAATGAGCGACCTTTTGCATTCCAAATGCTTGTTATTAAAGCTGCCTTTCTTTTTCAAACTCAAACTACGGCCTGATGGAGTTAAACCAAATGCTGCTCTCGGGTGCTGTGGACCTGTAATGTGTATATTAATGGGATGGTTTTTACTGGATGGAACGGAATGAGCAATCCCTTTATGAGAGCTGGGAGGATGTGGACGGCCGTCCCATAGGGAATACATTCCTTGGGTTAAGCCATCCGTTCTTCCGAGGTATCACTGACTGCAGTAGGATGAGTAGCTGCCCAGATCCTGCTTCCATGCCCAGTGCACGATGCAGGTTCTTCTCATCACAATTCTGGCCAGACTGAAGGTAAAGTTAGAAGTGACTATCCGCCTCAAGCACACATCATGATATGCCTACACCTCTACGGCTCACAGCTCCAGCCTTGCTGTGCGGTGGTAAACACAGAGAAGGGACAAACAAGTAAGCAGAAGAGGCAAGCATCTTAAATCACTTCTCAAACATGTCGACCATCTTTAAGTGTACAGACTTCTTTTTAATTTAAAGTCTCCTGGGAACAAACTATGTGAAATTAATATTTGGAAACATTACATACGTACGCGATTTTACATGGCAATATGCAATGGCAATATACAAATTAAAGAAACACAGAGGTAAATACCAGCTACAAAAAATTCATTAATTTGGGGGAGACCCGTGTCCGCTGTGAGTTCATGTCAATAAAATTAAAAAACACACGTCCCATCCCACGAGTGGTGCGTGCAGCCCCATGGTGAATAAGTGCGTCTGCTGTAGTTAAAACGGACTGCGCTGTAATTAAAATGAATAAATTACAAAAAGCGTGCAGTACGCTGCGATGTCGTGGAACATCATTAAATACCAGAGGAAGCGGCGCATGTCGTGCCTCCAGTAAGAGAAAGTAATTTACGAAAATGGTGCTTACAGACTAAATAACACGTACTGTGTAACAACTGAAGTAAAAGGGCCAGCCGCCATGGGATGTTACGAATGAAGACAAGGCAGTACTAAGGAGGGACTAACCAGCCTATTTACGAATCAGAAGCCAGCATTTACGAAGTGCAATGACACAAGCCAATGAAAAATATGGGTAGAGAGTGGGCAGGGCTTCAAGTGCATACTCCAATACAGCATGCCTCGCAGAGCAGCGCATGCATGCTGACTCTAGGCTCGACCTAAAAAGAACTATGATGCACCAAGCGTGAGTGCACTTTTAATAAAAAAGCGCATTAGCCTTGCCTGCGCCATAGCGGTTTATAAAATTAGTTTTAGCCACATTACAAGGCATCCGTGCTGCTGTACAGCATCGCCACAAAACATTGCTGATAACTCTAATATGTGAGACTTTGGCTTTGCCAGTGGTTTATTTTTTTTAAAATTCATATACAAGAGCACTTTCAAATTCGTGAGTTCAGGATGTGTGCTGTGTAAAAACCTCATGATTCATGTAATAGACGGAAATGTTGCTCCATCTACAATAAGAATCTTGGCCACATATTGGGTACATGAGACCTTTTGCTTGATTAATGGCCTTTCCAGGGCAGAACATTAATGTTTGAACTCCCGTTTTAAAACTCTGTGCAGTGATCTAATCTGTTGGGCTAAGGTGAAACGCTCCCACATATTCAAGAAACGCACTTTTTGGAATTTTTAAGAGGCAGACATAGTTTTAAATGGTGGTGGTTGTACGATTAACATGGCAAAAAGTTTCAGGGCTTGGCACGGGCTCCTAAAGCCAGACCATTGGCTTGGATCTCCGTGTTAATATTTTGGCGCGCCCACCTCTTATTTATTTTTGCGTGTGTGTGTATATATATGTGTGTGTGTATGTAAATATGTAAGTGTGTGTGTGTGTATATATGTGTATATATATGTGTGTGTATGAAACATTACTATGGTCTGTGGAACTGGCAAGGTAATATAAGTATCTCAATCACTCCCATTTTCATCTTCATTCGACTTCTGCCATCTTTGTTAAACATTTACACTTTTTAGGTAGACTAGCAGCAGCGCGCATGCGCTGCTTGCTCTGCGAGGCATGCTGTAATAGAGTATGCAGTGGAAGCCCCGCCCACTCTCCGCCCATATTTGTCATTGTCCTTCTTAAATGTTGGCTTCTGATTCGTAAATAGCATTGTTAGTCCCGCCTTGTCTGCATTTGTTACCGCACATAACGACTGGACCTGTTACTTGGCTTGTTACACAGTCTGCATTGTGAGTGAGCACTATTTTGTTGATCGACACTGATGAGGACAATGGCAGCTGCTTTTTTTTGTATTTGCATGCTGAGCGCGGCGCCCGCTTTCTGAAACACTGAATTTGAAAATTCCCCCTCCCCCATCCTTTTCCCCTTCAGCACAATTTTCACTCTCTCCTGCACTCACTTCCTTACATTCACTTCACCAATCCCCCCACACACTGTGCACCAACTCACCTGTAAGCACTGCATGTTCTTTAACTCTCGCCCTGTCAATATTCTGACAGCTGTTTACCTCCTTCAGGGGTTTGGAATTTAATAAAATACCCACTTGTCTGTGGGACAGGTGGCTTCATAAATCTACCTGTTCTGTAATAAAACTCTACTTGTCTCTTTGGTGCCATGTAGTGCTGCGACAAATTATGGTAGCAGTCTCATTACATAAGAGCGCTGATAATAGCCTTTCTGATTATGCCATAGCTAATACTATAGCAGGGTTTGAATCCTATCAATTTCCTTATTTTGCCAACTTTTCGCAGATCTACATACTGGTGCTGGAGTTGGTGTTAGGTAATAGTTCCAGGGTTGGAATCCACTTTGGAGTCTGCAAACCTACTAATTTGCATGTTTTAAGGGTTTTCACCTGCTCTTCTCATCTCTTTCTGTACTGCGAAAGGTTGGAAATTTACTCCTGACAAGGACAGAAGTAAAACTTCCTCCAGGGTTGGTAAAGAAGTGATTGGAGGGAAAGTAAACTTGTAACCACTCGACAGATTTTTGCATAAGCAAATCTACACATGCGTATTTGCTCATGCTAAAATACAGTTTACAAATATTGTCTAGAATTACGATTTCCTGGTCTACTTCTGTAAATTCTTGTGAATTCATGAAATATGTAAATCTGCAGTAATACAAAGTCTTTTGGGTGCATTTTTGTGACTTTCTTTAAGAATTGGGCCCCTAATTGGGTATGGCGTTAACCAAGACCTTTTGTTTTTAGCATATGGGCGCACAAAGTAGTTTTGTTTAGTACCAGGAACTATTGTGGCAATGTGTGCTTTTTGTGACCAAAAAATATTGTTGCTTTTTCCCAATGTTTGTTACAATGGGGGCCAGATAGCTCTCAAAATGAAGTTTTACAAAAGCTTTGTCAAAACAAGACCTGCATTGACGGAACCAAACGACTGACCACCAGTGTCAGACATATTTACTTTGCCAATGCTAGTTTATTTTCATGTTTTTCCATAATCTTGTTGTAAGTGGTTACAATGATTCTTTTTCTTTCTCCATTATGAATATTTTTGGGAAATACTAGCATGCATCAGCAGATTTTACTAAATGATGCTTCAAAGAAATGGCACCCAAAATTTCACAGTATTTTCTCAATTTTTTTCCCTAGTTGCATTTTTTAAACATTTTATTTTGAAAGCAAAGCATCATTCTTGCTTTCAAGCGTCTGCAAATATTTGCATCTAATCGGAGAGCATTATACGTAGCCTCATATTGTTAAACTTTGCAAACGTGTGTAGATTTCTTTTTTTCTTTTTTGCTGAAACCACTGTAAGTAATTAGGGCAGTCTGAGCTTGCAACATTTATTTAAAGGGCTCACCCTAATAATGGCTTTGCATTAATGCACTACAAATACAAGTTTGAACAGCATTACCCTATTGACCCCAATATTACAGCATCTGTAGACCACTCCCTTCCCAGCTCCATTATGTGATACTGTAAACTGGAAGCCAAAGGGTTTGTGAAGCAGGGGTTGGGCCTACTTGTCCCAAGGACAAAACAAACCTGAAAACCTGTCGTCTTTGATCCCAAACTATGTCCTGGGCGTCTGGCTATAGGAATTCCACACCCCTGCTCTTTCATAAACTTATGCATATATTCTCATTTACAATTGGTACACCTGACCATTGCTGTGTGTGCTCTGCGTAGAGACCAAGGATTGAATGAACATGTGTTCTGAACCACTTTATGACCCACTGATAGGCTCTGTGACAGTGTCGTGCTGAACTCAACAGTGCTTAGTTGTGGCCCACTAACAACCTGAACTTACAGCGGAACGACTCTTTTCACACTATGCACCAAACATGAGTAATATGTTACACTATAGAAACGCACCATACTGGAAAAAGCAAACATTGCTAGTAAATGCAACAGTAGTTAAAATGTGAAATGGAACTGGAAACATGCTCTTCCCAGACTGAGAGGACAGTCACTGTTTTTGGTGGCTGTGGCCTTTAGTGGTGGTTGGTAGTTTAAAGGAACAATGGTTCTAGAGTGGCCTAAAAGGTCCAAGGGGAAGTAACCCTGTAAAGGGCACTGAGATAAGTAAAGGAATAGAAACTTAATTCATAAAAGAGAGCAGTAGGAAATATAACGAGGGACATATAGGTCAATGTATGACAAATATTTATTACACAATGAAGGTATTCAGGTGCTCACACAGTAAGTGACAATAAGCGTGAAGTGAGGGTGAACTTAAAATAATGACATCGCATTGACAACAGAAATAGAAGCTCCTTTAAAGATTTTTTACAGAGTATAAGGAGTTCATGTTGTAGGGGTCGACGACGTTTCGAACTCAATTATTCGAGTTCATCTTCAGGACAAAAAAGTGTGAGCAACTTGAATTGAGCTGAAGAAGGAAATAATATCCTTGGTAAAGGCGTCTGCGTAGCGCTGTGCTTCTTAAGGTGACCGGGATAGCCTGCGAAATAATGCGCGTTATGGTGGGGCCCGGTAAGGGGGAAAACAAACTTAGTTTGCTGGAAGCAAATGCTTAAACTCCTTCGCCGTTAAATGGCAATGTGCTGTGCCGGGGAATTAATTAAATTGGCCGGTCACAGTTCAGTAAATGGAGGCCTGGGAGATGAAAGGAGCGTGTCCTGCTCAAAGGAAAATCCGCGCTTTTTTGTCCTGAAGATGAACTCGAATAATTGAGTTCGAAACGTCGTCGACCCCCTACAACATGAACTCCTTATACTCTGTAAAAATCTTTAAAGGAGCTTCTATTTCTGTTGTCAATGCGATGTCATTATTTTAAGTTCACCCTCACTTCTCACGTCACGCTTATTGTCACTTACTGTGTGAGCACCTGAATACCTTCATTGTGTAATAAATATTTGTCATACATTGACCTATATGTCCCTCGTTATATTTCCTACTGCTCTCTTTTATGAATTAAGTTTCTATTCCTTTACTTATCTCAGTGCCCTTTACAGGGTTACTTCCCCTTGGACCTTTTAGGCCACTCTAGAACCATTGTTCCTTTAAACTACATATTACCCCAGGTTCATATATTGGGGCACCCTTGTCTTCCTAAATACTTTAGTGGTGGTTGGGGCAGGACATTTACAGATGAGACACTGACTTCAAATACCCAACCCCATCCCAGTGAAAATAAGAAACGCCACTACACTGAGCTAATGAACCCATTGCAGGACCTGCTTTTCACCCCCATAGTCACGCATCTGAATGGCTTGGCCCTTTTATTTTCTCCCAAGCTGGATAAAATGAGTACCGTTGGATTGAGGTTCAGTAACCTTGTTATACTGTGCCCGGACACTACACCCCCCCCCCGAATGGTGTGTTTTTGCACTGGTACGAGGTCTAACTATTTTCAAAGAATGTCTGGTTATAAGTATTGGTCAGGCTGTGTATATTTGGATTGGGATGTGTTGTGTGCTGCACTTCAAATTTAACAATTGTATGATTGGCACAGTTCCAAGATTCCAGTCGGCCTCCGTTTTCTAATTAGTTTTGTGGATTGTTTGAGACTGACACCGGAGGGAGCATCCCTTGCCTTTTTCTGTTGTAAGGTTTATTTCTTAATTTATTCTGACATTTCATTGTTATACTTGATAATGTGGGCTTGACTGCTCTCCTAGTTTTCTTCTGGACTGCCATTGTCCCAACGAAGCACTTTAATTATAAGCGTTGTGGTAGTGCTGGTGGAACTCTTCCCCCAAATATGTAAAGTTGGTGTTGACCACCCGCATATTTTGCTTTGTAAATCAAGCATGGACTTCGCCTCTGCCTTGCATGTCAGTGTCTGGGAAGGCCCAGTTGCACACAGCTCGGAATACTTTATAAGGAGACCAGTCTGCCAAGCCTGTTACGTTTGCACTCTTGTAGAATTTATATTTCAGAGTCTATGAGCTGTTTAGGTCTACTTTAGGTACCCAAGACCTATCTACAAACTTGTGTGGATTTCGAGGCCACAAAGATTAGCTTTCTTCTGTTAAATTCCTAGAGATAGCAACATTTATCTGAACATAAAGCACGGGTGAAGCCTTCTCAAAATTCGATTCCCTAAAGACTTGTGAGCAATGGAAAGATCTTGTTGGGGTAGACCTTAAAATTAGGGGGTACGTCTTGGCTAGAGAGAAAACTGTCCCGTGTAAGTGCGTGCACCCTGGGCGGACTGAGGAAAGATGGAAATTTAGTTTGAACAGCGCAGAGTTTTATATCTGTGCTTCTGCAGTTCTAAACACTACTGTTTGCAGAACATTTCGAGTCTGCCATTTTTAATTTAGCTTTTCTGCAAATTTTTTTTCGAGGGTGAGTGGTATGTGGTATTAACATCCGCCATGTTTACATTTTGGTGCATTTTTCAAAGCAAAGCAGAATATGCATAGTTAATCCCGGAATTTATCCCTTAAACCCAAATTAAACGCATGACATGGGAATTCGAAAGAATTGTGATGGGCATGGATTGTATTGTGACACACGAGGACAAGCAATAGAAGCTTAAGACACATAGGTACATCAAGCTTCATGAATTGTTTTGGTTGAAGCTGATTTGGTGAGTATTTTATCAGTTTAATGCTAGGTAATGAAACTGGTACTTAATGTAAAATAATTAGCAATGTGGGTAGTATAAAGGAAAGGTGGAGGACATGATTTTGCTGTGCAGTGCTCATGCAGTTTCAAGGGTGGTTGAAAATAGAGATACTTCCTCGCAGGATTAGTGTCACCCTCGATCCTTCTTACTTAATGAGCTACACATACCCCCCAACCCCATCCTTAGGATGTTAGCTGCTTGGTAGTAGATTATTCGGACCGCAAAGCCTTCGGGGCAAGATGTATTTTGAAATCAAATGTGGGAATCCTGTTGCAACACATGCGTTAATATGATATCCATTCTCATGTATGGAGATGTTTCAGAAGATGGGGAAAATGTGTTGTTGCTTTCTAGTGAAATGACTAGTAATCGAAACTAAAAGATGTAAGCATCAAATCACAAATTGGATTCAAAGATTAAACAAAAAATTAGAATTCAACATTTAAATGCATGATCATCAATATGTCACATCAAATGGTTACATCTTCAAAGACTGTGATGGTATGTTCTGAAACAGAGACTGTATTGAGAAACCTTAGAGAAAGAAAAATAATTTACAGTGGGTCACTTTCTTTGTAGACGTTTAAGATTTGGTTCGAAGGATAATATTTTTTTGTGCATGTCTTCAGTAGGCCAGAATTGTTCTATGTACTGAGAGGGAGGTTAATCTATTTGTCAGGATGAAACCCATTCAAGGAGTCAATAGCAGTCTGGCCTTAGCATATCAGCACATGGTTCAGAGTTAAATCCAAATCAGAAGTCCATTTTATGGATGACCTAATACCATTCTATAGAGGTGTTGCATGTTAACAATCGTAAAGCATGTGAGCCAAGTCACAGGATATAGATTGACCTCTCCAACAGGTATGAGACAGTTACTGATGCCACCTAAATGATATACAATAGAAATGACATCCCAACTTCAGAAAGAACATGGATGATTGTGTAGGAAAGGACCTCCTTTTTGCTTGTTAACCAAACCCTCCAAGTATTTAGACTGAATCTGCTGGTTTTTCGACTTTGTAGTGCACAACGTCCTGTTGTCCAGGCCCCAGTGAATGTACTCTACCCCCTCCCCCAAGTATGTGTACAATTGGCTAGTACTGGATTGGGTTATCTCATTTAATTAAAGTTTCTAGAATATGGTATAAGGGTTTAGTAGTAGTAGTAAGAACTCTGTTTATTTAGACCATAGTCTTTAAACACAATAGAAATACAAAATATTGTTAATGTGTAAATTCATTAACAATTATATTACCAATAAAACATATAATAAAAATTCAGCACACTTATCATATTCCTAATAACACGATCATGTAATCACAAATCGATTCATTCTTATAAAATTTATGAATTATTTAAAAGAGGACTTTTATATAAAAGGGAAAAGCGCCTAAAACTTTTAAAAGACAGACTAAAATCACTAACACTCCTTCATTTTTTCTCTTACGAAACTTTTTATCGCTTTCATATAGTTTCCCAGAGCAATGGCGATATCAAGATTTGGCATCTCCGTGGGTAAGGCTATTGCTTGGGCTCGTGACTTTATTTCATATTTTAAAAACATTGGACATAAATACAGTTTCCGCAATGCTAAAAGTGAAAAACAGTCGACCAATATGTGCAAAATATCATTTTTGGTTCCTAACCCACATTTACAATTTCCATCTGGCTGTATCATTTCTACTTTTATCTTTTCCTCCATAAGCCAGGGATTGATGCCAATTCTTACTCTTAAGATCTCACATCTAAGCCCGTAATTGGGCAAAGTATCCAAATACGGATACCAGGCT
This sequence comes from Calotriton arnoldi, assembly GCA_963921515.1. Classification (NCBI taxonomy): domain Eukaryota; kingdom Metazoa; phylum Chordata; class Amphibia; order Caudata; family Salamandridae; genus Calotriton; species Calotriton arnoldi. Next base: position 586,355 of record CAWUFW010000129.1, read on the forward strand.
TCATTCACCCATGAATTTCTTATGCATTGTACAGATTTTTTCATTCTCCGGTATTCCAGGTCTAGATTCTTTGACAATTCCTGTCCCTGAAGCCTGAGAGTACTTTTTGTAAATTCTACTTCTAGTGAATGCTGCAATAGTCTCACTTTTAAACTTTCTCCTACAGACAGGAGTTTTTTCCTAGATTCCTTAGCCCATTTTAGGTTACTTAATCGAATCTCCTCTCTGCACCATTGTGAGACCTTCTGCACTCCACCTGGATCCTGACGTTTCCAGAATCTTATAAGGGACATTTGAATCTGTATACTCCATGCTATTATTCCTAACTCCATTCTAATAGCTTGGATATCATTGTGGAGCTCGGTAAAGACAGTAACATTTTAAAAATCTTCCCTTCAAGGTCCCACCCGCATTTACCACTTAGGTAAAGGACTTCTGCTCCATACAAAACTTGTGGGGGTATTGCTTCGTATGCTTTTAACAAAGGTCTATGGGACATATCCCCATATTCTCTGTTAAATTTTTTCAGCCCACAGATTGATGTAAAAGCTTTTGCTTTTTGTGCATCTAAATGCATATGCCACTTTAAAGCACTATCAAACCAAACTCCTAGGTATCTATAATCATTTACGATCACCAGTTTCTTTTGTCCTAAAAACCAATTAAATTTCATATCTCTTTTCCCAAAACATAAAATCTTTGTTTTTTCCATATTTACAACTAAAAACTTGGCCTCACAGTATTCCCTAAACACATTTAGTTTCCTTTGGAGCCCTATCTCTGTTTGATCAAGTATCACTAGATCATCTGCATACAGGAGGCATGACATTTTGTTTCCACTCATTCTGGGGCTAGCACTTCTTTCCACTTCTAGAGTAGCGGGTAGATCAGCTAGGAATATGGCAAAGAGCAGAGGGGCAAGAACGCACCCCTGTCTAAGTCCATTCCCGATGACTATTTTCTGTGTCAGGGACCCTTTTGTATCTCTAATGACCTGCGCCCAATTTCCGCTATGTAATTCTTTTAGGATAGCCAGTATACCCTCCGGTATACCGTACTTTATCAAAGATTCCCATAGACATTTAATGTCCACTGAGTCAAAGGCTGCCCGGAAGTCGACAAAGCAACCATACAACTTTCCCTTTTGCTTTATCGACTTCCGGGCCAAAGCCCAAAGGGCGAATCAGTGGTGGAATGACCTTCCTTAAATCCACCCTGTTCTACTGGGACAATTGAACCCCGCTCCACCCAATCTTTTAGCCTTCCTAGTATTATTTTAGCAAAGATCTTTTCCCCGATATCCAACAAATTAATTAATCTATAGTTCTTTGGGGTGTGGATATCACCTTTCTTATGCACCGGCCTTATTACTGCCCCCTTCCAGTTTTTGGGAATTGTTCCGGTTTCCAAGATAACTAGAAACATAAGTGAGGAGAATTCTGCCCACCAGTTCAATTGTGACTTTATTATCAGAGCTGGGAGATTATCTGGTCCGGCTGCTCTAGTTAACTTCAAATTCTTTATTGTGTTTTTCACTTTCAAGGCAGAGAAGTCTGGTTTTAATTCTTCTACTAGCCCACTCCAGTTCTGTTGCTCTCCCTCTTGTGTCCCCCTAGCTGAGCTATAAAGTTCCAGCAGATATTCCTCCCAAAAAGCCTCTTCCACTACGCAATTCATTGCGCCCACCGGGGATTCTGCCGCGAATTGTATCAGCTTCCAGAACTGGCGTATATTCTTTGTTTCCAGCAATCTTCCCCAGCAACTTTCTTTATAATTCCTTTTCGCACTACAGATTAACATTTTATATTCCTTTTTCAGCTTATCTAGCTTATCGACCCTATCCTGTTCATATTTAACTCTAAGTTGACGTGCTTCTCTCCTTATCTCCCTCCTTCTTTTCTAGACAATCGGTAGAGAACCACTTGACTTGCCTAACCGGGTCTTTCTGTCGGCTCTTTGCAAACTTCCCATCCTTTTTCAAATCAACACTAAGGCTGTGGACCACTTGTTCTATTTTTCCCACATACCAGTCCAGATTCTGCCCTCTTGTACTTCTCAGGTCAATCTTCTGATGCAGCATTACCAGACTTGCCATATATTCCTCTGTTAACCTTGTTGTGACTCGCCTCGGGTAATCCACCTGTTCGAGTACTTTTTCACAAGGGTTCAGGTAAACATCTGAGAGCTCTAACTCCAGCGGGTTATGATCACTCCCATCTCTGACAAATCCTGAACCCCTTAACTAAAGCAAAATTCCAGGCTGGCATAAAAACAGTCTATTGGGCAATTTTGTGAACCTATTTTAAACGTTTTCTTTGCTGGACAATCTAAATCTGACCTACCATTTAAGCAGAAAAGGCTTTTAGACCCCAGAAAATTTTCCAAATTTATGTCTTGAGTTGTAGAAACACAATCTGGAAAAGTTGCTAACTGTATGTCATAAGCCTCCAGAATATCTGTATACCAACGATCTAGTTTCATTGGGTTTAATTTGTGATTAAAATCCCCCATCAGGACTATATCCGTGCCGTACTTTTCACAAATAATATCCAAGTCATCTTTAAAATTACCCATTTCAGCACCATATTTCTCCGTGCTCTCCCATTGCATGTACACATTTACAAGCATCAAATTGTCAAACTTTTTATCACCAACTAGTAAGGATATTTACATTTTACAGGAAGTTGGGTCACCTTCTTCACAATTCTTGTGGATAAAAGTGTCATGATCCCGCCCGCAGGACGCCCAAACCTTTTTTTTTTTTTTTTTTTTTTCCTTTCGCCGGGCGATGGAGTTGATGGAACCCATCAAATATTGGGGTCTTGCCGCATAGCCAGGTTTCTTGTATACATATGATCTCATTACTTTTTGCTAGCTCCTTTATATTTTCTTGTTTTGTTAGATCTCCAAGGCCATTTATATTCCACGAAACCACCTTTATGCTATGCGGCGACCCATTTTCCTATTCCACATCATCTAGGTAACCTTCTTCCCCAAACTCCTCATTATACCTCTGGGAGGGACCTGCTGGGCTACTTCTTTGACTCCAGTTCCCCCAGGAATTCTCAACATCATAATTATTTGCTACAATGTTGAGATTTCCCATCCCACTTCTTTCTCTATTAACCTCACCTGTCTCTTCCCCAAGCCTGCATGGCATCTTAGAAAATCTTTACCTTGTGGCTCAAATCCTGCTACTTCTTCTTCGGGTACTATCCTTATCCCTTCCTTTAGTACCTCTCTCTCCGCCTTCCCTATCGCAATCTTTACCAGGTCTGAATATACTAATACCCTGGTAATCTCTTTCCCTACATGGTTTAATTTAAAACCCACTTGCCGCAGGTCTTTTGTTCCAATACCTTTCAGGCTTGGGCACGGAGCAAATGATTGTAAAAGTTGTGATCTATTTAAGAATTAACTCTTTCTCGTTTTTTCCCTCCTTTTCCTTTTTGTATCAGTTCAAAATAAATCCACTTATTCCCTACTTCCTCCTTTCTTGCCATTGTAAATAACATGTGTGGCTGGCAGCAATTTTTTCTTGTTACGACCATAGGTTTGTTACTAGGTTCTGGCCACACCCCATGGTGGAAAATGCTGCTGGAGTTTTTGGCCACTGTAGGTACTATATACCTTATTCGATTCTGCTGTAAGGTTAAATTTCTATTTTGTTGCACCTTTTTGCATTCTTCTTTAAATCTTTTTGTAACCCCTTCCTCCTCCTTATTTCTCTTGGGGGCTTAGTTGGCGTCTGTTCTTGAACGGCTACTTCTACACTAGCCTCCTTCTTTTCATTGCCTTACCTTTCCCCTTTCTGTGTATCTTCCTTCCCACTCGGCTCACATAGTTGGATAATCCATACCTTATGTAATCACCCCTTCTTCTTTTTACTATCGTTGGACGTCTTGAGATATAGACTTCATGATTTGTCTTCAGTGGTTCTACAATCTCAACCTCCACCTCAACCGGAATTGGGGGCTGGGGATCTGGTACTGATCTTATTATGGAAGGCATTTGACCCCTAATTCCTTGCAACTCCCCCTCAATCCTGTGTAAGTGCCCTTTTTGTGTTTTTAATATGTCAGTATTTACCATCGTGACTTCTAAGAGTCCTTGGAGAGTTCTTTGTAACATTATCATTATTTCCAACATTGAGGCAGATGGTGTAGCAGAAATGTCTAGATTCAGCTCTGAGGTATAATTTCGCCCCTAATCTTCTTTTAACTCCGAGCTCTGGATGTCACGCCGGTCTTGGCTTACAGTTTCTTTTGGCCTTATTACTGTGCCCAACTCATTTCCCCCCCCCTTCGGTCCTTGAAACCTCACTATTAGGTTCCAGTTGGTTCTGGGTCGTTGGTTCCGAATCCTGTGAGAACAGCCCCCGCGGGGATGAGGACAGCCGTGGGGACAATGTTGGGTCTTTTTGGCATAACAAAGACTGAAGAGAATGTTCTGCCACAATCACGGACTCTATCATTTGCTCATTCAAATCTAATAAATTGTTCTTGTTCAGCTGTTCAAACTGAGGCAAGTCAATCCACTGAGCCTCCTCACTTACTAAAACTGGTTTAGACAAGTTGGTTTTAGAGGTGAATGATCCAGGAGAATGGCTAAGGTAAAGGTTGTCCAAGTATAGTAGCACCAATGCCAGAGAGAGAGAGGCAAGGGAAGTAGCTGTTACATTCCCTGAACCCATAACCATATACCAGTTCGCCACCACAAAGGATTATTCCCAGAGTTATGACAATGGCTGCAGCTTCTTACAGTTCACTATGTGATTTTATTTTTCGCCCTGCAGCCGCACTTACCCCTAATCCAAGCTCTTACTACTTCCCTCTCCCCCACCGGGGGAATAGCGTTAGCTGCGGCTGACCGGAGATTGTAGTGACTTCTTAATTGGGTAAGTCCACCTCCACGCCTTTCTGGGAGGCCAAAACGTTTCGCAGATATCAAAAAAATAATACTGGAGCTTTACACAAAAACTCCACTTTACTCCACTTTATCACGACAAAGACTGTCTGTCTCCGGGGGCTCCTTCACCCCCTTTGCTCCTCCAAGGTCTATGTGCCAAATACTCTTGAAGGGTATGGGCGAGTGGGACCAACCGGGTGATCGCAGGCTGCGCCCAGAGCTACCCAGGCCGCCTCCGCGAGACACCTGTAGTACACACTTAGCGGCCGCTGACTATCAGCGACCGCATTCGCCTGGGCGACTTCGCCAAGAAAGAAATGAGGCTGTAAAGGTGTCCTTTCAAGATGAAAACTGGGGCTCCCCTTGCTGCTTTCGGCGTTTTTATGCTCCGCGGCAAGGAAGGAATGAAGCTGTGAATGCCACCGCTGAGCTGAGGAGCCCCGTTCGTGTGCGCAGCTTTTCACGGTTCCCGATTCCCCTCCTGAAATTTTTCCCGAAGCCTTTGTGTACCTCGGGGTCAGGAGTGGGCGCAAGCTCAGGCTACAAGGGGTTCTTTCAAGGGGAGCACAAATGGTTAAACTGGAGCTCCCCTCGCCCCTCGCCCCTTGCTTCTTGCTGCTTTTGGCGACTCGCGCACCACTGTTCCACCGCTCACTCCAGTCGCTCCACTCCACGTTTTCCAGGTCACACAGCAAGTTCCAATAAGTATAAGGTATAAGGGTTACCTAGGGCTAGTAAGTTGAATATCACTGGTGTACCGCAGCACTTAAATGTCCCACAACTACAGTGAAAAAGGTGACACAGTGACTCTAGGCCTGCTGTGCCCACTGGTTGAAAATAACTCCACTTGTGCCAGGACAGAAGTGACTCCAAGGGCTGGTTGGCTGACCTACTCTTCAGCTTCAGGACCACCAAAAGCTAAGGAGGCTTGCACTCCTCCAGATCCCAGCTGCTGAGGCCGGACTGCCGCTGAGTGCCAAAATGCTTGCTGTGAGACAGTTCTGACCTTACTGAGGTGTCCCCAAGTCCGTGGGACCTGTAGCCAATGGCGACCCTGGTCCCCAAAAAAGAAAAGATTTGCTTACCCGTAAGAAACTGTTGTAACTATGAGACCGGGGACCAGTGGCAGTTGGACCTACCGGTTGCATCGTGGGAGATCGAGCCCCAACGCCAGAGACCACCCCTGACGCTCATGGATACCAGGGTGGCCGGAGGAATACTAAACACATCTCCCCAGCATACTGCATCCCCAGAATTAGGACCTCTTCTTGGCTAGACTACGTTAATGGATAAAAGCTCAGGAAAGACTGACATTGCTGCATTTACAGGTAACTGTGTACCTGAACCCCAGTGGTCCCTGTGACTGGCTCCTAACTGGCTCCTAACCCGTTGTGGCCCATCCAAGTGAAGAGTAGTAGCCATACTAACCAATTGGCTGAGAACTCTTGAACCGGTTACGATTTGTTGCATTTCCCAAGAGTAAAACTACAGTGATTTACTTACCTTTAAAAATCCATATCCCCGTTTTCTCTCCATAGATTTTTTTGCCGTTTTGGTGTCTATATTAAGACACTAATTTCTTTTATAAACTGGAGTTTTATTGTTTTATCGCCTTTTTTGGCACTTCTAAAAGTACTTCAAAGAAATGGACACCTTCAAAAACTAACATCCCTATTGATATTTTACCCATTGTGAATATTTATGCGTGGGAGGATTAAGGTCCAAAATCAAACCTACTAAAATTCTGATCTACATCCAACACTGAAGTGATAGCCCTTCAAGCAACTTGGCCAGTTTCCTCATTGCACCTTCCAGGATTTTTGGAATCCCACGTCCTGGCGAATAGAGTGAAACCAAAGGGACAACCTGGAGGAGGCTGAGCAATTTATTTAAGCATGAAACTTAATGTTAAAATCTAATCATTGGACATTATCGAGAAGTGGACACAGGTAGTACAACTAGAAGAATGGTCATGCAAACAAAATCCTCTAATAATAGTTAGTCTACATTCACTGAGTAATGGCAAAAAGAGACAAAATATCACCATGCTGGAAGACATAATAACCATGCTGCTGTTAGGTCATCAAGGCACCTAACTGCTACTCGCCAGTGATTTTAACCTAAATCTCGCTTACCTGGGATTTCATGATGAAAGCACTATGGCCCAAGAGTATGTCTGGGGAAATTCCTCAACCGGCAATCCTGAGAATAAAACGGAAGGATGTGATGGGTGAAATATTGGCTGAATGGTGGCTTAGTGGGCTTTTCCCCCAATCTGCCCCCAACGGGGGGGCAGAAAGACTGCTGATGGTTGTATGGGTGGGTGAGGCCTAGGCACGATGCCGGGGAGAGCCGCCCACACCCATTTTGCATAAAAAAAAAAATATATATATATATCCTGTTGTGTTGTGGGCTCTCTGGGCCCCCCTTATCCCCCGGGAGGGGGGAGGAGCAGATTGGAGCTAAGAGGCTTTTGGGCCTGGGGGAGGAGGGAGCATTTGCTCATTTGGGCGGGTGGGGGGGCACCCAATTTAAAAATATTCCCTGTTGGTTTACTGGGTGGATCCCTGCTTGGGGCTCACCCTCCTGCTGCGATCCCCAAGGGAGGATGTACTAGGGAGGGGTACCATCGGAATGGGGAGATTCTCCTCTTTCCAGTGACACCTCCCCTGTTCAAATTGGTGCTCTGGAGGGGGAGAAGGGGGAGGAAGGATGCTGAGATTTGCCCTTGAGCACCGATGCAGTGAAAATTAAATGAACCCATTTGTTCATTTCACGTTCAATTAATGACTTGTGCGCTCCGATCGCCATTATGTACATACAAAAAAATGCCTGTGGCTGCTGGGGAACCAGAAGGATTTCCTGCCTCTGGTGCGACACGGTCTGGAGACGTCCTCTGCACACGAGGAGCAGAGGATGGCACGGAGCCGTCCTCCACACTTAAGAAGTTAAGATTGATTTCATATTGTTTTGACAACTGTAACTTTGTACAGAGTGTATATACTCAAATGAGTGTTTCAAACCAGTTACTTAGTAATCTTTTCCTTGGACTTTTTGAATTAGGAGTCTGACTCAAAAAAAGGAGTTTCTTGGGTACAATTCCAAGTATTTTTATTTTCTCAAGAAGTACTTTGCGAGAACTTGCAAACCCTCAGATTTTCGCATGAGCAAATCTACACATGCATATTTGCTCATGCTAAAATGCAGTTGAAAAACATTTTCTAGGAGTACTATTTCTTGTCCTACTTCTGTAAATTCTTGGGAATTCGCGAAAGCCGTATAGCTGCACTTAATGCAAGGACGTATAACATGGGTGCACTTTTAAAACTCTTTAATAATTTGGCCCCTAATTTGGTCTGGCATGGACCATGACCTTTTGTTTATTAAAATTCTGTCTCTCTCTGTATCGGCTGACTTCACTGTGAATGACCGCAGTCTGCTCTTTCACAAGGAGCATATCGGCACACAAATTTTGTTCAGTGCCAGTAACTACTATGGCAGTGTGTGCTTTTTGAGACCAAAAACAATTTTTGCTTTTGCCAATGTTTGTTATAATGGTGCGGGTCTGGCAGCTACCACACCAATAAGGTTTTACAAAAACCATGCCAAAACAATTCACATATTGACAAAACTAAAAAGCTGACCAATTTCAGACCTACTTGCTTTGCCAATTTGTTTCCCATGATCTTATTGAAACTGGTTACACTGATTATCCATTATGAATACTTTTGGGAAATACTAGCATGCATCAACACGTTACTAAATGATGCTGCAAAGAAATGGTACCTGACATTTTACAGTAGTTTAGCGAAGTGTTTTTTTTTCCTGCTTTCATTTCTTTGATCATTTTATTTTGAAAGCAAAGAATCAATCTTGCTTTCAAGCTTCGGCAAATATTTGCTTCAAATCAGAGCGCATTCTGGGAGCATTATACATAGCCTCATATTGCTAAACTTTGAAAACGTGTGTACACATTTTTATACTGGAACCACTGTCAGTAGTGCAGTCAGAGCTTACAACATTTACTTAAAGCGCTCACCCTAATAATAAAGGCTTTCAAATAATGAACCATAAATACAAGTTTGAACAGCATTAACACGTGGACACACATATTACCTTAACTGCAGACCGTGCCCTTCCCGGATCCATAATGTGGTACTGCAAACTGGAAGCCAAAGGGTTTGTGCTAAAGCGGGGGTTGGGCCTACTTGTCCCAAGGACAAAATACACATGAAAACTTGTTGCCCTTGGGCCCAAACAATGTCCTGGGCGTCAGGCTATAGGAATGCTCATCCCTGTTAATGCATGTGCCTGTTCATTGTGTTCTCCTAAAACATGCTCTACCTTTAAGGTGGTGGTGATGTTAAGCACCCATTCCCAGATCTGCTGTGATTGAGCTGAGAAAACATTTGATCTTGTGCACCCTTGCTTGGACAAGTAGAAGATGGTGGTGTTGACTGTTCGAACCAACACTGAGGAACTGCGTAACCTAGGTACAACAGGCTGACGACCCAGGAAGACCGCTTTCAGTAAAATAAGATTGATGTGGGAGGCAGCTTCCTTTACGGTCCATTTGCTGTGGATCTCCAGATCTTGCAAATGCGCTCCCCATCCCTCGAGAGAAGCAGCTGTTGTCATAACTACGTGAGGGCTAACCAGGATAAATGAGAGGCCCTGGAAAATATTTTTTATGTCCACCCACCAGGACATTGCCGAATTCCTCCGACGAGTTACTGAGATGGCATCCTTGAAAGACCTTTGACTTTGCACCCACTGTTTGTCCAGCTCTTCCTGCAGGGGATGCATTCGTAAACGGCAGTTTGGTATTAACGGGATTCAGGATGACAAAATTCTCTCTGAAACAGGAAACACCTTTGCGGTTCTGGTGTCTAGAACAACTCCTAGAACAAGCATTTACAATGCAATAGGTCTCGCAATTGCGAGTTTTTGAGCTATTGGCATTGTAAATGGCAATGCCATTTATAGAAAATTAAAAGGCATGGTCATTTACAATACCAAAAGCAATACCTATTGTATTGCAGAGCGCGGTGTCCCTGAAGCGGGCGCCGCGCTCAACATCAAAGTTTAAAAAAATATATATATTTAAACTGAGCGCGGTGTCCGTGAAGCGGGCGCAGCGCTCAGCATGCAAATAGAAAAACCAAAAAAGCAGCCGCCGTTGTCCCCATCAGTTTCCTAAAACAAAATAGTGCTCGCATACTAGATAAAGCCGACTGTGTAACAAGCCAAGTAAAAGGTCCAGTCGTTATGGGAGTTAACAAATGCAGACAAGGCGTTACCAAATCGGGACTAACGAGCCTTTTTATGAATTAGAAGCCACCATTTTAGAAGGACAATGAGACCAAGCCAATGACAAATGTGGGCGGGGCTGCTAGTGCATACCCTAATACAGCATGCCTTGCAGAGCGAGCAGCGCATGTTGCGCTGCTGCTAGGCTCGACCTTAAAACTGCTGTCGTTCAAGGAGTTAGCGAGGATTCCTTTTGTTCAATTGAGGGCCTAGAGACTGGAAAAGTTTTAGACCGGCATGAGTCCAGTTTGTGGCTGAGAGAAGTGGGTCCTTTTATAAGCCAGTTGTCCTGGTAGGGGAGTACATGGTGACCTGATCTCCTCAGAAAGGCAGCCACCAGAGTCATGCATTTCGTGAACACTCTTGGGGCGTAGCAAATGCCAAAAGGATGCACCTTGAACTAATAATGGCACCCTGCCACAGCGAAGCGAAGGAATTTTCTATGTTTGGTGTGAATGGGAATCTGGAAATATCGATCTAGGGATATTATGAAATCTCCTGGATCCACTAGTTGAATTTTCTGCAAAGAAAGCATTCAGGATTGTTCTTAAGCCTTCAATCCATCACCTGTCTCCATTTGCCAATTTTCTCCCTGAGATGGAAACAATTTAAATAGAAGCCTTTGTTGCGCTGATCTGGCGGGACTTCTATTGCATCCTTGGAAAGAAGCACACTCATCTGCTTCAGCAAAACTAGGTGTTGGTGAGATGTTTTTGCGTGGTGGATAATTTGGAAGCTTTTGAACAAATTCTAGGGTGTGACCGTGCTAGATTAAGTCTAACACCCATTTGTCGGAAGAGTTGTTTTACCAATGTCTGATGAATTTGGAAAGATCGTCAATTTTCTGAGATGGGACAGAGATGGTCGATACCAGGGACATATCATTGTCTCCTAGAGGGATCTTGAGATTTCCCTCAAGTCTGAGGGCGTCTTCTAGCTTGTTGTAGAGGATAGTTGGATCCTGCAGCAGCTCTGAAGGTTGTCTGAGGGCTAGGTTGAACAAAATCCCTGCTCAGCGTAAGGCTGATATCTGGCCTATTGATCTAGTTGTGGTGTGAACTGACCTCTGCCTCTTCCTCCTCTAAAGGAAGAAAAACGTCTCTTTTGGAGTGAGCCCAAAGTGTAGGTCGTCTCAGTATCTGATTAAATGGACTGGAAAGCCTGGTACACGTTTGCCGAAAAGGTGTTTACCGTCAAATGGCATATCCAAGATCTTCTACTGCACCTCATGGTGGAAAGATGTAGCCTTCAGCCAGCCTTGCTGACTCAATACTGCTGCTCCAGCCATCTGACGGAAAGCAGTGGAGGAGATATCCATTGAAATTAAATTTAGATTTGTAGAGCGCTCTAAAACCCAAAGGTGTCTAGGCACGAAGACTCAGGAAAAGGAGTAAAAGAGAGGAGGAGGAACAAAGGAAAAGAGCCTGAAACAGCAGAGCGGTGAAAAATATTTAAAGATCAGAAAGAGATCTGTATAGCCTATCGGTTGAACAGCCAGGTTTTTAAGGCTTTACGAAAAGCCAAAACGTTTAAATATTTGAGCGCCAACGGCAAAGATTTCCAGAGCCTGGCCGTCCACACTATGAAATTTCGGCCTCCCCATTTGGCTCTCCGGACCTTGGGCATTACAGGATTGGCTGTAGAAGAGGAATGCAGGGATCTTTTAGGTACATACAATTGAAAGTGCTGCCTTAAAGATTCTGGACTGGCGTTGTGCAATACCTTAAATGTAATGCCATTGCTGCATCAATAATCTCCGAAGAGGCTCTCGCCTTCTGCAAGTATCTCTTGCCTCTTTCTGTTTATCACCAGGGAGATACTCAAATGCTGACAGATCGGACCACATCTGCAGGTCATATCTCCCTAGAATTGCTAGGGCATTAGATGCTCTTACTGCACTCACCGACATGGCCGCAAACCTTTTCCCAATGTTATCGAGTCTACAGCCTTCTTTATCGGGTGGAGCCGAGCATGGAGAAGAAGGATTCTTAGCCCTTCTCTTTGCCTGCATGATAACAGAATCGGGCCTGGGATGACCAATAAGACAAGTTGGTGCATTCTCTGGTGCTCTATTTTTTAATCAAGTTTTGGCACCACTACTCCCACAGAAGCAGGAGTCTTCATCTACTTGTCTCTCCTGCCAATTATAATCCGCGATTGGTATAGACTTCACTGATCGCTGGGCCACCTCTTTGAAAATCAAGAAACCTTCCATATGTTTAGTTGGAAGCAGTAGTTTGAAACGTTTAGATATATGCTCTAGCAGGTCGTGAAAACCACTTACCTCTGTGGTGGCGAGTCCGCTTGAGGTGGAGTCAGAGAAGCAGGTAGAGGGGTGATGTACTCATCCCATTCAGGACCTTTAAACCGCTGCATGAAAAGGAATGAAAAATTTCCTAGCTATCATAGCGGAAAGTTTCAATTCTATTAAGGACTCGGAGGCGAGCATTATGCTATTCTTTCTCCACTTTATTCGAATAGCAGCCATTCAAAGTCAAATAAACAAACTACTATTCCCATGACACATGGGGAATAAACAGACAAAACAATAGTGTCCATAGGTAGTGTCCCCATTCCTCTGCACCAATCACGGAGCTCCGAGGTGCTGGTAGTCCTCTGGCACTGTCTACTCCCCCCTCTTTCGTCGCTCAAGGTCAGCCAGCCAACGCATCACGAATCCTGCCTGCTCGACTCGCCTGTAGAAATAAGGACATACTGTAAGCGACAGCAATGGCTAAGGATTAGCCCTGTAGGGGAAAAGGCCACCGAATAGTCACCATGAAATCTTCACAGCCAAAGAACAATCAAAGCACTTTACTTACCGCAATACGCGGGTGGGCAGGTACACAAGAAACCTTTGTACCCTGGGTGGGATAATCCTCGCCTCCGAGTCCTTAATAGAATTGAAACTTTCCGTTACGATAGCTAGGAAATTTTTCATTCTATGTCAGGACCGGAGGCGAGGATTATGCTCGTTTAAAGCTTGCTTACCACCAACTGAGCCATGTCAATAACCGGCTTGAAGTAAAACCACTTAAAGGTGGCGTCTGAAGACCAATCTGCTGCATTCAGAATGTCTTCCAGACGAGCTCCCAGGGTAAACGCTTTAGAGGCCATTGCCCCTCTGGTAGAGTGAGCACCAAAGGCTCTCAGATCAATCCCAGCCTCCTGCATCACCCACCTTACCCATCGGGCAATAGTGGGAGAAGAAACCGCCCTATGCGGTTTCTTGAGCGCAATAAGCAATTGCCGCTCTCCCGGAGGACGAAACTCCTCCGACATTTCCTCGTAAGCTTTGAGGCAGGCTACAACGCACAACTTTGGAGAGTCCGGAAAGGCTGGGTAAGAGATGGACCTCGTCCCACACTTCGTCCGTCTCATGACCGTGAAAGTAACCCCTGTGGGGGAGAGCATTCTGTTGGAAACATCCAAAGCTCTAACATCCGAAACTCTCCTGCAGGAAATGAGACATAGGAGCATAGCCAACTTCGCCGACAACTCCTTCCTGGAGAGGAACCTGTACGGCTGCCAAGACCAAAACAAGTTCAACACGTGATTAACATCCCAAAGCCAGGCATACCGAGGTTCGGGGGGAAGAGAGAGGCGGATACCCCGAAGGAGGCGGCAAACCAAGGGGTGCTCGCCCACAGGAGAACCGTCCACCATGGAATGACCCGCTGAGATGGCAGAGCGGAAGGTATTAATGGTTCGATAGGCCAAACTTTCCTCCGCTAAGGCAGCTAAAAAAATTCAAAATGGAAGTTACATCTGCTGCCACGGGATTGAGACCCCGTCGCACACACCAACGATACCACCTTCTCCAAGTAGAACGGTAGCGCTTGACGGTACTGTCAGCCCAGGCCTTGGACATGAATTTCTCAGCCGCTCCCGAAAGGCCTGGGACCGCCCATCGTCCCCTATAATCCGCCACGCCATCAAGGCTAAGGAGCCCTGCGCGATCAATGGATGAGACCCCGCTTCCGGACTGAGAAGGAGAGTTGGAAAGCGGGGGAGTGGGATTGGAGAATCCCAGGAAAGTTCCAGAAGAACCGGAAACCAAACTTGAGACCTCCAAATCGGGGAGATTAGAACCACCTCCGTCCTCTGTCGCCGAACCTGGGCCGAGACTCTTGTCAGCATGGCAAATGGGGGAAAGGCATAGCCGGACTCGCTCTGCCAGTCTTGAAGAAATGTGTCCGTCCGCTCTGCCCGGGGGTCCGGCCTCCAACTGATGAACCGGGGAAGTTGGTGGTCTAGACGGGACGCAAATAGGTCCACAGAGAACGGGCCCCAGAAGCTCTGGAGGTCCGCAAAGACTCCCGGATGTAGTTTCCACAGACTCCCGTCGTGAAAATGGCGAGAATGGAAATCCGCCACCTGGTTGTCCTGACCCGGCAGGTATTCCGCCGTCACAGAAATGTGGTGATCCAGGCAGTAATGCCAGAAGTTCGCCGCCAGGTCCGAGAGAGCTCTCGACCGAGTGCCCCCTAGATGGTTGATATAACGAACCGCCGATATATTGTCCATCTTGAGGAGGACGCATCACCGAACCGAATTCTTGGTCCAGCATTGGATCGCAAACGACCCCGCCAGGAGCTCCAGACAGTTGATGTGCAACCTCTGTTCCTCCGGAGACCACACCCCTCCTGTAATGAACTCGCCACACCTCGCGCCCCAGCCGGATCTGCTGGCGTCTGACTCGATAGCGATATCTGGCGCGGAACCGAAAATCGCACGCCCATTCCAGGCTTCCATATTGGAAAGCCACCACTGGAGCTCTGCTCGGGCATCCACTGAGGGTTCCACTTTCTGGGAATACGACAAACCCCTTTGAAGGTGCCGGTTTTTGAGGCGTTGAGGGGCCCTGTGATGTAGCAGACCCGGGAAGATTGCCTGAATCGAGGCGGAGAGCAGACCCACTATACGAGCCAGCTGCCGGAGTGAAAGCCGGGACTGCGAGAGAGCTCTCCTGATCTCGTGACGTATCTTCGTCATATTGCGAGACGGAAGACTGAGTGTAGACCCCACGGAGTCTATCAAGAAGCAGAGAAAAACTACCTTCTGGGCTGGAACGAGGGTGGATTTCGCCTCGTTGATCACGAAGCCCAAACTCTGAAGGAGATCGACCGCCGTTTGAAGCTGATGCGACAAGGCGCTGGGACTGAGCCATCAGGAGAATATCGTCCAGGTATACAATGAGCCGCATACCGAACGCCCTGAGGCGCTCTATCACCGGACGGAGCACGTTGGTGAAACACCAAGGGGCGGAGGAAAGACCGAACGGGAGCGCGGTGAACTCGAAAACCCTGTCCCGCCAGGAAAACTGCAGGAACCTCCGATGCGGAGGGAATACAGGGATCGTCAGGTAGGCGTCCTTGAGGTCGAGGCGCGCCATCCAGTCGCCGGGTCGAAGAAGATCGCGAAGAAGATGGATGCCTTCCATTTTGAAGTGGTGGTAAACCAGCCACTCGTTGAACTCGCGCAAATTGATAACCGGCTGTTGACCCCCGTCCGGTTTGTCCACCAGAAAGAGGTTGCTGAGAGAACCTCTGGGATGAGGTAGGGTCTCTACAAAAGCCTCCTTGTCCAAGAGGGACTGGACCTCCTTGTCCACTAAAGTGGCGTCCGCCAACGAAAAGGAGAGTGGACGAGGCAGGACCAGTTGTGAGGGCTCGCTGAGAAACTCTATTTGGAACCCCTGAACGGTTTGCAGGACCCAGGCGTCCCCCGTGATGGAAGTCCAGGCCTGGAAAAAACACGCCAGACGGCCCCCCACTTTTAGAAGGGAAGAAGGGAGAACACTCACCGGAAGAACTGGAGGCTCTGCCGCCTCTGTACTTGCCACGACGTCCTCTTGTCGGATAGAAATTGCCGAATCTGGCCTGATCCTGATACTGCCCTTGATTGGAGCCTTGCCCTTTGCGCTGATTAGGGCGGCCGGACGAGCGGCCCCTACCTCGTCCGGCCCCTCGGAAAACCCGAGGCCGAAACACCTTTTTGATGGAAGATTGTGCCTTGTCTAAAGCCGTAAAGGTGTTTACAAACCTCCCGAGCTCCTTAATAAAAGGTTCTCCAAAGAGGCCACCCTGAGCGACCGAGCCTGCCTCCGAATCAGCCAGATCCCCAAGTTTGGGATCTATCTTAATGAGTAGTGACCTGCGCCGCTCAGTTGAAATAGCGCAGTTGGCGTTCCCTAGGAACACCACGACCCGTTGGGCCCAGGAAGAGAGGGTCTCCGGGGAGATCAGGGATCCTGATGACTTGGCCTCTTCCGCCATGTCAAGAATCTTGGTAACCGGGCTAAGAGCTTGTCTTGACAGGCCCGCCATGACCTGTCAATACCCTTCTTAGGGTCCTTGACAAATTTCTGGAGGAATGTCGCCATGCGTGGATCAATGTCGGGGGTGGCCGCTACTTTCCCATCTAAAGAGGGCCGAGGATACTCCGCCCTAAGACAGTTACGAGCTGTGGCCTCTAACGGCCGGCGGATTCGGCTGACGACATACTGGGCTACTTTTTCAGAAGGCGCCCAGTCCGAAGACCTAGGGTGTAGGACATCATCAGGGTCTAACATGTCTGCACACAATGGCTGACTAAGCGTATCCGGCGTAGGTCTAGAAGGACGTCAGGGACGTGAAGGACCAGCAGCATCCTCATCGTCCCCTTGAGCACCGTTATCCGGCATAGCGGGCGTCACTAGAGGAGCATTACTCGCCAGGAAAGCCTGTTTCAGGCGATCAAAGGAGTCCATGTCCACTCCTGCGCTCCTGGGGCGCTTTGGCGGCGGCTGGGACTCAGTTGAGGAGCCATTGCCAGAAGGGGAGGTTGGAAGGGCCTGAGCGGCCCTGGCCAGCTTATCGCAGGCCTGTTCAATCCGCCGGGAAAGGCGGTCCTCCAGAGGCACCATAGCCTGCTCCACTGCTTTATGGATAGATGCATCTACCGCATCATAAAAATCCTCATCCCACTGGAGTGCTGAAATTGGGTCCTCCTCCCACTGGTCATCCTGGTAGGAAGTCATTATGACCAGGCGAATGACACAAACTAGGTAAGTGGGCAACAGCAATTAGACAGAGGGATCACCTCAAGTTTAAGGGGGGCTGGGTGTCAGCCTACACTTTAGGCGGCAGAACCGGGATGTGAGGGTAAAACCCCCGGGACCCAACAGCCCTGGTGCGTAAACTTCAAAGGGCAGCCTGCCCAACAAAGGTCCCAGCAGGATATACCTGCAATACTGACTCTGACTAAGAGAGCGTTAATCAGCCTACAAGATACTGACCCCCAGGCGCGCAAGGTCGCCAATTCTCTGCTTAATAGCAGGCACAGACCCGAGTTACGGGTGTTCAGGGGGCGTGTGCACAGAGAAAACTGCCTAATGACAGATTACCGACCGTTAGGGCGTACGAGCAGGCACAGGAGGCTCGCACACGGCAGCGCAGCTGAGATCGGAATGCGCGCGATCTCAGAAAACGCGTGCCGTGACGAGGGGCGCACTCGCGCGCCCTCTGGCGGTGGGAGGACGCACCGCGAGCCCGCACCTAGTCTACACGGCCGTTGGGGAGAAGAACGCTCCCACGGCCGGTTGCGAGTCAGCCGAGTATTCACAACCCTAGAGAGGAACGAAAATGGAAATGAATCAACTGCCCACAAACACGAGCCACGAGAGGCGCTCAGAGCGCGTTGCAGGCTCCCAACCCCCAGACGTGCGCCGACCTGAGGGAAAAGGCAATAAACCAGAGCAGTCACGCAGTACAATTAGCTACAATTTTAACACATTAATACCGTATAAATGGGCAAAGAGACCAGCATGAAACAGCACACAGCTGAACCAAATCACACCGCAAATCAATACATATGAGAGAAGGCAAAAACAGGACTTATCTGGCTGCAAGCAGCGAAGAAAGAGGGGGAGTAGACAGTGCCAAAGGACTACCAGCACCTCGGAGCTCTGTGATTGGTGCAGAGGAATGGGGACACCCTACCTATGGACACTCTATTGTTTTGTCTGTTTATTCCCTATGTGTCATGGGAATAGTAGTTTGTTTATTTTACTTTGAATGGCTGCTATTCGAATAAAGTGGAGAAAGAATAGCATAATCCTCGCCTCTGGTCCTGACATAGAATTGTACCCTTTCTGGTTGATACTCGTTCTCAATTTCAGCTAGACTATCCCATATCGTGATGGGTGGAGGAATAGGTCTCTTTGTCAAGGGATACTGCAAGACTTCTCAGAAATGTGCGGAAGGCACAGCTCTGACTCGAAGCAAACACGGGGGCCTGGCCCGGTTCTGTGAGTAACCTTGACACAGAACTGTACAGCCAGCCTTGTTTTTGCAACAGACGAAAGGTGGAGAGGTCTCTAGAAATCTCTCCTTGGGTTGAGTAAAAGGTATTAAAGACAGGTAATCTCGGCTCTGAAGTGTCTGGGTTAGGCCCATGTAGCGAAGCTGCTCATTTCTTACATTGACCTCTTTTTCACTATAACATTTCTGCTGTGACATTTTGCACATATTCGCATGCGTGACAATGTTGGATTAGTTTCTCTGAATCTACTTCTGTTTGCAAATTTGGTTTTGCATAACATTATCACAGTGCCTCGAACACCAAGTACAAGGCCTGTGCGCACAAATGTTGTTCTATCTTCATCCATGGGGCGACAATGCCATCTACATATCCATAACATTGCTAATCTATACGTACATCGCAAGGATACTTTTTATTATAAATAATCAGCATCTCAGAATTAGCAAAGGTGGGACTTAAGCTGACACCGAAGGTCCATGCATGCTGAGACTTCACCACGCAGCTGTCTGACATCGCCGTGAGGGTGTCCAGTTCGTGACCAAGACAGGGGTCCTACATTCTCTTGCGCCAGGTAATGGGGTTGGATCGTCCCTTGGGGATTCTTGACTTCACAGCTACACACACTCTAGGTAAACACATAGTAGGGTTCACATAGTAGAAGTACACCCGAATACTACCTTGTTTTATATGCCTGCATATATACACTGTTTTAGCACCATGGTAGAACTATATCTACTATTGACTCTTTTGGTGCTTGTAATCACTTTCATCTGCTTCGGTCTACTGATTATCGCAGCACATGTATTTTATACAAGGATAACGTTGGTTCAAAAAATATATTGAAAGCTTCTTACTGTGTATTCTCTGAGAACAAGTAAGCACGAGTGACTGAGCGAAAGGTTCCGATTGGTTACCATGATCCCGGAGGGGTCAGGGTGGTCATGTTCAGTGGTTGCCAGAAACCATTCACACCCTTTTCAGGTGGGGGGGACTTATGGTGGCACTGTGAGCTAGCTGGTCCCTAGGCCAACATATCCTGCAGGGGTGCTTGGAATCAGTCTAGGCACCTCACCCAAAGTTTGTTGTCCGCAAACGAGCAGATCCTACGGATTAGTGGAAACTACACAACGCTCAGATAGGAGTCGCTGTGGAACAGACATGTTGCCGCAGGGAACTTTTGGTGGTTCCGATTGAGACTTTTGCCTGACTGTAAAGGGCTCCCCAGTTGTGCTGGCCATAATGTTGAAAGACTTTTTCGGTGATGTATTTCTTTTATTTACTTTGTGTGTGTATATATGCTATGTTTCATTGTTCTGTGTGTAAATTTAATGTTTTCATGCTCTAATATTTGGATTCCTTTCATTTGACATCTGCGATGTTGCCTTATTACACATATATTTTGTCCTTTTAAAAGCTTGGTACTAATAAATACACGTTTCACTTTAAATACACCTGAATCCGTTTACTTGCCTCATTTTGAGGGTGCTGAGTTCTTTCCAAGTGTCATTTAAAGGTGCAGTAACATACACATATATTTAAATACACATATAAACACACACGCCTCATTTTGGGAGTGCTAATTTTAAGTGTGTCCCATTGTTTCAAGTCTAAAGCAGAACAATTTGGCGTCACAAACGGGTTTAGAAAATTAAAGGGGAAAATGTTTTCCAAACAGACCAAGGCAGATTCCCAGATACCAAACGAGATACCAGGGTGGGACGTAGTCCCCCTACGATGTGCTTGTGCACGAGTGGTCTAAGTGTGCTGAGCCAAGTGAAAACTGGAATGCATATATAGCAGATGCTGAGCCAGCACAAGTGGTGACATGTTTGCAGAAAGTGCCTTTTGAGAAAGAAAAAGAGCTTAACGCATTAGGGCAAAGAGGCTGGATCCTGTGCTTATCGTAAAATGCGTTCAGTTGCAGCAGGAACATTATCAAATAGAAAAGCAGCTGGTTGAAGCCAAGAATACTCCCACAATGCAAACTTGTCAAAATAAGCTATTCCAAGATAAGTTGGAAACTTACCAGACTATGGCCGAAAGGGCTGCCGTACGCATAGTACAATATAAACATAAGAAAAGGAGGGGGAAGGTTAATAAGGGAAAAGCTTACTTGGCCATTGCGAAGGCAGGAATTGACTGGAACCCTGAGAAATGGGGTGGTAACATCTAGGATTCTTCAGAATTGTCACATTCTGGGAGAGAATGTGGAGGATCGCAAGGTTGTCCATGCACAGCCCATATATCAACGGAAGATACAGGGTGGTCCAAATTAAACATGGAGGGAGGGGGGGGGGGTGCCATGAACTCCATGGAGGGTTTTACTCAGCAGGAGATTAAGGACATTCTAGATAGATTCCGACCGAGACCAGGGGAGGCTTTGCTTAAGTGGATGGTGCGACTGTGATATGGGAGCATCTGGAGTGATGTTAGATTACGGGGATGCAGTAACATTTTGTACACTTTGCACTGACCCCACTATACAGGAACAGTTTAGGAATTTCAGGGAAGACCATCAAATCAGCTTGTTACAATTAGCTGTTGCTGGGTGCAGCACCAAGGATCCTACCGAGTCAGATTGGCCAGTGAGTGATAAACCCTGGTTTACATTGAGAGATGTAAAAAAGAGAGAGGGACCCCTTAAACCAAAGGAATAGGGTTCAAACAACAGACTTATTAGTAATCTGTGGTTCCAACCACTCCACGGATTGTGTAACGGAGCGTCAACGCGTTTCGATGGAATCTTATAGTTTACACCATCTTTTTCAAGACCTTTATTGTGACTCCCGTAATTATTTTGTATTGCCAGAAGAGTCAACACACCTCGTTTTGAATAAAAAGGGGAAGAGAATTCTCAAGGTCGTTGCCCGCGTTCTAGAATCCTTGAGAAAGCACAATACTATAGTCCCCTCTCTTAGAGTCTTATCTACAAACTTGTAGGACGTATCTTATACTTTATAAAGGGTCCAAGTGGAAACTTCTGGAAAGTTTGGGTCCTTATTTTCAAATCTCTCCACGCTTCCGTAGTGCATTAAAATCTTCTATGTCCTGTGCTGCTACAGGCTCTTACAATTCCTTTCCCGTCTCTGTTTACTTACAGCTCGCCCCTTTTATGATTGATGGGACTTGTGCCGTTTTCATGCGTCGTGTTCCTGCAGCGAGCCAAATGTTAAACATGTTACAAGATGGTGTAAACTATAAGATTCCATCGGAACGCGTCGACGCTCCGTTACACAATCCGTGGAGTGGTTGGAACCACAGATTACTAATAAGTCTGACAGTATCGGGTTCTAGCTATCACTGTTTTGAACACGGATGTGTAGTTTTTTTATGACAGTGTGTTGTCTTATGTGTTCTCTCGCCAAACAGATTGTATTGTGTTTATGATGTACTCCTTATAAAATTGTTTAGATTAATTGTGCTAATTTTGCTATAGACAAGGATCTACTAGTTCAAGTGTGTGATCCCATTTAGGATATATTAGGATATTTTTAATGTATTGAACTGTTTTTAATTTATTTGCTAATTTGCACTTTTTAGGTCTCGCCTAGCGACGCAGCGCGAAGAGCTGTCGCTAGCGAGATCTATTGTTGTCGACTTTAGTTTGGAAGGGGGACAGGAGATGTGCACGCGTACGGCTCGCGGCGTTCTCACAACTCCTGCTCGCACCATACGCGTGCACATCTCCTGTCTGTGCGCGCCGCGCTTACGTGAACACGTGTGGACAGCTCGTTTTCTTTTGTCTCAGCCCACTGCGTGCCATGCCATTTCCTGTTACTAGAGGAAGGCTTACACAAGAACCAGCCGTCTTTTTGTTAATTTGCATTCCCATTATGGTTGAAGCTATGTGTCTGGAAACGCAGCGTGGCTGCTGCGCTCCCGTCACCAGACACCAGCCTGAAACCAGAGTTCCCCTGGTCGCCCACATTCGAGAGGATTGTGTGATCCTGGGCAATTCGCAGCGCCTCCCCGGCTCTCAGATGTGGCATCTGTCCCAAACTGGAGTGTAACTACACGCGCACTTCATAAAAGCCTAGTGGGGGTTGTCGGTCGGAGAGTCCTCACGGTGCTGTGCATCCTGCACTCCTGTCCCCGGGAGAGCTGCAGGGGCCGTGGGCAATGAGATGACAACATCCCCCAGCTGTGTCTACTCTCCCTCACTCCCCTACTTGTGCCCTCACACAACCTCACTGCACCAGCACCATGTGCGCAGAATCACATTACCGCCTATTGCTCGTCGCAGAAAAGCCCAAGGAGCTGCTGCGCCAAAACGACCCCGAGATTATCTTGTGACATCTCTTGGCACACAGTCTGAAAGCAACACCACGGGCTGCCTCAAAAAAACACCACTCAAAGTTGTTTAGATATAATCGGATTGTAGTGTATCTTGTGTTTCGTCGTTTCTTTGGTATTTAAAAGCCGGGTACCCAACGCTGTGTTTCTCTCCCAGTTGCTTCTCTTCTGTGTCGTTTCGGATGTCCGTAAGCTGCCCCGCGAGAACAGTCCTGCGGTGGTGCGCATTTGTAGCTCCTTACACTATGCGGGTTGCGCAAAATGCGCAGTTGGGCGATGTTCGGGTCGGAGCCTTCAAGCTGTGGATGATCAGAACCCTGGGTCCGGCTGCTGCGACTGTTAGCCTGGAAGTTTATTGAAGGCACAGGTTGGAACCCGCTCCCTCCCCTGCTCCATCTTAGGGGTTTTGGGCAGTTGCAACACAAAAGAAGGCTGGGCGCAAACTTTCACCGCCCTCCTCGCAGGGCAAGCTGCAGCCAAGAAGGGCAGAGCCTGGGTGGAAAAGCTCTGTTTCTTCCTCGCCTCCTGGTCCAGTTGGCACCACGGAAGGTTGAATGAAAAGAAGCCCCTAGAACACCATGTTTCCGTTGTTCCTACTCCTCTCGGTGCCAACCAAGGCTTTCTTGCCCGCTGCAGATGAGCGCGCTGCCCCCACAGCTTGCTCCCGCAGGAAGCTCCAGTCACTCCAGCAGGTGAATATAAAGTTAAAGGCTCGCGTGTCGCAGCACCTCCATAATTCTGCACCTGCGGGGAGATAGCTGTCCACCTGCTGCCCTGCTGTGGTCATCTGAGCTGCGCCCTCCCTGCTGCTGTCAAGGCGCTCACTCGCACCCTCACACTTCGTGGATCTGTCTTACACTCCCATCTAACTCGCCCTCACTCTCCACAACTCTAGCCTCTTGTGGTGCCTCCCTCTTTCTCCTCTCTAACTTAGGTGTCCACCGCACCGACGCACGGACGTACTCCTTAACTCTGTTACTGCTACATCTCCTCTCTTCCTCTTTCCTCCCTCTGTGGTTGCCCCCAACTCCCTCCACCTGTTCTTTATCTCCCTACTCCTCTGTAGTTTCTCCTCCCCCCTCCTCCCGCCGTTCTACCCCCTCCCTCACCCCCTCCAGTCTTACATGTTCCCTTCACCCTCCAGCCCACCCCCACACTTCTCGTTTTTTCTATCTCCATCTCTTTCCTCCTCCATTCCTCTCTCCCCCCCGCGCCCCCCCTGCTCCTCCGCCTTCTCTGCTTCATTATTTAATGCCTCAGAATGAATGTGTGCTTTCAGCTGGACTCGTATCAAGAGGCTGCGTTCTCTCTACCTTGCACTGAAATAAAACACACGTCTCTTTCCTGACCCCTCCCCCACCCACAGGGAGAGCTCATGCGCAACCTTCCCTCTCTTTCTGGCTGTACATTTGTTCTTAATTAGTAGACGCCATATCACCCTCATCTGTGGCATGTTGCATTTACTGCCCGCCTTTATCCCAACAGAGAGATATATATATATATATATATATATTTCCAAAGGTGCCCAGAAATTGAAGCCGCACTCCGAGTTCAGGAAGGTAACAACCTTTTATTAAAAACAAACTGCTTCCCATTCCGTGATTTTCACTGGGCCTAACGCGTTTCAGGGAATCATTCCCTTTCCTCAGAGGCCGACATGAGCAGCTTGTATTCGTGCAACTGTATTGTTCTCTGTATGTTAATTCAATGAAATTGGCCTCCGGTGTGCCTCTAAATTTATTCATTTCACACTGCATGCTGGAACCTGCAGTTCAATCCAGCACTTTTCCGCCCTCCAGTGGGTTAGTTGCTCATGTCAAATTAAAGTGACCAATATTGCAGCTCCATATTGAGCCTCCGAATAAGACTCAGTTTGCTTACGATTTGTTACCTTCCTGAACTCTGAGTGCGGCTTCAATTTCTGGGCACCTTTGGAAGTATGGATACACGGCGGCTCCAGGCCGTGGAAGCGACGCACCGCCCTCGAGGATATCTGGGTCTGCGCAGGGGGAAGGCTTCCCTTGTGATCTGCGGGGACAGGACAAATCGTAAGCAAACTGAGTCTTATTCGGAGGCTCAATATGGAGCTGCAATATTGGTCACTTTAATTTGACATGAGCAACTAACCCACTGGAGGGCGTAAAAGTGCTGGATTGAACTGCAGGTTCCAGCATGCAGTGTGAAAATGAATAAATTTAGAGGCACACCGGAGGCCAATTTCATTGAATTAGCATACAGGGAACAATACAGTTGCACGAATGCAAGCTGCTCATGTCGTGTGTGTATATATATATATGTGTGTGTGTGTGTATGTATGTGTGTGTATGTATGTGTGTGTATGTATGTGTGTGTGTGTATGTGTGTGTGTATGTATGTGTGTGTGTGTGTGTGTGTGTGTGTGTGTGTGTGTGTGTGTGTGTGTGTATATGTGTGTGTGTGTGTTTGTGTATATGTGTGTGTGTGTATATGTGTATATGTGTGTATATGTGTGTGTGTATATGTGTACTTTTGAACTTTCATCCCCAAACCCTATTTTCTTTTCGCTCTTGCCTGTCTTTCTCTTAAAGCTACAGGCTGTGCAATTTGTTTAATAAAGTTCTGAAGTTTTTTTTTTATGTCAACCCTCGGGTCTTTCTCCATACCAGACCTGTCCTCGTATGGTGTCAGTGCCAACCACTGGCCCCCTGCGCCTAAAGTGGGCTGAACCCCAAATGTTTGAATGCAGCCCTCACCGCCACTTTCACCAACACCACTGCATTTAGGGATGTCGTGACCAGATAAGAGATATCTTGTAATTATGCCTAGTAGTAGGCGAACATTTTATGTCGGGTGCGAAATGGATCGTGGAAGTGGATTTAACCCTCTACACCACAGCACAAACGGCAACCCAAGCTAATACACAGTCCCTTGTTAGCATGCAGGAATGTAAGCTGTGCGGCCAAACTACAGTCCAGTGCTGTTCTAATTCCCGGATAGCCTGCTCTATATTATTGCATATAGGTCGATTATTAATGGGTACCTTTGCGTGCAAGGAGTCTATTTATTGTTGCAAATAAAAATGCAAAAGTAAAAAGCATAGTCCTTTTCAATGCCAACAGCTCTAACTTTAACAAATGCGAGACCTATTGCATTGCAAATGCTTGTTTTAATGTATTTGGTGCTTTATATTATTAATAAATAGATCTATTTTGGATTTCTGTGCATTCTGACCTTGGGCTTACTATAATACTGTGTGTGTGTGTGTGTGTGTGTGTAAGAATATGTATGGTTCTGATTGGTGCAAGACGGTGTGTTAATTAGAGTAATTCTTATTAAAAAAGAAGCGTTGAGAATTGAACCCAAAGGAAACCTTCTCTTTTACATTACATTGAGAGATGCTATGCAGAGATTAAGGAATAAGTAATAAACACTGCTATTTTCCTGGGTAATGCGCATGAGCTAATGGATGGACTGTTGACAGTATCAGTGCGAAATAAAATAATTTGTTAAGCTCCCCCAGCCCACAAACAGGTAATGATGACCCTGCTAATTAACCAGACCGGCAATAATTTAGCACAGGTGTTTGAGATAGTCTGAGAGTTAGGGGACTGGATAAAGACTAAAAAAGCCTCCCGGTCTGAGACCAGGACAGACAATGGGGTGTCCCGAAGAGATAAATTTATAGCCTTGTTGAAGGATGGAGTGAGGAAAGAACAGATAGATTGGATAGAGACCAAGAGTCTGTGGGAGATGTATCGGAAGCGAGGGCTGGACAAGAAAGTAGGAAGGTGAATAGACGGGACAAGAAGCAAGCGAGTCAAACAACGCCAGAGGTGGAGGAAGAGGAAAAAGAGAAAAAAACTACCCATTTGAATGTGAAAGGTGAGAAAGACTTGAACAGTGAGTATCTCAGTGAGAGCAGGAGGGAAGAGGAGTTCCCCTGAGAGTACGACAGGTTGTACCCTATGTTGACAGAAATTTATTGGAAACATCCAACCACTTTCTTCCCCAACTGTGGAAGAAGGTTTACGTCTGCCATTGTCAGGAGTAAATTTCCAACATTTCTCAGTATATGAAAATATTAGAGAAGAGTTGTTGAAAACCCTTAACGTTCAGGTTAGTAGGTTTGCACAGACTCAAAAGGGCATTATAACCCTGGAACTATTGTTTACCACTACCTCCAGCCCCAGTATGTAGATCTGCGGAAACGTGGCAACATAAGGGGATTGGAAGTATTCAAACAGTATTATGGTGTGAGCCTTGACATAATCAGAGAGGCTATATCGGAGCCCTTGTATAATGAGATTGCTGCCATAATTTGTTGCTGCACTACATGGCACCAAAGGGACAAGTGGATTTTGTTACAGGACAAGTAGATTTTTGAAGCAATCTGCCCCATGGACAAGTAGATATTTTATTAAATTTCACACCCCTGCTTAAGCTGCATGGACAAACGATGTCACAAGTGGGAGCTGAATCAATATCACCTGACTAAAGTGTTTTGGCGATGGGGAACACCCAACTTAGATCTGTTGCTACCCTGCTAAACAAGAAATGCAGTATGTTTGACGGCAGATATCCTCAACCAGGATCCCGGGGGAATGCTTTCAACCTGGCATGGATGGGAAGGTTTCCATATACCTTCCTGCCTTTTCCTCTTATACCCAGGATCATCAGGAAGATTAAGCTAGAACTGTGCCTTCTAATTCTAATAGCTCTGGCTTGGCCAAGACAGTACTGGTACACCAAGCTTCTTCGCCTATCAGACCGATCTTCACTCTCATTCCTGCCACTGGAGGATCTCCTTTCATTGAGCAAGAGTCAAGTTCTGCATCTGCAGATCTGATCCCTAAATTTGACCTCCCTGGCTTCTGACTACATTGAGTTCAAGTCAATAAATCTGCGCACTTCTTATTCTGTGCATCCCATCTCTTCAACACCAGAACAAGTTCTTCCTTGCTTGTTGCATCTAGAAAAGTCAGGTTTGTCTCGTGCTTCTGTGAAAGTTCATCTGCCGGCCATCTCCAGATTCAGACGACAGAAAGGAAAGCTCTTTGTGGTCGAACAGACTCACTAAGGAGTTTGATAGGACTGTTCTGGGCCTTTTCTCCAGTGGCCTGGCAACTCAATACAGTCTTATCACAATTAATGAAGCCTCCTTTTGAGCCGGTTCACAAGGCTGACTTAAAATTTCTTTCCTGGATGGTTGCCTTTCTCGTGGCTATTACCTCTGCAAGGAGAATAAGCGAAATTCAGGCTCTGACAGTCCGTGAACCATATCTTGAGTTTCGAGAGAGTAATTTTGAGAACTAACCCCACGTTTATTGCAAAGGTGCCAACCACTTTTCATCTCAATGAGCCTATTGTCTTGCCTACTTTTTCCCCTAATCCATTTTTGCCTGCCGAAAAAGCTCTTTATTCTTTGAACATTAAAAGATGTCTCAAGTTCTACCCAGACATAGTTCAGAAAACCTGATCAACTTGGTCTCTTATGCCTCACCCATAAAAGGACAAGTCCTCTCTAGGGCCAGTATCAGATGTTTGCTGCAGTCATCACATTCTGCCATGAAAAAGCAGGATTGCCACTGTCTACTTAAGTGAAGGCGCACTCCACAAGAAAAGTGGCGGCGGCTTGGGCCCAGTTTCCGGGGTTTCACTCCCTGACATCTGCAGGGCAGCCACATGGATTAATGCTCATACCTCTTCTCTAACTTTATTTGGAGGCATTAAGCATCCATAAAAGCATCGCACAGTGCAAAACAAGCGAATAAATACAATTCATTGCATAAGACAAGAATATATATATATATATGTATGTATATGTGTGTATTATAAGCGATCATGCCATCACTGTAACAATAAAGGATTTGAGTGGAACAAACCTCTAGAGTGCCGGTCTTTTCCTTGGAACGAAGGAATTTGCTTGAATTATTTATCTATATATATCCATCTCCCAAGGACGACAGCACTCACGGGGGCAGGTTCGAAGATTTATTAAGAACCACTGGCACCGACGCGTTTCGGCAACAGCCTTTGTCGATTTTTGCCGTGAAACTCCATTCACCACCATTTTAAACGTCACATTTTCCTGAGGCAACACTAACCAAGGACTAATCCTCATAGGAACGATTGGGCAAAACCACTGCAAATGTCAGCGCCATTTTGATCATCATTCAAAGGCTGTGCTATGCATATCGTATCGCAATGCAAGGGTGTTTTAAGAGCATACATACAAGCATAAATGACATTAAAACAGCTTTCGCAATTATCTTAATGTAAATACGATAATTATCGGCTATTAGTCATAAACATGCCGGAAACCATTCAATAACGTTTCATCATCCGTAGCGTCTATATAGACAGATACCCCATAATATCTAATTACGCCCTGAATGGGCTATTGTTTGCTCATACACCCCTCAATACGACAATGACAGCCCATATTGGTAAAGCCATGGCTCTCTCGCTCCAATCATGCCCTGAATGTGCTTTCAAGAATGTATACATACCCATGAAGCCTCATGGGAAATAAAACTAAAACTGTAGCCCCTTAAAAGAATCCGTTAAATTAACGTATAGGTGGTGAACAAAGCAGTAAACTATTTAAATTCATAATTAAGCTTTATAAAATTCAAAATTCTCTAAAAGTTCATTCAGGAGCACGATTTCAAAACATTAAATGAAAATTCATTATAGTGAATCAAAAGGAACCAAGCATTGTATGATACATTCAAGTGCCAGGACCTGAAGTACAAACCAAAAATCAGAGTAAGGAATAAAGCAGAATCCGTTATCAATCCTAAACGGAATGTAGAAAACATACAAAGACATATTCAAATTCAGTAATATTCTCGGAATCATCCTAATATTGCATAAAAGTAAAGATCAGAATACAAGAGAACCAATACATTTAATCCCCTAAATGAATTGCCAATTCTTCGCTACTATTTAATCCTAGGGGGGGGGGTCTTTGTCTGGAGGTCAATGATATATCGCGATTCTAACCACCTTAACCTTAAAAATCCTATCCCCTCCCCGAGCATTCACTGGTATATGATCAATGCAGAAATAAGTGAGAAGGTTCCTGTTGCGCCGATGTTCCTTGTTAAAATGCCGCGCAACTGGGTAGGCTTCATCCCCATTAGTTATAGCCCTCATGTGTTCTAAGATCCGAACTTTAGTCGGATGGATCGTGCTGCCTATGTATCTAAGCGATACCAAAGGGGATGATGGACGGAGCGCTAGAGCAAATCAAACACTCACCCCCAGTCAAATGATCTGGGTTTAATCCATCATCATTCTTTAGCTCACTCCACCACCCCAGTTCAGACATGGCCATATGCAAATCAGTCTGACCCTGTGCCTCATGGGAACAGTCCAGCCCGAACTGCCAAGCCATGTCTTCCCTGGACCGGAAACAAGCATCCTGGGACCGGTTTCTGGCTTACAGCCGTCATCAGCCAGGCTATCTTGAATCCAGTGGCAAAGTGAGCAAGGGACCCACGTCTGGGCATACCCTGCCAACTTAGGGCGAACAAAGCGATACTCAAAGGGGATGATGGACGGAGCGCTAGAGCAAATCAAACACTCACCCCCAGTCAAATGATCTGGGTTTAATCCATCATCATTCTTTAGCTCACTCCACCACCCCAGTTCAGACATGGCCATATGCAAATCAGTCTGACCCTGTGCCTCATGGGAACAGTCCAGCCCGAACTGCCAAGCCATGTCTTCCTGGACCGGAAACAAGCATCCTAGGACCGGTTTCTGGCATTCCAGCCGTCATCAGCCAGGCTTGCTTGAATCCAGTGGCAAAGTGAGCAAGGGACCCACGTCTGGGCATACCCTGCCAACTTAGGCGAACAAAGCGATACCAAAGGGGATGATGGACGGAGCGCTAGAGCAAATCAAACACTCATCCCCAGTCAAATGATCTGGGTTTAATCCATCATCATTCTTTAGCTCACTCCACCACCCCAGTTCAGACATGGCCATATGCAAATCAGTCTGACCCTGTGCCTCATGGGAACGGTCCAGCCCGAACTGCCAAGCCATGTCTTCCCTGGACCGGAAACAAGCATCCTGGGACCGGTTTCTGGCTTACAGCCGTCATCAGCCAGGCTATCTTGAATCCAGTGGCAAAGTGAGCAAGGGACCCACATCTGGGCATACCCTGCCAACTTAGGGCGAACAAAGCGATACCAAAGGGGATGATGGACGGAGCGCTAGAGCAAATCAAACACTCACCCCCAGTCAAATGATCTGGGTTTAATCCATCATATATTTAGCTCACTCCACCAAAAAAGCAAAATAACGATGGATTAAACCCAGATCTGTGACTGGGGGTGAATGTTTGCCAATGTGCAGCATTCCGTCCATCATCTTGTGTGTTTTGCATTTTGCCCTATGTGGGAAGGGTATGCCCAGACGTGGGTCCCGTGCTCACTACGCCACTGGAGTCAAGCTATCCTGGCTAATGAAGGCTGATAGCCTGAAACCGGTCCTAGGATGCTTGATTCCGGTCCAGGGAAGACATGGCTTGGCAGTTCGGTCTGGACTGTTCCCATGAGGCACAGGGCCAAGACTGATTTGCATATGGCTGTCTGAACTGGGGTGGCGTGGTGAAGCAAAATAACGATGGATTAAACCCAGATCTGTGACTGGGGGTGAATGTTTGCCAATGTGCAGCATTCCGTCCATCATCTTGTGTGTTTTGCCTATGTATCTAAGGCCGCACGGACAATTCAGGCAATATACTGTGTACGGTGTAGTGCATGTTTTTTCCTGATTTTTTTTATTTTTTTATTTTATTTTTTAATTCTTGACCGCTGGAATATCATAGGCCAGAACCTTTCTTGCTACCCTTGCAGGCTTTGCACTTCCCGCATGGGAAAAATCCTTGCAATGGACTTAATACGGATCTAGGTGTTTCTACCATTCGATAACTATGTACCAAGTTGTTTTTCAATGAGTTAGCCTTTCTGAAAGTTACCAGAGGATTAGATGGCAGGTCATGCCCTATTAGTGTCTGACAAAAGGGTATGCCAATTTTTTCGTAATATTCTTTTAAAATCCCCAGCATTCTCTGAATAAGTAGTTATCAGTCTAAACTTGCCCTCATTTTCCTTCGTATTCACCTTTCCTCCATTGGTTTCCAGCAGTAGCTCTTCCCGCTTCAGGGAATTAACTCGCGGTAAAGCGGTGTTCAGGACAGCAACAAGGTTTAAGACCGCATAGACCTATATACACATGCAGCCAAATTTTTAGGAGGACCCATTTGTAAATCAGTTTCCTCGTTAGTTAATAGCTATAAAAATCTAAAAACCAGTCTGCATTGATCGATATTAGAGAAGCAAACACAAGGATATGATGGACGGCGCGCTGAAACTTTTCAGACAATCCCCCCCCCCGCCGCCCCCCCCGTCACAGATCTCTGTTGAATCCATCATCGTTTTTTAGCTCATTTCACCACCTCATTTCAAACCCAGCTATATGCAAATCAGTCTTGACCCTTTGCTTCATGGGAACAGTCCAGCCCGATGTGGGTCCCTTGCTCGCTTTGCCACTGGATTCAAGCTAGCCTGGAAGATGAGGGGTGTTACCCCGAAACCGGTCCCTGGATGCTTGTTTCCGGTTCAGGGAAGACCTGGCTTGGCAGTTCAGGCTGGACTGTTCCCATGAGATACAGGGTCAAGACTGAACTGGGGTGGCGAAGTGAGCTAAAGAATTATGATGGAGTTAACCCAGATCTGTGACTGGGGGTGAGTGTATCAGCGCTCCGTCCATCTCCTGGTGTTTGCTTCGATATTGAAGAACACAAAATGATACAGTACTACGATGTATCAAAAATACAAGAACTAGAGTGCAACAATTTGGGAATAAAATAAAGAGAATACTTTCACATTTGTGTAAATTAATTCATCAATTTTGTCAGATCTCCAAATTGAAAAGGAACATGAGTGTTCTGGGCCACTGTACAATCACAGGGACAGTTTATTAGGTTTGTAGGCCAATTGTTCATTTTTGGAAAACTGATTAATCGATGGAAAATGTCCAAACTTAAGCAGGTCAAAACAAACCTATAGTTCCAGAAGGCTCTATTGTCGTTGTTAATGCTCGCTTCATGTAAAGATACCCAGGCCAGCTACCTTAGCTGTAATTTCCTTAACTTCACTGCCTGCTTATCAGCTATGCAAGTCTGAACCTTGGTGGTGCACCTGGAGGGATTTATGTAATGCCTCCTTTAGCAGTTTGTGGGCCTTGGTACATGACGTGTCGAACCAACCTTTCCCCTCCTGTCTTACTTTTTCTCTAGCAGCAAAAAGGCTCTCCTTCATCCCCTGTGTGATTGACAAGATAGCCTTAATATCATTGCGCTTGGTTGAGTCATCTAGACAAGTCTCAAAGGCTTCCCTTTTGCTGTCTATCAATTGTTTGAGGAACCCTCCGGGACAATCTGTGTCCAACGCAGAACGTATCTATTAAAATTTGCTAGCTCAAGTTCTTCTGCCTATAGGATAGTTTTACTATGCCACTGCTTAAAAAATAGTGCTGTGGATAGTTGAATACTCAAAGGAAAGTGGTCACTTAATGAAATCGAATGAGTGTGGGAGTTAAATACATGACCAGCACACCTGTTGAATAATAAAACCTGATTGATAATGCTGTGGGTGTTTCTCCCGTTAAAAGTACTCTTACGTTGAACATAAGGGGAAGAGATCTTGTTTGCAAATGCCAGGTCAAATTTAAATATTATTTCATTGATCTTGTCGCCATATATATTATGGTTAAAATGGGATTGGCTTATGTCTTCTGTGTTTATCAGTCCACATAGTTTTCCCGACAGTATATTACACACATGCGTTAATCACCCCACCCCCCATAAAATTATCGTATACTTGCTGTTGCCTGTATCGATGTGCTCTAAATCATCGTTCCATTTCTGCCGATTTATTTCTCGCGTAGTAGCGTTGTTGTAAAAGTATATTATTACTAACCTAGTAGGGCCCAGCGAGTCTCATACAAATGATCAAAAAGAATTGTGTATCACCATAGCGATATTAGTGAATTGTAAGCTATTGGAGACATATGTACGTATTACACCCCCCCTCCCTTTGATCTACCATGACTTGAGGGGGTAGCGCAAGTTAAGTATGTTCTATAACCGTTCATGTGAGTAGGCTCTGTGAGCCAGTTCGTTTGTATACAAATAAATTGGAAACCAGCTACAAACTCTAGCCATTCTGAGTTATGTCTTTTGCTCCGCAAACCTGCCGCGTTCCAGAACATAAACCCTGAAGTTCGGAGGTAGCTTGTGAGGAGTTATGTTTATAATTGTTAATTGGAACAACTGGCGTGTTGCTACTAGCTGGATGGGGAGATATTTCATGCGTCAGCATTATTCCCTTTCTCAATGGCTGGGGGCGGGGGTATCCCTGTCGTCAATGCGTTCTGTAAAGGGAGTTATCGTTGAGTCTTACTCGCTGTCTATACAAGCCTCCCCATTGAGTCAATCCAGGTCTGACAGACTTAGGAAGCGGTTATTGTTTGGTACTGGATAATTCAAGTTCACCGTTGGTCTTGGGTTGAATCTAGTCTGCGGTCTGTTACCAGTAATTAAATTTGCAGGTTGGTAAAAATAACCCGGAGGGAGGAGGTAGTGCTTGTGGAGTCGATGGTGGCCCTAGTTGCGCTAAAAAATGTCTTCAACCATGGAGTTTTAAAGGACAGGACTATACAGTCACCACGCAGGGTTTTTTTTTTTTTTTTTTTTTTTTTACCTTTCCCCAGCCATTTAACTCTCCTTACCATCTTAATGTCATTAAATAGGTGTTCGGTTAAACCTAATCTTATGCCCAGCCAATTTAGGGACTTGTATCGTAGTGAAATCCAGTTCTGTGTACTATTTATAGGTAAGGGGGGGTCAGCGTTAGCCAGAACTATTGCGTATGGGGTGGCGGCCGGAGCGAGATCCAAGCAGTCCATTATGCGTTCCGTGGATTCTTGTGGATAGTCATCCGTGTTTAGAATGACTGCGACAGATCCAGTATTTCTTCCATCGTCCACCCAGGGACAAGGCATACCTTGATTCAAATCCTCCCCTCTACTCGGTCTGCCATTTTGAATGCATGCATGGGTAAGGGGGGTGCATGTTAGAACATACAAATTTAATGTTATTGGTTATGAATTTGGTTGGGCCTCATTTGGAGGCGGGCAAGTCAGTGTGTAGTGCTTTTGACGTTTGGCCTCTTACAAGTGTATTCAACAAGTCCAGGCAGGAATTAGTTTTTGTTTCTACTTTCATTAAACGAGTATGTATAGACCCCAGTGTCTTAACATATTGCTCAAGAAGCTTAAGTGCCTCGGCTAAGGCATCGAGTTTACTGTTGGTTAAGTTGTTAGGGTACAAGTTAGTTTCTGCCTGGGCTGTTTGTGTGCTGAAAGACCTTGTTTTGAATATTTACTTGCTTATTCTGTAATGCCTCCTTACTAGGGCGGGTGCTTGCAGGATGATTTCGGGGGTTTTCTAACACGTTTGGGTGGTGGTGGTGGTGAATTAGAATTAGATGGGGAAATAGTTTTGGAGATATATTCAATACACCTGTTGTCCCCATTAGCCCCATTCACATTATCCTTTCTTAGGCCCTTGTCGTCACTGCTACTTATGTAATTCTCTGGGTGATTAGTGAACACGTGGGTCAGAGTTGCTGTGGTCGTTGCCCAATCACTGTGCGTTAACAGTGATTCTTTGGACGATATTTGCTTATCAATAGCCCCCATAGATCCGTAATGTATTTTAGTAGGGATAATTGAGACTAGTCTGGGGACTGAGACTGGGGCTTGCACGCGATGGCAGGATGCTTCCTCTTACCCATACTCTGAGTGCACTGAAGGAGAGGGTAAGTCAAGGCAGTAAAATAAAGTGGCAATACAGAATTGTTACAGATACAAAAGTGGTTATCGGATGCTTCACTCCCTCCCTCTACCCCGTCCGCCACTAAAGCCTCATCCAGGTTTTTACAAACCCCTGATAGTCAGTTAACAGTAGTAGTCAGTCAACACAATATATTTCCCACCCTTAGACAGTTGGAGTCAGAGAATCGTTTATAGTATCAGATCTCAAGGTCTCCTTACTCAGTGTCTCCTTTCTTCTTTTCTGACAAATAATTGATCTCTGCTCGCAACCATGAAGAAGGGAGGGGGTCTCTTCTCTTCCAAAGACACTTCCAGAACTAATACTTTCGTTCTCAGACCCCTCTAGGAAGTTCGCTCGTCAGTGTAAAATTGTACTTTTGTCTGTTCATTCCTTATTTTGTGTGTTGTGTTGGTTTTTTATGTGCGTGTTCCCTCTTTACAAGTCCCCTGTGAAGTCACGCCTCTCTACTACCTCAAGGAAGCTTTTCCACTATAGGAAATTCTGTATTCCAAGCCTATAGAAGTGCCTTCCCAGTGTGTTTTGAGTTACTGCCACTTATTACAGTATTATGCCTTTAGTTGTATTTTTGTACCCCATGTATCATATATTTTGCACCCCATGTACCCCTGCTGTATTCACGCCTCTCTACTACCTCAAGGAAGTTCTTCCACTATAGGAAATTCTGTACTCCAAGCCTATAGAAGTGCCTTCCCAGTGTGTTATGAGTGACTGCCACTTATTGAAGTATTATACCTCTATTTGTATTTTGTACCCCATGTTTCATGCACACCTGTCACGTTGTCCTCTTGGAACTTATTCCTCTTTTTGTATTTGGCTTGTTTGTTTTTGCACAATTGTCACTTTTCCTCATGCAATGTAACGCTTGCCTTTGTATTATGCTCATTTGTATCCTCCTCCTTATTTAATGTTGCTGTTCCTGTTGTGAAGCGCTCTGACACCCTCGGGTAAAGTCTGCGCTATATAAAAACGCATAAATAAATAAATAAATACAGGTCTGATGGATCCCCCGCCCCAGGTCTGATGGATCCCCCGCCTCCAGGTCTGATGGATCCCCCGCCCCAGGTCTGATGGATCCCCGCCCCCAGGTCTGATGGATCCCCGCCCCCAGGTCTGATGGATCCCCCGCCCCCAGGTCTGATGGATCCCCGCCCCCAGGTCTGATGGATCCCCCGCCCCAGGTCTGATGGATCCCCGCCCCCAGGTCTGATGGATCCCCGCCCCCAGGTCTGATGGATCCCTCCCCCCAGGTCTGATGGATCCCTCCCCCCCAGGTCTGATGGATCCCTCCCCCCAGGTCTGATGGATCCCTCCCCCCAGGTCTGATGGATCCCTCCCCCCAGGTCTGATGGATCCCTCCCCCCAGGTCTGATGGATCCCTCCCCCCCAGGTCTGATGGATCTCTCCCCCCACAGGTCTGATGGATCTCTCCCCCCACAGGTCTGATGGATCTCTCCCCCCAGGTCTGATGGATCTCCCCCCCACAGGTCTGATGGATCTCTCCCCCACAGGTCTGATGGATCTCTCCCCCCCACAGGTCTGATGGATCTCTCCCCCCCACAGGTCTGATGGATCTCTCCCCCCCACAGGTCTGATGGATCTCTCCTCTCCCCCCACAGGTCTGATGGATCTCTCCCCCCACAGGTCTGATGGATCTCTCCCCCACAGGTCTGATGGATCTCTCCCCCCCACAGGTCTGATGGATCTCTCCCCCCACAGGTCTGATGGATCTCTCCCCCACAGGTCTGATGGATCTCTCCCCCCACAGGTCTGATGGATCTCTCCCCCCCCACAGGTCTGATGGATCTCTCCCCCCAACAGGTCTGATGGATCTCTCCCCCCCCCACAGGTCTGATGGATCTCTCTCCCCCCCACAGGTCTGATGGATCTCTCTCCCCCCCACAGGTCTGATGGATCTCTCCCCCCACAGGTCTGATGGATCTCTCTCCCCCACAGGTCTGATGGATCTCTCTCCCCCACAGGTCTGATGGATCTCTCCCTCCTCCCCCACAGGTCTGATGGATCTCCCCCACAGGTCTGATGGATCCCC
The DNA here is from genome assembly GCA_963921515.1 of Calotriton arnoldi. Lineage (NCBI taxonomy): Eukaryota > Metazoa > Chordata > Amphibia > Caudata > Salamandridae > Calotriton > Calotriton arnoldi. Next base: position 624,133 of record CAWUFW010000129.1, read on the forward strand.
CCCACAGGTCTGATGGATTATGTATGCCCAGGAACACCGCAAAAGAAAGACAGAGGGAGAGTAGGGAAAAAAGGCGAGAGTACCTTGCTCTTGACTGTGCAGTTGTCAATGAGAACTCGTCCTGGTTTCCTCCAGTCTTAGGTCGACATAGTCAGGCACCCATATAGGCTATTATAGGTGCCCTCACCACTATTTGCAGAGCATGTGCTTCAGAACTCTCTCCCCAGAGGTTGAGCCCCCCACAAATGTAAGGGTTCAGCTGGGGCCCAAATCTTCACAGCCAAGGGGGGGGGGGTAGCCCCGCCTCCTGTCGCAGGATGTGCCCGCCCTTGGCCCAGGCCCGGCCTGCGCGCATTCCACGCCGCAGTAGTTCACAAGTGCTTAAATGTACACCACGCAGACCGGGATCAACGTTGGCCCCTCCTCCTCAGGGCAATGGCATCTGGGACAACAAGTCCCCAGCAGGCAAGTGGTTTCTGTGCGTCCCCATTCTTTTACGAACCACTACTGCCTGGACTCGAGGCACAAAGCTGATGTAGCAGTTGGACAAGCTGCATTACAATGCCTGTTTTCATAAGGTATGCAAGTTTAAGTCTTTTATAACAAGGTGCATTTTCATATTTCTTTTGCCTCTGCCTCTGTTATTGAAATGTTCTCACACAGGAAGAGCGAGAGAAAACATATCTGGTTGCATTCTCCCAAATAGACAATCACAAAAACTAGGCGAAAGGAAGCAACGGAATCCAAAAAAGAACCCACTTCACGATCCTACCAAAGCATCCAAAGATTTAGGAGTAGACTCCTCGCTCACTGAATCGTGACATGCTTCATCATCGGCACCAATCCACACCCTGGTAGGATAATACCACCAGGGCAGAGTCGCCCAAAAAGAATGTTTCTCTGGATAATGCAGGGATCCAGACAGAAAAGAAAAGCTAAAAATGCCTTGCGGTATACCCCACAGGAATCCTCCTTTATTTCTAGGGTATTGTGGGCAGAATAAAAACAGATACAGGGTTTTAGTGGAGCATTAGATTCTCATTTGCCCCTGATTTTTCTTTTTACTTTTCCAACATATTTCGGCCCACACCAAGAGCCCAACCGGGTCTGGGGCCTTTGAGGCTGAGTGCCTATCCCTGCCTACCTAAGTATGCATTCCATGCACATATGTGAGGCGTAAGGCTCTCACCTAAGACCAAGCACCCGGTGTCTGAGGTACCCAAAATTCAAAAGGGAAAGCAAACAGACTAAAAGTTTTTTCCCCCACAGTTTGGTCAGAAGTAGTTTCTCAGGGGATCAACCAAGGAGATGTTTTCTAGGGACCGACTGGCGCCCTGTTATCAATTGTTAGTAAACTGTTTTATTAGCTGGATAGAGGGGGGCGGGGGGGGCGCGCAACACATACTGGTTTCAAAACTTCCCCCCAATTCTGTTGTGCAAGCAGACAGGTCATTATTGAAGGTTGAAGATTTTTTTAGAATTTCCTTAGGGGCTCTCGGCCCACTCAACCTAGAACTTGTTGAGCGGAATCCCATGACTCAAAAATCATTGAACGTGTTCTCATGCCAAAATATAGAATCATAGCAATGCTGGGAATATGTATGCACCGAATTATAGATGAATCACATTTATCCCACATCAGCACATCTTACCCTATTGTTGGGTTGCTCAGGAGTCATGCGTGTCTGGTGCAAGGTGCCATCCTGTAGTCAAACACTTGTGGGAGAACCGAAACAAATGTCCCTCTGTCATTATTATACGTAAAATCAAAGGTTTCCTGTTCACTATCGTCAAACTACTTGACGCACCCAAAATAGTATCCCGAATGATGGAGGTGGGAGACCCGCCGCCTGTCTTGCTTTAAAATAATATTGCAATAGTACCCATTATAGCGAGTCGGCGTCTCATTTTCTGTTGTCCAGATTAGCGCACATTTCATGCGTATTGGTGTGGAATATGTGCAGGCCTCAAATCCTAAAAATGTTAGTAGGCCTATAGGTCTAGTGACTTAAATAATCTACTTGACCTAAATAATCTACTTGACCTAAATTTAATACTCTTGACCCATAAACTGGTTTCAAATTATGTGATCCTGGGCAAGTATTTTAATTCACAGAGACGCCATTTTCTTCTTTATCACATACGGGAGCACCTTCAAATACGTCAGTTCACCATGTCGGCTGTACAGAAAACTCTTGTTTGATTTAATAGACTAAACATTATCTATATCTCTCTATCTCTCTCTATCTCTCTATCTCTCTCTATCTCTCTCTCTCTCTCTCCATCTCTCTCTCCATCTCTCTCTCCATCTCTCTCTCCATCTCTCTCTCCATCTCTCTCTCCATCTCTCTCTCCATCTCTCTCTATCCATCTCTCTCTATCCATCTCTCTCTATCCATCTCTCTCTCTCCATCGCTCTGTCTCTCTCTCTCTCCATCTCTCTCTCCATCTCTCTCTCTCCATCTCTCTCTCCATCTCTCTCTCCATCTCTCTCTCCATCTCTCTCTCTCCATCTCTCCTCTCTCTCCATCTCTCTCTCCATCTCTCTCTCTCTTCTCCTCCCCTTCCCCCCCCAAAACTCCGGTTACGGGATCTGCCTGGCAAATTCACGGGCGGTCCGAGTTTGGGCTACCGGAAGCCCGATACATATATACACTCCGTTCTGCTCCTCAAACAGACTTACTCGGACACAACACGTATGCTTGTGAAATATTTAATTGCAGGAAACAATGCGTTTCGGCTTCCGCCTTGATCACGTTTCAAAGTTGCAACAAACAGTGATTGAACTTAAACTATGCCTAACATAGACATAGGACTGACACCACATAAGTGTAGCACCCTCTAGAAAAATGGGATCCATTTTGGAAGTTCTTAATACACTCGATATATATACAATTTAAACACTTCTCACATTATTTGATGATTTCAAACGAGAATTATACCTCACAGTAATATTTCATGTAAAGACATTCAAAATTGATGTTTACAATATTTGTTTCTCAAATAATTATCGGAAAATGTTTGCATGTTTTTTCATCACTGTTTGCTCCACAATACTCACAAGTGCGTTTTTTTGCTTAAACCAAGATTCTCAACCCAAGCCTATTGGCGGATAATCTATCTGTCATTCTACTAACCATAGAGTATCAGCTAATAAAGTTTCTCTGCATTGAATAACTGCTGAAGACATTGTGATATAACACATACAGGCACTTATAATGTATAGTTTTAACAATGACGCCCTGTGGGCAAATTCACCAATAAGCTTCTACACAGATGTACAGTTAATTACTATACATCTTACTTCATCTCGCCCCAGTGGGCAAATAATCCAAAGTCAATATTACTTCTTAAATCGGTTAACCCAATTGGGTAGAACCCATAGCTGGAAAACATGATTAGACCCTCCAATCATTGTAGCGCCAAGATCAACAAGATGCCATTCCATACCTAAAAAATCAAAAAGTTAAAAATATTTAAAAGCACAAAAGGGTCGAACACCGCCTAATATTCATACATATACAGATTTCATTCCATCAAGTGAACTGCTAGATCCTCGCTCGAATTTAAACCATTTGGGGTCAGACAATCAAAATCAATAATATACTTTGACTCTAATTTACGAAGGGATAGTTCCCGATTCCCTCCCCTGACACCCATAACAGCATCAATCACCACCATTCTCAGAAGATTTTCATCTTGGAAATGACAATCATAAAAGGTTCGTGCTACTGGGTACTGCTCGTTGTTATTCCTAATGGCACGAACATGCTCCAGTACTCTTTTCTTAGCACGATGTATTGTGCTGCCCTCGTACCACTTGTTATACGGGCATATCAAAACATATACACAATACATAGAATTACATGTCAAAGACTTGCGTATTGTAAACTCCCTGTCAGTATTGGGAATAATCAATGTACAGCAGTCAATGCTTTTACGACATGCTTTGCAGGTTTTGCAACACCTGAACCCAGATTTAGTCTTGTTCCTACTAATGTCCTGTTTCCTCACATGATTGTGGCTCAAGTCATCCCTCAATGATCGACTTTTTCTGAAGGTGATTTGTGGGTTGCTAGATATATATGGTTTGAGATGTCCATCAGTAGATAGCACATGCCAATGTTTTTTAAAGATCTTTCTGATCTCATGGGCTTGTCCCGAAAAGGTGGTCACAAATCTTACTGTCTCCTCATTGGTATCTTGTCTGTTAGGATGAAGCAATTCATTTCTAGTGGTAGTCTATACCCTATTGCAGGCTTGTCTGATGGTTATAGCTTTGTATCCTCGTTCTTTGAAACGATTACACATAATTTCCCTCTGTCTGGTATGCTAGCTCTGTACTGCAGTTCAGTTTAGCCCGTAACAGCTCCCCATAGGGGATGCTATCAACGAGATTACGGGGATGTGAGCTTCTAGCACTCAATATGCTATTCCCTGATGTCTTTTTATGGAACAGACTTGTTGCCAATGTTTCTCCTTGGATTTCCACTAAAACGTCTAGAAATTCAATAGACGTATTACTTATCTGTTCAGTGAACATAAGATTACATGTGTTCACATTCAATTTGCTCACAAAGTTCTTAGCTGCTTCAGCACTGCCATTCCACACCATAAAAATATCATCGATGTACCGCAGCCACAGGACCACATTGTTCTCAAACTCTTCCATTTGCATGGACACCTGCTCCTCCTACCAGCCCATGAATAGATTAGCGTAACTGGGGGCGAAGCAGGTGCCCTGTGACTGCCTGTACACCGAATCATCGAAAATAAAAAAAAAATGTTGGTGCAGTAAAGAGATGGAACGTGTCTTTAAAAAATGTTTCACAGCCTGTATTCCAAGATCATGCTGGATACTCATGTAGAGACTACACACATCAAGGGTGACCAGAGTGTATGTTGTTTCCCAATGAATGCCATCAATGATTGTTAAAAAATGAGTGGTATCTTTGAGATAAGTGGGAAGTGCTACTACAAACGGTCTCAGATAATGATCAATGAATCATGAGGTGTTTTCAAGTAGGGATCCCATAGAAGAGACTATGGGTCTCCTGGAGGGTCCAATGCATTTTTATGTAGTTTTGGTAGAAGGTAGAGAATGGGGTCCTCGGATGTGCACATTTTAAGTAATTATACTCCTCCCATTCGAGTAAAGCCCTTCTCTCTCCACTCTATCAACAAATTCCCAAACCTTTTATTGGACTCGCCAATATCAGCAAAAGTGGAGATGTTATAACATGTGGTGTCGTCCAATTGTCTGACTCCCTCAGCTAGATATTTGTCTCTATCTAGCACCACCACATTCCTGCCTTTATCTGATTGGCGTATCACAATTTGGTTGTCATTTTTTAGATTTTCCACTGCCTTTATCTGATCAAAAGAAAGATTTTTTCTATTGACTGGAATTTTCTTATGTCTCAATTTCTTTAGATCATTTAAAACTCCTTTTTCAAAGACTTCCACTGCCTCACACAATATTAGGCAAGAATCTAGACCTGGGCTTAAAATTACTTACTGGATTTACCCCCAAATCCATTTCACAATTGTCTAACACTTCTTCTCTCAATAGATCACCCCCTTCCAGAGAAGATAAAATCTGAAGAGTTTCAATATCATCAATGTTAAGATTACTCATTACATTTGGCTCACTTCCAATCGCATTACTGTTAGAATGTGTCTCAAACCATTTTTTTAACTTCAGTTTCCTAGAGAAATAAAACAAATCAATTCTCGTCTGGGTATAATTCAGGTTCATAGAAGGACAAAAGGACAGACCTAGAGCGAGGACCTCCATTTCCTGAACGGAAAGAGTTCTTTGAGAAAGATTAATCACCGTCATATTTTGATCTTTCTGCCCCTTGTCTT